>RCIC01000005.1:9015000-10245332 GCA_018883505.1 Ceratosolen fusciceps
TTTCTCTGGGAATTGTTTCTGCAACTTTGATTCTTTATTTATGAGAAAGTCTCTGCTTGGAATAATCGAACTTTGTTTAGAAGATACAGTTCCAATTTGACTGTAGTAGGGTCGACTATTAAAATATTGATCAGAATCTTCTGCTGATGTCTTTTCCACGATTCCTTCAACTCTAACCTACTAAGAGAATCAATTTATTTATTAAAATATGTAATCAAATAATTTTTAATTTAATATTACAGTTCGACGTAGAGGCTCCCAGAAAAAAGTTAATGCAGCATGAGGGTTTTCATCTAGTTCTCGAGCTTTTCGACTTCCATAATTTGTATAAAATTTAAATCCATCCGTACCAAAGCCTTTTAATAGCACTGGCCTTACAGATGGTATACCATTTCTTTAAAAATATAAATGTATTTTAATAATAATGAATAATTATTATTTTATGTACGTGATAATGTGCATATCTTACTTAGTTGCTGTCCCTAAAATTACTGCATTTGGCTCATGAATTTCTGGAGTATTACATGCATTTTCAAACCAAGCTTTGAATTGTTTAAATGGCTCTTTACTAACTAAGCTCTCTTCTGTAAAAGTTTCACTTTTATCTTTGTACTTTATTCTCATACCTAATTAAACAGAATGTAAACAACAAGAGTTTTTTAGATCACTGATTTATTTATACATAAATTACAGATATTCAGTTTTATGAGCAATATAAATTAAACGTAAAAATATTGAATATGAAAAACACCCTGAAACTTTGATTTAACTATTTCATAATAAGTAAAGATTAATATTTTTAAATCTTTTTTCTATTACGTTTGCAAACAATATATAAAAAAATCAAATAATATTTAATAACTGAACTAAAATAGAAAAAGTATAATTTTATTTTATCTCCATCATCATGAGTTTTTTGCATATAAATTTAACAGATTATTTCTAGTTAATCTTTATACGATATGAACTTTCATAACAGATACTTTATTTTTTATTTAACGGGCGATAAAATATTTTGTTGCTCCTTCTTAGATATTACATTTTCCCTTATAAAATGCATGTTTTTGTATTATTATCATTATTTGTGAGGCTTTTTCATTGCTTTCTCTTAGTTCAACTATTCAATCAAAACGTAAATAAGAATTAAAGATTAAGGATTAAAGAATACATTACCTGTACAACAGGTATTTTCGAATGTCAAAATTCATATATACCCAATTAAAAAAATGTATGTATAAAACGATGATAAAAGGCGAACCTCCAATGTCAACATTGAATTCGTGGCTGTTACGACTGCTATCGTCCTTCCTCGAATTAGCCATTTTACTGCTTAAGCAACACTGCTGTCTGATAGCGATAACTAAACAGCTGATGGGGACGTGCCTGGCACTCATACGCGCGAATCTAAGAGAATATGGATAGACGTAAGCGATAAAAGGTATCCATCCCTACCAGGAAACACGTCCCCCTCTCCAACCACGCTCTGTTTACGTATATTACGTATTTGTTCGAGACGCGCTATTACGACATCGATATTAGAAAAATTATAGTGTACCTTATGTGAATAATCACTGATTCCAACCGATGCAGCTCCTCTCGTTATTATAAATATTTTTTTGAATATTCACTCGACGTGATGCGCTGATCCACAGATTGACGACTGCACCCACAACACAACTAGACGCAACGGACTCTCGCAACATTTTACTAGCATTTTTACTACTACTACTACTACTACTACTACTACTTGATTATTATTGCATAAATGCAAATTCAAGAATCGACAATGGCCTAAATGTGTCGATACGGTGCCCATAAATCAATCGCTTACGTATTAACATAATAAGTACATGCAAATGAAAAGCTTTACAAAATTGGCCATAAAACGCTTCGGAAAGAAGAAACGGTAGTGCCGTGAAATTTTAATTACTTTATTATGTTACATTATTGTACAATCGTAACTGTACCCAATAGAGCGTGTTTCATAAATCGTCACCTATAAATAAAGCAAATAAAGCAATGAATAGTATAATAACTCGCTCCTTTCCATAGAATAAAATACGTATTGAATTAATCATTCAATGCTGAAAACGGTGTTTTTTTTTTTTTTTTTTTTTTTTTTTTTTTTTTTTTTTTTTTTTTAATTAAAATTAATGTTGATAATTAAAATTAAAATAAGCTATACTATTTATACGAAATATTTGCTATCGCGTTTTTTTTTTTTTTTTTTTTTTTTTTTTATTAAATTCTCTTTTAAAGATTTTATCAGCTACCTCATTTGCTTATTGATTATTCCAGCGCACCATTATAATATAATGATAATAATAATCAATAGGAAGTATGAATTTTTCAACGCGTTCCGTACAAAAGCGGCTCCTCGGGATGCCGATTATTTATATTTTTTTACTTCTAATAAGACAAAGAGAAAAAGAAATAAACAAACGGATACCGCATTTAATACATAATAATGCTGATATTGAGGCATTTCACTTGATTCCGTACATAATTCATTTATAATGTACGCGAATTAACGATTGTGCTCTACATTCCTTATTTTTCATTTCCAGAATATCACCGACCTTAATCATTGGATTATTGGGAATATTGAAAGAATGATTAATAAATCAATATTTAGCCGTTTATTAAATATTTATTTTTAACAATAAAAATAATTGATTCAAATATAACTTAAAAAAAATATATTTAACTCTACTTTATTAAATAATCATAGGTTTTTACAATAATTTCGAAATAAGTGTTTAATGATACAGGAAATACATTTATTTTATGTTTATTTGTAACAAAGAAGTAGAAAAGTCTAGTTGATAAAGATTTATTCAAGTTTATTATTTGTTTTGGTATCTATTCAAAGGTATCGAATGCAGAATTTTAACGTTATAAAATAATTATACTTTAAAGAACAATTATTTGACAATAGTTAGTCTTTGCGTAAACCGATGTACAGATAAATAATTTTGTTGTATTTAAAATATTTTTTCTCTTTGAAACAACTACGTAAGTACAAATTTTTATGTAACATTGAAATTCCTTTTGTATAAGAATTATTTACGATTTTCATTATGTATACAATATTTATACAAAACAAGGAACATTATTAAAAAATAACTCGTTAGGAATACATTAAAGACAATTACATTGTACTATGAATATATTTACGGATTATACATCTCATTCTTATATATTTATATATTTATACATAAGCATGCATACACGCATGTGCACGTATGTATGTATGGATAAAATCATGTGAAAGCACGCACAAACAAATATATATAAATATCTATTTTTAAAATTTTAGATGTTTGGAAACGTTTTTTTACGTAAAATAATTATTATTCAATTTCATTATTGCATAATATTTTACCGACATAATGTTTTTTATTAAATATAATTTACTAAATATAAATATATTGTATGTGGGATGAAGGTAATAAATTTCAACAAGCTGGTACAAACTAAGTAAAATACTCTATTGGCTCTGCAAATTTATGTCTAACTATAAATGTCGCCACAGCTTCTGCTACTTTATCCGGTGTATCTTCCTGTACTGCATGTCCACATGCTGTTAAGACTTGCAACTGAAACTTGCCTTGCATTTGTCCAACAGTAAGTTCTCTATCCAATCTATCAACGCCCGCGAGTAAAAGTAGTTTAGGGGCCGTAATTTCTAGGAAAGCTGATGATAATCCATTAAACCATTCGTTCCAATATTTCTCCGTTTCAGCAAGATCAACTTTCCATCTGTATTTATCTGACATTGTTTGACTACTTTTTGCTGCTTCTGAAGAAGTGCTTGGTTCACCTTCTACTATCGTACCCATCGGCCCACCAAGTGGAATACTTTTTGCATCTGTATTATTTTTATCAGATTCTAAATCATCTGTCCCTAGCGTACTGTTCAAGCTATTCTGTATTTGTCCAGGTACAGATACCTTTGCAGAGTGTATATTTCGTATTTGCCCACTACGAACACACCATTCTATAGCTTTAGAAATGGACTGGAAACATGAGGGTCGAGAACGTAGAAAACCTTGCATTGAATGTAGAGCATCCATGGCTGTTCCTTCCACAACATCAAGTACCACGACACCGACAACATTTGGTATTAAAGGAGCTGATCTAACTGCAACAGCACCTCCTAAGCTGTGACCAATAAGAACGACCGAACGATTATTTGAAACAGATTCTAGTATACTAACGACATCGTTTACTAATGTTTTAATTGAAAGATCAGTGTCATCCCTAGTAATTGAACTACCATGTCCTCTTAAGTCGATTGCTATAACTTGACATGTAACCAAACTTGTTATAGACTTTGCAAAATGAGCCCAAGTTAAAGCACTAGTGCCAGCACCATGTAATAATACTAACAATGGGCCTTCGCTTCCAAGCGTATATAAATAGAAAGTATCTGTATTTACACAGACAGATTTTCTCTCACTAAAGTATAAAGTCCATGAAACTGGTTCATAATCTCTTTTTTGACTTGGAACTCTTTGTTGTAATAATCTTGATGACAGTCCAGCTCGATCATGTAAAGTTTTTGCTTTGGCTTTAACGATTTCTTTTTGAAGAGAAGACATTTTCATATAATTAAAAATTCCAAATCTAAGTAAGTTATATCTTTAATATAAAAATTTATATGGATTCCAGTATTACAATTTAAATAGTAATTAAATATTTACCATTTAATGTTTTATTCTGTTAACAGAATAATCATAATTAATTTTTAGCCTTAAAGTATACGAAAATGTTTATAGATGTACATAGACTTCTTGATATATATAATTATTAAAGCTATTTTCTGCCCGTTACAACCAACACTTTTAATAATCCTAAATTATCACCAAGTTCACTAAAAGCTCGAATTTCAGTTTGTATTTAAGTAAATCAATGTTCAGCTTGTTAAAAAGATTTTATTGTCAGATGAAGTAAAGAGATAATTTATAAATTGTATTCTCATGAAGTAACGTTGAGGAATTTAATTGGCACTTTCACAAGCGTCGATCCAATCGTTATAAACATCTAATGGTTCAGAAAGCAGATTTATGGTCGTTTGAAAGTCCTCTAAACATACTCTGCAGGTAATTCTCGCCGTATTCCGTGCTTTATCCCTGAAACGATAAAGTACATTGAATTTGAAGTAACGGTTAAAAATGGCAGAACCTTGCGCAGAATAAAAGGAGACCGATTAAAAATAAAAAAAAGCGCAGGACTGAATTAACCGGGGAAAAATCGAGGATCAGTGAATCCGTCCATGCGGAGATAAATCGGAAAGTTCGAATTGCCCTTGGGCGTATAAAATAATTACGGCGATATCGCAGACTGTGTGTGCGAAACGCGAAATGCTCGATCTAAAATAAAAAAAAAAGCTAACCTTGATTTTGGCCAAGTCTTATTTAAAAGTGCCGTGAGAGGGGGATAGGGGCGCGAGAGACAGCGAGGTACGGGGAGGGGGAAGGAGTATTTCGCTATAGACAAATGGAGTTTGGGAAACAAATGTTTACTCACATTTTAACCTCACAAGATTTCTCGTGGTTACAGAAGGGACAATTGAATTGCGTATCCAATGGCATAATATTTTTTCGCTTAGGAGGTGGCTTCCTTTTGCTTTTTCTCCTACCCATTTGCTTTGCTTATGGAAATAAAAATATCGGCTCGTTAATGGGAGGGGGGTTAAGTCAGCAAAGAAGCGGCATCAGGCCCGGTCCTCCTCCTTCCTCGTATCCGGATCGACTTGGCCGCGACGTGTCCAGGGTCAGAGCCAGAGCGTCGTCTCTTACCGATTCTAATCCCGGTAGGTAGCTGCCGAATGCCGACGCTACGTTTATTCCCGATCGCCAAGTAGTTTGGGGAGTTTGGCTGCTTTGACCCGACGGAAGGTGGAGCGCCGCGCGGGCGTATAAGGCCTGTCGAAACCAATGAAAGCTGGGACTTTGAATAAGCAATGGTCGGCGGCGACGTCGACGTAGACGGCGACGGCCTCGAGCTTGCGACTCGCTTTAAAAAGTCAGATCGAGCGTAAGAGACAGAGACAGAGAGAGAGAGAGAGAGAGTCGAGGAGGAAAAACCCGTTTACACTGAGGATGCGCTCAGAGAACGTTCTCTGATCCTCGAGTCGATGCAGTCGGCGAACGACAACTAATGCTCACCGGCGGACCTTCCGAACATTAAGTGGGGGTGCGTGCATCAGGTTGCAGCCGCCTCGGTCCTTCCTCCTGTCCAATCGTACGGAGGCGCACCGGCACGCACGCGGTCATGGCATTCGAATGCGTACGAGCCTTGTTGCGCCTCCTTCCCCTTCCAGGTACGACAACAACGGCCAGTCGCAGGACGGACGACGGACGTCTCGACGTGGTGACGCTCGTGCGCGCAAAGCCATAAATCCCCGGGATTTATTATTCTTTGTTAATCCTACGACGAGACGAGGGAGCCCCGCTGGGTTGCCTGCTACGTACCTCCTTCTTCGCCACGACCGTCCCCTCCGCCCGCGCCAACGCGACACTTTACGATCGCCTCTGACAACCCGAACTGATTTGTTTGTTTCGACATGCCGCCTTACATCCACTCGCGCGCCTATTACTCCCGACTGCCCGTCTAATGCACTTTTACTTCAAAGGCTATTATTATTACTATTACCCTTGGCCGGTCAAACGGCACTTAGCTTCGCGGGCTCGGGTTTTAGATTTGCGGAACGCGGAATTCCACCTGCGATCAGTCGAAGAGAATTTCATCGAATCGACTCCACTTACCTTCCCTACGCCTTCAACTTATCATAACGACAACGACAACGACAACAACAACGACCATAATGATGATGATTATAATGATAATAATAATAATAATAATAATAATAATAATAATAATATCAAATTAAAATATAAAATAAGCCACGGGGAAAAGGATTGATACTCATTTTTTGTCTCCCTTCTCTCGTTCGGGTACGGCTCTCCGTAGTAGACGTAGACGTACCTCAGTCGCCTTAGCTACATCGGAAAAATAAAAAATTACTATAAACAAAAAACATCGGTTATATGACGACTGGCGTTCAAGTCACAACAATTTCAATTCTATAATTCGAATTGTCACAGCAATCAAATATCCCGATGTTTTCGCCTATGCAGAGTACAAAGTAACGTGACGTCGTTCCTTAACATCGTCATCTTATAATTAAGTTTTTAAAAAATTAATTCGTAAGTATGCATTTATAATAGGATTAATTCTATATGCGTCTATGTGCTTACGTGTTCATATGAAAATACGGAACTCTTGTGTTTTTATGAAAAAACTCTTCTCTTTATTGGCTTCAACTAAATCCCCGATTCATTCAAAATCTGAATTAATTTATATTCTTTATAGTGATAAAGTTATATATATATATAAAAAAATGAAAACGTAAGCTAATATAATAAAATTTTATACTTTACTATGAGTTTTGCGATTTAGAATCATGTTCGTGTTGTAATGTATATATATATATATATATATATGAGTGTGGGGGGGGTGTATGTACGTATTAACTAAGCTTTAAATATTAGTTTTTTAATTCATTGGCGTAGGAAATGAACGTAAAATTTTTATAATGCTCTTAAAATAATATACATTATTATTATATTCTCTGGAATACATCAGATCTTTTTATTAATTATACTTTTACATATACTTTTTACAAAAATCGATTTCGATCATCTTTAAAAATAATGTATATTTAAAATGTAATGCTATAGAACGAATATATAAAATTATTTTAAACTGTAAATCGAATAATATGTTATATGCAATTTTTCTATTAATTGCAATTGCTATTTATTTATTAGTTTTTTTTTTAATTTTTAGTTTTTATTATTATTAGATACTAGTTATACATATTAATTATTATAAAAGACAAAATATTTACACACCGTTATTCTATATATTTTGTTTATCGTTTTAAAATCAATTAAGCGTTTAGATTAAATTTTTTTTAAATCCTTTGTTCTACAAATTTTTTTATTCAACCATAATTAAAACATTATATTAATATAAAATTCTCATGCGATAAGTTTTAAATTCTTTTCTTTTTAAATTTATATTTAAATATTTAACGACATTTCTAACAGATCGGTTCGAATATAGTTTAAATAATATGCACAAGTGTATATGTTTTAACGCGAGTGTATGGAACAAATAACTTATACTCGTATATATATATATATATATATATATATATTTATGAATATATACAATATGAATAAATATATATATATGTATATTTGCATATGCACGCATGCATATACAGATAAGCGCGCGTGCCTGTGTGTGTATTCAAAGTACTTTACTCCACGCATTCAACAAAGGTTTCCTTTTGCAACCATCAAAATTTTAGTCTCAATGTAAATAATTGATTGTAAAGGGATGACTTTTACAGGGAGTAGAAGTTAATATTTAAGGGTGGAACTTGTTTCGATCCGGAACATTGAGTTTACAATCTCAGTGTCGGCAGTTCACTGACTTTCGCGTGAAAAATTTTGTGGATTGGTTATTTAAAAATGGCGGACGCTTCGTCTTCCGACACTACCTCAGATTATTTCAACGAATGTTTCTCTGATATTTCATCGGAGAAGTCAATTGAATATGTCGTCGGCACCCAAAAAACGAGCCTCGACCCACGACGGACCGAAAGAAACTTTTTACAAAAGCTTTTTACCCGTGAGGTGCGTATAATCGATTTTGAAAAAATCACTCCATGAACCTTTGAAAGACGAACTTGCACCTTGAAAGATATTTTTCTATCCAGTTTCTCGAGATTATATTTAAGGACTCGAGATCTGAGAATGTACTACATATCATTAATTACGCATAAGAATTTTTTTCTTTGTCTCAATTTAATAAATTACGCATCTTTTTACATTTAATACTTCACTAAAAATTTAAAAATGTAGAATATAATTTTTTTTATTGGAAACAATTTTTTATTATTTTAACGAGTAATAAACCACTGCTTTGCTCGAAATAAACTTATTACATATCCATCTTCTTACCAAGCCATAAAATTTGTTGTGTTATGCAAGTTAACTCTTTTATTGTATCCTTTCTTGTTCATATTTGCATTGTTTAATATTGAACTACATTTTTAAATTATAAATTTTTTTATTAAATCTGTAATAGCTTTATTATTATATGCGTCTCTGCACAAATAGTATTTTACAAGTAAATATTATTTATAAATTTTTTTAAAAAATCAGCATGACAATTTCTTATTTATTTGTTTATTTTCTTTTGTTGTAAGCCATATACAAATATTTAACGTTCAAGAACTTTTATTTATATAGATAAGAGGTTCACTAACACAGCACAATTATGCTCCAGAAGAAAGACTGTTCACAGCGATACCCTCGTGGTGTCATTTATCGTTATTACAGGTTATTCCCAAATCTGCTCTTCAAGCTGGGTAATTATAGAAAAAATTGAAATCACTATTTTTATAATAAATACTATTTTCAATATTATTCAAATATTCTAGTCATATTGTTATGGGACTCACTCAATGTGGACGATTTTTATTAACATATACTTATAATCTTGATGTTGGAGTTCCTGGAAGTTTTTTCAAATATTTTTTACATTGGTGGGCATTTACTCCAAAGAGAGTAGCCCGAAAAGTAGCTGAAGTTACTTTATTTGGTAATTATAGTATTTACAAAGAGCTTAGTATTGTTATTGCTCAGTGGCCAACAGAGCGGAATAAGTTAGTAATTCATGGTCTCTGGTAAGTTTTTATCAATACTATTTTTCGTAATTTAATTATTTATAAATTTGTTTAATGCATATTTTAATTTTTGCTTAGTTCTAATTTTCAAATGCAGTCTCAGCAAACAGATAAAGCATTTGTAACTATAACAACAGTTCCATCTCTTAGCAATTGCACAGATTGCCAAAGCATAGCATCTTCATACGAAGAAGATGGTTCGTATTTTTACGTAATGTTTTCTCCTGGGCTTATAACTAATTATATATATATATTGATGAAACATTTATTTTTAATAGATTTGGCAGCAAATTGGGATTCTTGTGTGCGCTGCAATTGTTTGCAACATGGTCTTACAGTGCATACGACATATGAAGTGATCTCACCTTATCCAAAATTTCGTGCTCTTGTATGTTTAAATTATTCTAATCATATTGTGGTGAATACAGGCAATTTCTTGCATGTGCTGAGGGTAGATTTGGACAATTTTAATACAAATAGTCAGAAAATCAATGAAAAACAGGATTCATCACTTGCTGATATTGAACAGTTGGATGTAATTGGTGTCGTTGAATCAGAAGAATCAAAGGCTGAACATTATGAAAATTTAGATGACAAAGGCTTAACTCCAGAAAGTACCTCTGTTGTTTCTCCAAAATGTGATTCTACAATAACAGAATACGACTTTAATGACGAACCACAATGTAGGGTGTATGATCGAATAGAAAACGAACATTTGTTAAATACCTCTAGCAGCAATCAAAGCGATTATGTCTGTGATAATAATAAGTTTAGTATTAGTTTGAGTGAAAAAGTATGTATGTGTTCAGATAATATACAGTATCAGTGTGGTAACTCTAGTAGTTCGAATTCTCAATCTGAGCAACAAGCGATTTCCGTTAGGGATAAAATTTTACAAGACTTTTGTGAAGATATGTCACAAGAACTAACTATAGGAAGTGATCTTATCACATTAGTAAAACATCCCCCATGCTCTCCAAGATCCACTCCCCAAAGGCTACCACCAGATTTAAAACCTGGTACATGGTCATCGCCAATACCATCATCTGATATTTTGAAAACGCGTAATTCAGAATCTAGTCACAGGAATTCTCCACAACCCAGTGCTTCTCAGGGTAATTCTTGTATTAATATTACATCAATAAATTCACCTCTTCAGACTCTTTCCATAGGAACCACTACGCCATCTTCCCCACGTTTAATGTCACCGCCGATCACAAGGTCATTCAGGTATACTTACCTTTACTTTATTACGTATTCTTATCGAACTGGGCAGCCGCGAGCTGCTTACAAGATTCAAGGATTTTCCGAAACTAAGCTAATTCTATTAATTGTTCATTATTTCCCATGTATGGTAAATGTATTTTTTAAAAAAATAGTCACCTTATTGTTTCTAGGCACTCGAATGCCCGAAAACGTTCCAATATTGTTTCGCCGAGCTCAAACTTAAGTTCTCAACCCCGAACTCGAGCAAGTCATAAACTTAATCTTGAGGCAGAGAAGGCTTACGAATTTACAGACGATGCTCAAGAAACTTGTGAAAAGCTTAGTTCGTTTAGGAAGCGTCGACTTGCTGACAAGAAATACGAATTTTGTGATGAAACTGAAGATGCCGAAAATATAGTTCCTTTCAAACACGTTCGCGATCAATCTAAACACCGTGGATGCTCGTTATATCAAATTTCACAGGTTGCCTCACCCTTGCCTAACGGTAGACGTCATCAAATTGACTCCGAGCACAGCGAATCCGAAGATTTTAATAATTCCCAGGATTCGCACATGATACTTAGTGATATTTCAATATTTGACATGAGTAAGTTATCAAAGCACCTGCCCTTAATAGTCTATTAAAAAAATCTTGTTTTTGCTCAATTTTGTTCAATTTTAAACAACGTCCTCGTTTCAGCTGAAAAAAATGTATTACGACCACTTAATCAGAATCAATTGCCTAATATTTCTCGTGAACGGGCCAATAAGCCATACTTAAGCAATATTTCACCTTTGATTCCTAAAGCTACGTTACAATATCCTATAATAAAATGCACGTCCCACTTTAAGCGCAGTTATATTGATTTGGATGACGAAAGAACTTCTGTTATTACGGATGTCGAAGGTAGTTCCTTTTAATTTCATTTTATGTTTTTAAAATGTCTATTATTATTATTGTTGTTATTATTGTTATTGTTATTGTTATTATTATTGTGAAAACTCGTAGCCAAGTAGAGTAAAAGAAACGAAAAGAAAAGTCCTTTGCGTTCAGGTACTGTAATACCTAACTAATTCGAAGTCTTATGGAATCGCGTTATTATTGTTAAAGCGACTGATGAAATAATGAGCTTTTAAATTTTGAAGGCTCGATATACGTTTGCAATGGCAATCGAACGATTTGCCTTTATAATAACTTTATAATATGAACAAACTACTTTCTAGATGAAGAAACTGGTGGCTACGTAAGCTATCAATGCGTGCTTCCGATGCAGGTTCATGGAGCAGATTACGTTCAAATGGGAATGATTAGCAATGCCAAAGCGGAAAAATTGGTACGTTATTAATGACGTATAACTATCTTGGCTCATCGTCTGTATTTTAATTAATAATAAAATTATTATTTCAGAATGTACCATGCGTTTCGATTCATCAGATGAGCTTTGATATCGAAACGTTTTCCCATCACATTGCCGATTGGCAATGCAAATTGTTTAAAAAAAAGTATTGGCATTGTAGTGACTACGATATAGAAATTATTGACATATGCGCTCTTTCTGGGGATATTATTCTTTTATTAATCATGAAAATCCAAACGAGTGAACAGTCGAGCCAGGGGCAAAGGTCTTCTTTACCTTATTTAATATTATTTAACGTCTTCAAACATTTTAAATGTCGATCGTGTGATTTACATTGAATATTGCTTTTCTTAATTTTATAGTACCGACGATAGAAAACAATATGTCGCCGGTTGCAGATTCACGTGGAATGTCGACACCAATCAATATAGAATAACGGATATTTTAAAAATGAAGGAAGTTAAGCCTGATTCCATACGTTCCGATAAGTCTCATATTGGATCTCCTACTGTGCCGTGGAATCCGACGAAACTTATAGCACCACAAATGAGACAAAAGATTCAACAACCATACGCTCGCCGTATTCGTTATTTAAGCAACGAATTAACTTTAGCGGGTTTGTTTGCTTCTTTCTTTCTTTCTTACTACAATAATTTAGTGATAAATAAATAAATAAATGACTATTCAGAGCGGCTAAATTTTTATTACAAATTGTACATCAACAAATTTTTCAAACATTTTATAACAGTAAAAATTTTTCAGATGAATCCATCACAAGATTAAAGGACTTCGATAATCTCATAGAATTTTATATTACGCCGATGCCTAATTGTTCTTAAGTAAAATTATTAATGCAATAGAAGTAATAAATTATTCATTAAAAGATAAAATCATTGTTATTTCAATGTTTATATTTTTTTGTAAATTTTTTAAAGCGCATTTCTTTGTACATTTTGATATACAGTAAACATTGATCTCACATGACTACATTGGATATAAAAATGTAGGTGAAAATATTTATTTCCATTTCCAGCTTAATTATAAGTGATAAACAATGTTTTCCAAAATGCAAACAATAATAATAATATCAGACAAGCGCCCACTTGCAATTAATTTAATTTATTAATTTATTACTCGATTGTCTTATTATTTGCGATACAATAATTATTAAATAAAAGTTGAATATTCTGGTCCCGAAACTGAACGTAAACAGAAATGTGATATTATAATTATAATTGCCTATGGCGTCTAAATTTAGTTTGCCATCGAAACATGTAGAGATTAAATGGTAAATTGTACGTAGACTAATATGCAATACTTGATCTGTGGTACTTCATTAACAATCCAATCAAGTTGCATTGATTTGTACAGTGGTAGTCACTTGTGAGACAAGCTTTAAAATAACTGTATGCAAGGAAGGCATTAACACAGAATCAATCCTGATAATTATTAATACGTTGAGTGAAGAGACTGCCACCATCTGCTAAACTTCCCATGTATAATATATACAAATTGCTTCTTTTTATTTTATTTTATTTATTTATTTTTTTTTATTTCGGTTGCAGAAATTATTTAACGTTCATACTTATTGCGGAACTAAGCGAATCCACATCCACATTATTCAGAATGCTTATATCTAATCAATCATAATGTGGCATGTTGTGATAATATAATGTCTGCATTTGGTACCAGTTACCATTGTTGATGGTCACATTGACAATCAGGTTTCCATATACTGGAAATATCTGTTTTTCATGCTTATAAACATAATGATCATTGTATCGACAACGAATCCGAAAGAACTTACTTTTCCTATGGTCACATGATATAGCTTAAATTAAATTGTTAATATATTGCACGCAAATCACGTGTCCATAATGTTGAGCACATGCTTACTCGGTTATGATGATGGTATTTCTAGAAATTTTATTATGCATCTGATTGTCTATAGAGACGTTGGCATTGTTAATGCTTGTTTCATAAAGCAAGAGAAACAGTTCTCGAAAAAATAAGCTAGACGCTAGAATTAATGAGTTTTCAAAATTGGCTGAATGATTGCAATAATATATATATATATATATAATATTTTTGTTTTGTTTTTTTTGTTTTATCATTTAAGTACCTATTACTTACAAAATATAACATACAGCTGATACAATTATCACAGCAAGGTATATTTTTAAATAAAATATATGTTTATAAAATAATAATTTTAGTGAATAAACTTATATTTAAAAAAATACGTATAGAAATAAGAAAATTAAAATTTTTTTCTTTTTTTATAAATGAATGCTCCTATTTAATTAATTGTAATTTAGAGTAATTTAAAAATTACGAATTTCTTATAAAAAGCATGGTTACTAATCTCCCTTGGAAAAACTTTGTACAAATTTTAATGAAAATTAAAAGAGAAATTAATTACCATAATTCTTAAAAATCTTAATCTTTCGTTATGCGAAACAAAGAAACTCAACAAATTTAAGCAAATACTCTAGGAGGACTCGTTGGTTCTGTTTCATTAGATCCCACCTTAACCACAGACAATGCTTCTTCCCAAGCATCCGTGCATTGCTGATAATGTGCAATTTGTTGATCAGCCATTGCTATTAATATATTTTTTAAATCTACGCGTTTCTCAACATTCCACCGTTCTATATCACTTCGCAGATTTTCATTAGCACATTCTAATCGATCCTGTAACACTTCGACGACGTTCGATATTCGTGGTATAGTTTGGGATAATCTATCCAATTTTTCTCCGTTACTTTCACTCTTCCAAAATGAATTATCCCAACGACCTGTATTTCCGTTCCTAGATCCTACAATCTACAAATCATTTTAACCAGACAAAACAATAAGTTCAGCATCACATTCAGCAATATGTAATTAATGTTGTTAATTTACTAAATGAACTAGTCTTAACTCACTTGTTCCTTTTCTGTTGTTCTTTTTGTTAATTCATCGACAGTCATGTCGTACTCAATTTGCATGGAGTCCCTACGATTTAACGCCTCTTTCACAGCATCAATATAACTGATATATTCTCTTTCTTCTGCAGAATCTGCGGAATCCAATAACTTTTGATGTGCAGTTGCATTTAGTTCTATAGCACCTGCAACTGCTTTTAAGGTTTTAGCAAGTTCTGGTTCTGAAGTTGCCCAAAGAGTAAATACCGGATGTAATTTATGTAATTCTACCAAATAATCTAATAAAAATAATAAGTTAATTACTAATTCTGAAAAACTAATTAAATATTGTCGAAAAATATTAAAAAAAAAAAAAAAAACCTTGTCTTTCTTTATGTATTCGACGACTTATTTTATCTATAGTACTCAATTTGTCACTCAAGGCAAAACAATAATCTCGAACTTGCTCAAATTCCAAATGACGCTTGCATTTGATACTACTTGAACCGGTCATACTTGGGAACGATTCAGTCATTTTACCAAAAACATTTGCACGATTCTTACGATGAATGAAAAATTCCTAATGCAATGAATGTAAAATAATTAAATACGATCGGTTATTATAAAATACCAGTGCGAGCAAAACTTACAGCAGGTTTGGCAGTGAGAAATATGTGCAAGTTCTTGTCACAGCTAAGAATTGGGTGATTAATCATGCGGTTTAGAAAAATGTGTAATAACTTCATTCTAGCTATTATGAATTCCCTGGAATAGCGGTCCAATTGAGCAAACAGAGAATGCTTGCCTGGCATAGGCTAAAAAATAGGATAAAGGCAACAATCAGCAATTTTTAGACATTATAATGGGTAATACAATGTAATCTATTCACAGGTTAAGTAAAATATTTAATTTACCGGAATTATGTGTACTGGATAGCTTTCGTCCAGCTTATTCCTTAACCATATAAAGTCATTATAACGCCTACGCACCACATACTCTTGCTCTTCGAACTCTGGCCTAGTGGACTACACAATAACAGTATAAATAATAAATATGAATTTCTTGTTAGTAGGGGGTGGTAGGAGTAGGAAAAAGGCCTCACTCTTGTTGTAATTCGAAACGTAATGTAGGTCTCCAAAGTCTCGACATGTTTTTGTGGACTATCGACTCTAACCTGAAGATCTCGTTGATCGGTAGTCGACTCGGATGTGTCCTGCTCGGGTAAAGTCGAGAAGCTCTCAATCGACGGCGATGCGACCTGGTAATCACAACTCTATAAGTTTCTTCATTACTCTCAAGTAAACACTAAATGAGGCTGTTTTAAGGTTATACTCTTACCACTGAACCCTCGACCGAAGTACTGTAATTGGAAAGCGCATCGTCCTGCTTCATATTACTATCCATCAACATAGAGCTCACTTCGAGGACGGCGGTGTCCCCCGTAATAACTTCCTTCCCATGATTATCCGTCTCGATGTCCGATGGTGTCATCATATTGACAGATTGCAAACTGTTGCTGCAACACCTGAGCAACAGCGATGCCGATAAGTACTCTACTACTGTAACGTTATTAGGCCTCAATATCGACGAAGGTCACATTCTCTCCTCGACTACAACGGCTCGGGCGCTCCTTCTCGACACCCCTTACGCGGCCTCGCTCACAATAACCAAAACCTTACTTTATTTATCAAACGATCCGCGACCATTAGCAGCTAAATTTAATTGCAATAATAACTGCTGCGATGCTCCTGACACTCCGTGGCTGCATTATTGCATACAATTGGCCGAGACGAAGGACTACTACTACTGTAGCCGTTGAATGTCACTCGAGTGCTTATTTACGGGAACACTTGGGAGGCTCGTTTAAACAACTGTTCCTTAACGGCCGCAGAAAAATATAGCGACGAGGCGATTTATGGGGATCGAGGGCCGTCCACGTCCACGCCCCCGTTTACCTAGCCGAGCGGCTATTTAAAGGGAGCTGGACGTAAATGGGGCAGCGGCGGGGAGGAGGAGGAGGAGGAGGAGGAGGAGGGGGTGGCGGCCGAGGAGACGGAGGAGGAGAAGAGTTTCAGTTAGGATTTGAATTCGTAGTCTTCGATTCCGGTTGCGCTTGCTCGTTATTGAAATCGCGCAATCGTTCGAAAGGTTTTTATGAAAACGACATGAATTTTAATCGAGATTTCGTGCGTCGCGAGCCGAGGAGTCGTTATAAAAGAGAGCTCCCGACCTCGGATCCCGATCCCGAATCCCGGATCCCGGATCGCAACTCGCGATCCCGGCCCTATATCCCGGCCCTAGGTTTTGTTTTTACTTCCTTATAATTTCAGTCAAGTGGTCATTAGAAAAAAGAGAATCGGTAAGAGCGGACAAACAAATGACTCGAAATGCTTTATTCTGTCATTCGTATAGACGCCGGAGGAAGAAAAAATATTTTTCTCCCGTGGAAACCGTATCTCCGGGATACCCAAAAACTTTTCGCGCCTCGATCTAATTAAGAAACACTGTGCCAATGAGCAACTGGAATGTGGGGGACACTTCCTTCGAAGAATTTTTCGACAATGAACAGATTTTCATCATACCCCCGGATAATCCGAGCTTACCCAATATCGATGTAACTATCGATTCACTGCAGTTAGATGATTCCTATCTATTCTTGGAGAATGGTGACTTTACCAATACAGGTGAGTGGAAAAGTAAAAAACCTCCCGATGCGATGCACCTTTAACACATTCATTGGCTGCAGTTATTTCATTTATAACCGCTTAATAAATATAAATATAATCGGAGCTCAAACGCAAGCTTTGATTCTTACAATACTCACCCCCCACCCCACCCCTCCCTACCATACATCGTTAAGCAGCATTAATAAAAGTAGAAATTTTATTCTCCCTCCCTCTCTTTCTCTCTCTCTCTCTGTCTCTCTCTCTTTCTCTTTATTTTATTATTAACGGAAGGATGCAGTCAAACCTTAACAGTATCAATTTCATACAATAATCTGTACGATCATGTATGTATGCATAGGTAGGTGTGCGCACACGCATAAAGAGGCGAGACAGTTGCGCGCGTAGGTACGTCGCAGTCAAGTGCAGCGATGAGCGTTAAAAAAAAAGCGCAACATCAAAGAGCCGATCTTATTAAGGAAAGGAACTGAGAGAGAGAGAGAGAGAGAGAGAGAGAGAGAGAGAGAGAGAGAGAGAGAGAGAGAGAGAGAGAGAGACTGGTGGTGGGGAGAGCGGAAGAAAAGACCAATAAAAGGCACGAGTACTCGTTTACACGAATGCCCGCACGTAAGGAGTACCGAGCGCCGGAGCGGGGAAAAAAAAAAAAAGAAAAAGAATCTAATGAAAAATCGCCTCTGTGGTTGATGGTCGTCGAGGTGAAGAGAAAGAAGCTTAGGAAGCGCGTCGAGGAGTCGCAGTGGCTCGAGGAACGGAAAACGAGAGGGCGAAAAAAAGGAGAAAAAGGGAGTATGTCGTTAGCTGCGGCGCTAAAGGTCCGCAGCCTTAGAGTCCCTGCACACTGGCGGCCATCGGATGCGTTACCTCCTCCTTGCCAGCACCTCACCCCGCCAGGGTTCTTTATCCGACAACCCTCGAAAGAAAATCAATAAAAGCTCGAGGCGGCCAATGGGAAGACCCGTGGAGCCCGTCTGGCCCGGGGTCCGCTAGTTGGCGAGTGCCGAAGTCCCCTTACGGGGCTCTCAAAGCTCTTGCGAGATCCGAGTCGGGTAGCTCCGAAGCGAAAGCGAGCCACGGGCGAGTTTCCTCCCCTTGGGAGCCACGACAAGGGTTGGGGGGGTAAAGATGGCGGCAGCGACGGCGGCGGCGAGTTTCCGCGCGCGCTGCGCTCTAGCGATGCCGTAGCCAAGGTGACGGACGGCGCACGTAGCAGACAACGGGGAACGTGCGCGAGAGTGCGGTGGTTGCGCGGCGTCGCCGAGGACGAGGAGGACGACGAGGTGGACGACGAGGAGGAGGACAAGGAGGTGGACGAGGAGACTGGCTTCGGGAGGAGAATAAGTTGCCCGCGGAGGAGAAAGCAGCAGCCTCGTCGTTAAGGAGCTGCGCTGCTCCGTTTCCCCGGGCGACGCCGGACGCTCTCTCCCTTGCCCTGTCACTCTCGCCCATTTCCTCTCCCTCCCTCCCTCCCCCCCGTTCCCTCCCATACCCCTCCGCCACCCACCACCCCATTTATTCCGTCTATCTCTCCCTCGCCCTCGTTCGTATCCATTCATTCGCTCTCTCGGATCACTCACCCACACGTACATAACATTATTCCACGCCGTCTCGTATCCGAATCTCTGGGCTCAGCTCGTGACCGGCCCCCCGGGCGAGCTCCGCTAGTCCAAGCAGACCAGGTCCATGAAATCAGGTGAGAACGCGCCCCTAGGCAGACCGTTGCTTGCACCCCAGCATGCGAGTCTCCGTTCCCGTTTTCATCTCCCTCGGACCCGGACAGGTCGACCCCGACGACGATCCCGACGACGACCCCGACGACGACCCCGACGACGACCCCGACGACGATCCCGACGACGACTCCGACGACGAGCACTTTTTTTCTTCTCCTTTACCCTTGCTTCCCGCTCCCTCCATTATACATTCATCTTTTGTCCCCTTTAAAAAAAAAGTACCCGCTTTCTTACAATCGACTAACAGCCGTCACTGCCGTCGCCCTCGTTGTTGCCGCCACATTTGATTAATCCTTTTATCTTCTTCTCGCCCGCCAAAGTGCTTTAGTTCACGTTTTTTTCCTCTTTAACACTTGACCTTCCATAATCCGCAGTTTCGTTATTTCCTACCCTAAAATTTAACTGCACCCGTCAGTGCGTAGCAATATTGGCTCTAGTGCTTTATCTCCCTTATTTCTTTTCTTTTTTTTTCTATTTTCTTCTTCTTTTTTTATTGGTTTTCTTTTTGTTTTCTTATTGTTTTCTTATTGTCTTTTTTTTTTTTTTTTCCATTTTTGCCGTGGAAAGCGATCCTCACCCTCGTTCGGCTTAATATTTTTTAAAAACTCTGCTTTCTTTTCTTTTCTTTTTTACCCCTTCTTCTATTTTTTTTTCTTTTCTTTTTTTTCTTCTATTATTAATAACCGCAATAAGTCAATTTTTATTCATGACAAAGTTTTAGAAGCGTTCTCCTCGGAAGCTGTGGCCGACGCCACCTCAGCACTAATAATCTTCGTAGATTTTATAAATTTTAGTCAAGAGTCATTAAATTCTCATCGGCGTAAATACATTTTCATCGTGTGGACGCGATCCGAGGGCATGTTTACCATACTCTGTGTTACGTATTTATTCAGGACACTTGAAAAGGCTTTTTAGCGCACCCGCGTTCGTTTCGTACACACGTACCTATGCACGTTTATTTTAACAAATAATTTTGCGCACGCATACACAAACTACTGCTATGTAACATTTATACATAATTTATTCCGTATTGTTTTTCATTCATTTCATTAATTTCATTCAAAAATCTTATTTAAAAGGAACGCCGCATTTTCGAATTTATTATTAATTGAGAGAAGTAATGAAATCGTTTCCTCTCGGGATAATTTTATACGTATCGACAATCTCTACTCGTTTCATTATTGTAAAAATTTCTCGATTTTACATAACGGACAGCTATAGTGAAAGTGATGATGATGCTTCCAGGCATCCTTTCTTTATGCAAGTGGATGTTTATTATTTGCGTACGTTATTTAAGATAAATTTAAAAATAAATTAATTTTTTTAGCGTTTAATTACGCATGAAGTAAAATCATAATATTTAAATATATATCAAATTCGTCTATAAAATAATTTAAACAATTAAAATCGGCAATTCAATGTTTAATTTAATTGTACCAACTGATTAATATTGCGCGCGTTTAGAGACGAATAATCGAATTGAGCAACTTTTTTTTCCTTTTACTTTTGTGAAACGTACATTGTTGTATCGTCGAAATTACAATTACAAGGTTTTATCAGCGCATTGGAAAAATACGGGTATTTTTAATCATGTAAACGTATTTATGCAGAGAAAAATAAGAACTCCTCAAAATTTAGAATACGATGAATTTAAAAAAGTCCAAGATAATGTAAAGATAAATAATGCTTGACTTGCGTAGAGCGATAACACCTTTTTACAAAGAGTTTGTACAGAAATATTATTATTTCGTGGGCGAAAACATTCGAAGTTATGAGTTGTATTCGGCCGGTAAACATCGAAATTGATTGTCTCCTGTAAAAAGGTACTTAATTTTTTAAAATTCTCTTTTTCCTCTATTAATGACGCCTTATCTCGGTAAGAACAGTTTTACAGATAATATTGCATTCAAGTAGTCTTCAAGAAACGAGTCTGAATACATCGCACTCAGAGGCGTCGGTAGTTTTTGCCTCTGTGAGTAAACTTTTATACCTCGGGAATAAAGAAACTAACTTCATTTCACTAGGGTGTCTGTGTACTTGACGTGTACATCAATTTCAAACTCACCTCCATTATAATTTAAAGCTTTTTTTCAATTATTTATGCTGCCTGAGGAATTTTATTCAATTATAACGGTCATTCAAGAATTTTCTCTCCAAGAAATAAATAAAAATTTATTAATCCTGGAAATAAAATTAGAACAATTCATCCAAGACTACTCGAACGTACTTTTTTTTTTTTATATCCATTAATCAACTTCCTTTACAGCTTACTTGCTCCTTTAAAAGTGTTGAAGCCATTTAATCTTACGTTTTTCCTATTTTCTTTTCAATACATCTTAATCGAAAATAGATGTAAAAAATTTCTTACTGACATCGTGGCATTGTTAGTTACTATTATTATATAATTCTATTATATTATATATTAATATCTAATATATTATTATTATTATTATTATTATTATTATTATTATTCATACTTAATATAATTGTTGATTCTTAAATAATTATTATTTAAGAATCTAATAATTAGTCTTACAGATTAAAAAATCTCATTTCTATTCTAAAAACTATTGCTCAAACAAACAGTTTAAGTTGAATGTAGCCTAACGCACAGATGCACCCCTTGTCCAAAGTAATACGTCATTCCTTTAAAACTAGAAAACTGTATAAATTCTTTTTCGTTGGACGTTTTTTACACAACGTGTAAAATGTATGAACCTTTTGCTGTATATAATCGCTATAAATAATTATGATTTTACTTCAAGGGCCTAAATTAAGCATTCTTACATTAGAAAGAAAGAAGCTCAGTTATTTTCTAATATCAATCCATCCTGAGGTAGAAGATTATTATATAATTTAAAATTTCTTATGCTCGTGATGAAAACTAACGATAAAGCGTCCCATTCGCTGCTTCAAAAGCGCACGACAAGTACGTTAAAATTCATGAAATCTGTTAAATTGAACCTTAAATTAAAGCTTTGTGTAATTCAATATTGCATTTAATGCATCCCCTCCAATCGATTTATGAAGCATATTATGCTTCGGGTAACTGTTAACTGGCATTTGTATTTATTCTAAGATAATTAACGCTTCACTTTCAACGTGTTTTTTTTGTCTTTCTTCTTTTTCTCCTTCTTCTTTTTAAAAACTTAATTTAAAATGCTATTGTACTAAGTCAGCGGGCTTATTAAATGATTTTCAATGTAATACGTTCAATATTCATTTGACGGCTGTACTACATTAAAGCTTTAATGGTTATAATCAAGCCTATGTTTGCTATTGGAATTATTGAAATATCCAGATTGCCAGAGCTGGGAAATGAAAAAGTCCGAAGGCCATATCCTAATTATTTTACGAGCGTAACTTTACAATGACATTGACGTTTTGAAACCGTTTAACCATACCTTGTAAAAAATTACTTTGCATTAAAAACTCCTTATCTTATATGTATACATATTTACATAATCTGCGCTGAAAGTACAAGCATCATGAATTCAATCTCGCTATCTTTTATACAAAAGAACATCTGTCTATTCAAGTCGGTATCATACACAAATACTAGTTACTATTACAAAGCCATAATCCAGAACTACATGTGTACTACTACCCCTGTGAGGATAAATTATTTTCTTAAATTATTAATGATTTTTATCACACTTTACCTCGTATTTATACTTAAGAGAAAAAAATATGCAATGAACGTTCATATTTATTAATGTAATTGCATATGTTTGATGACGTTACTTTATTTACATACTCGTACCCTAAAGAATCATAAAGTTTTTATTTTCAGCATCCTTGGTTTTAATAAAAAAAGTTCACGTTCAAAGCTTCATTTGCCTTTGAAAATTCGTTCGTTTGATATGCAACGAATGCATTAATAGTTTTATTATAATTCTTTTCAAATTACGCTTCGTAATATTAACATTACAAAATGATATACGCTTTTTTATTCTTTTTCTTTTTTTATCTTTAAGAACGTCTAGTTAATTTTACGATTATTCAAGTATTTTAAGGTCAATCAATTTTTGATAAAATTCATTTCACTTAATACTTCCAAGTAATATAAGAAAAATGGCCACTCAATTATATATCCGTGAAATGAACCGCGCCAATGAATAATAAATTACTAAATAGCAGTATTAAAATTTTCGCTCTTGTTCATAACTCGTAATATCGCTTTTGATTTTTAGTTTTAAGAATGAGTTATTGTTGCCGTTGTTGTTAAGTAAACATTATATCTATGATTCAAATTTAGTTGACTTGTCTATAAAATAAAGTCAATTAGTCGTTATCTCATAGTATCCTATACGTCTAATGTTTATTCGTATTTCGAATAAAATATTTCGGACATTAATTAATCAAATCGAACTCCTTCTGTACCTTTAATAATTCATGATTTTAACAACATAAATAATAATAGAGAACAATTTCAAATGTACTTTAAGCAACAATGTATAATATGGTTAGATTTATTAAATATTTCTTATTAATATATTAATAAAAAGAGAGTATTAAATTTCGAATTATAATTGAGTAGATTTAAGGCTCTTAATATTTTTATCCTTTATAGTAAGTTCTTTGAGATAAAAGAATTTTAAATAAATGTTTCAATATTCTCTCCATCCAAAATATAATTGCTCTATAATTTTAAATAATATAATAAATTCTTACTAAGTGTATTCTTTAAAAGGGTTATATGAAAATTCAACTTTGTACTACTAAAGTTCATTTTAATTCGATCTGAAATATTTCTTGAACAAAAATTCAAGTAAAATGAAGTTTTAACGTAAGTTGCATATATATATATATATATTATGTTACAATTTCCTAAATTTACCGTAGTGGCTCAATAATAAAGTTTTGTATTAGAAAAGTTGTAGTCGAAAATTATTAAAACGCAACCTACGCAACTTACACGAAAGTGGTTAATTTAAACTTGATAAACAAATTAATGCAACTTACGCTTAAGTGATTAATTTAAGTTATGATGCCATCACGTGATACTGCAATAAAAGTACTTTACGTTATAATGAACGCTTAAATCCAATTAAAATGTATTACTGGAATTAAGAAAATTTTATTAAAAATTTAGAAATCGATTTACATTTCTACTTCGCACAACTAATAATTAAGCACAACCGCTTCCTTTACCGGTTTAGCTAATAACTCGAACACTTTAGTAAAAAAGATAATTATAAGCATAATAAATTATAATGAGAAACGCTTATAAAAGCTCTTAAATGGAAGTACTGGTCTAAAATTAATATTCAAAAGTAAATTAAGTTGAAAATAGTAAATGAGGTTTTTTAACACTAACAAATTTAATATTCAGTTTTAAATAAGTAATAAACAATTTCTTGATTTTGTAAAAGAGCACGTACTTTCGCGATATTTCTTGACGGTAGTAGTGTACATTTGCTTTTCCGGGGAGTAATGATATTATTTTCGAATATCGTTCATACAATAAAGCAAATATAAGTTGGAAAGTAAATCCGGCGTGTAATTGCGATTGCCCAAGTTACATGAACTGTTCCCCCTGAAGTTATGGCAATTATTAACATCTGCCTACGTTAAATATAATAAATCGCATAGAGATTCGCAAGTAGAATATTCTTCTCCGCTCTCTGATGTTGTATATATGATTCGATCGATTAAAGGAGATAAGCCAATCCGTATTCCTCCCCCCCCTCTCTCTCTCCCTCTGTACCCCGTCCAATTAATTTGACCAGATAAAGCTTTTGGGGCAAACTTTTTTTTCATCCCATATCAAATTACAAAATTTCAAAACAATACGTCACAGCGTAGCGTACAAGCATACACATAGACCTATCCTCTTACAATATTACGTAAGATACGGAATTTTATTGCCTAGGGGCAGAAGTTTTTTATCTACAATGTGATCGCAGGCTCGTGAAATAGAGAACGAACGCGTTCGCAGGAATACAATGAACTTTATTCACCTGCAAATTCGCAAAAGGTCCTTCTTTCGCCAACATCCAGCTATGCATTTACCTGAATCTTCATTATCGAAGCTTAGGATTCATTGGCTAATTAATTAGCAATACAGTAATTAGAAATAAATGTCAATGTTTCTATTTTTATGCCAGAAATTACTATTTCGTTGGGTGTAAAGCCGTATCGTCAAAACGGTTCATCGGCGTGTCCATCGGTAAACAATTTCAATGCCTTAAATCGCATTTTGAATTAACAATAAAATTTAAAATAAATATTTTATCGACGGAAGACGGTTGTAGACAAGGATTCGAAAAGCCAATGATAATTGAATTATTAACTAATAAATTATTAATTAGCCTTATTGATATAACCCGAGGACTATTTAATACACGTAAATGAGTTATTGAGAAAGGGATAAAGTGTAATAGTCGAAAAGATAGCCGTATAACTCTAATAGTACACGGACGTACTTGAAACGTTGGTGAATGCTACTCGTGCATGTATAGGTTAATCCCCTACGAAGTGGAGAGACAAAAAAACCAGTACTTTTTTCGGCTTATTAAAAGCACCTGGAGGGTCATTATGAGAGCCAACGCCTATAATGCGCACAAATGTCGGAAAATTTGAAGAAATGTAGATTACAATTTACAGTAGTGAAGGGGGGGAGGGTAAATGAAATTCATTGGATGTTGGAAGGGAGGGGAAGGGCATCGCGGAACATACGTGGCCAAGGGCTCTCGATGTGTCCGCCGAATTGATTAAATACGGAATCAATGTACGGATACGTCAAGGGCTAATAAGTGAAATCGTCATGCGACGTGTACGACTGCAGGAGTCGGAATAGCGAAATCTCGCCACCGGGATGAAGCGATAAAGGACCGGATCTCTCGGATCTTTATTATTAAGTAAAGGTTGGGCAAAGCGGGGGATGGTGGGATCGGACGAGGGGCGGGTGGGGTGGGTGGGAGGGATAACGAAAGAAGAAGTTGGTGGCGGTCGTAGTCGTGGGTAGGTAGGGGGTGTGGTGTAGGTATGGGTGGGCTAAAGGCGACGCGAGGACAGTCGTCGAGAAAAGAAGGAGGACATCGAGGGAGCGACGTCGTCCCCGTCGCCGTGGCATTGAAAGGCGAAACCGTACATGGATATTCAATTAAAATGGACTTATCGAGCCGCGTGAATACGAGCGGCCAGGCGTAAAGGGCC
Source organism: Ceratosolen fusciceps (assembly GCA_018883505.1). NCBI lineage: Eukaryota > Metazoa > Arthropoda > Insecta > Hymenoptera > Agaonidae > Ceratosolen > Ceratosolen fusciceps. The sequence goes on from RCIC01000005.1 coordinate 9,041,812, forward strand.
CCATCCGCACCCTGCGGAGGTGGCCGTCGCTGCCGTGGGCTTCGCAGGGCCGGCGGGAAAAAGCGTCCGTTCGAAAGAATTCGAAATTAAGGTAGTACAACGGACGATGAAGTTAGTAAGGGTGGTGGGGTGGGGTGGGGTGGGGGCGAGGGGAGCCGCGTACAGGGTATACGCGTATATATAACGAGTGGGTCAGAGAGAGTGAGAGAGAGGGGGGGGAGCGGCGGCGGTGGCGGCGGCGGTGGCGGCGACTGGTGCCGTTGGTGGCTGGGAAGAGCCGGGCCGTCGGAGCGGGGGCGGGAGGGGGTGGCGATCAGAAAGGGGAGGAGGGTACACGTGGCCGGCGCGCGCCCGGCAATATCACGCTCCGTGGCCAGCGGCAGCAGGAGGGTTAAAAAGCAGCCCCGTGTCGTCGAAGCGAGCGAGTGGGAAAAGACAAGGAACGCGTTCTCGCGCGCTCGCGCCCAGAGTGAGAAAGAAAACGTGAGTTAAGAAAAAAAAAAGAAAAAAGAAAAAAAAAAAAGAGGGGCGCGTAACGGACGCGCGCCAGGTGCGCTCCTCTTCCGGGCAGCCGTCGACCTCCCGCGCGTCCCTCGCCCGCGACAGTTGCGATACCGGTGCCCGCCTCGACGCCAGCCCCAACGCCAGCCCCAACGGCAGCCCCAACGCCAGCCCCGACGCCCACTTGGACGGCGGCCGACCTGACCGAGCGACTCTCCATAGTCGTCGCTACGGCCGTGCGAGTCTATCGTACCTCGCGCTCCGAACTCTGCATTGCGGAGGACCTCGGACTCGTGGTAGCCTCTCAGTCGCCCGTCGTACCCTAGACAATATATATATATATATATATATATATAGCATCGCATTCTCGACGCTCGCTGTGGAGGGATCGATTCTTTTAACCTCTTCCTGATATATTATTACCCTCGTGGAATAACGAGGGAACGAAGGGTAAGAGTGTGCCGGACTTCAATTTATTTGTATCATCATAACCATGACGTTGACAGCCGCTGTTGTGTTGCCGTATTATTATTGTGTTCCCGGGCCCGTGGTATTCGCACTCGAGGGGGTTGATAAGCGAGCAACAGGCTGATTACGGTAATCTCGGCGCGGCTCGGATGGAGGCTCGCGTCCTCGGAACGAGCCCTATATGGACCAATCGCGGGTAAGCGGGTGTCGGGGAAGCGACGAAACTTTATTAAGAAGCAGCGGGCTTAGTCCGTGCTTTAGTCGGTGGCTTTGACGGAGAAGGTCCCGGGCGCGGCTTTCATTTCACGTCATTCGTTATTATTTCACGACTGGATTGACACGAGCCCCGCTCGGCTCCCCGCTATCCTACGGCCGCTATTTCAATAACCCCGGCTCCGTTAGAAGATCCGGATCCGCGGTGCTTGGATGCCATACGAGTGCCGCCGGTGATACCCTGATCACCCCTGTCGCTGATGCTTACGGACCGGTCGAGAGCTCACGAATGGTCAGCAGGAATCTCTGGAATCGGGCTCGGCTTCTTCCCTGCAGGTGTTGCTTCTTATCGCCCAGGCAACACCCCAGCTACTAACATGTACAGTTTCTTGTTGCCGCCCTCAGCCCCCCGACCACCGACCCCCGAACACCGGACCCCAGCCTCACCTCGACGCCCACACGGAGGGACACGGTGAGGCACGCGGAGGATCCCGTGCCAGCCACATTCTTCTCGGCTACATTCTACATACCTGACCCTCCGACGAGGTCGGTGAGGTCGCTACGATTTATTGTTCCGCCGCGGAGGGTGTCCTCCAATGATCGTCGATGAGCGATCAGCGAACGATCGACGCGGGAACCAATCGATCATATTATATTACGCGAAGTAACGAGTTTTAATAACGTCTTTTTATCGCCGTCCCCTGTCGGAGCATTCAATTAAGCCTCGAGTAATTGTATATTCTACGGTGAATCATCTTAGGGATGCGGATTCGACGGGAGAACGAGAACGAGAACGAGAACCGGCTCTCTTTTAGGGCCGCAACAATGCTGCTGAGCACGAGGGGCGAATCTCAGGTGGCCGACAATTTCGGCTAAAAATAAATCTGTTCGTTTATTAGGAGCGATATCTTTAATGCCGGCTAATTGCTTCTCTGATCATGTGCGCGAACGCCCACACGCGTGCACGGGTACAGACAAACAGACCGAGTGAGGGAGAGAGAGGGAGAGAGAGAGATTCAACGGCAGGCCGCAGCGACGTTATACGCAACCCCCCCATGAACGCCACCCCCGTGAGCCTCGAATCGCTAGGGCGTTTCGTTTAATACCGACGACACAACCCCTCCACCAACCCACCCCCCACCCCCCCACCTACCAATCCTCTTCCTTTCTCTCCTTTCCTTTTTTTTTTTTTATTCTTTCTATTTCGTTTCGTTTCGTTTCTTCTCTACTCGGCTCACCCTTGGAGTACACTTGTATTTGGTACCTGCTACCCCGGAAGGTACACGGCCGCCACGAATACGATCCCGACTTTAATGCTACATAATGGGAGTGACGTGTTTAGTCGACGCCGCCGCCGTCGCCGCCGCCGCCACCACCGCGCGCCATGAACTTTCGGCTCTATCTCGCTTTTTTCCTTTGATCCTCCCTCCCTCGCACGAAGCTTAACCCTCTCTCTCTCTCTCTCTCTCCCTCTCTCGCTTGCTTTAGCAGGCTCCCTTCCCTTATCGATGCCTCATGGGCGCGCGTGTGTACGTGCGCGCACGCGTGATTATTGTACGAGCCTGCATTGTGCAGACTTAATACGCGGGGACAGAGGCAGGCGGGCGCGCGCACCAGCCGCCCGTACGTACGTGTGTATGTGCATTATCATCTCCTCGGACTTCGTCATTGTTTCTCTCCTTGGGCGCACGGGTTCTTCTCACTCGGAGATTATGCCTCGATGTGGCCGGGCGCTCGGCTGCACGAAAAAGCAACGCGTGCCCTAAAAAGATTATGTAGGCAAGTATCGCTCGGAGAGGAGCTTTTAAAGGTTAGGTAGCGTTTACCTTGTATCCCTTGTCGGCGCACCTTCCCCTCGAAACGTAAAGGCCAGTCGTCGCTTCGAGCCTCCCTCCCGGACGAGGTCGTCGAGCTCGAGAGTGCGTACACCTCGTGATATACCGAGCTTCCTTCGACTATCGACACCTTTGCCGTCTGCTACGAAATTCGTCTGACACTCGATAGTTCTACTTACTTTTGTCTACTTCGCTTGAATTATGTTTATTAGGTAAATTGTAAATTAACGTTTTTTCATTTTTATACCCAATACCGTTGGGAGGTCATTGTTCGGGACGAGCCTCTCAGGTGGAAAAGGAAAATAGTAACTCAAAGAAGCTCATCCTTATGCCAAATTGGCTGATTAAGCAGTGATTAATCACTCCTTATTAACCTTTCAATGCTTTTTCTTTAGATTCTTATTCTCCAACCATATAATGTTCCCAAGTTTTTTTAGGTATGCATAATAATGCAAAAACTTATCCTCTCATTTAGATAATAATGTTTCGGTTACTTTAATAACATTTATTACTAAGTTTACCAATAATAAGTCAAGCTTCATTGTAGTACTAAATCTGAAATTATCAAGGTGGAGATATTTAGTTTTAAGAAGCTGTTCCCCATAAGGTAGAGAGAATTCCTGCTGACGTATATCACGTTAGATATTATTGACATTTAGAAGAGAGATGATGGAGTTGCTTTGTACATCTATATAACTAATATGCATGCTTATGTGTGTGAATTATAGAGCCATCCCAACAGAAACAGACAGGTCGAAGTGGCGGTGATACATCTTATACACAGAAAGGTGAGGGAGCTATTGCCATGACTACGACGGGAGCCCAGTATGCTCTTGCAGCATCCGCTGGGGCTGCCAATGGCGGGGGCAACTCTACGGTGGGGGTGGAAACCAAACCGAGTGTCGTCGTTGTTGCTACTTCTAATTCCAATGGTAATGGTAATTCTGCCCAGTCTCAGTCTGGCCGAGGTCAACAGTTAATCACAGTAGTTACCAGTGGTGATCCATCCAGCCCCAATAACTTACAGCCCATTCAGGTATAACATTAATAACAATAACAGTAATAATAATAATTTTATTAAAGTGTCTTTAATGAAGAGGAAGAAAAGAATTCTTAAATAAATCTCATTTCTCTGAATTAAATAAAGTTTTGATCCCTTAATTTCTTGTACCTACTATAAAAATAACATTATTAATGAGGCAATGTGATTATTTTCTATTTTTTAATAGTAGCAAGCACATCTAATAGCAACTAACCATATGCCATTTTAACATAAAATTTGTCATTGCAACATAAATTATTACAGTTAGAAAGAAAAATGTAAATATAGTAATTACAAGAACAATAGTACTTCTTCTATATTTAAAATTGTGATTTATTGAAATTTTTGTACAGAAAAATTTTATAAATGTTAATGTCTATTGTTTAGCTATTAGTTCAAGATCCATTGGATTCAACGGCTGATTCATCAAATGGATCCTCAGGGACACAAGCGCATGTAACGGCACAGGTAGTCGTTAATACAACGCATTCTGGTCAACACACTCTTGTAGACTCTGATTCAGCTTCAACATCAGCTGGTACAATAGTCAACAGTTCACCACATTATATAACCGTAACAGGTAATTAAATTGACAATAAATATTATTTGCTTATGCATAAGGCAATAAGTACAAGAGCTTATAAAAAGTATTTGAATAATAAAAAGATGCACATCAGTAAAAATAAAAGAACATAAAATAGTAATATAGAATATATGAATTATATTGGTGCTGCTTGCAAAATGCACATTCTCACTTGACACTGACTTTGCTAGGCACCGGTGACTCACCATCGTACACCTCCCTCACAACAGCTGTAGGTGAGGGAAATTTTCAACTGCATAAAATGTTTTCTGTTTCTTTGCAAGCATTTAATTATTATTATTGTTGTTGTTGTTGTTATTATTATTATGATTATCATCATTACCATTATTGTTATTAATGCCATTGTTGCCATTGTTATAGTAATTGTTATCGTTATTATTATTACTATTTATTATTATTATTAATATTATTATTATTAGTATTATTATTATTATTATTCTTATTATATAATTTAGCGAAAAGTGTTTTTGCCTTGATCCATTTTGTTAATTGTGGAAAATAACGTTGACTGGATTATTTGTTTTATGTCACTAAATATTATATTGCTAAAGAGTTGTTAGACTTATCATGGAGGAGGAGAATGAGAATGAGAAAGAGGAGGAGGAGAAGGAGGTGAAGGAGGCGGAGGAGGAGGTGGAAAATAAAAGGAAAATGTTATTGTTGCAGTGCCTGGAGACGCCGACGCCGTGGGTTCCGAGTCAGTAACTCATCCTACTTATGTCCAATACGTCGAGGGCGATGGATCCACGTACATACCGGCTAATGGGCAGATGTAATTATAAACAATTTACAAGGGCTTCTGGTCTTACTGAGAAATAAACTGTAATAGTAATGTATGTTACAGGACATATCCCGTGTACGCAGTGGGAGAGGCGGGAACAATGTACACTCCCGCCTCCAACCAATACTACACCTCGACATCCACACCAGTGACCTATGCGCAAGTAAGTTTAGTAAGAGTGCTTAGGAGTGCTTAGGAGTGCTTGGGAGTGCTTAGGAGTGCTTAGGAGTGCTTGGGAGTGCTTGGGAATGTAGGAATAATGGAAGGAAGGAAGGAAGAAAGGGTTGTTAGAGGAGGGGCACGGGTTAGTCCGGGACGCGTCTACTTCGATTCTTAAATTCTTAAATCGGGTGAGGTATATGGGCCGAGGTCGACCCGAGCAGCTTAATCGTTTGGGTACCGTTCTAGTTTAGTCCTATTGGGGAACAGGTCGGTCGAAACAAAAGGTATTGTTCGAAAGTCTTAAGCCAGCCCCGATTATATTTCCCGTCCGCGTGAATGGAGACGTGCTCATTGTGATCGAGGATAATCCCCGTCGACGGTCTAACGAAAGTTCGTGAATTCCAGGTGACTGGCTCGAGCACGACGACCGGTCAACTACTGCAGCAGGGCACCGGGACGTACTTAATCCAGCAAAGCGTCGTCGACGGGGATCCGACGACCCATACGCTGATATCGGCCGCGGCCGCGGCTCGCACCAGTCCCCAGGCCGAAAGCGCGGTAAGTACCCACTCAAGGTCATAGCAATCCCGGCGATGCCTCTCAAGCTAATCAATCGTTAAAAGTCTATAAAACAAAAAAAAACCTATTGGAATTAACTAGTAATAAAAGTAAGGAAATTAATACGATTAACAATTTATTATTACTATTATTATTACTATTATTATTATTATTTATTAATAATAATAATAATGATTGATATTCATTGTTATTGTTATCATTATTATTACTGTTATTATCTAACCAGGGATCGACCAAGCGCAACAGCATTGGCGACCATAATATCAAACGCTTTTACTCGCATAAGCAATAACACAGTGAGCAATGCCCCAGTAACAATTAACAATTAATAAATTATTACTAAATTAATAAATTAACGATGCTAATGAGTAATGTGTAATTGAGCGCAGTGAGTACTCGATATGAGTAATGTAATTAGTGCCAGCTAATTGGCTAATTATGAAATAACCGTTGAAAGAGGCTTTCGCTTACATCGCGTCTGCGTGGCGGCGAGTGATTGGCGTCCCAGGGAATTATTAGCACGTGAAATCGGGTTTTTTCCCTAGGATGCTGTTGTTAGCGGGGGTGGAGGGGCGTACTTGATCAGCGGGAACTCGACGAGTGCTTCTGTCAGCGTGGAAGATGCGGCTACTGCCGCGGCGAATATGACGCATGCCAATCGGGTCTCCCAGGCCACCGTAAGCCACAATAATCATATCCCCGTTTTTCTCAACTTCTTTTTCTCATCTAAACTGTAAATTTCCGCACCTCTCTCTCTCTCTCTCTCTCTCTCTCTCTCTCTCTCTCTCTCTCTCTCTCTCTCTCTGTATATGTGTTTGTGTGTTTGTATCGCTCGCACGACGCTGCCTTACTCTGCTTTTATTAACTTTTGATGCACTGCCTCCCCGCTCGCTTCGCTTCGCTCCCCTCGTCCCACCCATCGCCGCATTCCCACCACCCCTCCCAATTCTCTCACACGTACGCATGCACGCACGCACCTCAATGCAGCTCAATGACTTTTTATGCTGCTTTTGTGCAAATAAATGTAGCCGCCGCTCACTCTTATTTTCATTATTTTATTCATTATTTTTCTGGTCCCAGTGAACGTTATTGTAGGTATCGAGATAATAATGGCCATGAGTACGTTTATGTGTGCGTCAATACCGGAACGGCCCTGATTACAGCAAGTGAAGTAAAATAATGACACCGAAGACCTAATTCCCGGGCCCGGTCAGGAGCCGTAAACGAATGACCGATCGCCCGTTACTTAGCCGCTTACGTGTTACTCATCCATGGTCATGTCATGCCTCGTTACTCCACTTGCTTACCATATACAGATAAAAAGCGGGTCAAACGAGTGTTTTTTCTTCCTTCGGCTCCGAACGGCGACCCTATTAATCATTGCAGTCAATATTATTAACTTCCATTCGCGTTTCGCCCTCTTAGCGCGTGTATGTAACAACCACGTGATCTAATCGCTTGTACATTTACACGTACTTGCCGTACGGCTCTCTCTCTCTCTCTCTCTCTCTCTCTCTCTCTCTCTCTCTCTCTCTCTCTCTCTCTCTCTCTCTGTGCAAAAACTTGGTTCTTTCATTTTCGTTTCGGCGATAAAAAAAAATTAGGAACGATTTCGAAATTGCAATAACTATTATTACATAAGCGACATTTTTTTTTAACGTTTCGATTTTTCCAGCTTCGAGAATGTGCAAACCGAGGCTTACGAAACCCTTTACTTTATTCGTTCCATATAAAAATCTCGTGTGATCCCTGTTATTTATTTATACGGACGTACTCGTTGTCATCATATTGTTCTCGTAAAAGCGATAACGGTAAAAAGTAAAAATCTGCCCATGAAAAAAATCTTATCGAATTTTCCATGGGAGATTTATAAAATGTCAATGTCACCTTTTTACTTTGTAAAAAACAAGCCTGCCCCCCCCCTCTTTACTCATTCGTAACTCTTTGTCTTTTACATAAAATAAAGTGCACAAGGTTTATTTTATTTTATTTATTTATTTTTTTTTAATTTTAATTTCAACCATAAGCACCGTAATAAATAATAATATATAGTAAGTAAAATATATCTATAAAATGTTCTTCTGCGCATAGGTGCAATGGTTGTTGGAAAATTACGAGACAGCTGATGGAGTTTCGCTTCCCAGATCAACATTATACAATCATTACCTTCGCCACTGTTCCAATAATAAATTAGACGCTGTAAATGCAGCTAGTTTTGGAAAACTAATTAGATCTGTATTTTTGGGCTTGCGCACAAGGCGGCTCGGAACTCGGTAAACATTTCAATTAACTTTTTTTTTTTTTTTTATAAATCTGACTCTTCTTAATAAACGACCGAAAGTTTTAGTTAAACTCATTGGCTATTACCATCGCTTACACAGTCAGGTATCGTTATCAATCTGCCGCCTTATTCTACATTTTCTTGCAATAAATGTCTTAAACACCTATTTTCTTAAAACAAAAAAAGAAAAGAAAGAAAAGAGGAGCTTTTATTTACAAGCATCTGAGGTACATGTGATTTTAATGTAATAAGTCCGTGTACGTGTGTGTATGTCTTTTTTCTTCTTCTTTTTTTTATTTATTAATACTGTAAATTGAAGTTGAAGTCCGAAAAGTGCATCGTGTGCATATCGCGTTCGGTATTTGTCCGTTAAGCAAATGAAAAAGGTACGTGGACGGTAAAGCGTAAAAGTGGTAACGGAACGAAATATGATAATTAAAAATCGAGTTAAAACGAAATAAACTTAACTAAATTGACTAAATTAACCGTCGTTTATTTAGACTTGTTAAAGAGTTATAACAAGAAAAGGAAATGCGGAAAAGAAAACGAGCGAAGCTTACGGGAAGTGTCATCTCTGACTTTTTAGGGGTAACTCGAAATACCATTATTATGGGATCCGAGTGAAGCCGGGCTCCTCCCTGGTGATGCTTAACGAGGACGGCACGCCGCGCCAGCAGCCGAGCTCGAATTCCCAGCCGAACAAGCGGATCAAGTTCATTCACCAGAAGCAATCGGAGACCTCTTACGAGACGAGCGCCCAGCAGCCGAACAATACCAACACCTCGAACGCTTCGCCGCCCCAGTACCACCAGTACCTCGGCGAGGCGAGCTGCGCCATACCCGAGTTCCCGGACATTATCGTCGGCCACGGCTCGAGCTTGCCCGAAGACTGCACCCTCGAGGACATCGATACCTTCCGCAGCATATACAGGGAGCACTGCGAGGCCTTCCTCGACGCGATCCTCAACTTCGAGTTCGCCACGGTCGAGAGCCTCTGGCGTGAGTTTTGGCGCAGCCAGGACAACAACAACGGCGACGAGTGCGAGGAGGAGAAGTATTTATCCAAGTACGGATTTTATTCGTATGCCCCAATTCGTGTCTCAGCTTCTTAATTCGTTAGAATAACATTTAGCTGTAGCTACGATTAAGTGATAAGCAATTGTTTTAATTAATGTACGTCTGTTTCTTTCTTTTTTTCTTTACCGACAGAACTAAGCTTTATCAAATGTGCAAGTGCATCGAAGTACAAGATTTTATCAGAAGAGTCGATTATACGTTTTATCAGAATCTTGTAGAAGTGCTGATGCCCGATGTCCTAAGGCCTATACCAAGTTAGTATCTTACGCCTCTTAATTATTATTCTTTTTTTCCTCGTCTCTATGAAATTTTATTACAAACGTATTTAATCCGTTCTTGCCAGGTCCTCTAACGCAATCAATAAGAAATTTTGCAAAGGGTCTCGAATCTTGGTTGACTTCAGCTATGAATGACTGCCCTGAAGAAATGATGCACATTAAGGTAGGTTTATTAATAGACGAGCGCGCGCCATAAAGTCTAATAGGCCCTAAATAAAATCTAAATTATCAAATTCAATAGTTGACTGCCGTATCAGCATTCGCCCAGACTTTGCGAAGATACACGTCGTTAAACCACTTGGCCCAAGCGGCAAGAGCTGTACTTCAAAATAATAGCCAAATTAATCAGATGCTGGCGGACCTGAATCGGGTAGATTTTCACAACGTACAGGAACAGGTATTTCATTATCCTCATACTTTAGCTGCCAAAGTACCGAATGAATAGCTATAGGGCTAGTGCCCCCCCCTCCTCGACTGACTATATAATAATGAGTAAATATAAACAAACGCAGGCTTCATGGGTTTGTCAATGTGATTACGCAGTCGTGCAACGGTTGGAGGCGGACTTTAAAGTAACTTTGCAGCAGCAGAACTCGTTGGAACAATGGGCCGTCTGGTTAAAAGGGGTCGTAACCCAAGTACTTCAGCCTTACGAAGGCAAACCCATCTTTGCCAAAGCAGCAAGACAGTTCCTACTTAAGTGGTCCTTTTACAGTTCAATGGTTATAAGGGACCTGACTTTGAGAAGTGCCGCTAGTTTTGGATCCTTTCACCTCATCCGCTTACTTTACGACGAATACATGTTCTACTTGATCGAGCACCAGGTCGCTATCTCCACCGGTACAACCCCGATAGCTGTAATGGGTGACGTAAGGAGACTCCTTGAATTAACGATTATAGTTTATTAATAGGCCGAATGCCATTCATTTGCAATCTAATGTTGATTCGCTATTTTTCAGAAAAGTCAAAACTATTCTATGATTAACGTATTCGGATCGAACGGAGGTAATTATCGATCTATTAACATTGTAATCGACAATCGCAAGATTGACTTAATGATAAAAAAAATCAATATTACTTTCGTTTGTAGATGTCTCAAATATTTGCCCAACAAAACGAGTGAAATTGAGTTAACCGAGTACCTGGACCGAATAGAGCATGATTCAAAAATCAGCAGGTGATAAAGAGCATTTGTTAAACGCAATGAACTTTTAGCACGGAGGAAGCAGGCCTACTAACACAAAGTAAACTAGTCTCACGAATTGAAATTTTTTTATGGAAATGTGTTACAGCAACACAGTAACACCAAAACTTCTATGCATCGCTCAAAGACTTGCTATCCATGAATGCTGCTTAATCAATTTATGTGATATAAGGAGTAAGAGTACACATAGTGCAAAGCCTTAAGTGTGTTTAAAACGCACAACAAGATATTTTTGGTTGATTAAATGAAAGTTACTATACCTTTTCGAATTTCATAATTTAAATTACTGGGACCATGAATGAATCATGTTCTCTTTTGAGCAATCATGTTCAGAATACAGTCCATCCTTATTATTAACAACTTACTGTAAATTTGTTTCACATTGACAAAAGTTAAAAAGGATTTAAGACAAAAGATATTGTAAAATATTTACGTATTAATTTATTAATTTATTTTATTTTTAATTGTTTCGTTTAATTACCAAGGGTAGCTTTTTTATAAGCATACGAATGCTAGTTAATAATAAAGTTATGAAACTAAAGATAAAGTTTGATCATTTGAATTTGTTTTCATATTTATGTAAGTTTTACAGACAATTATTACTGAAAATCAATAGTACATCTTGTTTGCAAAGTAAAAGTGCAACCATAAAATCCGCCCTATCGATAACATGTCAAAATATTCCTATTTGAACTATTAGAACAGATCATGACTAGAGTAGAGTAAATGTTTTGGATATAAAGTTACAAATAGCTTTCAAGCATCAATATTTTGTAACGACAGTCGCACAAACAGACAAATTTCAAGAATGAATTCTTATAAGAAACATTTTTTGAAGTACAAAACATTTTCTGTGTCTTTGTAAATAATAAAGCATGCAATTGTTAAAATTGTTATGTCACTATGAAACAAAAACAAAATAAAAAAAAAAACTAAAAAAAAAACAAAAAATCCCGTACACTCGTGAATTTCAGATATATTTAAATTAATTTAAATCAGCACCTCTGAAAAAGCTCCTACTGTAAAATAGAATCATAGTTAATATATATGTTTGATGTATTTTGTTTGTTTAGTACATTTTGTGAGTCTTAAGTTTAAAAAAAATTTTAGTTTATTTCATTTAACACTATAATTTTTATTTCCGTATATTTAAATTATACATTTATAAGTATATAAAACTAGACATACACGCAGACCCACAATATAAATGGTACATTTTATTTGAAATATTATGTAAAAACACTAGCTTTAAATGAATGAAAATGGAAGTTTTCATAATATTTTTTATAAAATATATATTTCACGTGTGCGTGTATGTGTGTATGTTGTTTTGTATTCATATATGCACTATATAGTTATGAATCTAAGCAAATTGGAAGGCTCATTTCAAGGATGAAGTGCAAGTGCATTCGGAGTGTGCGTGCGTGAGTGAGTGAGCGAGTATGTGTGTGTGCGTGTGCGTATACCGTAACTATAACTTAATTTTTCAAAGGTACTAAATATTAGAATTAGAATTAGAGCTTGATTCCAAACATCGAACAACTTGAAGATGCCATTTATTTTTACAGTTGTATTGAAATAGCTTTTCCATAATATTTTATTTTTTAATACGACTTATTTAGTAAGTACTTAAAAAAAAAAAAAAAAAACATTTATGTTAGTGATAGTTGTTAAGTCGTTGCAATTTTTTTGCATACATACTTGAATAAATTAACGAATCAATATTATTTATATAATAAGAAGGCATTGCATACTAGTCAAAACTCCATAGGTTAAGCAAAAAAACAGGGATTGAATGTTTCAACGATGTACTGATCGTTAATTGTAATTAATATTGCATTGTTATTAATTAACATACCTATAGGATAGATGAATTGTACACTCAGATCACGAGAAAACAAATTTCTATACTATAATGAGCTTATACATGTAAAAATATACTTAAGTGTATTTAATATAAGAATGGCTTATTTTAAAAATGGTTTGTACATGTTATTACTAGTAAAGAAAAATCTCTAAAGACTACTAGATAATACAATTTTTGTATGTGGATTAAAGACCAAAAACATATGAATGATTTTTCATTTATAAGCATTTTATAAGTATAATCTAAAAAGTCTATAATGTAAAACGGAAAGCAGTGGATTTGATAAATGCTATGTATGATTTTTAAAAGTAAACCTTCTTTCCACATAAATAATTCTGGATCACGCTCTTAGTTCAAATGGCTCTATTATTCAATATATTTCGTAAACGTAAAGGCAATAGAGACAATGACATTTAAAAAAAGAAAGAAAGAAAAAACAGAATGATTTGTAATCGCTGCACTATTAGATAAAAGAATCATTGATAATTTCTCTATCTAATGTAAACAGAACGGCCTTAAATTTTTTCAAATGTTAATCAAATAATTTGTACGTGTCTTTGTAAGTTACAATGTAAGGTATAAATAATAATCTGGCCTAAGAGGCAACGAATGCATATATAATAAAAAGTATCTCTGAACATATGACGTAAGAAGTAAAGCGTACGTTTTGTTTTCTTTATGAGTAGCGAACAATTAATGTAATCCTTAAGTGTAAAAGAGTCTCTAGTCTTTATTACGATTCACTTAAATATTATATAAAAAAAAAAAAAAAAAAAAAAAAAAAAAAAAAATAAAATAAATAAATAAAATAAAATAAGAAAAAAAAGAAGAAGATGAAGAAAAAGAAGAAGAAGAAAAGCTAAAAGATATAAAAAAGTAAGGACATGTTTTTTAAAAAAAACATTTTTCAGAGATATTTTTTACTTGTATTAAGAGGACATTAGGTAATTAACATAAAAAATTTGACTAAAAATATAATAATATCAATAATACGACGGGAGACGTTTCTTTAATAAATATAGAAAATATTTTGATACCTCACGATTTGCACAAAAGTTAAATGAATACTCAAATATTGCAGCCACAATGGTTAATATTATTTTCACTGGACGTCAATAAATGTAGTTTCAAACAAAACAGATAAATTATTAATTGTAAGCCGATGAAAAAGTTCTAAACGACGAAGTATGCGAGTGTGCAAACCACAAAAGATTAAATAATATATGTTTAAAACTAAAAATACTCCGTGTGTCTTCTTTTTGTTTGTACTTGTTAAGAAGTTATTCATCCCCAATGCTAATCCCATAACATTCCATGTCTTGCATCGGCGAGCAATTTTCACGTTAATTTCCCATCCGGCCCACCACCGGCTCTCCCTTACATCATATTATTACATCATAATTATCCTTAACCCGCATTTGTAAATACACGCAAGGGCACAATATACAATAAACAACAACCACAATTTGCGAAAAAATAAAGAAATAGTTAAATGAAAGTTAATTTTTTAATTAACCGGGAACCCAGCTGGTGAATACCTAATTTTAGATCTCTTTGGCGATTATGTCACCCTGCAGCGGTTAGTTCCGCGGACAATGTCAGGCTCGCCGTCATAAAGAAGTAAGGAGAACAACCAGAAAACGTCTATTTAACATTAGCATTTTAACGGTGAGCTATTTATTATAGCTTGTACTCGAATAAAACGATTGCGGTCATCACGAAGGCCAAAATTATCTTGTAATAGGACGAAGGCATTTACGAATATACTTCCTTAATAAGCTTCCTGCACGAGGACGCGGTATCTTTCCTTCCCAATCGCAACTTTATAATAATAATAATAAGAATAATAATCTTATCTACGTGACGTTTATCGCAAAATTAATTGAAACGTTGTCGAAAGGATTTTTTCAACCTCAAGTTGAGAATTTCGTGGCAAGCTTTCGTGGTAGCCTTCGATCTTTAAATCTATTCTTAAAATACTGTATATCGCTTTTTCTTTTTTTTCTTTTTCTTTTTTTGCTTTTCATCTAGAAGATACGCGAACGTGATACTGCAAGACTAAGACGTTACGAATGAATTTTTTAAATCAAAAGCCACATCCATACCTTCGCTAATCGACCTGCAAGTAAATAAAGGGAACAATGATATTTTCTCTTCTCCGTAATAAAATCGCAAAATTAAAGTCGAGAGTGTTTGGTCGGAGTTTATTGAATGTAATAAATATAACATAAATATTGCGTCTGCTTGGATTTCATACGAAGTTTTATTCAATCACGACGAAATTCGGGAGCAGCTTGGCACAAGAAGCTGTAATTATGACGTAATCGTAAAATAAAAAAAAAAAAAAAAAAAAAATCGACCGGTACGTAAACTGGTAGTAGTGACGTTCGTACTGTAACGTTATCGAGATGGGAAATGGCTCTGCAATGAACTATTGATTTACATTTACATATCTAGCGATTAAATTATCATACAATTTCCAATATTCTGTTATAAGTTAATTGCACGTATATTTCTGGTGCGTATATTTTTAAAATTAAAATCACGCGTTGTATTCTGTTTTATGGTATAAAATCGAGAGGTTATATTATTATTATTAACATTCGAAATGAAATTGAAATTAATATTAACGGTCTTACTGATTTAAAGTTCTGGCTTTTGCTGTGAATAAAAAATAATGATTAAATAATAAGATAATCAGTTGACTGTGAGTTCTACCGATCTATTCTATCCGATCGATAATCGTTACATTGGCCCTAATAATATCAACAATTCACATAGAATTAAATAAAATCATTTAACCTTGATTCAACTATGAAATATACACATGCATAAGAGTTAACTCTTGTTAAGTAAGGCTTCCCTTAATTAAAGCAACTTTAATTTAATTTTCGTTCTGTGAGTAGAGTGCAGAATGCCAGTTATTTATAAAAATAATGAAAAAATGAAAAATTTATTTGGTGTGATATAGTCGTAACATTTTAATTCATAGATTTATAGAAATAATAAAATATTTTCTAATTTGTAACAATTGTTTATTTACAGTTTTTATCAATTAACTAAATATTTCTTCTTTTTTTTCCTTTGTACAAATATAGAAGGTAATGGCAATCATAGGTCAACAGTCAAAAATGTAAATAATCAAAATAACTTCAAACCATGTACAAAAAAAGCTTCAGTAAAAGAGTCTATTTCAAATATAGATAACAATTTGCCAAATACTGTTACATTATTGAAAACTCCAGATGGTGGAAAATGTTATGTTGTGGGAACTGCACATTTTAGTGTCGAAAGTCAAAATGAAGTAGCTAGGGTATAAAAAATATTATTAATCTATATTATTTCATCTAAATGATGTTTTATTATATAAATATTTATGTAGATAATTCAAGCTGTACAGCCACACATAGTGACAGTTGAACTTTGTAGGGACAGAATTGATATTTTGAAATTAGATAAAGAAGAAATACTCAAAGAGGCTACAAATTTTAATTTTTGTAAGTATTATATTTAATATTATGAAGAAAGTAATACATTTAATGTTCTTACAGATGATATTTTACAAATAATTAAAGAAAATGGTATCAACAAAGGATTGATTTTTCTTCTAAGTTTCAAACTAGTAGCTAACCTAACAAAAATCTTAGGTCTTCCACCAGGTGGAGAATTTCGACGAGCTCTAGTAGAGGTAAAAGTATTATAAATAATGCCCTTTACGTGTCTCATTATTTTCTTTCGTATCATAAATGTTACAGGCAAAAAAAATTGCAAATTGCTATCTGCATATGGGTGATAGACCTATTAAAATAACATTCAGCAGAGCACTTGCATACTTATCTTTGTGGCAAAAAATAAAACTTACGTGGCAGTTCCTTACACAAAATATAACAGCAGTGACTCAAGAAGATGTTGAAAAATATAAAAATCGAGATTTAGTAGAAGAACTTGTATCTAAATTAGCCGATGAATATCCTGTGCTTGAAGAAATTTTTATCAAAGAGCGAGATATATATTTAACTCATTCACTTCAGTTGGCGTGTAAACCAAAAATTAGCCCATTCGGAGAGGTGATTCCAGCAAGAGTTGTAGGAGTAGTTGGTATTGGACACATGCTTGGAATCATTAATAATTGGGGAAAAGTTCATCAAGACCAAATACCGCCTATTATGAGGTATCAACTACTTCTAGCTTAAACTTTTGTACAAATATATATGATTTTAATTTTTTTCAGTATTCCTCCACCTTCATCTTCAAATAAAATATTATTCTTTACGACTAAAGCATCGATTTCTGGTATTATTATTTATTCAGTATACCGGCTATATTTGCTATATTATTGAGACAATATATTTTTCAAGCCATTAATAGGAAAACTTGTTAAAGATAGCATTAATCAATAAATAAATTTGATTGACAAATGATAAACCATAAATAATTTTCACTCTAAATATATATTAAATTTATTTTTCTTTTTTGCTACATATTGTATTTAATCTTGTTCTTGAATTGTAACAAGAATGGATGGAGCATCTTGCACAGATAACTACTATCATTCGTTGTCAGATGTTATGTACGTAACAACTAATATTCCTGGTCCAGGAGTTCAAATAGATGATTTCGAATCACAGTTTTCAGTTGGCTGTTCTTGTAGTGGCACATGTAATAACGATTGCACTTGTATTAGAAATATCCGAAACTACATTGATAACCGATTGATTTCAACCGACAATCACGTTATAATTGAATGTAATTCTAATTGCACTTGTAGCAAAAAGTGTGAAAATCGATTGGTACAGAATGGTCCACTTGACTGTTTAGCAGTAAGAAGGGCTTCTAATAGAGACATCGGTTTTGGTCTGTTTACGACAAAGCTTATTGAGAAAGGTCAGTTCATTTGCGAATACGCCGGTGAAATAATTGGAATAGATGAAGCCGAAAGAAGATTTGAAGATAATAAAATAAAAGGACATATGAATTACGTACTTGTTATTTCAGAATATATTGGAGAAAAAAAGATAACAACGTGCATAGATCCGTCAAAGTTTGGAAACGTAGGCCGATATTCAAATCACAGCTGTGAACCGAATGCAATTCTCGTACCTGTTCGAGTTGATATTACGGTACCAAGGCTATGCTTATTCGCTATCAAAGATATCAAATCTACGGAAGAGATAACATTTAATTATGCTGAAAATATAGATAAGTCCAGCCGGAATCTGAGTGACACAGCGTGTTTGTGCGGCTCCTCGGGCTGCATGAAATATTTACCGCATTGTTTACTTTGAAAGAGAATGTATTTTGATTTTGAGTCCGGCAAATTTTTACTTTAAAACAAAGAAATTGTTTTTTGTACAATTTGTACAATGTAATAATAATAATAATAATAATAATAATAATAATAATAATAATAATAATAAAAGAAAAAAAGAGAAAGAAAGAAAGAAAAAGAAAAATAACAAGTGTAATGTATTTAATTGAATTAATGGAATTGTCAAAATAGCCGTTAAATAAAAAACGACGTTACGTTTTATCATTGAAGTATTCGTACTCGAGGGACTTGTGCTACATGCCATTTTATTTTCATAAAAGAAGGAAGAAATTAATGTCGCGATGTCCAGAATGCATTCCAATCAGGTGAGAGGTCTCGATATAAAACTCCTGCCCTTCGAATAAATTTTTTAGGGCGCGAGGCTCGTTCTTATAACGTCCCGAAGTAAAAAATAAACATAACAACGCCGACACGTACAATAGGTCGGCGGCCGGGGGATGAGGGGCGGCTCTCTCTCTTTATCTCTATCTCGAGCGATTATATATATATATATATATATATATATCTCACTCACTGTACTGTGTAAGAGCGGCAATCCACAAGAGCGTTATGCGCGCCTAATACTTTGACGTTGCCTATAACTATATATCCATAATCAACGTCGTACGTACGCGTTAATGCGTTATGATTATTTCCCAAGAGTTTAGAAGGTTTGCGGGACGGGGACGAGGACTGGGGGCAGAGTAGTAAGACCGCGCACGCCTCAGACGCTACGTAATACCTTGTGATAAGGCCTCAAGTCGCAAATCAAGCGTGTAATTCATTGCAACTCGAGAGCCGGTGTCCCTACCATCCACCCCCCTCCCCGCCCCTTAAAGAGCCGCGGCTCGCTCTCGATCGCGTAGACGTAGTGCGTATACTAGGTATACGTAATCGTAATCGGCCCGCGGGGCAAAGACACGTAGCGAAACGAGTATCAGTACAAGTGCTCGGAGCCGCACGCTCTCTCATGCAGGCGATTCATGTCATTGGGAACACAGAAGGCGATAAACGATAATGGGAATGGGTTAAAGTAGCGCATTTTTAGGCCTCTAGATCTATACAGTCCTCGGAGCCTTCGTAAGGGCAAACCCTACATCGATACCATACGCGTTCACTGCTTCAACGGAATGCTTCTTTCCCCCCCCCCCATTTACATACATATTAATCGCAACGAAGCCCCTACTTAGTCCTATAAAGCAATATATATATATATATATATATACAATACAAGCAATATATATATATATATATAGAAATTTTTATAAGTAATCTTATAAAGAGACTGCGGGGGAGACGAACTCCAAGTAATAACGAGGCGAAATTCGCTTATTTGATACTTAATACAAAGGAATATTTACTCGGCAATGTTTGAGTGTGAACAAACAGACGAAGACAAAGAAAAAGGAAGAGAGAAACATGTATTAATGTATTAATACATTAATAGTTGTTAAATAAATTTGAGCTACGATTGTGCACAATCGTAACTGCGTAACAACTGCGAGTCTAGTTTTCGGGATATCAGACAGCATGCTTAATTACATAGTTATGACAACAATGGATGGATCAATCACAATATAGATCTACGAGATAACGTTAAAAGAATAATTTCAATCCTTTTTAATCCGCTGTTGAATTTGAGTAACGTAAGACATTACGGCTTAACTCATAGTTTTATAATTAAACCGACGAAAGCGAAATAGTATTTGTACACGTGTCGATTGTTCAAGTTCGCGCATATGTGTGAGTTATTAAAATTTCACATATCGTAAGAAGTCAGGCAGAAATTGATCAAAATTATACAGAACGAGATATCGCCTTACGCGCTCAGGGAAATAGATTTTAAGAAAAAAAAAAGAAAAAAGAACCTTTTTTCCTCTCTCTCTCTCTCTCTCTCTCTCTCTCTCTCTCTCTCTATCTATCTATCTATCTATCTATTTTTATTTTTTCTTTTTTTTTTTTTTTTTTTTTTTTTTTTTTTAATATAATTTTACAGCGTTCACGATTTTCTTAATTCGCGTAAATACGTTAATACCGTTGAGCCGTATTTTGAAACAAAAAAAAAAAAAAAAAAAAAAAAAAAAAAAAAAAAATAAGAAAAAAGTCAGTTGGACGGCCTTCGCTTATTTATCCTGCAGAAAATACATTCTCGGCTCAATATGCGGAGTAAGGTGTTTCTGCCTTTCATTCAGCTGCTCTTGTTGGGTAAGTGGAAAAGAGATCGATTGACCTTTGATTGCCCGCCCCCCGTCCTCCGTCCCCCCCCGCGCGCGCGCGCTTATAATCCTTACCGTCTCGTTGCAGATATCGCGGGTAAGCTGAGGCCCGCGGAGGCGATACTCGGCAACGGGGTCGAGCCGGTAGAGCCCAACGAATTCGCCACGGTCGTGTGCATTGCCCGATACCGGCCCAGAAGGTCCATGAGCCGCAATATCTTTTGCTCCGGGGTACTGATATCGACGGAGCACATTCTTACGGCCGACGAGTGCTTCGACGAACTACAGAAGCACCCGGGCGAACCGATGGAGGTCCTGATATCCAACGGTGACCTATCACAATCGACGAGTACCTATCCCTTGTGGTGGATCGGGTACACCAATTGGATACAGCACCAGCAGGCCCTGCCCGTCGAGAGGTTCAACAACATCGGCGTGATAAAAGTAAAGCTTTTATCCAGCCGGCGCTCCTTCCTTCCGTCCGACCGAGTATACTCGTTATCTATTGATAATTGTCGATGCTTCAGATGTTCGGGGTAATGCCTCGGATGCAGGTGTCCTTCATTTCCGACCTGAGCCCGCAGACCCTGCTCGAGGGCTACAGGGTCCAGGTGGTCGGCTGCGGCGTGCCAAATCAAAACGTCGTCCCGACCATGATACAAAAGGCTCAGCTCAGGGTTATTAAGCGCGAGACTTGCCAGCAAATAGTCACGGAGCTCGAAGGATTGGAGCTCGTCGTTCCAACGAACTTTTTATGCACCAACAACAACCCGTACACCCATCTTCAAAAGGTTAGCGCCACGCCACCTTCCCCCCCCCCTCTCTCTCTCGCCCTCTCGCCCTCTCTCTCTCTCTCAGACCCGATAAGTTTATATAGCCTCCGCCGCACAATGTTTTACTCGTTATTCAAACTCATATTCGCAAACATAAAAAATCCCGATCCCCTAACGATATATATATATTTTAAATATATAATAATTATCCGGCTTATTTATCGCAGCGCGCACGAGCGTAATATAATATACGCACACGCGTATGCGTGAATTCTGATTACTTACTAATCGCATCAACGTACATTTTTTTTCTCTTTAAATTCTATTTAATGAAAAATGTCTCGAACACTTTGTCGCATTATACATACTCCTTCGTATTTATCATTATTATTTGATATACTATTGGCAAATTATTTATAAATTGAAAGATCATTTACTTTTTATACTCAAATTACTAACGTAATACTTTCGCTTTATAATAACGGTTTATTTACATAATTTCAATTATAATTGCTTTCAACGTCACATGAAAACAAAACAAAACATGCTCTCTGTTTTAATGAAAAAAAAAAAATCAATCAATTGGAACAGGGGAAGGTAATGTAATGACCATATAAACAAAGTTTAACGTAGTATTGCCAGTATTCATAAAAAACCTATTATTTTAAACAATGTTTATTTCCCTTAAATGTTTCGTATTATGCGTGACGTAGAAGAAAAAAACGTATATCTGTATTTGAAATAAGTTTGAATAGGAGCTGGAATGGCAGCATGACTTGCCCTACATTCCGTTATCGTTCAATATGCTTCATGAATTAATTTATAATGGTTAAGTGCGCGATTCCTATTCCATTAACATTAGCAAGAAAGTAGCTAATGTTTTTTTACACAAATTAGGACCACAAACAGTCACAGGCAGCAGCAGCAGCAGTAGCAGCAGCTCGTTAATCGATAAATCGTATGAAATTGTATAAAATGAGACTCAAATGGGCCTTGAGCTGCATTAGCCCTACGTTGCCGCCGTTAATTCAATTCGAGAACCGCAATAGCCATAGGGGAAAAAAGCACTTAAAGCTCGTCAATCAATATTGCATTGAAATTATTTTGTGAATTTATTATTTCTGTTTCAGAACGACAGAGGCGGCCCAGTCTTTTTTTTCGATACTCTCGTCGGTATTAACGTCGGAGTATTTCCGCATATGGAGGGACAATTCGATTCCAATCAAATAAATGCCCACATTGGCATCGACCTCTACAGGATCTTCATATTCGACTTATTAAATTATTAGTTCAGCATAAGTCTATATAATGTCCATCATAATCTTCTACTGTGTATATAAACAATGAATTGTTTAATCGGCAACTGTAAAATGATAACTATAATTACCGATTAACAATTGCTTTTACATTTTTAAAAAATGTAAATAAATAAATAAATAAATAAATAAATAAATCCTTCGTAAATATGTAAGAAATTGTTTGCTAATAAAATCATTGTAAGTGTAAGCTGACGGCTAATTTTAAAATGAAACCAATTCTAACGTTAAAGAATAATAACGTAATATGTATTAATGAGTTAATGGTTAAAATGTTATTAAAGGGCGTACGATTGCCAAGTTCCTCGATGATGGCGATTGCGAATTGTGATCCTCGATGTGCGGACGTGTTTTCTCAATCGGCCTTCCGGACTCCCTCGCTTCTCCATTCAGACTGTCCTTTCAATTACTTATCCGTTTCGTTCACCACCTCCGCGTCCGGTCGGGGCTGCGAATTTAGCAGGTGATAAGCTCCCGCATCCGGCGAGATCCGGCGGCGGTACGCGTGGCTCGCGGCTCCGTCAGCACCGACGCCGTATCGCCGTATAGGTAAAGCATTATTAATTTTCCAATTTGACTTTTTTAATTGCCCCTTCCGAAATAAGGCATCGCGCCGCAGCATTGAATTTAACGGATTAATGACGCGATCTTTAATAAGAATAAATCGAGCTTAGGCGGGAGGCGTGCGGGAAGATGCCCGTTTATCACTTGTGCCATTTGTCATTTGAATTAGAATAAAATTACGGATAGTGATCGACGTCCATAAATATTAGATATAAATATAAAATCGAGTTTATTATTAAGACATAAAAATGTCAAATGCGCTCGTTCGTTTATATTGAGAGTCGCGTGCAAATACGATCTCTGGCTGACAAAATTAAATTAGTCCATCATTAAATCGATCCATCGATCGATCCAGGTATTACTTTTCCGTTATAATGTCCCTCGGCTCCCTGAATCGCGCGCCCAAAATTATAATATTTCCTTAAATCTCGTTATTACAAGTACTATTATTACCTGCGGATGAACGATGAAATTAATTATTTATCGGACTGAATTGTTCGTTAAAAACGTCGCTTACGCTGCTGTTAAACTAAAAACTTTTAAAATTCCTATTAATTTTAATTTTAACTAATGACGTTTTTACAAATATATCCCATTATCTTAAGAATATGTATAGTTTTCTTAAGGATTAGGGTACGTAATTTTGAGTGGGAATATATAGTAAAACTGAATAAAGAAATTCTCACAGTAATTATAAGCGCTGATTAATTGTTATTTACAATTTACTATAGAATGACTGAGGTTTTAAAAAGAATACGTGATTACGAATGATAGAAAAACAAGTAGTTATAGGTATTAATTATATTATTTATGGATGCGAAGTTCATTGGATTGGTGGGCGTGAAAGTTGTTACTTTACAATCGACTTTGCTTTGAATTCTTTACTTTACGTAAATAATAGTCAGGCATAAAAATGAAAAATACAAAATACTTAATAAATATTGTAAATAATAGGAGAAAGATTATGGAATATAATCGACGAGTTAAATGGATGAAGGCTTCAATCAATGTTGAAAAATTGCAATTCCTAGTTTGAAGAATGAATTTAAGTGAAAGTCTCGTCTCGGCTCGAACTTTCACAGGAACTTTTATGAAAAGCCAATTCGCTTGACAGAAAGACGCAATTTAAACGCAATTAAAAGCGACAATTACATTCCAAGTTTAACTTTTCTTTTCCTATTATTTTTCTTAATGAAAGAAATAGCACGGCAAGCAAGAGTTGACATTATTAAAAGACATTTTTGAAGATTAAGCACATAATGTTGGAGTTAGTTCCGTTGAGCTGAGCTTTCTGATAATAATTGTGCCGAAAGTCTAGGAGAAGGTGACTCGAACGGAGTCTTTGTTACACGCACAGCTTACACGTTAAAGGCGATATTTCTTAATTATCCGTGAGTCAAGAGTCCATTGATCTATCGGGATCTAAGTGGAAAGTTTAATTAACAGTCGAGAATAAGCAGTTTTAAAGGCTCCAATTAGACGAAATAGAGTAAAAGGAGCCGATTGCTGCAGAAGCATTATAAACACGAGATTAGAATAAATAAATAGAGCTGTAGCATATCGTTGCTTATTGTTTTTATATTCAAATGAGCTTTACCGACCGTTAAATATAATTGGGCGCGCTCCTAAGTATCGTAAGTAGTCCACTACTACGACTACGATTGCTCGGCTACTTGTCGTAAATAGATGACTGAAAGTGGCTCGATAAGGTGCCGACAAGGATAGGAGAGATGTGCCCGCTCTTATCGGTCCTATGATAATAACGAATTAAAACCGGACACGTTCCACATCCGTAAAAGTATTTGCGGACATGACTATTTTCGAATGAAATAATAAATTCGGTTATACATTTCCAAGGCTTTACTATTCCATTACGTGCGCGAGTCTCGGGATTTGCTGAAATTTTACCAAGTTTTCACTTCCGTGGCTGCTAACTAGACTGCGGAAGGAAGGAAGGGAGGGAGGGAGGAAGGCCTCGCCATTTAAAAGAATATCTCGTTAAATAATGTTACAAAGATATAAAGCCATGCGTAGCTGCATGATAAGCTGTCAAAATGACGATTAACAACCGAGGCTAATAAAAATTAACGATGATTATTTATATAATATTATTATCGACTTGCTTAGATTAGGTCTTTTTGAAAAACAATGCCGTAAAAACTTTTTATAAGTGACTAATTTTACAATAAGAAAAGTGAGGTGTTATTTATTATTATTATTCCTATTTCGGAATAATATATGAATATTATTTTGAATAAGTGAATATATTGAATTAACACGAGACACACAAGCTCTACGGGCCAAAGATTAAAAATCTATGAAGATTCTTTAATTGCGTTTTTGGGGCGGCAACATATGTTTGTATAATATCTATTTCTATATAAATTCTAAATCCCTTGCGTCATTTCAAAATCTCGAAATCTTCTCGTAATAAATTTTAATCGCTTTGCAGTAATTCCACCTGTAATATACACTTTTCTTGTTTTTGACAGAAAAGTAAAACTTTGAAAATGATCGGCGTTATTGCAATGTGTGCGTGTGTGGTTGTGTGCGGTTGTGTATTTAACGGATATGATTAAGGATTCGATAAACTATATATTTAAGCGTACGGAACAGAATTACATTTATTGAAGCGCTGAAATTTCACCGTCGGCAGCAATTAATCCGGCCAATTAATCATTAGCCATACTTTATCAAAGCCTTATAAAAGATTTAACGATGCGTAGCTTTGGAATTGGGGATATAAATCATTTCAAAATATCAAATAAAAGAATTCGGGCCTTAAATCCTTTAATTATAAAAACAAAACAAAAAAAAACAAAAAAAAAACAAAAACAAAAAAAAATAGAAGAAGAAGGCATTTTATTATAACGATGCTGTTGTTATAAAGAATTATAATAGTTATTGCTAAATTATCTATAAGAAACAAGAGGAAGATTTTCATTATTTGGTAATATGTTCGTGATAGGAGAGTAGGCGTATCGAGCGAATGAAATTTTACGCAGATTATGCAATTTTGCAGGAAAAAGTACAGAGCCCCGTATGAGACCTACGGAAGACGAAGAGTATCCGATTCATTAAAAATCCTCTATTTTTAATTTGAAATTTTCTTTTAAAAAGCCAACTTCACATCATTTGTATAATACAGTTGACTTGAAAGTCTCGCAATTGTTCTCAAACACTTGTCCACGTCGTAATTTGTAATACCTTATTTTATCTTTTATCTTTTTAGGTTTTTAAAAATATTTATAGAAACATTTATTTTAGATATTATTTATACAACACATACATTTATTGTTCATTTATATTTTAATCTATTTGTAATGGCAAATAAGTAAATTCTTTATTCCGTTTAATATTAATTTTTATCAAGAGTTACCAATTACTGTAAGTCAGTTGCGTAGCTTATATTAGGTTAAGAGTGTCTCTAATTGATGAAATGTAAATTTAATTTTATTTTATACAAATAGTAAAATGCATGCTTTAGCCTATTATTCTAGATTTATACGTTTAAAAGCATATCGTTAAGGTTATGTCATTCATACAATATGGGATTGAGTATTATAATTTAAATTAACAGATTATTTGGAATCTTTATTTTGTATCTATACTTACCTAACTGGGATCAAAAGTTTCATTACACTAATGACCTGTAGTAAGATTTAAATAAAATAAGTTAATTTGCATCTTGTAGTGACATGACATCGACTGGAACATCCACAAAAATGGAAGAAGAACATTTTCAATATGCTGAAAGTAAAAACAATACAAAAGCCAACAACAAAACTGCAACGAATGATTTTATACAAGCAGAAATAAATAGACACAATCAAAATTTTAATTCTTCTAAGGAAGAGCACATAGCAGATTGGTCTAACGAAGAAGAGTTGTTAAATAGTAATGACAACTTACAAACTAAACAAACACATATTATTAATCCAGACAGCGAAACAGTTTTTATTAATAATGAAGATGGCTACCGTTAGTTACAATTCATTGGAATTTTTAATTTTACATTATTAGCCATTGTTATGAAAGAAAAACTTAAAACGCATTTTAAGATGAAATGAAAAAAAAAAAATTAATTAAACTTATATATAACGAGGTTTTCTGGCTTATAAAAGTAAATGAAAATATAAAAAAAATGTATTATCTTCTGTTTCTTATTAATAATTTCTTTTCATAAGATGTTTAAATTACAATATGATTGTGAGTGCTTTAGTTTATACTTTTGTTAAATTAATTTCCTTTTACCTCACAATCTACTGCTATAATTAGTATTTATATTACACTGAAATTAATATTATACTTTTTATTTTATGACCCCCATTCGCTTAAAAATGTATAATTTATACTTTTGTTAGAAGCAATTGACTCTGAATTGGAATCTAAAAATGAGGATCATGACAGTGATGGCAACACATCGATAGACCTTCCTATAATGAATCAGCCAGATCCAAATATAGATGATAATTTACCAAACACTGTAACATTATTAAAGACTCCAGAAGGTAGTAAATGTTACGTTGTGGGAACTGCACATTTTAGTATTGAAAGTCAAAATGACGTTTCAAAGGTACGAGGCATATACAATTAAGGTAATAAAATATTTTCCTTGTACATCATAAAAAATAAATATGTTTCTAGGTAATTCAAGCTGTACAGCCGCATGTTGTTATGATTGAACTTTGCAAAGATAGAATACACATTTTGGAATTGGATGAAGACGCCCTTCTCAAAGAGGCTAAGAATCTTGATTTTAGTAAGCTTCTACTTCTGTTTAATGAGATGGTTCAATTACTTCAAGCTATTTAATTGTTTTTTCATTACAGACAAAATAATGTATACTCTTAGAGAAAATGGCGTGTACAAAGGACTTTTTTACATTTTGCTTTTAAATATGTCCGTGCATCTTACCAAGGTCCTAGGGTTGGCTCCTGGAGGGGAATTCCGTCGAGCTTTAGCAGAAGTAAAGTCACGTTCAAATACTTTAAATTCTTTCGTGAATTTCAATAACTGTATGTTATTTATTATCTTTACCAATGCAGGCTAAAAAAATACCTAATTGTATTGTCCACATGGGGGACAGACCAATTAAAATAACGTTTGCTCGAGTACTTAGTTTCTTATCGTGTTGGCAAAAAATAAAATTTGCATGGCAGCTTTTGACAGATAGGGATATTATCAGTCAAAAAGACGTCGAGAAGTATAAAAGCCAAGACTCGGTAGAGCAGATAATGGCTGAATTGGCTGGAGAATATCCTGCTTTAGGAGAAGTTCTTGTTAAAGAACGTGACATATATTTAACTCATTCGCTTCAACTGGCATGCAAGTCCAAAATAGGGATGGTCGGTGAACGAATCCCAGTTAGGGTAGTTGGAGTCGTTGGGATCGGACACACGCTTGGAATTGTTCAAAATTGGGGAAAGGTTCATCAAGACCAAATACCGCCAATTATGAGGTATTTATTTTTATTTTCAAATAGAATATAAAACATGTTGTCGACTCTTACTCTTCTTAAATGAAAATAGTATGGTATGCAATTAAAAGTTTTATTTATTTAAAAAATACAAATACAAGTAATATTAACTTTTTAAAAAAACCGTCTATTGCATTAAATAAATAAAAAAGTCTCCTTGTTAACAATAAATATCGTAATTTTTTTCAGTATACCACCACCGTCACTGTCCAGTAAAATCATAAAATTCACAATCAAAGCGACTGTTGCTGGAGGTATTGTTTACGTAGGATACAAATTTCTTTCAGTATCATTAAATATGATCTTTTCGCTTAAATCGTCTGTAGAGAATATTATTGTTGTTAATAGCAGTTAATAGAAAGAATTGTTAAAAAAAAATAAAAAAAAATACTAGTTCTCATTTAAAAGAAAAAACAAAAAACAAAAAAAAAACATTGATTTAAAAAATACGCTTTCTCCGCTTCCGTACAACTTTTGCATTAAAGTTCCTTTCATTGCATTTTGGACTTGACATGAATTTAGAAGTTTAGCGTAGACGCGACGTTTTGCACTCTGGAATCCTTTATTAGATGTTATAAATGGTTAATGATATTCTAATCTAGATCTAGAAAAGTAGATTTATTTTGAAGCAGAATTTTTATTGACCTGCGATTGTGATGTGACTTTTGTATTTGAAGTTATGAGGATACAAGAGTGATCGATGATTACTACCAATACTAATAACTTTGATTTATTAAATGTGTTTTTAATTAGGCTTTTATGAAACATTTACATGAAGTTAATTCGACAGATAAACAAGATTTCCCAATTTCTGTGACAGTAGCAATAGTTATAAATTATTACACGGTATTTGTCCTTTGTTTTTGCAAAATTTGTAAAAACTTATGTAATTTATTTATAAATGTATGGACTAAAATTAAGAAAGCTGAAAGTGTAAGGGAAATTTGATTAGCATATTAGTTGTGGACTCGTTATCTTTAAAAAGTATATTAATGAAGAATAATGAGCGTGTACAAATCCATCACTGTTTACGAATGTTGGAATGTAAAACACACAAATATTCAAGTCGACATGGTGGAAAAGTTGCTTGTTGATGAAACTTCGAACTTAAGAAGTGAGTGACTTTTATAACAGAGAGAGAGAGAGAGAGAGAGAGAGAGAGAGAGAGAGAGGCTGTTAATTCCGTCCAGAATCTTTTAAACATTTCATGTCTGATTCTGCTGCTTGCCTTGAATAATTGTCGTTTTTATTAAGTAAATAATGTGCAAAAATGAAAATTGTAAATTAAATAAATCTTTATTCGTTCGTGTTAATTGCATTAAAAATGTTTTCATACAATAATTCGTACTTCTTGTCTGAAAACGAGGTGACTTTCTCTATTTAAAAAAATCTTGTATCTTAATTTATCTCTTTGCTTAAGAGAATTTTATTGTAAAAAATTAATTTTTTTTTTCAGCCAATAAAATGATATTTTACCGTTTAAACTGTTGTTATTTATTTGTTGGTTAATGCCTTTGGCTAACAGAGCCGCGAAACTATTACCTGCGGATTTGAACTAACAAGTAATTTATAGCGCATTAAGCCCATAAGCCTATATAATGTTAATGGGAAAAACGAATAGCAGAATTAGACAAAGATTATAGGTTTTTTTTTTTTTTTTTAAATTATAAAACATTTCCTTGTGGCTGGATAAACGATTGAAATAATGGGACGTGTACTGGTATTTAAAATTAAAACAATTTTATTTCTGCATTTTATACATTTTTACAATACATTTTTTAATAAATAATCGGATTCAGAAAAAATCATAAATATTAAAAAAAGCTATAAACACAACAATTATTATTGCTAAGTAGTGAAATTCTTTAGAAAAGGAAAGAATCCTATAAAATGGCAAAGGTTTGAGTATTAAGCAATCGATGAAAGTCTGTCTATGTGTGTGTGTGTTTTTAAGTTGAAAAATAATTTACAAATGCTTATTATTGATTTATGAGAAAATTTAAGTGAAGTAAATCTTTTTTTTTTTTTCATTTTCTTTCTTCGTCTTCTTCTTTTTTTTTTTGCGAGCTGTAGTTTTTTATTTTTATTACGAAACGTAATGAACTATATGTTTGTACTTGAGATTATGATACAGTATTGTATATAAATAAAGTCGATATCTTACAAAGACCGCTTAAATTTTATGCATACAGTCTTCCGTAACTTTGTACACGTTATAGCAAGTTACATATAGCAGAGTTGATGTGCAGCTTTGGACTCGCGCCTACGGTTGCTTGTACGGCCTCGTCCACGGCTGACATTCACATTTACAAGATTCGGTAATAACGCTCTAGAAAATCAACAATATCTGTACAAAGTGCTCTGTACATCTAGGAGGGACAGTAATTATTATATATTATACAAAAGAAAAATCAAGTCATAGCTAATATGATTTCGTGATCGACATACCTATGAGCTCGTAATCCAGAGACCGAAACACTCGTTTCATCAAGGTACTTAAGACTTTTTTCTTCCTCCTTTTTTTTTCAATTTTGTTTTGTTTATTTTTTTTATTTATTTATTATTATTATTATTATTATTATTATTATTAATTTAATTACACTCAAAATAAAAACTTTACTAGGGGTAACTGCGTAAGACTCGTAATGCTTGGTATTTCGTGGATTTATAATACACTATATACATTAGGCAAGTCCTGCATTATCACCATTCCTTTTCGTGCTTTTTTTTTTTTTTTTTTTTTTTTTTTTTTTTTTTTTTTTTTTATTTTTATTTTTTTATTGTTTTTATTTTTTTTAAACTTTTTCATTCTCTCTGATATTTTATAAGAATATAGTTTCATATAGAAAACTAAGTCTTTATCGTAACTATTAATATATCTTTAATCCCCTGGCATATATCTCAAAGTCTTAGGAAGATACGTGACTTTATATTTATTTATTTATTTATTATTTTTTTTTTTAAAGATTTTGTAATATGCCAGTGTCAGGCAGAATGTTTATGAAAACTATGTCACGCCAAACGACAGAATGCTCTTACTAGTTTCTTTTTTTAAAATGTGTCTGCATAATACCGTAAAAACGTTCTTTCCCTACTTTTTTAAATTATTCATTTATTTTTTAAATTTTATTTACGATTATTACTTCTTTATTTCTGTATTATAACAATAATTATCATTACTATTAATCGGTTATCATTATTCGTTATTAATTAATCGATCGATCGATTGATCGATCGATTAATTAATTAACCAATTATTTATTTGCTTGCTTGCTTGCTTGCTTGCTTGTTTGTCTATTATGTTAATTAATATATATATATTTTTTCCCTACAATGTATGCCCAGATATCCACGTTATGGCAGTTTATCTTTGCGATTCGCTCAGAGAAATCGTATTTAAGCATAATCACAGCAACGTAAGAGCAAATCAGCAGACTTAATCGAACGGTAAAATGTTAAAAGAGCGTTGGGTTATCTAGATATATTATAAAATGAAATAGATCTAAGAGGATGAGAATCCGCTAATCGCGCTCGTTTGTATAGCTTAAAATAGGAAAATCGGGAAGATCTATTTAAACGATGCCATCTCCATCTGCGTGCTAAGAAACTAAAAATGACGCTCGAAGTAATTGAAATGCTTGGTATAAAAAGGATCTCGCGCCAATAAAGAAATGTATATAAAACACTTATCGACTTTGTATAATTTCGGACTGCACCAGTATTGCTATAGGTATTTGCCCTCGGACAATCTATCCGAGTTAGTTGATTCTTAAAAGAATAAAATTAAGCAGGAACACGCAGCACGTTTCATCACCGCACACAATCGCCTGGGCCACGGGACGTGATGCATTGCTTTTTACGTTTCACAGAATGCAGCCTCGAACCTGGACTCTGATTGCTGCCATTATTGTTATTACTATTGTGTTGGTTATTTTTTGTTTTACCGTGTCCACCCGTGTGATTGTTTATACCGCGCGCGTAATCCCCCCGTGCATTCTGATGATTCACTAAAATGATACAATAAATTCATGTTAATGC
Source organism: Ceratosolen fusciceps (assembly GCA_018883505.1). Taxonomy (NCBI): domain Eukaryota; kingdom Metazoa; phylum Arthropoda; class Insecta; order Hymenoptera; family Agaonidae; genus Ceratosolen; species Ceratosolen fusciceps. The sequence continues at coordinate 9,074,398 of RCIC01000005.1, forward strand.
GACACTCTTACCGACTTTCTCGCAAGCCTTTATAATTTCATTAGTTTCAATAATAACATATACCATGTGCCGTAGGTTTGTATGGTTTTTTGTATGTGAGATGACCATGAGATAACTGATTGTTATACAAATGCCTGTCTTTGTTTTTATCCTCACCCTTATCTCCAGTGTTAGGCGAGTTTCCTCTACTGCATTCCGATTCCTACGAGCCAAGGTTAATAATATTTTTTTTTGAATGGAAATCGACTTATTATTACAATTGGCCTTGAACGGCCAATGGGATAAACATAGCAATTATAATAATTACCGATTCACTCGCAGGGGCTGAGAGTGTCGACGCGTCAGAACCAGTAGAGCTGGAAAGCGAATCCATTTCTGGAGGTACAGGGAATGTATCTTTTATCCATTTACGATAATCTATCACTTCATCCGTTACTCTAATTATTCTTCCCAATATACTGCAAAGTTAATCGGCAGATTATTACAACCATCTAGGTAACGCCTACGTGAATTAAGGGAGCGCCATTTGTAAACGGGCAATCTTCTTACCTGACTTTGTTTGCATCATTGACTAGAATATTGAGAGGATTGACAGCTTGTGAAAGTACATAGTAAGCCCAGTCAAAGGCATCCTTTACGTACAATGCACCGTAGCTACTACGACCTATATCGTTACCGGGAGTTAGTGGATCTTCTATACAAAGCAAAGACGGCCTATGCCCATCGATCATATCCTTCTGAACCTAAAGACGAATTAAACGGTATTAATGACTGCAAAAGCTTAACTGATAATAATATTTCAAATAATTCATTCGGAAGTACCTCCTCTTTTGATATGTATGAACCACCACCTTTCACCCGTATGCCAGTCTTGACATAATTAAATTTTCTACCATACAATTCTAAAAATTCTATTAATAATACTCCCAAGTTCACTTCTGGACTATCAATATTCGTCCTGGGATGTAACTGAAGTAACATAAAGAGCAAAATTATAAATCATTGAGGTTTTAAGCCTTTATTATTATAATGAAAATGGGTAATTAACTTTTGTAATTGTTACCTACCTGTAAAAAGCTAATAGTCATGAGGATTAAACTATAGGAAGAGATGCCACCAGTGAACACTTCATTGAGATCTCTTTGCAATAAAAACTGTTTGAGTACCATTACCAACTTTTCAAGAGACGGATACTGCCTCTTAAATGTTTTTATCAATTCTGCAGATTTGACACCATTGTTCATATTAAAACTAATGTCCACCTTGATTTCAGTCTCTTTGTCTGTAAGCTTAACGATTGGAACTGACGCTCTATCTAATACTTTGATGGAAGATGGTTCAACAATGTTTTGATCGATTAATGCTCGTTCAAGTGTATGCAGTGGAAGATTTGTCCACATTCCAATTACAACTAAATCAATATCACTGAAAAAGAGAAGGTTCTGAGGTATTCTAAGAAGTAGAGCTATTTAAATGTTTTTAAAGATATTTTATGACCAATACCTTGTAGGTAGATACAATCCAGTTCGAAAGCTTCCAAAAATCTCTACTTTTGAGTCTGGCCAAAGGTCATATATTACTTGCTTTATTCTTTTAATGACACGCAATCGAAGTTTGTGTTCTTCATTTGAAGGGCACATATAAGTAAAGAAGTCTTCAATCTCCTCGTGTAAACTACAAATAAACAGTTGATTGAATAAACGAATAAGAATTAGCTTTAATACGCTTACAAACTTATTCAACCCATAGATTTATAACATTTTCAGTGCTATGTACAACTGATAAAGAGAAATATTGCTAGATTGAGTAGTATATACAAAAATGAGAAGTAGATGTTTAGAAAAAAAGGTGCAATGACAAATTATGGTCACCGTCTGTCTAATTAAGCCATGTGACATCCCTAACCTCACATTTAATAAAAAAAAAGTAAAGAAATCACTATAAAGAGATAGTAACAGAGAGAAATGGAAAGGACAAGGTGAAAAAAAGGAGTAGAGAGAGAGAGAGCAAGAGAGAGAGAGAGAGAGAGAGTGGTGTGTGTTTGAGAGAGATACACGATTAAATATAAGAACAGGAGCAGAAAGAGAGAGAGAGAAAGAGAGAGAGAGAGAGAGAGAGAGAGAGCGAACTCATATGTTACTCAATAAAAGCTCACCCAAGGACACCCTTGGAGTAACGCTTGTTGGGGATTCGCCAGGGACAGCCACCAAACACCCCAATGAGGGCCTCGTAGTTATAATTTATGCCATAAGTACTTGCACGATTATCGTTTTTCCTTCTGGATGGGTTGTAGTAGCTGTTGTTGGTGTTGTGCTGCATGTTGACACGTGTGTTGCGCTCGTCGTTGTTCGGCCGATTATTAAGCGTTGGCGAGTCCAGCGGTATGAATTCCAGGTTGTTTTTCGTGTTTATGGTACTACCGCCCTGTTGAATCGACCATATGAGAAGGTGCACGAGGCTCGATGCGGGGGAGGCGAGCGGAGGATATACCCGCGGAATCTCACAGCCCGCTACGTCTCCCGCTCGCTATTCCCCAGGCCCCTTTAGCAAATCCCTCTACCCCCGCCCCCACATAAACCCAACCGCCCACCCACCCGGCCCTCCCCACCCACCCGCCCTGACCATCGCCACTACGTACCAACGTGACTAGGAAAGCAACGTCCGGGGACCGCGACACCCTCTTCTTCTGCTGAGCCGAGGTCTCGAGCCTTGACCTCGAGCAGGAAGGGCTGCGGTACCTCGCGGACGGTACGGTGGCAGAGCGGCGATGGTGACGAACCCGGGGCCTGACGACGGGGTAAGCGAGCATGCAAGAGGCGGACGAGGCGTGCGCGAGATATCGCAAGGTGCGCGGATCGCAGGGGGATGGGTGATTATACCTAGGGAGAGTGGCAGCTCGCGGGGAACAAGGCGCGACAGACTTTTCTCATCATTACCAGGCTCGCGCTGTTATCGTGCTTGAGGCTCAGATTGTCCAGGTCCTTCCCGGTCTCCCAAATGTGTAACCACAAGTCCTTCGCGGGACCGAACTGCTCCGGTTGATAGCAACCGATCTTCGGATCCATTAAACCCCTCGGGTGCGACTCACTTTGGAGGCTGACGTCGTCGTGTCGTCGCGTCCAAGGCTCACCGAAGCGCGGCCCGTGGTCTTATGCGACTGACAAACGGCGAAAACAAAACAAAAAAAAAGGAAAAAAAAGCTGACCGAGCTTCAGCACTTACACTTCGCACGCACGCACGCACGCACGCACGCACGCACGCACGCACGCACACGCGGGGAGCTGAGAGAGACTCGCAGGCGGGCGGACAGACGAGCAGGCGGAAGGTGCAGGAGTAGAGGGAGCAGGAGGAGGAGGAGGAGGAGGAGGAGGAGGAGGAGGAGATTGGCGAGGAGGGGCGTGCGGGCTGGGGGGCAGGGAAAAGGCGAGTTAGAACAAGAGGGATGGAGGGGTGACGGGTGACAGAGGAGTGTAGGAGAGCCAGAGAGTGTGTGTGTTGTGTGTTTGTGTGTGCGTTTTAAGAGAGTGAGAGTATGTGAGGGGGCAGAGAGAGAGAGAGAGAGAGAGAGAGAAGAGTGAGTGAGTGAGAGGATGAACGGGCGAGTGACGGAAACAGAGAGGAATGAGAGTGGCAAGAGGTAGTGTGAGAAGGGGAGGGGGGAGGAATTAATCGCCCAGTCTCGTTTCTTATCGCGTTTCGCCTAAGGGAGGACACGAGTCTTCAAGCCTACTGGCTACTGTTGCCCGCGAGTCGCAACGCAACTGCTGGTGCCGCTGCTGCTGCTGCTGCTGCTGCCGCCGCTGCTGCTGGTCGCGCTACTGCTCCTCCGCCTCCGCCACCACGGTCGCCGTCGCCGTCGCAGCCGCCGCCGCCGCCACCACCGCCACCACCGCTGCCACCACTACCACCACCGCAGCCACCGTCGTCGTCGTCGTCGTCGCCGTCGTCGTCGTCGTGGTTACTCTGACCCTGGCCGCTGTCGTCGTCGTCGTCGTCGTCGTCGTCGTCGTCGCCGTCGTCGTCGTCGTCGTGGTCGCCGTCGTCGTCGTCGTAGTCGCCGTCGTCGTAGTCGTAGTCGTAGTCGTCGGTCGTACTCCTCGTCACCGACCTCGTTGTCACTCTCTCGCCCTTCCCGTACACTCGCTCTCAGAGGCGCGCTTTATCTCGCTCTCGACTAGTCGTGACGGCGTCCTCGTCGCACGGTGCCGTAGACCCGGGCCCGCGAGTGAGAGGGCCGCTCCATAGAAAGGCGCAGACTTCCGCACACGCGTGTACCTCCGCGCCGGTCTTTTCGACGAATAATAAACGCGGCCTCGCGCCCTCCCGCTCCCACTCACGCTTCCCTCTTACCCTCCCGCTAAATCCCCCTCCCTACCGCCACCGCCACCACCCCCCAGCCCCTTTTCGTACCAACTCACTCCGTCTCTTTCACTTTCACGCGGGCGCGCCGCTCGTTCTCGCGAATGCGCGAGACCCGTCGATGCCTCTCTTCCTGAGCACCGTCGACGGCTCGTGGCTCCCGTGGTCAGATGGCGCCAAGGGTGCGCAGCTCCAATCTTCTCGCCGCGGTAAATACGAAGATCCGCGGGATCAATTGGAAGGCACACGGGCACGCATAGGGAAACTCGAGAGCTCCTCTTACGAGCCTTCAAGACCTCTCGCTCGCTCCGCAACGACGATTACGACCCGGAGCTCACTACGTACTACGTACTCGTGCTCCCCCACCCCCCCTCTCTCTCTCTCACTCTCTCTCACTCGCTCAGTCACTAACTCAGCAGCGAGTGTTGTGGAATCCTTGCCCCGCGCGGCCCCGCACAGTCAGTACGTTATGGCATTCGTCCGTCCGCTCGCGCCTCGATAATACGTAACGGATATTTAATTCCAATTATTATCACCTGTCCTCTGCCTCTACACGTACTCTGGCATTGATGAGAAAAACTACTTTGCTTGTGCAACGAAATATCGTAAATAACGTTATGAGGTTCGTTATGAGCGGCAAGTTCGTTGCAAACGTTTCCCAAACGAATTCATGAATGAACACTAACACTTCTCTACCACTGTCTCCTCCTCCCGACCTACACTTCTTATCTAGACATTAGCTTTGAAAAGCCTCCATTCACCACTCTACGATTCATTACAATCGTATCCACAGATGCACATCCTCATGACAAATTTTCACACGGAAAGAGTCGACGAGCGTTCGTCAAGGATTCTTACGTATCCTTCTCTCTCTCTCTCTCTCTCTCTCTCTCTCTCTCTCTCTCTCTCAGTCTGCGTGCCATTCGCATCTTCGTGCATTTATTTATGAAGTGATTCACTGGATAACTTCTACACTAATGCAATTTTGAAAAATTTGCCTAATAAATGTAAAAGAAACGAATTCCTCATAATATCGAATCCAATGAATTATCCAATTCCAATGAGAGTTGGATTAAGAGCTGCGAATAATAAAGGACAAATATACGAATAAGTAATAGAATCCCCGTGTAATGGTAAACGTTGACATTGAATAAAAATTAGTATATATATATATAAGTAAGTAGAAGGGGCTGTGGAGCTGTTGTGATAATTACTTGAATATTAGTTGAAAATCAAATATTAATTGCAAGTACGTCGCTACAGGCCGTAGATCAAATCATAAAGCAGGAGCGAGAATCGCATAGATCTAAACGGATGAATGAATTGAAAAAGAAATACGACTAAAAAAAGAAATCGAAGCGGATCAAGTACTAAAAAAAATGGTCTGCTCACTTTGGAACAAAAATAAATCTGATAGCCCTAGAGATGCGGACGATCGCCAATCTCGCTTTGCTAATCTTCTCAATGTAAAAACAATCATTACAATAGATAATCTGATGCGATAATTAATTAAACTTTCGAGCTCAACGACCAGGAAAAAAATAATACAATCATAAAAAAAGTTAATGGCACCGTACTCTATTATTATTATTATTATTATTATTATTATTATTATTATCATCGTCATCATCATCATCATCATCATCATTATCATCATCATCATTATCGTTATTATTTATTTTATATTTCTTTTTCATAAGCCTTTACTTTCTTTCGTCGCGTACGTAGATCCGCGATAAAATAGTAAAAGCCACGTTCGTTTGAATATTGAATAAAAAATTTCGAAATAATTACAAAGTCTCGTTTCATATGGATAGGCAACGTTGCATCGACTGCTATTTGCGATTTTTTTTTTGTCGTAAAGATTTCACATGGTTTTGGAATTAATTTTGAACCCGCATATTTATTGGGGTTATAAATCTGCGAGATTCTTTCCCTAAAATGTAACGTTACTTCTTAAGGTCAAATCATTTGCAATTATAATTAACCATTAGGGAATCCTCTTCTATTTTTATACACATCTTCTCTACTACATACATTTTGTTATGTTTAATAATAATAATAATAATCGATTTACAAATATTTTCCATTATTATAATTATAATTGCCATTATAATAATAATGAAATAATAATTATTTGGTTTTGCAATCAATCGAGTATGAATTATTCGTGGCATAATGATAATAATGATAATGATAATAATAATAACAACAATAATAACAACAATAATAATAACAACAATAATAATAATGATAAATAATGATATAATGATTGAATAATCTCTTCTATTGTATATAAATATAAGTATGAAAAATTGGCTACAAGTACTAATTAATACAAAAGATTATTATTTGCGTAAAAATTGAAATGAAAATTGTGGGAATTAATGGCATTTGTCCAATAATTATACGTAATTCAACGGGTAATTATGTCTTTTAAGTATTACGTTGCACCGTGATGAGCGTATTTCAAAGAGCGGAGATTATTAAAAAAATGCGTAGGTATTTTTTATTACCGAGGGTTAGGTCGAGTACGAGAATGATCTATAGTTGCTCTTCCTAATTAAATGCATGCTTAATATGAATGGAAAGGCCGCAGTAATGTTCGAAAGAATGTTCACGAGCGAGTGCTTACTTTTTCGTATGACGGTTAAATGTGATTACATAAGACCGAGAAGAAAATCTCCGAAATGAAGAAAATACGCTATTGATAGAGAGAGAGAGAGAGAGAGAGAGAGAGAGAGAGAGAGAGAGAGAGAAATGAAGAAGAAGAAGAAGAAATAATAAAGTCAGACGTATGTCTTCTTAATTGAAGTACATTACCGTATTCACAAATAAGTCCATTATTGTACAAATATTACATTAAAATCATCGGGATAGGCCAACTAACTCGGTTGTAGCTTATAACCTAATCTAGTGTGCGTGGCGAGCTAGATCTTGAAATACAACATCATTTACCTAAATCGAATGAATAAATTTTATCTTTATGTTAACCAATTTATATCTCAAATATGCGAAATAACTTACGATTTACGCAAACAAGAAAAGATTCTGGTTAAATAAGGATTTTTAATGTTAATTTTAACTCTTCTCGTAGAGAGGAAGTAAAAAAAAAAAAAAAAATTATGGGCGTGTTCGATTAAAGATTGATTTAATCGAATAAAATGAATGATTCGAATGATCGGGAGAGTATTTTCGATCGGCAATAAGTGCTGCCCGACGCGTTTCTGCAAATATTACATGAAATTTAATGATTCGTATCGCTTAACGTGCATTGGTATAATCGTTAACAGATGTGTTTGTTCCCCCTGGTTATTTTCCACTTGGCAATTACTCGGTAAAGTAATTATTACCCTTCCTTCGGCCTCCAAAATAATAGAGGTTTTATTCGAAAATTATAATCCGCACGAGGCAATAACGAGGTCTCGGCTGAATTTCCTGGCCCGCGTGCGCCGCGAGCCACGGGCTTCTTACGAATTTCTCTCTCCGACTCGGCAACGTGCGGTCCTGCCTGATGGACGAAAAAAAAACACAGCGCCCATATTGATGGGAATGGATGGGGAGCCACGGGAGCCACGGGAACCGCATGTGCAGTGGAAAGCTCAAGACTCCGGACTTTTTGGGAACGAATGACTTGGTTGTAATTTTAAAGCCCTCGACCAGTAAATACCTTTTTCCAATTAAAAACCATACTAATAATGGGAGCAAGTTCTTCCGGATGAAATAAGTAGGGATTATTATCTACAAGGCAATGTGGTACAATTACAAAGGACTCGGCGGCGCCTCACGATCCTATCTGCAAAGTCTTCTTTGTCGATAAATCACCAACTGTATCACTTTTTAATTATTAACACTTTACGCACGAGACTCACTTATGCACACACATATACGTATGCGCGCGCGCGCGAGCGCGAGTGTAGGCGCGTATGCGTGAGTATGCGTGTTTATACGTACGTGCGAGCGTGGATGCATACGTTTATGCGCGCGCGCACGTGTGCGTGTACGTAGAAACGGAGTGTGCGAACGCGTGCATATACGCAGGTAGCACTTTTATGGCGCGTAAGAGCGTAAAGTACTTGTAATGTGTTCGAATTATTAATGGATGATGTGAAATATAGGTTACAGGCGTTCTTACGGGCTTAGGCACGGAAAAGCGAGGGATTCTGCGGGATATCGTTAAAGGCGGCGCCGGGATGGAGGGGGAAGCGAGACCCGTATAAAAAGAAAAGAAAGAAAAAGAAAATAAAGGAAAAGAAAAGAAAGAAAGAAAGAAAGAATGAGAGGAAGGTAGGAAGGTTATTGGGGGAGCGACTGGATTTCCAAACAAACCGTCGATTTACGGGGAAAGGCACAGTAGAAAGGAGTATTGGAAACACTGGTGCTTATCGGCACGAGAGCACGGCACGCGTTTCGTAAGAGACTGACTTGAAAGTAACGTCATTATGACAGCACGTGGCGTTGTCCATTGCAGTGGCACACTCGACATGAGCTGTTATCTGGATCTTAAAAAGCTACATGTCTCCTCGACGAAATCTGTCCCGAATTAGGCTTACCGACGATACATGTCGATCCAGGGCACAGCTCGATAAGGGATGAGGGATCATTGAGGAAAGAGCTGCTCGACGGCTAAGGGCTGCGATGACGGTGTTGCTCTCAACCTGATCCTTAGTAACGTCCTCGAAATGACCGCTTGGAAGCTAGTGCAGAGGAGATGCTACGACCTCCTCTCCCATCGCTATTCCCTCCTCATAATCTTCATAGCTCTTACCTGCATTTTCGTCGGGGTCGTTCACTTTGGCGAGGTTAGTTAACCCTGACCCTTTAATCTTTATTTCACGGGCTAGGCGTAATCTCTCTCTTTTTTTTTTTTTTTTACCGACCTTTATATAATTATCATTAACCTTAATACAATCAAGTACTTTTACACTCTTGACATCACTGACAATTTTCATTCAATACTATCTTGGCTGTATTCACATTATTATTTTCATACCTACTCGTCAAATTTCATCTTTCCTTAGAATTTTATTATTAAACAGTCTACCTCTATTACTCTCAAAATTATTATTTTCCATGGGTAATAATTGTTTTTGACTTGACTCAAGTTTCAAATGTATTTTTATTTTAAGCTTCCTTAATTCTAAGGAAATATATCTGTCATACGATAAATAGATGAATGAAATTTTTTTTAGAATCATTATACTTTATTTTTAATAGTCCGCCATTAATTCATTTTTCGTTATAAATTTAGATGTGGGTTACGTGGAGTAAGGAAAAGTACAAAGCAGTTTTCAATTCCTTCAGTGATAATATTCTCGGTATATCCTTTCAAAGACAACTTTGTCAGCACGTTCCCATAGATGTTGTATACACTTGGGTCAATGGTTCCGACCCACAGTTCCTTGAAAATTTGAAAAAATATGTTTCTGTAGTCAGCGGTAACAGCGCAGCTTCAAGATTCAGTGACAAAGATGAGCTGAAGTATTCCCTTAGATCGCTAGAGATGCATGCCCCATGGGTAAGAAATGTATACATTGTTACCAATGGTCAAATACCAAGTTGGTTAGATATGGACAACCCAAGAGTAACATTAATTTCTCACGAGGATATATTCCTTAATAAAAGCCATCTACCAACATTCTCAAGTCCAGCCATAGAAAGTAATATACACAGGTAAATCATAAAAAGGCACAGTTTAACTATTATGCAGAATTGATTGTGCTTATTACAGAATTAATTTTTAGGATTCCTGGGCTGTCCAATAAATTTCTGTATTTTAATGATGATGTAATTTTGGGTGCAGCTGTCTGGCCAGAAGACTTCATAACATGGGCTAATGGTCAAAAAGTTTATTTAGCCTGGTGGGTTCCTGATTGCTCAGATGTTTGTCCATGGGCTTGGGTTCAAGATGGAGCTTGCGATCCTACTTGCAATACAACTCTCTGTGAATTCGATGGTAAGTGCTATTTTCTTTTCTACTTATAATCTTACAGAATATTATACAATATTTGGATAAAATTAAAATCATTATTTATTTATTATTCATTTCTTTTTATAGGGGGGGATTGTGACATTTCTTTTATGGATGTTGTTGAAAAGGAGGATGCAAGGGAAAGTGAAAGTGACTACGTATACGGTTTTATGCAAGAATCTCAAACTGAATCAAACGAGACTGAAAAACTTCTTGACGCTATAAAATTGAAGAAAAAATTAGATATTGGCATAAAGGAAATTAATAATTCAGATTTGATAGCTATTCGCTCTCTACTTTTTCAACGTAACTCATGGAATAATCTAAAAGACTTTGATATAAGTAACGTAAGGCTAAAAAACAGATCAAAACTATTGTCTAAATTAGATTTAAAGAATGAAAAAATGAACAAAATAATGTATACTCGGGAGAAGAAAAGTCTCATCAGCAGATCATTAAATATATCGAGAAGCAGAAATGAAAAGCGGACAGTACCCAAGCTTTTCATAAACGATGATATAATAAATTTAGTACATGCAAACGATAGTGGGATGAGATACAGTAAGCTCGAATATACAGGTCGACAGAAGAGGAAAACGAGAAATCTCGACACGTATGCGGAGTCATTACTCTATGTAAATAAAATTTATAATATAGCGTACGGGTTGGAGCGTCGTAGAGTGCCTGCTCACATGCCGCATCTCTTAGACAGAAAGATCATAATTGAAATGCAAAAGAAGTTTACCAAGGAATTCGATAGAACGTCTAGCCATCGCTTAAGGCATATCAAAGATATGCAATTCGCCTTCTCTTACTTTTATTTTTTGCTTAGCGAGAAGCGCTCGATATCTGCTGAAGAAATATTCGACGCCTTCGACACCGATAAATCACAGCGAGTATTTTATGCACGAAATGAAAATCGATTCGCGCGATACAACGTCATATTAATGAATGTCTTCTAATGCATTTCAGGACGTGGTCCGACAGAGAGATCCGAACCTTATTGGCGAGAATGTATCCCCTTCCTCTGGACTACAGTTTAATTATTAATTTTGAAAATGCCATAAGCAATTGCTCCCGTTTCCTTGACTTACAAGATATTTCGACAGCGACTCCGCCAGCCGGGGAGCGCTACCTCGACTCTACATTAGTAAGAATCGCGTTACTCCATTCGGCTATACGTATATGTATATATATATATATATATATATGTATATAAAGTTTTTAAAGTTATTAATTATAATATGTTATTGTTGCATCGTGTAGCCTACAGTGACGCGCGAGCTTATCTTGAGATGCGAGTCGATCGTCGATAAGATACGCTTTAAATTTGGCAAACTTGGAAGGTATCCGCACAAGGTGATCGATGCGGGTAGAGACGAGATATTCGAAATGTTAACGAGCAATATATCGACTACGGTGAAGCTATTGGACGAGATACGCAGTAATCCAAAGTACGCCTGCGCTTTTATTTCGAATGGATTAAAATTCGTTTAAAATGTCCCAAAACACGCTGTGAACCATTATCATTCCTTGCAGGAAATTCATATGTCTGAACGACGACATGGACCCGGAACGAGGACCCGAAAATGAGATAATCCGGGATCTCCTCAGTGACTTTTATCGCTCCCTATACCCGATACGTAGCAGATTCGAGCTGCCGGCTCAATACCGTAATCGCTTCACACACCGGGACGAATTACTTGAGTGGCGAGCGAAACGCGCCCAAGCAAGGAACGTCATGCTCGTTCTAATACTCCTATTGCTCGTCTTGACCTTTTATCACACCTTTCGCAACAAGATACGGAGACTCTGTTTAATCCGAACACTGCCGACTCTGATCGTGTAGCATCCTATCGAATTCTTTACCAAATAATAATAACGAGCCGCTAATCTAGTCAAAAAACGAACGGCAAATGCTAAGAGTTAGTAATGCACCCGCACCCGCACCCGCACCCAGCGCACGTACGTTATTATCAAGAGAGATTGTCTTTATTTGTCAAGTACTTGAGCACGTTTAAATGGTATTACGACATCAAGACAAAGGCTTTGTTGCCATTGCAAGGACGGGAATAATAAGCCAAATGATTTGAGGAAGAGCAGCGATGCAGGACGTCAATACATCATTTGCGTTTAAGATCTTTCGTGCTCGTAAGGCATGAGGTTTTCATTGTTTATTCAGCATTCTTGTGTGAAATTATAGGTACACGAATCCGTGGTCAAGCTACTGCCAGACGATGAGGCCGTGAAGCAGAAGCCCGTAAGCGGTGGGCAGTTGACGTGCCTGATGTTACGCGGCCCGACGAGTCCTTCTTGCCTCCTCGAGCACTCCATCATCCATACAGCCACGGCCGCGACCTCCTCGGGCAGCAGCACGCGACCAATGCCTTTAAAACAATTTAAACGGTTCATTTAACCGCATCTGCCCGAGACCTCGTCTGCTACGCTCATCAGCGAATGACAATATTAGGACCGTAGGCTTTATTCGGTAGGTACACGTTGTGTCTTTGGCTAAATGACCTTTACGCTCATTGCGCTCGCCTTCGTAGTAGTAGTAGTAGTCCGTTCGTGATAGTCCGTACGTCGACAGTGAGAGAGGTGGGCGGGACAGATTGGTGGGGCTGGGGGGGGGCTGAGGGACGGATGGAGAGAATCGAACTGATTTAAGCGATTAGGTTGTGACGAGCGGTTCGACGGTATATCGTCGTAAGGAAAAGTATTATTATTCATTCACCGATCGAGTTATTGAGTTTAATTTTAAAAAAAGTATAGGTAAGAGGAACCTGGCACGTCGGGATAATGCGAATACATATCGGACGATTCGAGCGACGACGGGGGACCTTCTTCTATCGACTTCTTGGAGCTATCGAATGACGATTGGCTCTCCATTTCCTTGGTCGACTGCATCTCCGAGCTCGAAATTTCCTCGTCCGGCCTCTCTCCCGGCTGAGCCTCGATCACCTCGCTGGCTGGGTACGATCGGTAACTCATCTCACCGTCCTGGTGACTGCTCCCTAACATTTCCTCGCCAAAGCTCTCCAACGCTGGGAATCGTTTTATTTATTAATTAGCACGTATTAGCACTTCGTTGTCGAGCCATCGATCACGAGGCATAGTGCAACACATTGGCTGATTATTAATAATAGCAACTCACAGATTTTCGACTGTATGTCCGATTTGGAGACGTATTCAAAGTCCACCTCGGGCTCCAGGTCCGTTTCATCGCCGACCGCGGAGACTTGGACGAAGCCGATGCCCGGACCTTCGTGTCGATGCTCTTCGACTTGCTCCGGTTTGAGCTCCCCGGACTCCGACGCCGACACCTCTTCGAATTCAATCCTGGCCTTGGGCTTCGGCTTCGGTTCGACCACGTCCTCCGGCTCCGTGGATGACTCTTTCCTCAGCGCGCAGATACATATCGAGTCGTCTCTCTTCTTTGCCGCCCCGTCGCACCTCAGATCCGCCAGGTACCTGCAATTCATTTTCCCATCCGAACGATCACCTTACCCATCCACCTTACCTGCGCCTTCGCGTACAGGACTCTGGCAACTATTGCGCGTGTTTCACCTAGTCGGCTTTTTAAGCCACTTAAGCTAATCTCATGACGCCTCGTCTTTATAAATAATTGTCACACACTCGTGCACAAATATTACTAGGTAATTGTCAATTACCTACTCGCTTTACAGTGCCCGCCAACTTCTCCAGAACGTAACAGTTTTACAAAAAAAAAAAAAAAAAAAAAATTGCCGCTCCATTAACCTGGCGCACTCGTCTATATCTCAGCATTTATTGCATATGTTAATGCTCCTAAGCTGTCACGCGCTTAAAGCTATTGACGCGGCAAAGATTAAACAAAACTGTTAAATTAAGATTTAATGTTCAATGAGATATGCGTGATACACATTTATATATGTGCGGATACTATTTATGGCAAATTCGAGTCTAAGTGGTGAGTATAATAATAACACTTGTGATTACTCTAAGATTATACAAAATTATATTTTGGCATCGCGAATGCATGTTTAAAAATCGAAATAATTATTTATTAAATCTACGATAAGTCGGTCTACTCAAAAAGTCTTAACGAAAATGATCTATTTATTACCCTAGGATAAGGTGACTTTCTTAGTCTAATACACGGATCCTAAAAGGAATAGTAAATTTTACGAAAATCGCTATTGTCAAAAATTGTTGCTATATTGTACATGCATACGTTCCTGGAACTTAATAACAGAACTGTATATGGAAAGATTTCGGCAATGAGAGAAAAGTTAAAGGTAAATGTAAGAAACGAGAAAATTATAATACAGCATTCGTTATTTAATTATGAAATAATTAATTATAGGGAGAAATGATGCACAATAAGGCATTTTAATGAACGTGGCTTTTCTTCTTCTTCTTCTTCTTCTTCTTCTTCTTCTTCTTGTCATTGTTTATAATAAAAGCTACGGTATGTACGCGTTGGTGTGTGCGTGTGCGTGTGCGTGTGCGTGTGCATGCGCGTGGATGGGTTTGCCTTACTCGTAAATGTTCATGAATAGGTTGTGGGGAATCATCGCGGATCCGCCTTCGGGCTCGAAGGTAAATAGCTCGCACACCAATATCATCGTCTCGGTAATGCATCGCGTCAGTAGGCCCAGGGCAATCACTAGGAACTTTTTTGTTTGGCAATTTTCGCGAAACTTGCCAATCCTCAATACAAGGTCAGAGTCCCTCTTGTCGAGGCAGAGCTGTTCCCATAAGCAAAGTATCGATTCCAAAGGAATGAATTTGTTATAATCCGCTGTAACGATAAATAAATATCACTCATAATATTTTCCATACTTTGCGATTTACGTTTTTCTGTGATTATTAACTCTATTATTTATATAAGAAAGAAAGAAAGAAAAAATTTTTTTTGTGCGCTTCGTTTAGATCAATCGTTTATATGCTCTCTTCTGAAATATCCGAACCAATGTATTTTATAACTAATAAACTTATTGTTTGACGTGTGTACAGTTAATGGCTGTCTTTATCACATCCCCTTTATTGATTTCCAATCATTTTTTTCCCTTGCCGCAGTATCTTTAATGTAATAAACTAATACGTTTAACGAGATCCCACTTAACAAAGAATCATATCGAATTGTTGCACAACTCCGAGCAAAAGTATTTTAAATCATGTACAATCTTTACTCTATGTACCGAAAAATAAACTTTACTTTTATGCCTCAGTTGTCTCTTTATACAATATTGTTCGCCAACAATTAGGATTAAAATAGAAAGAGACTTGGACTTCAGTTATTCTATCAATAGAAGTATTGTTTTACTAATATTATTAATTTTCATTGTGTAAATATTGATCGTATTAAAACAAAAGTTGATGTTCAACAAATTCAAATTCTAACAATAATGTAAGAATAAAATTTTTTATAAACGTAAAGAAAATTAAATTTTTGTACTCATGTATTATACATTAGATGAGCTTTTATCGCTGCTGTCGGCAATAGGATTAAATATATTTTATATTTTATTCATGCTTTTACTGTGTAACTCGACATTCAATAAAAGATGTCATCTTGACGTAATATATAAAGCTTTACAATTATGTGCGTCACATCACGTTTAAAAACCAATACTCTTAAGGTTACGTTTAAAACATTAAATTATTTACATAAAAGTCTTCATGATATTAAAAACAATTGTTTATGAAATAATCTGCGACGATAAATGTTATGATAAAAAGAAGCTTTTTTAATTATAAAATTTATTATAATATATTTTATTGAATGATATATTACGTATAAATGTTATAATTGTATGGTATAATTTTCTAAGCTAATAAGGTACTTTGAACGTGCTTGTAATTCTGAATAAATACTAATCGTATGATATTATTTATTTCAAAATTTAATAAAACATCGTTTATATGAACGTTTTCTTCAGTACAGCTACTATAGTACTATAAATAAAATAAGATAACTTCAAAATCATTAATGCTTGGTCAAAAGTTACAAAATACTTTCGGTATGATAGCAATTGATTCAATGTTTAATAATAGAAAAAATATATATGTAATCGTATAATGAAATTGTTTAACTATTAGATTATGACTTTTTCTTTCTATAAAATCTATGGAAAATAATGTTAAAATTTTCAAGTACTTTATAAAACTTCATTTTTAAATTAATTCATTTAATTTTAATTCAGGCTAATACAGTTTGCATGCACACGTACATATACAATATTCGTTACTCTCACTCATTGGATCACTTTGCAGATTATAAAAGTCGGGGTAAATTTTTTTTATTCGAAAGACTAAATATCGTCAGTATCTGTAGGAAAATATAAATATTGTGACAGTGTTAAGAAGTCGCTTTGTAGACAAATTCGATAAAATCAGAGATTCATATCCAAGGATGAAATATATATTTTTTTGCCGTAGAATGTTGATATTTTGATGAATTATTTTCTTTTAGCCAACGGCGCAGTTAAAAGTAAAGCGGTTCAATAAACAAAATCGATAAGAGTTACATGTCGGACACATAATTGTTACTTCCCTTATACCGAAGTTCCAGTTATTACGATAATTTATGAATTTAAAAAAAAATGAATAATAATAATAATAGTAATAGCAATATCAGTAAATACTACGAATAAAGTAATGTAATTGATAACTTTTTTAAGATTTGCGAATTTGCGAATTTTCTTTACAAAAGCAAGCTGACAATGAGGACATTGTGCGGCGTGGCGTAGTAAATAAAAAAAAGAGGGAGTTTCAATGCATGATTATCGTAACGACTTAATGGAGTAGGCAGCTTTCAACTCGTAAACGTAGGGTTTCTCTTCTCTTAAAGAACATGTATACTTAAAGGGGGCCGTAAAATGCCACCACTAATGATATGTGCATGTTGTGCAAACTGTTAGAATTTCGAGAATGTTGAATGTGCAGCGGGGAATAAATATTCTCTGTATTAAGTACGAGAGCGCGTATGTCGGATGGGAGGTCGTGATTGTTTTTACTTGTTAACGTAAGGCCAATAGAGAAAAGTAGAAAAAATGAAGGTAATAAAATTTGGTTTAGAAAACAAAAAAGAAAGAAAGAAAAAAAAAGAAAAGAAAAAAGCGATAGTAGGAAGGATAAATTAATATAAATAAGTCGTCGCTGATCGTATTGTCGCTTGGTTAAGCGCCGACCGAATTGTGTGGAACACCCTCGGTTCGAGTGGACGTACGTCAAAAGCCCTACTCGGAGCGACAAGTTACGGCCGACGTCCGCGAATCGAGCCAAGTTTGTGTAAAACAAAAAAAAGCTCGATCCAGGGACCCGAGGACCCGATAGGGCGAAAAAGGTTAAAACACCGGCAATTACACGGAGTAATAAGATTTAGGGTCGGAGGATATGGTTGCCTACCGCCAAGCTGACGGAAGAGGACCTTGAGGAATCCAAGGGTAAGTCCGTGTGCGTTGCTCGAGGGCGGGAACTCGAGCCGGAGCTTCGTCGGGGGCTCCCTGCTGTTAGCTAGGGCGTGGAAGTAGGCGCTCGACCACTTGAGCAAGTCGTACGGCTGGGTGCGAATGGCCGACTTGCAAAATTGTTTAAGGATCGTCGGCAGCTTCGGAGGCACGTTTATTTGCTCGAGGCAGTAGTCCGTCTCCAGGAGGGGCATCTCTCTTCGCGACTGCCAGACAATCCCGGGCTTGCCCTAACCTCCCGTGTTTGCGCCCCGCGTATTGCCTAGCAACACATGTGCCGATTGATTTAACCTTCGCGTACGCGACGACACGCTCGATCAAAGCTCCTTATTATTATTTACCGGGTTGTCTTTTATTCTCTCCCGGCTCTCGATCGCATCGCTTCCTTTTCGTCCTCCCGTGAACTCTCATGATTACTTAGCACGGGACGCCCCCTCAGATCGATCTCATCGATCATCCCGACTTCCACTTCCCTCCAACTTCGCAATCCAGCAGCTCCATTCTTACGTCGATGTCATTCATATTTTTATGATACGTAGCGAACCTCATCGGCATCTTACAAATCCCGACATCCACGTCCTCGTATAACACCAATAGGACTTGCATGCAGGATTTTTAGTTTTCCTCCTCCTCTTATCCTACCCAATAATCTCCTATTCCTTCTTCATTCTCCTACTTATGTCAAACAAGTGTGTCTGATTGAATATGTCAATCAGACGATGGATCTCTGACTGAAAAGCCTGCTTGATCCCCAGATTCTTGCAGATTCTTCAATAAAAAGAGCTTGAGCAAAGCTTTCCCTTCTCGTCGTCTTCTGCATTCACTAATATTTATTGACTAGGCAAAAGCGAATGTTATTATGTCTAAGCCCGGCTTCTCTCACACAATCAAACATATACTCATTATGTAGTACATGCATGCATATGTGGAAAATGGACATGGATTAGAATAAATAGCCTTTGGTGCAATAATAACTGCACCGTCTGTTATTTATGAAATTTTAAGAAATAACTCCGCACTTCTGAAATTTATGGCTTGTGTATAAATTTTATTAAAAGTTAGGATTACTTAAGTTACGTATGAAAATCCTCACATACGCATTCAATATTACTTAATGTTATGTACGTGACATAAGGCATGCGAGAAAGCCTGCACTCACGTTACACGTTTATTAACCAAATCATTATTAAAATAAATAATAAATAAACAATTAATAATCAATAACTTAGCAATAAATCAATTAATTGTTATAAATTTTTAAGGTATTTAAGGAACAAGTATGATTACGAAATCAAAAGTTCTAAACTACAAGTACGCAATAATTCTTATTTGCGGAAGTGTGCTCGTTTGCAAGTATCAATCGTAGTTACGGAATTTTAAACAATAATTGCCAATAATAATAGTATTAAATAACTTACAGAGTGTAACAGCTACGGACTTTGGAATATTTTATAAAATAAATATAACAAACTCGACCTCATTGTTATCGCACAGTTTCCTTAAATTTATTTTAACTCACTTAAAAATTAATTTAGCTTTATAATTTTCTTACATAATAGATTAACATTTAATCATTACGAGCATTAAGTACTGTCTAACAAGAAATACTTTTTATCTTCTCATAATAAAACCAATAATAATTGCTTGTTGTTTTAATTTTTGTAACTAATAAATCATTAACAGAATAGAATTTTCAATATATTATTTAGACTTTGGGAAAAATTGCTAAAAATGTAATACTAAAGATAACAGAACTGCAAGTGTAGAAATTAATTTAAAATTCAACAGCGGATGAAAATATGTGATACTCGTGTCAATTTTCCATACTATCGTCACATGGAACAGAATTGGCTCTAATACACGAAAGAGTCAATAATAAAAATAAAAAAAAAATACGTGAGAATTTTATACATTTGATAAAAATGTTCCCATTATCTTGATTTAAGTCGGGCTTGTTATTAAATCATAATGTAATCCTCCTAATATCAAATACATTTTGTCGAGGATTTTTTTTAATTTTTTATCGTAATGGAATTTTTTGTTAATCGTAGCTTTAATTCGTCAAGTTAATAAACAAAGATAAATCAGTATCTTTTATACATCTTCCACTGCATTATTATTCTACTTTATAAACGGGACGATAGACGGACGATTTTGAAAAATCATTTTAAATAACTGAAACACATTATTTTTCGATCTAACATGCTTAATGATCATTTGTTATGAAGAGATCCATAATAAAAAAAATTCACTAGTACTTTATTGGGACGCTTCTGTGTTAAGTAGGCCCCATCTAAAAAGTTAATTTCGATGCTGCTTTCTGTAGTGATTAGTCAAGTGATGGTATTCACTGACAGGTAATTACGAATGTTTGAGTAGTCGAAAATTTAAAGTAAAGCATCATGTCGTAAAATTATTGCAATAGAACATAATACGTAAGCCCGGAGGCGTTTTGCTTATAGTTCGCAATGGATTTAAATAGTTTAGTTTACGTAAGCAGAGAGCATTTGAAAAATGTGGAAAAATTGTAGAAAAAAAAAAAAAATTTAATACGGATCGGTAAAGATTTTTCAACGTTAGTTTCGCGTGTATCTGGTCGCGTAATATCAAATTAACTTCAAGGCCGGATGAACTGTTCTTTACCAAAGGCCTTGGCTAGTTACTTCCTGCTAGCGAAATGGACCAGGCCGATGGATCGGAGCAACAACACAAGCTCACCCGGAACGTCCACGGAAAACGCGCGTCCATTCAATCCACGGTTTCTCCTCGCCCCCGCCCTTTATCGCTCGTCGTGCTCTCTCACTCTCTCTCTCTCTCTCTCTCTATCTGCCGCGAGATCGCTGTGTCAGGCACGTGCGCCACCTAGTGACCGCGAATCCATTTATATTCCATTTGGCGTTTCAATCGACGATTTTTCTCTCGAAGTAACCCGCCGAAGCCTCCTCCCACCCACGCAGCCACGCCTCCCCCGCGGCTTGCACAAGCTCGGCATTCGCGATCAGTAAAATATGATGTAAAAAAAGGGGAGAAAAATAGACACGCGCGTCCCGCGTCCACGTGACGATGTCCAGAATCCCCGAGCCCCCTCGTGGCTTTGGCGGGTGGACCTGTGCTTCGGATTGAGCCCGCGAGCTGGCGCCATAGGCCTCCTACCCGGGTCAAACGGGACGCGAGCCGACGAGGATAACCGCGTGCTGCTCCCGAGGAGGCCGAAGCGAATAAGAGTCGGTCAGAGTCGGGCGCCAGAGCTCCGTTGGTTCGGGTCACTCGTTATCTCACTCTCTCTCTCTCTCTCTCTCTCTCTCTCTCTCTCTCTCTCTCTCTCTCTCTCCTCTCTCTCACACACGCTTCGTCTCTCCTTCCGCTCAGTTTGCAGTAGCTAAAGGGGATATAAGACGCGCGCTGCAGGTACAGTCAGCGTGTAGCAGTAGTAGCAGCAGCAACAGCAACAGCAACAGCAGCAGCAGCAGTAGCGGTCGCGGACACCACCACCACCACCGTCACCGTCACCGTCACACTCGTGTTCTCCGAAACATTAGAAGATCAACGTAGCCGCCGTCGTTCAAGTTCTGACCACGATGGCACTACTCTTCCGCATGAGCAGCCGGCGTTGCCTTGAGCTCCAGGTAGGTCTAGATTCGGCTAACTCGGATACGGGGTTCCGAGCTTAACGGGCTTCCGGCTACTGTTGAATACACGCGTCGTCGTGGCGCGTCCCTTCGGCCAACGCCGACTATCTCACTCGCTCCATATTCGGCAGAGTCGTGCCAAGATATCTGTTAACCTTATCCTCGGACACGACTTACCTGCGCCCACCTCCGCGACCAACCCTGACTCGACGCCGCGCACGCGATCGACCCCTTCGCCCTGAATAGCCGACACGGGCGTCTCGTTCCTCCTCGGGACCTACGCCATACACGCACCCCCGATTTCTCTCTCTCTCTCTCTTTCTGTGCCCCATTCTCGTGAAGGCGCCCGACCGACCGCGCGCGCGCGCGCGCGTTCACGCTTATCCGGCCCCGCGCTCTTTCTCTCTGTCCTCTATGAAGGCGCCATACGCGACAAAGACAAAAAAGTCCGTATCGAAACTCAAAATCCGAGTTTTCGTCTTGCCGTCCGCGTACTCTAGCGGCTCCCCTGCTGCGCCCTTTACCCGCTGCAACGACGGCCTTTACGGGTCAGCTGATGGACCTCCATGCGGTGCTGTTTCGTCGTAGTTTACGAGCTACCACGAGGCCGCCCGCGTTCTCTGGCTACACTGGCTTCTCCCGGCCCCTCCTCCAGCGCGACTCATCCATTGCCCCCGGGCCCAGAGCCCGTTCCCTTGACCGCTCGCCTGCGCTCGCTTATCACTCGACGGGCTCGGTCGACCTCGTTGCGCAAGTCTTGCCGAGGGTCACCCACCTGTCCTCCAGGTAGAGAAGAGAGACGGCCTTCCCGCCCTCCGGGTGCGAGTGCTCCTCGGTCGGATCGGGCTCGGCGGAGCAGGGGGACGGACAGGGGAGGAGGTGGACGGCGGGACAGAGGCAGCGGAGGCGCGGTGACGCAGGATAATGTTTGTTGGCCGTCGTTGTCGTTAACCTTTCCCGGCCACGCGGAATCGAGACGAGCCGCTTTCTGGAAAATCCACGACGTCCTCCTTATCGTAACAACGACGCACGCGTACGCGCACGTCGTTTTGGCCTAGTTTTAGAATAACTGACTCGCCGCGATTGATAAAAAGCCCCGAGCGCGTTTTTCATTAAATTATTGGCCACGCGACTCGACTTCTTCTTTATACGACCTCTCTTCTTCCCTCTCCCCCCCCCTCACCAACCAACCAACCAATCTCCACCCGTGCTCCACCCGCGTATCCTTTTGTCAATCGGAACGTCGTAAGTCATTGTTAGCCGAAAAAAAAGTTCCGTTGGCCGCGTTCATCGGGAAAGCGTCGACCTTTTAAAGGACCCGACATCTCGGGAACCTTGCGGGGCCGTCCCCTCCCCCCGCCCTGTTGCTTTTTCGTTACTTTATCGTCTCTCTGGCACGTCTGGTTGTTCTACCACCAGATTATGTCTTGTGACACGAATTAAAGTAAATGAAACAATTAATTGGATGGGATAACGATGCCCTTGGTTGATATACCGGGCCGCGGGGTAGAGGTCGGGGAGGGGGCGTCGGCCACATTTCGGCTACGGTGTAAGACATTATCCTTGCCGAGCAAGGATTACAATAAAATGCGCAAATAAAAAATCGTGTACGTTCGATCAGAGCGAATAACTAATAGTCCATGCGCCTCCTGCTTATCGGACCGGGATCGTCGAGTTTCTAATGATCCGAGCGATCCTCGCTGCCGAGAATAAAAAACGCTTATCCGGTAATGTTTTTCAAATCGATCGGGATAGCGCGCGGCCGTATCTTTATTTTGACTAGTGCTTTGTTTTGAAATGCGCGTCTAATAATAATACTCGGCTCGAACGCTACTAAGAGCAGCAGAAACGGGATCAGCAGCACTAGTAACATAATCGTCAGCATCATCATCATCATCATCATCCCCGTCGCGGAGAACTTGATATGACGAGTGAACGCGGAAACGGCCGGTTAGCGAACGTCGATGCTTTCGCAAGTGCAGAAGAAGCGCGTGCGCGTGTGCGTGTGCGGGCGCTCGTCATCGTACCCAAGGCCTTGTCAGTAGACTTGAAAAGCGATGAGATTAAAGGCGCTTTCCCACGGGTGGAAGGGTGAGCCGGGGAGGGGGAGGAGCCGTTTCGCAAGACGCGGATAAATTTAGCCTAGACCACGAGGCCGCTGCGGAAGGTGGCCCACATTATCAAGTAGCCGAGATCATCCTCACCCTCCTCTCATTAGGCCTACGATCGAGGACAAGACCTCCCCCCCCCACCCATCCATCCACCGTCCCCCAGCAATCAGAGTGCCTTAAAGATTCATCCGGAAGTGAAAGGACGTGTGAAACGTTTCTTTAACTTAAGCCTCATTCTCGATGACGGAGATTATGAATGTGTACGCTGGACTGGTATTCTGTTAAAATTATTCCGTTGTTTATTATGTTTTCATCGAGGACGCGTCAATTATTCCGTTGTAATTCCTAGAATCTTATTCAGTCTTTTGTTACAGTAAGTTCGGCTTTAAGAAACAAAAAAGGGCGCGTCGAAAAGAGCGAGAAAAGTGGCTCCGCTACTGTTACAGAGATGGGACAGCATATGTATACGTGTACACGTGTACGTATACAGATAGATAGATAAATAGACAGATGAATAGATAAAGGTAAAACATGCATAAGAGTGCACAGATGACGGAGGCTCGTTTAATTCGGGCTAATACTGTAAGGTTATTTTGAGTGAAGGTGAAGTAAATATATCTTGATTTCGATTTTCGTTTTCTTATTTCTTCCTCTCGTTTTTTCTATAATTATTTACCTACGCGCTTACAGCCATTGATACGCGTGTTTACTTTAGAGGGGTGTCATATTTTCTATAGTTTTACATACGATGCCTTACAAATACGAAGTATTTTTTTACAACGTATTCTAAATATGTCGCATTGCATTCCATCAGAAATGCCCCTAAAGACTTTTTTTTCTTTTTTCCTTTTTTTTTTTTTATACAAGCATCTACGGAGGTGTGCATTCGAATGAGAATTGAGGAAATTTTCGGTATCGGCCGAGTGCATTGCAGAAAAGTGCGAGGAATGGGGGGGGGGCGGAGATATACGTTAGTTAAGCCGATGTCGCGCGTTTCCTCCCTACTCCTGGACGATGGCATCCAAGAGCGCGACCTGAGAACCGCGTACGAGAGCCGGCCGACCAATAAGAGCCGATAAGGAACCACGCGCAGGTACATTAATACGGATAATGTTTAATAGATCCCGCGCTAATAATGCATATCTCGACTCTTCGTTAAGAGCGCGCGTACTCGTGTAGTTTAGCACCGACGACGTGTAATTGCAGTGGTGTGCCCTCTTGGCAATAGTTTTGCGAGGGGAATTTTTACGATGAATATGCCGTCGGCATAGTCGCATTTCTTCACAGTTTCAAAAAATGATCCGCGACGATCATCGTCGATCCAGGAAAGGATCGTGTTGAGACTTCGAAAATGCAGATCATCGCGATTTTTTTTTTTTTTTTTAACGCTCGTTTCGCAAATCCATTAAAATTGTTATTCAACAATAGCTATGAATTATTAAAGTGATCAGATTCGCGTTACGAAACTGTCGCCCTTGCTAATACGAAATTAGAAGGTCCAAGCTTTGCGCATCTGCACTCTGACAATAAGAATGTTTACATTGATAGCGAGAATTATATATATATATATATATATATATAGAGAGAGAGAGAGAGAGAGAGAGAGAGAGAGAGAGATGGTAAGTAGAAAGGCCGCTTTTTTCCACTTGATAAGTAAGATTGTATTTGTAAATAGAATCCGATACAAAAATCGCAACTTGGCTTTCACAATGAATCTCAATGCGAATGCGTCTAGATTTATTTACTAGCTGAATTATCATTTTAGCCGACTCATTTTCGCTTTAATTGTTATTATTCCTTGTCATTCGCTTGCTGACCCGGAATAGAGAGAGAGAGAGAGAGAGACTAACGTACTTTTATAACTTTATCTGGCCGATTGGCATGCGCGAGAGAGAGTTTGGTTCCGCGGAACAAGTGTAGACGAAATAAAAATCGTCACGCGCTAAGAGATCGCCCGTACGATCAATCGGATATCGATCGTACGACCGAGTCCCTCGACTCGAGATGTCAAGTGGTTTCGCAAGCCGGAGACGAAAAATCGAACAAATATCGCGCGATTGATCTTGGACCTCCAATAAGGATAAATAGTTATCGCGGACATGGATCATCGCCTAATGCGGCGGATTAGGGAGATAATAATGTTGGCCGCAACCAGTACAGGTCGACGAGTAAGGGATTAGAGTACAAACAAGCTTAAAGAAAATACGAGATTTAACATTGATAAAACAAGGTGTTCGATCCTTAAGAACTCGGGCTGGGAATGCAAATGAGAAGATCGGAGGGAGTAACGACGCGACTCGGCCAACGTAATTTAATCAATAAAACCCAATAGAACAACCCGCTTGATACGTCTCCCTCGGCCGACCGAGATCGACCGGCGGGGCCCAAGTTCAATGTCGATTATCCATTACAGCCGAGCGTAATACGATAAAGACAATTCCGACGGCGCGCGACCCGCGCTATCCTCATCCTCCTTGCGCTTTTCTTTCATTTTCAGTTCCGTATCTCGAGATTATACCATTACTAATATTAATTTTGCTTTATCCGTTCGATGACGAGATCATCGTCGGGGCCCGCTTACTCAATTTCCTTCCAATGACAATATTCTACAGGCTCTATCTAGTAAATAAATAAATAAACAAATAAATAAATAAAAATAATAGGCAGCTATTTCTCGTTCGAATGGAGTATTCAGCGATACGTGTTTGGGATCTTAAGCCGACGATGCTGTTCGATATCTATGTCGAGATAGCTGAGCCTGTAATCCTATTAAGCACCAATTTCCTTGTCCACTCGTACCAACCCCTTACGCCATTTTACACGACACTTGCTTATTAAAAGCATATAAGTTATTTAGACGTAACGGCATTCGTGAAATACTAAACTATTAATTACGAGGATACAAATGATTAGAATATGCTTGGTCGGTATTTACTCTAATGTACGTACACGGATTTTACTAAAAATAAAAAATTCAAGCAAACTATTAGTATTTGTATTGAAAACTGATTTATATGTCATACATAAATGAGAAATTTTAATATTTGCATCATTGCAACGCGAGATGTCATAAAAAATATTATCATAATAGAATGAGTAATGTGATTTATAAATAAGAATCTATAAAATTGGATCATTTAGGAAATAACTGCGAAATTATTTAAAAATTCAATCAAGTTGAAAAGTTAATCATAAATTACTGTAGGAGAAAACGAAAGCAGAATAATAATAATAAGCATTCGAGCTGATCGCCTTCTACTGATTTGGGATAAATTAATTTTTCAAAAAACAATTATAATTTTCCATTAAGTAAACTTTGTTCGCGTGCAATGGTGAATATAAGCAATAAAAGTGCATTTTCATTTAATTGATCAGGAAGAATGGATTTATTTTAATGAAATTATAGTCTTAAAACTTTTAAAGTCTTATTTTCTTAACGATAAGACTGTTTCTTCACTCGGGTAACAATAATAACAACAACAACAACAAATAATAATAATAACAACAACAACAACAAATAATAATAATAACAACAACAACAACGATGATGATGATGATTCGCTCTTTTTCTGAGTATATGTAAGGCTTGCTCGAGCAGTTTATATTTTTAGGAGCAAGTACACGACGGAAAATTCAATTTCGCGATTAGTCTAATACGTCGTTTGCTGCGCGAATGATTAATTTGCCCAAAGTCACGTTTATAATGCCGCGGTATGCACCCCCTCCCCTCCACATGACAAAATTCGTTGTGACCAAACGACAACGAATTCAACGACTCCGGAGCCCTTTTTTTCTAAATTCCAATCAACTCGAAGTGCTCGCGAGGCTCGTCGTATTCACGCATGAGTCCCGATATCTCGGGACATCGTGTGAACTGAGTCATTCTATGTTGCCTGACACCCAAATGACAAATTGTTAAAAAAAAAAAGAAGAAGAAGAAGCAGAAGAATGATTATACGTGCACTCGAGAGATTCGGTATGAAATCGTCGTCGTTTTCAAGAACATCCGATACGATCCCAAAAAGCTCTTATTGTCGGTGCTGCTATTTATTACGCAACTTACCTACGTAAAAATATGCTTCGTTTTACTTTCGTACAACGCCGGTACAACAGGTTGTACAGCAGGACAGGGCAGGGCAGGGCACGTTTATCCAGTTACACATCCCTATAACCTAATTAATTACTTAATTGGTAATATCGATGCAAAGGCTAATTAATAATGTTTTTGTTACCCGGGTCGAAGAAAATTATTCTCATTTTGCAGCTTCGGCTTTAATTTATTCAAAACAATATAATTTGTCGTTTGAATGTGTATACGTGTACGGACACGTGTAGTTGTAAGTAAGCCCTTGCGTACCGCTCGCTACGTTACGTCGAAAATAAAAGAATAAATCGGCTTTAAAATATTTCATAAAAATTTGCTAGTTCCACGTCTCCCGGTACCAAAGAAGATCAAGAATTTTCCAGGCACAATTAAAAATTGCTCTTATAAGAAATCGCGCCGTGACCTTGAAAATTCTCCCTCCACAACGGAGACGAAACGTACACTTGTAGTCGTAGATCGAACGATTATCAGTAAACACGGTCGCGTCAAATGCACGGCTGACTGAAGTAATAGACAAGCAAATTAGCGCAGGATTGATGTAATGCGCATACGTGCGTGGACTCGCACCATGTAATTGTGCTCGTTAGGGCAATCTCGTTACTGGATCCAAAATCATTCCAGAGCCGCGTAATCTTCGTGTCGCGTTACATTTCGCTTTCATCCAGTGATAAATCTCGACTTCTTGTACTTTTTTTCTTTCTTTCTTTCTTTCTTTCTTTCTTTTTATTTATTTATTTATTTGATTTTTTTATATATTTCGATTAATTTTTGATATATGTCAATTAATTTAAGGTCACGAAATATCGAGAATAAAATATAGAAATCAGAAATTTAATGCAATCGTGAACCTTATTGAAAAAAAGCCTTCGCGTTTCGCGCATGTATTTATAGCTATGATTTTATTTTATAATTTTTTTCCCTTTACAATATTGATAAGTTCAATATCTACGAATCACTGCAGTTTCTTCGTGTAAAAATTCGTTGCTTTTTCCTCATTGTAAATTACAAACCTTCGGAAATTGTAAATTTTTGAAGTAGATATTTACAAGGTATAATATAATAATGTATGAGGCGCCGGGCGAACGTGATCATTGTAAATTGTTTTATAAAAAATAGGTCGAAAGTATCGGGAAATTGTGGCTTTTATGTATTTTTAACGTGTTCTCGACATGCTCAGATTATAGATTACTTTCAAGCGCCATTATCATTGACTTTTCCATTGTAATTCGGATGTCCAACGCAGATTATGTGTGCATCGTAATAATTAATTACATACTTTTTGACTTTCGGATAAGCCACGCGGCTTAATCCTTAATTTAATTTATCGATTGAGATAACAATTGGATGCGGAAGACATATACGCACACGTGTATAGTTTCTTTTTTTTTCTTTGTTTCTTTTTTTTTTTTTTTTTAAAGAAGTAGCGCTCGGTACAATGAGAGTCGTGCACGGGTGCAATTGCGCGGAATAGAGCATCGAGTCCCATGCGATTGTTTATGGAAACTCTATACCGAATTTAATCGCCCTCGTCGCCGTCGGCCTAACTTATTATCTCTACGGCACGCGCACTAGAATATTTTATACGCTACAAGAAGCCTTCGTTTTATTTTATACAATTATTATTATTATCGATTACATGGATACAAAAGGATAGGATACAAAATTTTTAAAACAAATATTTATAACTTATTTGAAAATAACGACATATCCACGTCCGCTACGGATGCTTTAATCTTTTAGATTCTAGATTTTTTAATCGTTAAGAATCAGTTTTAATGACTTTTTTTTTTTTTTTAATGTTTTGAAAATTACGTTCAAATGTCATAGTATTAATTGACATAATTATCAGAGTTTCACAATCGAAGATCGTAGAACTTCTTAAATAAGGAATTTTGCGTCCCTTTTCGTTGTTTAAAATATAATTGAATCGTAAGGGTAATTATAAATTTAACATAAATGTAACAGAAAATATAAAAGAAATAGGCAGTTAATAGTAGATGTAATTATCGTTGATAAAGTGTTGTTACGTAACATAAAAAATTATACAAATTGTAATATTTGTTATTGGAATGTAGGTTTTTCTTTTTACTGAATTCAAATGAAGTATTATGTATATACATCGTTAGTTTAACATTATTAATTCCCTATGTCATGGAAAATAAGCAGAATTAATGAAGAAATCATATCACAAATATTTGTCAGATAAAAAATTTATCGATGCGATAAACAAGATATTATTTTATACGCGATTTTATACAATGTAAAAATATATAATGGAAGCGGTTTCATCGATAGGGAAAAAAAAATATATATATATATACATAATGTACCATTAAAAAAATTAATCCATCGCCTTTAGTAACATAAAAAAATGAATTCTAAAATTGTATACATTGTTTTTGATAATAAAAATCGCATTTCAAATAGTTTAAAGCGCTCCGGTCGGTAATTATCATTACGATTCACATTTCGTCGAATAATCGTAGAATATGGCAATTATTGCGCTTATGTATCGAGATCACGAAAAAAACTCGAGATAAAATAAAATTATTAAGTGACGACGTTTAATCCTGTAGGAACGTCGTTACTCTTGTTGATAAAACTACTTTGCAATATAGTTGAGAGTCGATGTTGGTAAAAAGAGAAGAGAATAAGCCTTTTAAGCTTTTCGAATGTTGTGCTGCGTCGGGCGAGGGGGGGGGCGGAGGAGGGAGGTATTCGTGAATCTACAAATTTCTCCTCAATTTGAAAAAAAAACTTGGAAGTTTTTGCCGTTAGCATGTTGACCCTTCGATCGAAACTCGTTTTTCTTCCTCTTCTTCTTCCTCTTTATTTAGCTAAGTTAGCTTAATAGTCTGAGTGAGACTCGGGTTAACGTAATCGGAGGACAATCGGTAGTCAATTGAGATTCAACAATTCTCGATGAAAGTAGCGACCTATTCGGCCGATCCATCCGAGGGATCAAGTTCATTATCACGGATCATCGAAACTTCAAAGCATACGTACCATAGGGAAAAAAAATTACATATATTTTATTTAACATCGATTCTCGATCAAAGAAGATCAGATGCAAATAAATAATCAACTGATTATGGAATCTTTTGCACCAGAGTTATTAAATAAGATATTACACATAGAACGAGCGACCGTATTGACAAAGCGACTTTATGCTAATTATGTTTACATAACAAATAATAATTATCCCCCTTTTTTAATAATATCATTCGTATTAACGACCCGTCATTGATAATGCCGTATCTGAAAAAGCGGGGGAAAAAAACTTTACAATCCAATAATTATTACAAGTCGCTGGCAACGTGATTTATTGGCATAACTGTGGGTGAAGAAAGGAGAGCTGCTCACCGAGAGAGAGAGAGAGAGAGAGAGAGAGAGAGAGATCGCGAAATGATCCAAAGTCCTTCCTCGCCTACCTATCGCAATGCTTTGTCTTGACTTTGTCTCGCTTTGATACGAGCTGAGCTAACCTTCGGACTCACTCTTCCCTCTTCCTCTCGATCGATTGCATTCCCCCCTCCCCCCTCTATTATCTCTTATACGTCGGCATGCGTTATTTATCGAGGAACCCAGACAATTGGCAGCCAGGTATCGGCTCTTCTTTGGCGAATATGCGAACGTTACCGATCGCCGCCAACGTAGAGCCTCGATTAATCACAACCACCCCGTCGTTCACAAGGGCTGCGGATCTGCGAATCAGCGCGTCTACAGCTTCAGATATCTCAACTGCGAAATTCTCATCGATAAGTCCTTTCTCTAGCGCGTCTAATGGCAGCACGAGAATAGAATATTATTTCTATCTCGGGGTTACAAGTAAATGCACCCGACGTTCCTACTTAGTCTCATCTCGAAAATACTCATACTACAAGACGACTGACAGATATTTTTGACAATAAGTCTTAAGGCGCAAATTATATATTATTGATAGATATTTTACTTACATCATAATCTCTTTAATTTAATATTTACTCTTCGTTTTCACTGAGTACCTATAAGCTATAAGCCACCACGCCGGAGCCATTAGTAGTGCATCTCGAACCGTTAAACTCTATCATACTGAATATACCTTTTCGCGATTAATGAATAAATAATTTTCTCGTTTCGTAATATTAAGTACTCTGCACTATTTATTCGCTAAACGGCACTGTCAGCGTTATAATTATTTAGTAAAGCTTTTTATATTAGCCAGGCGATCAGATAGAAAAAATTCTTAAAAATTTTATGAAAATTCATAATAATTTATATTTGTCGAAGGCAGACTTTGATTTCACGTAGGAATAATCCAAGCATAGAATGATTTATCTACAAATTCCCAGTCAAATTTTATCGTTTTTCTTATTTTCTTCTTCTTAAACGCTATCGTTTATTATGCATCGTAATTGAGCAGACGATATTAGCTCGCTAAATAAATGCCATTAATCATTATATATTGCTTTCACGATTCATATATTATAAAACAAATCAATTTAATTTATACTCGCTTGTAATAGAATACGTACACTCATTTATTTCAACTCGCCGTTGTTCTTACATATAATACGCACGTGCGCATGCGATCAATGTCATTCAAATGGCAATATTAAATGGGCGGCGGCGGCGGCGGCGGCGGCGGCATCTCCTTTGACCGACAGCTATATGCAAAAATGGATTTCCGAACCCGTTTGATCGCGAGCTAATAAATTGCAATGGACATCCGCGTCTCGATAAAAGTAATGGGAACCGTAATCTCCAAAGTCGCGAGCGTCTTACATAATTGAAAAGAATTTTTCTGGAACATTACGAGTGACGCGGCGCACGTTTCACGGGCAACAGCTGATGACGCCGCCGACTCCCGCGCTTCTCCTCCTCCTCCTCCTTCTACTGCTCATTGCGTAATAATGTATTAGAAAGCCGTAACGATCGCGAACGCCGCCGGCAACTATCTGGACGACCGAGTGACAAAGGTGATTTGAAAAGATGATTTTCCTACGAGGCTGATCGAGATTTTCGATTCCGGCCCCGTCGTCCCTCGTCGGTCCCCGGGCTCGAGCATGCGATACTCTTCCTCTTATTGTCGCGATTCCAAAAGCGCCTGTCGATTACGTATCCGACCAATTACTCAATTACTACTTATACGACCGCGTGACCAATACAATCTCTCTCTCTCTCTCTCTCTCTCTCTCTCTGTCTCTGTCTCTGTCTCTGTCTCTGTATCTGTCTCTGTATCTGTCTCTCTATTCCTCATTCGCTCCGTTCGACAACGTATTTAGTTTCATGGTGTCCGAAGCTCTACAAATACAGACCTTTTATTTACCTTTTCGTTTAACGGCGCATGAATTACCTGAGCTCCTGTTTACGAATACAAGTCATATTGTGATACATTGACAAAACTTTTCTTCAGCGTACCTCGCGCTGTTTGCTTCTGCGTTTAGCTCATAATTAAAAAATAGAGTATTTTATGTAAATATTGTCGCACCGGTGCCCTTAATGCACGAAAGAAAGAAAGAAAGAAAGAAAGAAAAAAAAAAGAGCTTTTCGTAAATGATTGCACGTTAACTCATTTGCCCGTTTCGTTATCGAGCCTGAGCAAATAAAGTAAGCGTATTACTACGAAAGTAAAAGCCAGTAAGTAATAAGTAGCGCTCCTATGCAAGTACCTATGCAATAATTTCGTACGATTGTTCTCAAACTTTTTTGCAATTAGAAAATTTCATTCGCACGTAGCCGAGCAGGAGCGAATGTTTTTAAAACAATTGAAATAACGTGCCGATAGTAATTCCGAAGTAATGTGAATAAACAATGTAAAGAGCCTTTACAGCTTAACAAGAATGTCAAGAAATATAAAGAATTCATAACGGTCCGTCTAAATTCTTTATAAATAATTTTTAGGGACTTATTTGAACGTTTGATCGAATAAAAGTTCATGCGCGTACGACCTCTTGATCTAGCTGTTGAGGTCGGGGGTGGGGATAAATGTCAACGTAGCGCTTGAAAATAACGGCATTTGATAGTCTTGGGAGATGCGGTAAAGAGACAAATATTACGCGTCTTTACGCATTAATTGGTTATTTTTTAGAAACTGGGCAGCGGCGTGGGAATCCGCCCACTTTCCGATGCATCGACCGATCTCAAAAAGGTACTGGTCGACAAGATCCCTAAGGAGCAGGAGCGTATCAAGGCTTTCCGCAAGGAGTTTGGTAACAAGAAGGTCGGCGACGTCACCGTCGATATGGTAAGCGGCAGAACATAAAAAGAATTTTTAATACATTTTATTATCCAGTTGATGTGGTACTCCCCCGGTACATTATCGGTAATGCGAGGGGGCCGGGGCCCGGGGCGGGAGGGCTCTACTCCAACGTCCTTGGGCAGGGCTCCGGGTTCCCTAATCATTTCCGGCTCGTTAGTGGAGCCTTGGAATTTTTACGGGAGCACCGCTTGCTCAGTCAGATCCGGTTCTTCGCCCCCTTTCACCCGGACATCGATCCGAAAGTCCTTCCAGACGGAGATTCGTGTCAGCGGGTCAGTGACACCCCCCTCACCCAACCCGCCCCAGACCTTCTTTTAATTAGAGCATTCGAATTAGAACGTGGAGAGCGACACTCGACTCTTGTGCTCGCGAGAATAATTGCGTCCGCCCCGCCCCGCCACGGCCCGGCCGGCCATCGCGCCCCGCCAATGTTTCTCCATCGCTCGCGGTCAGTTTTTAGTTTCGCGCGCCTTAAAATAGTTGGCGGGCGAGATGCCTGTCTGGACATTAAATAAATTACAATGTTTACGATCATAACATTGCTCACGATTCAAGTGGAGTAGAGAGCCTCTGTCGTCTGCTTCTTCAAAGCTCTGCCAAATCCTCGGCGGATCGTTTAATCGTTGCAACACCGAAACTTATAGCAATTGACAGCCTCGTGACGATAAGCAATAGTCAACTGCTCACATATACATATATATGTCGTTCTTATAATTAAAACGAATTTTATTATAACCACCCGATCGAGAGATGAACGACACCTAAATTTCAATTCATATCGGAAAGTTAAATTTTCAAACATTTTTGGCATTCATTTTTATAATTAACGGTAGATATTTAACAGTGGGAGCGTTTGTAATTCGGTGAAGTATGTTCGTCCGTAGATTTTTGTGCTCCCAGTGAATGAAAGAATAATGAAAGAATTAACTGCGAGAAGTCGGATTACATAAAGGAGAATAAGTGATGTGGAATATTGCGTAGATGTACGGCGGTATGCGCGGTATAAAAGGCCTTGTCTGGGAGCCCTCGGTCCTCGACCCAGAGGAGGGCATCCGCTTCCGTGGCAAATCCATCCCGGAGTGCCAGAAGCTGCTGCCTAAGGCCCCGAATGGCTCGGAACCGCTTCCCGAGGGTCTCTTCTGGCTCCTGATAACAGGGGACGTGCCGACCGATAAGCAAGTGAAGGCCATCTCCGAGGAATGGGCTTCTCGCAGCGCCCTCCCGAGTCACGTCACCAAAGCCCTCAATGAATTCCCCAAGTCGTTGCACCCGATGAGCCAATTTTCCGCCGCTGTCACCATCCTCAACACCGAGAGTCAGTTCGTCAAAGCTTACACCGATGGCGTTCACAAAACCAAGTACTGGGAGTCCGTCTACGAGGACACGATGAATCTCATCGCCAAGTTGCCCCTCATTGCCGCAACCATCTACAGGTAAGACAATTCCCCCCTCCCCCCCTCGTACTTCCGCTCAAATAGCATTGAGAATAATGTTCTAACGAGTTTATTCTATTTAATCAGGATTCTTAAACGTTGCATGACCTTACTACACACGTTCCCTTAGCCGTACCGTACTTGCAACGCATGCATTTTACGCTTTGTTTAAAAAAGAAAATCGTACTTAACGCGATCGATGGAACGGGTGAGAGCAATTATTTGTAACTTTCTTTTACCTCAAACTCACTCGTCTCCTTTTTGCCTTTTCAAAGTCGTATAAAAATAATAAGCAATAATTGTCGGTTTCTTGCATTTACCGCTGCGCGATCAGTAAATAACAGTTTTACATACGATTAATATTATTAAAACTCGACGGGTTTTAACTTTTTTTTCTTCTTTTTTTATAATACAACTCCAATAAATTATGACGCTAGATTAATAATAATAATAAAAAAAAAAAAAAAAAAAAAAAGGTTCGCGTTAAGCAATTTGGGAGATAAAGCCAAAGTAGGCATATTTGTGAGCCGTGGCGACGGTAGTGGTGTGGCGCGAGGGGGCGGAGGGGCGTGCGCAAAACTAGGACAGGGTGACATGGTTTACACCAGCTTGTCACGTGACACGGGTGTCAAAGGTCTCGACCAGCCGTCGTTGACTATCGTGCTTTCCGTTGCCGTAGGAACCTGTACAAGGACGGCAAGGGCATCGGCTCGGTGGACTGCAGCAAGGACTGGTCCCACAATTTCTCGACGATGCTTGGCTACGATGACCCGGACTTCATCGAACTGCTGCGTCTCTATCTGACGATCCACTCGGACCACGAGGGCGGTAACGTGTCCGCCCATACGACGCACCTCGTCGGCTCGGCCCTTTCCGACCCGTACCTCTCCTTCGCCGCGGGCATGAACGGCCTCGCCGGTCCCCTCCACGGCCTCGCCAATCAGGAAGTACTTGTCTGGATGATGAAGCTGCGCGACCAGGTCGGCGAGAGCCCCACCGACGATGAGCTCAAGGCCTTCATCTGGAAGACCCTCAAGAGCGGACAGGTCGTGCCGGGTTACGGTCACGCCGTGCTCAGGAAGACCGACCCGAGGTACACTTGCCAGCGGGAGTTCGCCCTCAAGCATCTGCCCGACGACAAGCTATTCAAGGTAAGAGGCCCACGCTGTTTCTCTTCCCTTGTAATTATTATTAAACCGTCAATAATGCCGCTTTACAGCTGGTCTCGCAAGTCTACAAGGTCGTGCCGCCGATCCTCCTGGAGACGGGCAAGGTCAAGAATCCCTGGCCGAACGTGGACGCCCACTCCGGTGTCCTTCTCCAGTACTACGGCCTCAAGGAAATGAACTACTACACCGTTCTCTTTGGCGTGTCGCGTGCTCTCGGTGTCCTCGCGAGTCTTGTCTGGGCCCGCGCCCTCGGCCTCCCCATCGAAAGGCCCAAGTCTTTCAGTACCGACATCCTTATAAAAACCGTCAAAGGTTAAGACGAGCCCCTCCCCACTTACACACACCCACACACACACACATACACCATCCCACAGACCAGTCCTCCTCCTCCTCCCTCCCCCGCACCTTGCAGCCCGACCGACGACTAATCCTCCTACCGCCACCCGAGCCCTCTCCCTAGTCATCTCTACCGCTGATAAAGAGCTGCCGACAAAATTAGTAGTGAGCGGCCGCATATCTTCTCGTCATCCGCAGCCACGGCCGAGCTGACCCCCCTCCTTCCCGCTCACTATTCAACGACAAAATGCACGTGCTGTCCGAATAGACACCAGCGAGACGGTAATTGTCGTTACAATTAGAAACGGAACGTGAGTGAGGGGTACGTAGGGTAAAAACAGAGGTGAATGGCATAAAGAGCAATAAAAACAACGACGACAACAACAACAACAACAACAGCGGCGAGCATGTTGGAATGCGTCTAACGGGTCGACAATAATGAAAGCATTTTTTAGTAGCTGTGTTCGACGGGTGTGAGCGAAGGCTTAGCAGAGATGAGTGAAAGGTAGTGCTTGAGTGAGACGGAGAACGCTGATGAAAGTGAGCGATAACGACGTTACGGCATGTATACGGCATATATACAGAGAGAGAAAGAGAGAGAGAGAGAGAGAGAGAGAGAGAGAGAGAAACAAATGGATAGACGAGCGCGGAGGAGCGCTCAGCGAGCCCGAACCTAGCCACAGATAAATTTTATCAAGTACATGTACATTATAAATGAATCGAGTCGAAAGACAACTAAATAACTACCTTATACTTAGACAATACCGTGTGAATTAGTATTAGTAACGAGCGAGCTCTTTTACCGCGAGTATAAAATTGTTTAAAATCGTTAAACGTAAGACGGACTGTCGATTCGAGCCTCTCTCCACCCCCTCCCACCCCCATCCCCTTCACCTACAATCCCCAAAATCCCTCTGCGCAAAACTAGAATCCCTTGTGAAATAATAACAATAAAACGCAGTAGGGACTTTTTAAATTTCCGAGCTGGCGGTCGAAAGCTCGATCTCGACTCTGTCGGTGTGCTATTATTAGGAATAACAAGAAGAAGAAGAAGAAGAAGAAAAAGAAGAAGAAGAAGCAGCATCAGCTGCCAAATAGAAGTAGCAGCAGCAGCAGCAGCAGCAATAGCAGTAGCAGTAGCAACAGTAGCCATCGCCTCGTCCGTCGTCATGTCTATGCATGCGCATCCGATCGATTTCTCCATCCAGGGGACACTTTGTTACGCCGATTGGCTCTTTCTTTCTTTACCCCTTTGACGCTTCTCTCTCGTTTAGCCGCCGATGCAATGCAATGCACGCCGTTCGCTTTTAACTCGACCTCTCCGACTTTATATATTTTAAACTTATTTTGTCTTAATATGTAAATTATTGATTTTGGAAACGTTAGAAGAGAATGATGATTCGATGGTAGATCCATCGATGTCAGAGTACGTATGAATGCGCGTGTGTTTTTGCTTATTTATAATGAAAGGTGATGAAAAACGAAGGTGAAAATAAATAGAAATTGAAACTTTCAATCGGTACATCCTTGTTTTTATTTCAATTACACTTTTTACAATAGAACCGAATTGAGAGGGGCGACGACGACGACGACGGCGGCAGCAGAAGACAAATTGATAAATTAACAATGCTTGGGACAGGCTCGACACGACTACTAACAACGCTTAACAACGCCAGCGGCTCGCCAGCGATGATTTCCTCCCATCGACGGTCCTCTTCCAACAACTTCTCCATTCGGTCGCTTTGCTTTCGCAACAACATTCGCATCAATTGAACCGCTCCCTCCACTCGTCCATGCCACTTTTTTTATTTTACACTTATCGGGGATTGTACAAAATACTCCATATTAATCAGGCTCATAGAAATATAATTTAATTTAACAGTTAATGTATTGGATACAATGGATTGAACAAAAATGAGAACGTAATCTAAACGTAAATAAAATTGGTTAACGGAAAATCTCATCGATACGGATCATTCGTCATTAGCAGGACGATCCATTTCTCAATATGAGAAAATAATTATTAGCCATCACTTTATTTTTTTTTTTTTTTTTTTTTACTTTTATCACACGCCGGACAGGCCGACATCGCTAAAGTTTCATCCTCAGCCTCCAGATTACATTTCCCGCCTGTCTCTTACTCCACATATTAATAAGGTAAAATACGTTTCCCACGTCAATACAAAGCCAGCAAATCTATATCTATATATATATATATATATATATATATATATAGATGCTTTAAACAGATGCATGACATGTCGAGGCTGATTATCATTAATCTCTCGACGAATCCAAGCATATTTAACAAGAATTTTGTTCTTTGTTCTATTTTTGTCGTTGTTCAATGTGTATTTAGCACACCTGTCGTACAAGCACGTTTTGCACTCTTACTTATGAAATACTAAATTATAAGTAACACGGTTAAATTAGTAAGTTCTTAAAAAATATATTACTTTTGAAACGAGAGTAAGATTTAGTAATGAGTGATTGCGTATTTGGAAACATCGATGGTCTAATTTAAAATTGTACTTTGTATTTGTTGCCTTTGTAGTTTTTCTTATTTTTGGTTAACTTTGCCCGCAAGTTTTACAAATTGTATTGCACACTTTTAGCCATTATATCTGTTTAATGCATAAACAAAGATAACAAGAATCCTTGGCTCTTTATCCGATATTGGCAAAGCGATGCCTGCATAAATGTTATCGCTTTTATCATACCACTATCAAAACTATGTACACAAGTTGTGTGTTTATTCATGCTATCGTACTTTATAATATCCAACAGGAGCCTACATTCCACCAGTGAAAATGGAAACAGAAACTTCTAGGCCAGCAACAATTGTACCAAGGGGGCCCAAAAAAAGATTGCCAATTGCACGAACCTGCGAGCACTCTCTTTACATCTCAAACGCGTTAGAGAACATGCGTCGAGGAAAATTCAGGTCGTACGTCATGTCTTTTTTAATCGCCCAACGATCCATTCCAGTCCTTGATACAACCTGCAAAGGGACAAGGACTCTGTAGAGTAATGGTCCCGACAGCCAGGAATAGAGTGAGTCTAATCAACCGAAGAAAGCTTACCCCTCGCCTGTCAAGGCGCAACAGCTTTGTATATGCCATGGATGCTTCTTGATAGAGGTGAGGTCCAGCTGCCTGGAAATCTCTGTGGCTGACATGCTTCCCTTCAGGTCCTGCTTGTTGGCGTACACCAGAACAGAAGCTTTGCTGAGCTCCTCGCGTCCCAGCATCGAGTAGAGCTCTTCCCTTATGACACCTAGCCTCTCCCTGTCCATACTATCAATAACAACAATGATAAACTCTGTGTTGGTGTAGTAAGTGGACCAAGCAGCTCTAAGGCTCTGCTGGCCCCCGAGGTCCCACATAATGAAGTGTATGTTCTTCCAAACGACTTCCTCGACGTTCGAGCCTATGGTCGGTGAGGTGTGAACGACCTCGTTCATAAGGAACTGATAAAGTATGGTCGTCTTGCCAGCATTATCGAGGCCCACCATGACGATCTTGTGCTCTGCGGACAAAGGAGGGTAGGGGGGGGGAGCGATTAAACAGAGTCCAGGCTCTGGGCGAGGCTTGGCCCCCCGCGCTCACTCACCTTCGTTGCCGAACAAGCTCCAGAGCTTGGAGAAGAGGAGACCCATATTGACGAGTCGCGAGGGTCGCGAGGGTCGCTAGGTAACTCGAGCTGCGCGTCTAAAGCGTCGGGATACTCGGAGCTCCGATGCTCGTCAAGCTCCGCATAGTCACGAGGAAGCCGTTACGTCGTCCCCGTGGCGCATCTCAGCTCTCTTGCCGCGGAAGCCAATGGACGGGGAAAGGGTGGGAGGGTGTGCGAGGAGCCCGAGGGCTCGACACACCGATACGGATAAACAGGGGACACAGAGAGAGAGAGAGAGAGAGAGAGAGAGAAACGCGGGTCAAGTTGGTACGCGCTCCTGACCTAATCTAATCAAGTGGACCGCCGTAAGTCGAGAGCGACATCTTGTCTACAATATCCCCTACCCCTCGGCCTGGGAACGGCGCTCATTGGACGTCACCGGACGCGGGACAGACGAAGCCTCGTAATATACGAGCTCGGAACTCGGGTAATTTACCCGGACGTGGACGTGCGCCCGATACTCAAATCGGTAACTCGACTCGGAGCAATAAATGATGAAAAATGATGGAACACCCGTACCGTGGAAGCCCTCCCCTCTCGCCCTTCCAATTGGCTCGCTAATTGGCTGCTGACCGAGGAACGTCATTAATTCTGCATCGGAGGATGACGACGCCCTGACATTCCCTGTGGCCAATAACGATGCATTCGGTAAGGACTCAACGCGACCAGAGTGATTAATTCAATTAAAGGCTTACGCAGTAATAGTTTTAAGCAAGCACAGTGGACCTAATGGTATACATTTTTTATGAGGCTGATTTTTCAAAAAACTACGATACCTTGGAAATATTCTGTGATCGCATAGATCGGCGGGCAAGGAATAATATCGGCTTCTGCTATATTAAAAAATCATAGTAAATCAAAGAGCTCGTATTAGCTCCGTATTAAAAATCATTAAATAATTACGAGTAATTAAGGCTAAAGTCCGTTATTCTGTT
The DNA here is from genome assembly GCA_018883505.1 of Ceratosolen fusciceps. Classification (NCBI taxonomy): domain Eukaryota; kingdom Metazoa; phylum Arthropoda; class Insecta; order Hymenoptera; family Agaonidae; genus Ceratosolen; species Ceratosolen fusciceps. Next base: position 9,115,816 of record RCIC01000005.1, read on the forward strand.
TGAAGCCATTATTGGCCAATGCGTAACTTCAATCGCGCATTCCATGAATAAAACTGGACTTTTATTTGATGTTATAATACTTAATGAACACGCTTTGACGGCTAGGAATAAAATGCCAATGCGCATGCCGCTATAAACTCGGTATTAAATCATTACAATGAAATCGAAAGGAAATTATTGAATCGCGAATCGAATACTTAAGTACATTGTATCCCAGCCTGACTTTCTTCTTTTTCTACCTTTTTTTTTTTTTTTTTTTTTTTTTTTTTTTTTTTTTTTTTTTAATAAATGTCACGTCGACTCGTATCTGCTCCTTCGCAATTCAATCGAACTCGGATAAACCCGTACTTTTAATTACTTCCTAATAATAAAGATCTGTCGCTTGGCTATTGACCTCTGCAACTGAAATCCTTAAAATTCATAGATAGAAAAGTCTATGTGATTAAAAAACTCCCTTCTGTCCTCACTCCCTTTTTCGAAAACGACGAATAAAATTTCTACGACCCATAGAGAATTAAATAAATAGCAGCAATAAATAGATTATTATTCGCTACTAATGATCGAGTTTTCAATGGCTTGGCAGCATACCATCGTGATCTAGTAAAAAAAAACTAATGTAAATCTATCTGCTTCTAATGCAATAGGTGCTACATACTATTGATTGGCGCAATGAAAGCAATTGCATTAAATGATTTTTACAATTGGGTAAATTAAATTGATAATTGAATCATCCGATGATCGCCAGAGATCGATAAATGCTTTGAATTGTTTCGAGCGACTCAATCGAAAAATAATGTCGCGCAGCATTGATTAAGATTCTTGTTACAAAAATTTAATAAAAGAAGATGACAATTGTTTTACCACAATCGCACACTACTTTTCGTTACTTCGTATTTTACACTCGCATTGTCTATGAAAATCGATAAAACAAATAGCTTGCTGGGATTTATAATTTTATTCCTTAACTATTTGCATTATCATATTAAATAAAAGGCTCGTCAAATTGAAAAATCAAACTACTGTACGCGCATGCACGTAAATTATTACGTATATTCATTTATAACGAATATTATCCATTATTCCTTGTGTAAACAATACTTTCTTCTTATCATTATTTTTTGTTGAACCGGATGTGGCTGTTTTAAAGTCATTATATGCCGAAAAAGTTAAAACTGTTTTTCAACACGAAACCTGATATTTAGTGAGTATAAATAATAAAAAAAAAAAAAAAAAAAAAAAAAAACTGTAAATTGTGATCTTTAGGAGTGAGTTGGTGCGCGAATTAATTACCATTGTATTATGATAATGAAGCAAAAATAATAGTTTTCAATAAAATTCTATAGAAATAGTTAACTTGAAGCCGTATTCTCTCTTATCTAGCTTAGACATTCTATGAGCTATAAATTTAATAAGCAAATACATGACTCGGATTCGTTATGTTAAATCTTATGGCTACAATTAATGCAATTAATTAATCGTCAGAATAATAAATTTACTAAATAATTCTGCATGATCGCAAAAATAATGTTTTTTCATATAATGTAATGTCGGATTCTTGATTTATACTGGTGCAAGGTCCCGTTCGTACAGGATACATACAATGTTACACAACACAGCCTTTAACGATGACTTACAATGCATAGCAATGATCAATACAATAACAACACAATACCGACGATTACATCTTATTTTCATTCGATGCAATGTTGCAGTTTGAAAATGAAGGAAAAATACTTTCTATTTCGTAATTTAAAAATAAAAATTTTAATAATCCGCAAGCCTGCCTCGTAAGCTGTTACTGCTTTTTATCTTGCGGTTTCACTCATGCAGAAAGTACAGTTACGAAAGTCACTTTCATTCTTAGCAAATTTCTATTCACGTTGAAAGGCTCTTGGGCATAAAAAATTATTTGTTTTCAAAATTTTATGCAATCAGGTATTCTTTAATGGTAATCCGAATAAGAAAAAAAAACGGAGAAAAGTAGATTTTTACGTCGTGAACTGTGTGCAGAATGCAATTACGAATAAGTGATTCGACTGACCGGATAATTTACACGTTTTCATTACAGATAATTCATAAGATTATAATTAATTATATGAGTTTACGAATTTGCAGAATATCTCGCATCGATTTAAAAACTTTATCTTGTGCATAGATGGAAAGGTGGTTACTTTATGCATTTTCTTGTAAACTGTAAAAAAAATGTTACCATTAATTCATTTCGACTTGTCAAATATAAAATATTATTCTGTAAATAATACACTTTAATTCTTTTTTCTTTTTTTTTTTCAACTATATTAATAAAACAAATCATGTTATCGTCATAGTTATAAAATAAAATATACAGTTTTTTGTATTAAAAGGATACTTGATATTGAAAACAAGGGTAAAATATCAATAATAAAATTTATTTTTTATTTGCTATAAAACTGGTATTTAAAAATACAATCTGTACTTGTTATTATTCTAGAGAAATCATGGACAAATTATATACTCTTAACAAACTTTTATTATATTTTAAAAATATTTAAAAATTTTAAATATATTCGTGCTAATGTCATCTAATTGGACCGCAATATGTACCCAATTTAAAATCATATTTTAAATTAATCTATTAAAAATGATATATACCATAAATTACTGTCACCATAAGGCTATTGTATTATCAGTCACGAAAATTTTATAAAAACTGTTTACAATTTTGATATTTTTTGTCTTTTGAAATATATTTCATCAGTTACGGCACCTAGTCATTGTTGGAGTACAGCATTTGCTTCGGCTCTTTCTTCTTCCAATTCTTTGGCAGTTGCGTCCAACATTGACCGTGCAAAGCTACTGATACTTAATCCCTGTAAATAACGATTTACGTTAACATTCGTAAGCTTAGAATAATTAAAATTTTATTTCAAAATCTATTAGTTAATGTTATAGTTACTTGAACAATTTCGTATTTTTTATTGATTGTAGTCACTGGTAATGAAAAAATAATATCTTTTGGAATCCCATAACTTCCATCTGATATAACGCCCATGCTAACAAATTGGCCAGGTTTTGTACCAAACCACCAATCTCTCATGTGATCTCCTGCTGCTTTTGCAGCTGACATTGCAGATGACATTGTCCTAGCTGCAATAACAGCTGCCCCACGCTTTTGAACCGTTTCCACAAATTCTGTATTCAACCAATATTCATTATTTACAGCTTCTGGGACAGACTTAGTAGAGTCCTGCATTTGTACTGTAGCATGAGCTGCATCTGGATATTGAGTTGAACTATGATTTCCCCAGATTATCACATTTTTTATATTATCAACCTAAATAATAATTTATCTTAAATATAATAAATATTAATAAAGGTTATAAACAAAGTGAGGACGTTTTGAGTACCTTAACTGTTATTCGTGAAGCCAGAAGGGCTTGAGCTCTATTTTGATCGAGTCTTGTCATAGCTGTAAAATTTTCTTTTGGAATGGATGGAGCATAATGTGAGCAAATTAATGCATTTGTATTGGCTGGGTTACCAACAACTAAAACCTTAACATCCTTCCGTGCTACTTTATTAAGTGCTTGTCCCTGAACTTGGAAAATCTTAACATTAGCAGCGAGTAAATCTTTCCTTTCCATTCCTTGTTTACGAGGCATTGCTCCTACTAAGAATACAGCTGCAGCATCCTTGAACGCTGCATCGGCATCAGCAGTAGGCAATACATCTAAAATTAAATAAGATCTTAAGTATTTTTATTTTTCTTATCTATTATCAGTTACTTATTTATTTTTCTCACTGTTACCGATCAGTCGTACCATTAAGAAGGGGAAGAGCAAGATCTTCAAGTTCCATTACAACTCCTTTAAGGACACCCATCATTGGTGGGATGTCCAGCAATCTTAAATTAATGGGTTGCTCTTGACCAAAAACTGTACCAGCAGCTAATTGATAAAGCAAAGAATAGGCAATTTGGCCCGCTGCTCCAGTAACAACAACATTTATCGGTGCAGCCTGAAATAATAATTAATATCAATGCAAGAGTTATGAGTGCTTGTCAGACTTACTTTTGACATCAAAGCAAAATACCATCACGTGTGCTTATACAACACAATGAGCGTCTTTATGATAATTTTATAACTAATATTTTAAAGTATTTCATAAAAAGGTAATAGTAATAATAATAATAATAATAATAATAATAATAATAATAATAATAGCAACAGTTTTAAAGCAAAGTGAATATGGATATCGAATGAGGTTATTGATAGGTAAAATCGGCCAAGAAGACAAGTAAAATTCTTGCAAAGCATGAGAATTGGTTTCGGTATCTAGGTACGCGCAAGTCATGCGCTTGTGTTACGCGAAGAATACAAGTCAATTAACCGACTGAAGAAGGCAATGAAATTGAAATTGTAAAAAATATAATAAGAAATAATAGGGGCGAAAGCCGACATTCGGCTCTTGGCTCATCGACCGGCGCAGCCATAAAACCGGGTAAACGCAGTCGAAGACGACAAGGCGAGTCGCCGCTGTTTAAATAACATTTAATATCTTACCATCTTCGATTTCTGATTTCAATTCGGTTGTATTAACGTCGAGCAGGTAGGTTTGAACTCCCAGGAAAAGTAGGATGTAAGGCAAGGGGACTGGATGGATTTTTCCGAGACGATGGTAAAGTTACTCCGGTGGAGCAGCCTCTGATTGTCGCGGCTCGTGACCGATAAAATGCCTGAAGGTCAATGGGATAGTGTACGACATGCCCGCCAGTCGCACACACGCTCAGCCCTGCCGATGTGTTTTGCCGAATTGAATTTGCTGGAATCGATAAAGGCTCGATCACGTTGGCACATGCGTGCGAGCTGCGAGAGCGTGGGTGGGTGGGTGGCCGGATGAATTTGGATCTGATTGGGCAAATCAGAGGGACGAGCCGCTCTCTACCATTGGCGCATGCAACTGGATCTTGTTTCACTTCATACGGGCCAAGATATTTATTTTTCTCTTTGGTTTGGAAGTTTTTTAATAAACGTCAGACGACCGCCAGTCTCAAACTCAAATTGCTTCGTACAAAATGAAGAATCCTGCGCGATAATACGTCGGTGGCTTTATCTATCCATACGAAGTATCGTTTGAACAAGCCAACTTCGTGGCAGCCGCTCAGCGAGCACCTCGCACGCATCTTCAATCGACACTTATTTATATATATATATATATATCCTACGAATGTACTGGTGCTAATTAAACCGACGCGCTTAAAAGCCTCGGTTAATCAATTGCCTTGTATACTACGAGTATACGAAGCACCCGAGCACACGAATTCGAATGAGGCGCTGACCGAGAGCGACTCTGCGCATTCGTGTTTGCGCATGCACGGGAGCCCGTGACAGGTGCGCGGCCTCGTAATTAGAGGAAAAGTTGACGATTTTTTTAGTAGAAACACTTGGGCACTGGACGCATGCCCATTTATTTGCGTGGGTTTGTCGAGGGAGGACGCGGTCGCGGATGAATTTTATTCTCATTGACTGGTTAAAATGAGGATAGCCGTGGAAGGTTGCGCCCACGGCGAATTGGAACGTATTTACGAAGCCATCGCCGAGGCCGAGAAGTTCGACGGTAAAAAGGTTAACTTACTTCTTTGTTGTGGCGACTTCCAAGCCACGAGAAACGCTAAGGATCTAACTTGCATGGCTGTACCTAACAAGTATAAAGATATCGGTACATTTTATAAGTGAGTTTGTTCTATTACCATTCAGCGGATGTACTTTCGAGCAAAATCCATATAACTTCCCTAATCCAAACGTCCTTCCTTACTTCCAGATATTATTCTGGAGAAAAAGTCGCTCCGGTACTTACGATTTTCATAGGTGGAAATCATGAAGCGTCAAATTACCTTCAAGAATTAGCTTACGGTGGATGGGTTGCGCCCAATATTTATTACATGGGATATGCAAGCGTCGTAAGTGTTGCAGGTATACGAATAGCAGGTCTCTCCGGTATATACAAGAGTCATGATATGATACGAGGCCATCATGAGTATCCACCTTACAATGATAGCACTATGCGTAGTGCTTATCATGTTAGAAATTTAGAAATATTTAGATTAAAACAGGTAGTGCCTCTAAAAAAAATCATTGAAAAATTATTTTTGACTCCGTAAAGTCCCTACATATAAAGCTTTTCTTTTATAGATTACGGGTAATTTAGATATTTTTATGTCACATGACTGGCCGTTAGGGATAACTGAATATGGCAACGTAAAAGCATTGCTTAGGAAAAAGGCTTTCCTAAAGTAAGTTCACTTTTCCTTAACTACGTTGTTATTATATTAAATTTTTATTACTAAACAGACAACTGTTTAATTATTACAGAAGGGATATTGATAATAACTGTCTTGGTAATCCACCAGCAATGGAGTTATTAAAACTACATTATCCATCTCATTGGTTTGCCGCACATTTGCATTGTAAATTTACGGCTGAAGTACCAAAAGAGAATGACACAAGAGTAACAAAGTTTTTAGCATTGGATAAATGCTTACCAAAGAGACAATTTTTGGAAATTGTAGAAATAGAACATGACGAGAGTTTGCCAATACAACTTTCTTATGACTTGGAGTGGCTCACAGTTTTGTTTTTAACAAATCATTTGTTGAGTATTAAGAACACTATGTGTTATATGCCCGGGCCACTTCAACAAGGAAGGTGGAAATTTACACCAACCGAAGAAGAAAAAGAAAAAGTGCACAGTAAATTTAACTATAATTTAACGATACCGTTAAATTTTAAGGAAACTGTTAAATCTTATAACATTGAATCGCCGAACATTCGTGTTAGTCAACCTAAACTGGCAATAAACGAACAAACCACTGAATTCTGTAATATACTTGCAATCGATGATCCCTTTGCATTAATTAAAATTACAAACGGTATTGTTGACGATACTGAATTAAATTGTGATACTTCCTTCTCAACAAGCACTCCTTCCAAGTATACAATGCCCACTACTGATTTATCTTATTCTACTGAAGAAGATGAAGGTTTAAATTTTTTTATAGACACTACGCCAAGCTTTCATTCTCCATACAAGATGACACCTTTAAAACTACCTCCCGCCAAAAATGATAGTACAACATTTAACGACACCTTTAATTCTGATAAAGAAAGTAAAATAGATGTTTCGCAGAGCTCTAGTAGTCTCGACAGTAAACAAGATAATTCATCCATAGATGGTTCGTACGGATTATCTAAAGCTCTCCATAAAACTATAGTCGGTGCTTCTTAATGATCTTATTACTTTTAAATTCTAGCCGATGTCAAGGTCGAGCCAAACTGTAAGAAATTTAAACGAAGAAATCAATCGATATATACCGATGCCGACTGCATAACGTAGCAATATTTTCCCTTTACAAATTCACTTTAAAAAATAGAATTAAATTGATTTTTTGTGAAAATTTTTTTTTCGATTTTTCGAATACAAAAATCTTATTCATTTTTATTAATGCGCTTCACACTAAATTAATTTAATCATTTTGTAAAAAGTAAAATTAACAAAAGACAAAAAAAAATGCAATAAAAACGTTTTACATTATTTGTACATATGATCTTTCGATAATGCAATAAATCTTAGGCGAAACATTTCCTTTGATTGTAAAAATTAAAAGACAAACCTGAAAAAAATTATATTGTAACTATGAAATGTAAATTATTATTCATAACGACAGAAATTCTACAAAATATATGTTCAAATAAAGTTTTATAAAAAAGTTTACGCAATTATTTGATTTATTTATTTAGTTTCCTATTATGTAATAGTATGGGCAATTTCGAATAATGTACTACTGTAAAATTAGCGCATAATTTTTATTAGTAAAGAAATTAACCTAAAGGTTAAATAATAATTTAACTGAATACTAATAAAAGCTTTTGTACGTATATAAATTTAGGAAATCATTTTATTAAAAATAAATATAAATATAAATTGTATGAAAATGCATATATGTTGATGAGGTGTAATAATTGCATGTGATATACATAAACGTGCATATATATATGTATATATATATATATATATATATACATATACACATTATGTATAATATATTTTTTCTTATTACAATATACCCGCTGAATTGTCATTTATTATCTTTACGTACGTTTTACAATAACACTTCTACAGAACAGTACCATCTGCTTTACATAATAGCAACATTGATTGAGTATATTTTCCATAGGTTTCCGTGGTTTACATACACAGTCATAACAGTACATTATTTCTTGCTTCAATCTGTTGCAAGAGTCGAAGATTCAACTTGTTTTAAAAACGTAGAAGCCAACAGTACTTTAAATAAATTGTTAAATGTTTAAGTAGAGTGTAACATAACATTTTTCATTGTCACATAATGACAAGTTCATATCAACTTATTGAATTGTAATTATTACGTAATTCTGAACCATAATTTCATTTTTCAAAGCCTTCAATTATAATATTTGAGTTAAATTAAGATTAAAATCAAAAGTTATTCAAGAAATCGTGCAGGTATGTTCAAATTTTGTTTACCATGTCTGTACATAAGCAGAGGAATAAGAGTTTCTGTAACATTATTTAAACATGTCAAAAAATACGAATAATTCGTGATGGTTTATAAAGATTATAATATTCTAATTGACTGTTGATAGTATTTAAATTAAAGTAATTTTCAAGGGCTGTAAAGGTATATAAAATATATATGAAATTCAAGATAAAGTGGCACAAATACAAGCCTGATTTATATGTTTATGAATATTATTATATATGGGGGGACAAAAAAAAAAAAAAGAAACTGTTCAGAATAAAAAATAGTTTCGGTAATTCGTTCATTTGAGATGATATAGAGCGTATCGAGCGTTGCTATGATCCGAACCGAACACCGTACTTAAATTAATGGATTGCAGACGAATAAAAATTATAAACATAAGCACAAATGAATATTAGAAATTCTCTTAGCAATTGATAAGAATCGATAAATGTTGTAAGTCGAAAATCTTAATTACAATTTAATGATTCCAAAATATAATAGATATAACGTAAGTAACATCGGTTTCTACATTTTTAAGCGAAATTCTTCGATTATTGCGAGGTCCATTGAATACAAAGCAAATTCGGCAACTATCCTCTTTATCAACCTCGTCGGGCCACGAGGAGGCAGAGAGACGTGACGTGGCTCGGCTCCTTCCCGCTATTGCTCCATAACAGCAGCATACAAGTGTTTTTTCGTTCGTCTTTTTTGTTTTGTTTTATTTTCTTTTTATCTTTGCTTAAGGTCGTACGCGAAGTAAATGCAAATCAAGTGGAATTGAATTAGCCTTCTCACGTTGCAGAGAAGTTCCATCAAAATCTTAAAATCTAACATAAAAAGATGAACGGAAAAGAAAATGCATCTGTTACAGCTAAACTTAGAATAACTTACGCGTATCGCAACAAATCCCATTAGCTTAACATTTTTATGAATAATACAGCTTCGTAAATTCCTCCCGATATACTACATCATTTATAATTAATCATTCATTATAAATAATCTGATTTTCTTTTTTAACTTTCTTAATTCTAATCGTTCTCAAGTAATTCTTTATTCTTTTCCTCTTTCTCTCTCTCTCTCTCTCTCTCTCTCTCTTCTTCTTCTTTTTCGTCCGAATAAAGAGTTTTCACTTTCACGTTTAATTTCTACCTTTACTTTTCAATTGACATTAATGCAGGTGAAAAAGTAACGAGAAAAAAAATTTCTTGAGACAACGATAAGCGCCGCTAGAATTATGTAAATGGAAATTCAATTTTTATATACGAAATAATTAAAATCGCTAAACGTAGTCTTTTATATCTTACATTAAACAAGCCAATCCTTACTAAATAACCTATTTATATATAATTTTACTTAATTGTAACGTCAAAATAGAAATTTTATAATCAACACGATTATAACATTGATAATTTAAAAGTTTTATGATATCAATGAAAACAATTTTTTGTACAGTAAATATTAATTCTATATAAATATATTTGTAAATGAATCGTACAACGCATTACGTAATGGAAATGAAAATTACGAGTTATCAGCTACGCCATTCATTAAGTATTCGTTAAATCGCACTCTATAATCATCATTTAATACATCATCTCTTTCTAAGTGATATTGAATATTTATTGGCAGCGTTATTCACCACATAATCATTTTATTTCAAAATTTTCGAAAGTATGATTAATCTAATTCTAAAACATTTTTAGCTATTTAGATTTCAAAAGAATTTTCATGTATATTTGAATATTGACATTTACAGAATCGCCTAAAGTATATTCTCTACCAATATAATACTAATTTATCTTTAATTATTTATTTCAATTTCAATGGTTTTAATATACGAATTAATAATATTCATGAGATTTTTAATTTCTGAATAATTTAAAAATTTATCGACGCAGTTGATAACGAGTTGACTTTATTCATTGATGTATAATCGAGAAGACCATTGGAAAATAACAATGAAGCGCTTATACGACTTTTGGACATTATTTAAAATCCCAGTAATGGCATCGCTAAATTACATGAAATAATTAACGAGTGCGCGCTCTAAGGCACAGGATATAAATGTTTATATTGAGTGAGAGTTAACATCTTTGCCATTAAAGGCTTGTTACTATTTCTTAATTGCTCTTTTAATAACTGCAGATCATTTTTAACAGAGAAACTACAATCCTAGTAGTTGGAATAGTTCACATGTGCCTCAAAACTTTATAACAAGTTGAAATTTATGAAACCGCCATACATTTCAACAGAAAATATTTATTAATAATTTTTTAAATAAAATAATAGGAAGTATCTTTAAAATATACTATTATAAATACACATTATTTAACGCTAAAGTCTTTTACATAATGCATTGATTTTTTTTTTCTTTCTTCTTTGAAGATGACGATGTCATTCGAATAAATATATTTACATTAGTATACTTATATTGAGCTTAGACATTATTAAGTACTAACTGATAACACCACCCTTTAGTTTAACAAAACAGTCTTCTCGCAGAACTACACAAGATTAGAAATACTTTGATGCTTTGCAATTCCATCCTGCGATCAGCTTACAAAAATGATTTTATGTCTTTACGTTAATCATTTGCCTACAGAATTATTGGCAAGTATTATATGTAACCCTACAACAACTGCTTTCTTCGTTCGTATAATTATCTGGCAGTTCTGTTTTGAATTATTTGCATTTCATTTGTTTAGAAAGACCTTATTTCGGTAAATATAAAGAAAAGAAAATAAATCGATACTGAGCGAGGTTCCGTGATCAGCAATAAAATAGAATAAAAAGAGAAAAATTAATCGCGCAAGGGAAAAGATATAATTCTTTTTATTCACATTTTATTTACTGCTTTCTCAAGATCTACTCCTTTAAAGGATGAGTAAAGGAATTATACGACCTTACGAGTCTCATGTAGCGTTATGTCATATAAACAGAAAACATAAATACCCTTTCCTTATATCAAGCTTTTAAAGTCCATCAGTCATAGCAACATCGATGCCACGTGACAGACTTTATCATACACATACACGATTGTATGCATCGGCATTCATCGGCACAATGATCTCTTTTTTTTTTTTATTATCACAGTTGCTTCGAACCGAAACGTATTACAATCAGGGAAAAATATATTTCTATCAAAGTAGTTCTTTCATTAGAATTAGTCGCACATTAAATGTTTCATTTTTCTTTAGCTCTTTCGTTTCGAGCGAATCTTATTAGGAATGTCAGTTTACATTGAAAGCTGAAAGCTAAAGTTTTATCAGACATCGTAAATTCATTTTAAAGTCATTAAAAATAGTTACGAACTGACGAAAAGAGTAAGTTGGCTCAAGGTGGAACATTTGTCAATTTCAATTGTCTCGAGGTTTCTTTTTTTTTTTATACATACGGATTTATAAAAAAAAAAAAAAAAAAAAAAAAATCGTCACTCTAATATTATGTCTAAATAATTTTTAAGCATAATTATATTTCTTACGTATTTTCAATAACGTGTTTTTAAATAACAATCCATTCAATTAATATAAATGTTACATGTTTTATAAATAAGAATACTGAGAAACAACGTTTCGATTATAAATAATGTATAATAAGCCTTTTAAACGAATGAATCACATTTTTCACAACGTTCGTAAACATGCCTAATATGAAAATAGCGAGACCCTTGATAGATAGTAGTATTACAATAGAAATACTCTCTAAGCAACAGTAATTCTTGAATATTTATTTCTAAATAACGAAGCAGCCTCACGAAAAGTATTCCCCTCATCCGTGGCCTAATAACAATCGAAATCCTCTCATAATTAATATTACAAACTGAAATATTGTTCAGAGAATAAAATTTAAAAAGTAATTCAACACAGAAGACGACGGGATATCAAAAATATAAGCGCTCAAATTTTACTCTGGACTCTTCCTCGGGGCACAATGTCTTTCTTTTCTAGAGAACGCAATTGCCTAGAGGTCACGTGATCTAGAGCTCGCGCGCCCGCGCCTCCGTTGGCACGATCCCATGCCTTTCCCCCTCCGCCCCCAATAGGAAGTAGAGCCTGATGAAGATGGTGAGGGACGGTGAGGGATGGTGAGGGACGGTAAGGGATGGTAAGGAACGGTAAGGGACGGTAAGGGATGGGAAAGGAGTGAGGGTCTCCGGGGGACTACGCGTGGCGGCGTCACATCGCGATCCCCGCCGATGCGCTCGAGTGCGCTTCTCAAGTTTACTTTTAGCATCAGCTAGCCGCGACAAACGTTGTCGAGGAACAGCTCGAGCCGAGGGGGTCACCGGTTTACGAGCTCTGCTGGACGTGGACCGCGCCCTTGCCCTTGGACTTGCGACCGAGGAGCTTGCGGAAGGAGGAGGTCCACCTCGAGCGCGTGAAGGTCGTGGTGCCCAGACGCTGTCCGGCGCTCGCGTCCCCGGGTTCGCTGCTCGAGGACTCGCTTATCTTCCTGCTGCTGCTGCCGCACTCGTACGAGCGCGAGCGTCGGTCCCCCGTTTCCGAGGAGAATCTGTAAACAAAGGCATACACAGCACAGGTCAATACGAGGCGCCTAACGCTCACACACCGACTACTCGCATCCCCATCCCCGGGCTCTTCCTTGCCCACCATCGTCGACTTTCAATCAATAGCTTTACCACTACCACTACCACTACCACTACCACTACCACCACCACCGCCGCCATCTCAAGTAACGCATTTCGGATGAAATTATTTAACTTTACTAAGCACGACCAAAGTACAACCGGACATTCTATGGAATTTCAAAGTACAAACAATACACGTACAACGTGTGTGGACAAACGGCTCTTTCGTTTAGAAAATGCGCCCGGGGCCACGAGTGTTCAAAAGAAACAACGAGGTTTACCAACAGATCGAGTCAACGAGTCGCCCTTGTAGAAGGTCAGGCTCGTGCATTGGGCTTTAGTTAGAAATATTCGTTGAAAGGTCTACTACTCTGGGGGACGAGTCGCCGTCAGTCCCTAATGAAAACAAAGGGGGAAGGGGGAGCGAGGGCGAGCGGTGGGCTTTTGTTTGCCTCGCGGGAGCTGGGAGTCGGCGGCGGGAATGGATCAAAGACTTTACTCACCCGGAATCGGAGGAGAAGGCTCTGGCGGTGGCCGGTGCACTGGATACGGTCGAGGAGAGGGACACCTCGGCCGCGGGGGTGTTGGAGTAAGCCTCGTCCTCGGAGCTGCTGGCCGAGTCGTCGATGTAGCTGATGCCGCCCTCGAGGGGCGAGCTCGTGCGCAGCGGGGCCAGTGCCGCGGGCGTCCCCGGTCTCAGCCACGTACGAAGATCCTGGAGCGGTGCTTGGAGGCACTTGAACAGTTTGCCGCTACGCAGTAGATAAATCTTGCGTTAATTATCCCTTATCCCCTTTATCGGTGATCGTACCGACTCTTACTACTATGAACCCGTGGAAAAATTTACGAATCGCTCCTTAAGGCCCCGATCGGCTCGGCACCCACAGCGCTCCAATCAACCGCTTTATTACGTCCGATTAATCATTGCCTGCCGTAATGATCAGGCGTCGATCAGGCGTCGATCAGGCGTCGATCAGGCCTTCGGCAAGGCCAACAGCCGAAACGGCCTCGAGGATGCTCTCGAGGACGCGAATAACTTATCCGAATAACCTCTGCGAGCATCTGTATTGTATAAATCCGCCGTGGCGTAGGACTCCGTTATCTTATTATCATTAATGTCCGCAAATGTGTTGATGCAGAAGAAGGGTCTCGAGCCGAGGAAACATGACGGTGGCTACAATCGTCGGGAATGTCGGTTCTCGTGGTCCCGCGGACCAATACTATTGGCCAAAGATAACCAAACGATGCGGCCGCCGCACCGATCGCACCTTCGCACCCGACGATCTATCTCAACGGAGATCCTTCCTTTAATTAAAATTATCGTCCCCGCCCGATCTATTCAATTTTGTCCCCTTGTCTTTGCTTTAGCATTATTATTATCATTATCATTATCATTATAATTTCTTATTGAATAGCTCGGTTATTCGGCCATTGGATTCGAAGGCGATAGGCGGCTCGCGAGCGTGGGTGGGAGTTGCGCGCCGGGGATGCAATTACACGGCTCGTTACAATCCGCTGACACGTTAGTTAACATTAGCAAAACCGAGCCCGAGTGCCAAACATTAATTATCCGCCAAGTAAAGCGCAAGCTCTTCCCGAATGTACGTTTACGTACGTGAATGCAAATCGACGGGCTGCTTTCAAGGTCAACTGGTCCGAAGCAGCTTTAGCTGCTTAAAACCCAAGAAGGCTCGTAATCGTCCAAGTCTCGGTCTTCGAGACTGCGGGCGCGAGTCTGGGGAATAGGAATCGGAGGCGAGACTCGTTACTTACTCGTCGCGGTAGTCGTCGACGTCCTGGAAGGTGCGCCTCGCGTACAGGCAGACGGAGCATCGCCGACGGCGCCGGCAGGAGGTCGCGTGGAGGGCCGCCGCCCGGAGATGACGGGCCGCGTGCCTGAGGGTCGTTGCCTCGTGGGTGAGGGCAGCAACGCCTTCGTCGTTACGTCGGCGCTCCTCCCCGAGCTCATCCTGCTCGTTGCGCAGCTTCTCCTTCAGCGTCTCGTTCTGCGAAGTAAAATCCATGTATCCATCAGTTCATTACAAAGGGATATTTTTTTTACTTTGCCCTTTCAGCTCGGGTCTTCATTCAATTAAGCCTTCGTATCTTGCACGATACGATCTTTATGCTACGATAATCGTAACGTTTGTTACAATATTACTACACAGCATTGGGTTGCCATTGTTCAATGTCCAAAATCTCAATCGTATTTTAATTTCTCGTTAATATAATTGAATTGAAACGAGGGATAGAAATCGATGATGCAATTTAAACTATTTAAGCTATTGGACTGAGCTAAACCGATATATACGTGCACGCCTAGTTCTAATGATGCACCACCAATTAAATAAGCAAGTCAACAAATTCATTTGCATTTACATTACGAAGCCGCAAGTAATCATTAAGGCCTTTCAAAAATATAATAACATATAAATCATGAATGTTACGTTTGTTTGATTGAAAACGATTGAGGTGTATAAGATGGTTATACCGCAGGAGCTTCCCAGCTTATCCAAGCGTTTGCGCCTTACGTATAAATAATAAGATTCTCTTACGTTCTCTTACGTTCTCTCTCTCTCTCTCTCTCTCTCTCTCTCTCTCTCTCTCTCTCTATACGTATATATATATATATGTGTGTGTGTGTGATAATTGATTTTTTTCTACCAAAATTGGGGTTATTGGGTTGGGAATTCCTAGACTGCTTTCGCTATTAAGAAGGAAAAAAGGAATTATTAGAGATTAAATAAGATCGACGATCTGTTAAGAAATTTACGTGGGTACCCGTAATCACCCGGTCATCTACACCGTGGCCGTGGCCACGCGCAGCCGAAGGTGTCCCTTGCATCAATGTTTTGGGATTATTTGCTCCCAGGGAAGCCCAAGCCCTTTCTTCCGCAGACGTTGAGGTGCAGTCGCAGTCCTCTTTGAAGACTTCCCGACTTCCCGATTCCCGATCGTAAATGCGACGCTTCGCTTTTGTCGAACACGCACACAAAGTGCATCATTTTTGCAGTATGAAGAAATACACGCGGTCGCGCCCAACTCCATCAATAGGCACATCAGTTTTTTAGTACTTCACGGCAAGCATCCGTTATCCGTGCGTAAAACTGCATTTTTATTCTGAATTCATATGAACGACGAATAGCCAATGTAGAAGGAACGGCAAGAAGGCGCGTTATAACGAGTAATAATTGCCAATGGAATCGGGCAACTCGATCAGAAAAACTTCAACTCGAGTAAAGACAGGGAAAGATATTAGTGCAGAGTACTGACGATGGCAGAGAGCAAAATCGATTTATTCCCGGACGAGAGCGTGGAAAATCTTCAAGAAACGAGTAAAGATTATAAATTATGGGAAAAGGTGCCCCTTGTAAAAGAGACGGTCACGGGGACAGTGGGCGGAGACGACACCCAACTTGGTGGAATAAGTGGAATAAATGGAATGAAATGATAAATTCTCAGGAAGCAGAGGGACGCGAAGGGCGAGGGTGGGACCGTAGAGGAACAGAACAATATGGAGTCGGGGTCCAGGACAAGTTCGCGGCGCAAATTACAATTAAAATTATTGCAGCCGACGATATAGTACGGCTCGTGGGGGAAAAAAACTGACGATCGTACAATGCTCGATAAAATGGTTAAAACAAAAAAAAAGAAAAAAGAAAAAAAAAGGAACGAGGGACGCCAACGAAGCGGGGAGACGCCGCTTTCGCTAGACTGGCTTCGTCGCGCGTTGTTATAAGTTTACCAGTGGAAGCCCATAGTGGACGGCGAGGGGGAAAAGAAAGAAAAAAAAAAAAAACCCCGGTCCACTCCCCGTGGCCAATAACTAGGTCGAACACCACTGGCCAGCCGCTGCTTTGCCATCCGAGAACGCGGAAGCGACAGGGCAAAGAACCCTCCCTCCCTCCGATACGCTCGATATCCTATGTATTTTAAGCTGTGATATGTGATCCGCAAAGTACTCCCAGCGGCGACGGAACCCACGGGCTCAACTTTATCCGGCATGTAAAAGCAATATTTTACAGGTGCCCTGAATACCCTTCGTTACAATTCGTTCGTTACACGGCGCCCCTGCTGCTAACCGGGCCGAAATGAGCAAGGAAAGAAACGGTTCCCTCTGCAGGCAAGCCGCGCACCTACGCTCAGCATCCTCGAGGCTCAGATATGATACGACGGCGAGGCGAGGCACAGGCCGGCTAATCTTGATGATCCAGCGACTCCGGTCGATTGCAGCGAATCCTTTGCGACCCGGACAACTGCTACTGCTAACGCAAGATTAGAAGAAGATTATCTTAGAGCGAATCGGAGATGCGTGACGGAGATGGTGGTACGCAAGCCGCAAGCCTCGACGACGATGTTGTCAACGAGGGGGGGGGGAAGGCGGCCCGAGGTCGGCAACTGCCGAATCGTCGCTCGAAATGTACAAATGCTCACCGAGCGCGGACCGGGGGATCTCTCAATCTCGTTTCTAAAATCTTTTCGAACGGTCGGGTGCCCCGATCGCTGACCGGATGGAGACCGCAAGTGAGATCCTCGGATCTCCGAAGATCGCGTGTGGCTATTGGAAATCGAGTACCGCCAGGGGGAGGCAAGAAGAATGAAGACGTAAAAAAGGAAAGAGATCGATACGGAGTTTCAACAAAGGGAAAGGATCCTATTAAATCGATTGCCTCAATTACCGTGGATCCCGGCAGCGGCTTCATCCAGCCTCTTCTTATACTTTTTTTTTTTTCCTTTTTCTTATTCCTTTTTATCGTCGACGGAACAAATTGAGAGTATATTTTTTAATTTCCCGATCGCATTGAAATACTGAACTCGGCATTATATGCAATTCATCATTGACTTCTCTTGTCGTCACTACCTCTTCTCCATGCCATCGTTCAATTTTGAGTAATGAAAATAATTTTGAAAACGAATAGGACTTGGGCGATGGTATCAGCTTTCTAATAATAATAGAGGGTCTTCAGGAAAATCGGACGACCGCGACGAATTAGCCGATCACCCTGCGCACGTGATTTACAACAAGACATCTTCGTTACTATACTCGGACCTACAACCCTTCACACGCCACCCCACCCCACCACCGACATATTACGTACGTATCAGCATCCAATATGCCTGTATCTTCTGTAACTCTCCATTTAATAGACTTTAATTATTCGAGGTTAAGATGGATCTTGTTCTGCGATTTACAATAAAAAAAAATAAAAAAAAAAATCATTGCATGTAGTAAAACGCTGATCATTTGTATGCGTAAATACGAATTTCCTCGTCATCCGTTACTATAAAATTAATTATTTTTTGAATTACGGTCATGTTGATAATATAAGAAAGCCAATGCTAATATGCTAATGAACAAACAGCAAATACGATAAAGGGATAAAGAGCAATCTTGAAATTTAATTATTTCATGTACGGGCAAGAAATTACCTCCTCATTAGGAATTTACGTTAAATGCTCAATGAATCCTCAAATCATTAGAGAAAGAATTTACATTTTACACAATTTTTAGCGCGTTTTTTATATTAAGCACATGTACGTGTGTGTTAAAAATACATTTAAACAAATAATTTGTAAACTGTACGCATGTTGTATAATACTAAAGAATATTTCAACAACGGATTGTGTATCATGTCATCAATGGACTTATAAATATTTATAAATATGCAAGTGAATCATCTGTAAATGCAAAAGTTAGCTAAAAATTATAAATTAGTTGTGAAACCATCGATCCATCTGTTTTTATAATCCGCGAAGAGCACCAAGGTGTTTCGTTTTTATTTATTGGATCGTATACTTATTTATTTTTCCAGGTAAAATAATTTTCAAATGTGTCACCGATGCAATATATTTTTATTATAATTTAGAGATAAGGAAGCATCGATCGATTGTAAAATGAGGAATAATTTACGAAAACTATTCGCATCCATAAAATATTTTCTATTTGAAATGAGTTTGATGTGCTGGGAAAATAATTAAAAAAATAATCTATGTTAAAATTGTATTGTTTTCTATAAATACCCGGCACTGCGTCCATTAAACGGTTACATAAATTATTATAAAGTTGACAATGAGTTGTTATGATTATTACGAATGTATGCAAAAAAATCTTGGGAAAAAAATTATTAAAACGCAGTAATTTGCATATTTAAGCATAACTCGTCGTATTTAAATAAAAAAACAATTGTTTAGCTTCTTTTTTTCTAAGGATAAGTATGAATTTTTTTTTGCATAATGTAGACTAGAGTTATGCATACATAGTCATTAAGATCCAAGGAAACTGGCTAATCTAAGCTATGATCTAGAATCAGTATAAATTTTTGCATAAATACATTACCCAAAATGAAGTTGAAGCTTCTGTAACATACGAAGGATCATTGATTTGAATGTCATGCGCTTGTTTAAGGAATAGCTCTTAAAGAAATACTTTATTGTCTGTGAAAATCTCGTAGGATGCATTTCATAACACAGGTTTCGATAAAGAGAATGGATCGCGAGTGTCTAGTATTGCAATTACCGACAATTCGTATTATTGTGCAGCTCCGCTTGACCCGCGAGACCTTGTTCCCTCTCTCTCTCTCTCTCTCTCTCTCTCTCTCTCTCTCCTCTCGATGTACTTACTGATCGATGCCTTCCTGCTCTCCTATCGCTTACAACGAACGTTTCGTTTAACTTATCATTCCGATCTGTTGCTCTCGAAGCCGGCGTTAAACAATGGAAGCGACTTCATTTCGTGTATAAGGTCGAGTACAAGTCAGTCGAGTATGGCTTTTCTCCGAGGGCTCGAAAAATGCATGCTCACCTCGCGCTCCAGGGCATCCCGTTCGGCTCTGATGGCGGTTGCCTGCCTCACGACCTCCTGCCGGGCCCGCTCCAGGGACCGGCGCGTGATCTCGTTCTGGGCCGCCTGGATCTGGAGCTGACGTAGTGCCGAGGCCTGCTCCCGCTCGAGCCGCTCCCGGGCCTCGATGCAGGCCTCCCGCTCCTGGCGCGTCCGGTCGACCTCGTCCTCGAGGCGCAGGCTCCGCTCGAGCTGTAGGAAAAGCTCCTCCTCCTTGTCCTTGAGCTCTGCCTCGCAGCCCTCGAGCCGCCTCTCCAGCTGGCGACGCGTTTCCTCCAGCTTGTCGCGTTCCGCCTGTCGGCACACAGACAAACACAAGATCGTTACGCTCATTTTGCATTCGAGCTCCTATCGATCCTACACGACCCCCGTCCCTCTATATCTGACATTTAAACGCGATCGTTGAGCAGCGGAGCCTCGACGATTCGCAAAACGTGCCCGAGGCCGTTGCTCAGCCAATATTTACTATGCAATGCGATCGCCAATAATTGCCATCGTTTCTTTTACATGGATCATTGGATGCTAATCGCCGAATACAATCGACATTTTAAAGCCAGACTCGGAGAAATACGGCCCCCCCCACCCACCTACCCACCCACCCCGGTCAGTTGACTCCTTTACGTCTACTTATGTCGAATTTACACCCATAGTGGCAATACTACAATGATCATTGTGCTTTACCGTTATTTATTGCATTTTTATCTCCAGCCATGGAATATAATAATATCGAACCATAAGCGTTTTATTCTCAAATAGCTATCCACTCGCCATCTATTCATTTATATCAATAGCAAGTCAATAAATACTTTATATTACCGATATTCAATCTCATAGATTCTTAGCTCCTTATTTATTTAATTTCAGTTTATAAATTTTCGTATTATTATATTTCAGTTAGCATTCGCTGAAGCATGTTTCCGGCTGCACATAATAAATACCTTATAAATCCTTTACTAACAACTCTCTGAGTGATCAACTAAAAATAAAATTAAACATCAAAAATACTTATTATTCATAGGTATCTTTTTTTTTTTTTTCTTTTTATACTTAATAAATATTGTAAGTTATTACATTTGTTCATCAGTATATTAAAGGCTTAAGTTATGTAAGGACTTCCTTCATTATTATTCATCTAAACAATTTTGTTCAACAGAGATAACGTTTAAGTATTCAATTACACCGTTTAACTATTAAATATAATTTTTTTTGTCGCTTATAAATACGCAGTTTGAGATTAGACTATTTTTGAAAATACGCAATGGAGTTGAAAAGTTTATGATTGATTGATAACTTTTTTAAAGAATCGCAATTACAGTTAAGTATATTTGAATAATATAATCGATATTGATATAACTTAATAGTATTATACGAATGATTTCCTATGCTGTATGACTAAGGGAAAAAAAATTGGGCGCAAAATATATCCTCGATGGTGAAAATTTAATATAACGATTAAAATTTAGAAGAGAATCGCGTTATTAGTGATGCTTCGTCAACTTTGTTCTAAGACAGATTTTATTTTATATATTTTTTATTAAAACATCTTTTTTTTAAACTAAAAGAGAGATTTATGGAGTTAAGAAGCTCTCACATGACGTATAGAAAGAAAAAATACACAATGAATTCATTAGATTTTTAAGGAATAAAGCGACTTATAAATCACTTCTGTGTACTATTGATTTAATAACAATATTTCACATTAAATGCGTTGTTATCGTAATAAATTCATAAAATTATACCGTTTATTATAATTTTATTTATTCTTATACATTTAATTAAGCAATTTATAGATTTTTTTACAGTTTTACTACTCTAACGGAATCCATACAATTACTCATCAGATTAACTTATGCACTTTAGGAATTCTATGGGTTCTTAAAGAAGCCGATGGTGAGTATTTTGCAATATAGGCAATATTCTTTCTACAAAAGGTGATTAAAGGCAATATATGGTTTTGTATTATTGCACTAGAAGTGTATGTATTTATGAATACGATTTAATTTAATTAGAAACTTTTAGATGATTATATTTTTCATTTATATCATTATCTTTTAAATAATTTATTTATCTTAAAAATATGGCAATGTGCACAATATTGAACAACAATAATGAATAATAACTAATAGTAAAATAATATATAACAATTATATAAATGAGTATTGTTGATATTATCTTTATTATTATTAAAGGAATAAAAGTTTTATTTAAAGATAAAATATTTGTATTATAAATGGGAAAGGACAAGTATGTAAATGAATACTAAGTAATATATAATTATTTTCTCAGCTGTGTGTATAAGTATTTTTTGCTTTAATAATAAAACGATAGAATTGATGAAAATAAGAAGTATAAATTTTTTCTTAGGATACATTATACCTTAAGTATGGTAAGACAACGTTGAGAAATTGTGCACTTTGATATGTAATTTAAGAGTTAAAATTATAGTTAAAAACTTTATAATTAAACTCTTAATAATATACGGTTATAAATTAAAGTCTATTATGCATTTCGTGAGCGTAGAATTATGATATTTAAAATTAAAGATTCAGAAAAATGCTTGAGTTGAAAAATAACGGACGAGCAGAAGAGGCAAAAATTATATAATCGTAAGGGACAGGGAGCATAAAAGTAATTTATGGAAATAATTAAAAGTGTTAGTTAATCATTGTGCGTGTAATTATTACAAGTAATGAATGAACATTATATGGTATTTATATAGAAATAGGAAAAATTATGTATTAGTTAGGCAAACACAGTTAAAAATATCATAAACTAATCATAAAATATCATAAAATGAGAAGAATGTATCATGATGTATATTGTTTTAATTGATTGATAATTGCAAAATCTGTAACGAGATATTTAATGTGATTTAATGAGAGCCAATCAAAAGTACTTAACGACTATAGTGTGAAATATGAAGACGTTTAATGAAATAATGTAATTGCTATGTACGTATAAATTAAAAAAAAAAAAAAAAAAAAAAAAAAAAAAAAAAAGTCATATAGCGGTCGATCTCTTGATAAGTACGCGGGATAAAATAATAAAATAATAGTATTTCCGCTTGCATACGAAGCGCCGTATTAATTAAGTCAAAGTTAATCGTTAATTATTAGCTTTCAAATTCCGGCAGTAAGTTCCGTCTTAATGTACAGATAAATAGCATTTGTTGTAATAATAATAATAATAATAATAATATTAGTAATAGTAATGACGATGCTGCTGCTGCTGCTGCTGCTGCTGCTGCTGCTGCTGATGATGATAATAATAATAATAATAATAATAATAATAATAATAATAATAATAATGACGATGATGATGCTGATGATGATGATGCTGATGATGATGATGATAATAATAATAAAGAATAATCATAAAGAATAAAGGTGAACTTTCCACGGTAAAAGCTCATACGGCCGAATCTCCTTTTACATTTGGACACGTTATAACTATAAATTACGCATTTAAATTAATTCCCATCGAGGTAACAATTTCTTTGCATCCACGCCTCGGGCAAGTAAAAAGAGAGGGGCGGGGGAGAAGAAAAGGGTCAGAGATAAGGTAGACAGAGAATGCCGTGAAGTAAAAGGATCGGAAGTAGCGGGCATAACGAAACCAGGTTGTTAAATGATTCGGCGACGCTACGGGGAAGAGGTTTGCGACTCGCTTCGTTAACCGGTTGCGTGTGTGGGTGTGGCCACGCCTTCGGAATTTAACGCAAATTAACGAGGTACGAGATGAACGGTGTCGGGGAAGTCTGGGCGCGACGAGGTGTCTATGCACTCTCGACCCAAACAGGAAGCATAATCGGAGTAGGTGCCCCCCCCCTCTCTCTATCCCCGCCCGCTCCAATAATCCTAGCCCGCGACGCGACTTTCCAGGCCGTTGAGCGACAGTACGCGTTCGTAAATCCGACCGAAATGAATGGATCGGCTCGATCCGCGTCCCTCGATACGCCCGCGTGAACGCCCTCGGAATTTACCTCGCCACCCTAGGCCACCCCTCTGCCACGTCGCGTTCATGCGTACGTGGTCAAGAATAAAGAGAGCAAGCTCGACGATGCCCCCCCCCGTCCCCCACCCACGCCAATCGTCGGATGCCCGTTTGCCCGGACGAGCCTTTCACGCATCGTCGTTACTAATCATTTGCGTGCAATAACGATTTCGAGCCTCGCACTGCTGCTTTCCTCTGTCGCTCACTGCTTCTCGTACACGGCCGACCTCATTTCTAACGCGACTTAGACGAAACGAAAGTGAAAAGGTCTCCTCCCTCGACGCTGTTACCGCACGCGGCAACTAACCCATTCGGGCTCCCCGAGTCTCTTCCGCGAGCCTAATACTCGCAATGACAATTACTATATCTTACCGTCGAACAATAATTACCCTCCCACTAGCTCCCCCCACCCACCCCCGCACTTCAACCATAACGGATCCATAATTTCCCATAAACTATACACTATATATCCACTTTATAAGCTGATATATTGGCAAACTTGTCATCGATTAATAGCCCAATCTTTCAATGGGTACTAACATAATTATTTGTCCCATTAGAAAAGGCGGAGGCAGAAAATATAACAATCCATTTAATGTCCTGCGACTAAAATATATTAGAACTCGAGGAAGAAAGGATATTCTTTTTATTTGTCTGAAAGTGAGCTTATCTTAGTAGGCGATCTTGACAGCCAGCAGCCCGTTCCTATTAATTTTTTAAAAAATTCGAAATGCTCATAAATTTATATAAATCATATAGAATTTTTCACTTGGTTCGATGTTAATCAACGCGTTTTAATTAAAGTCGAATATGTTGGACTTGGTCGGACCGTAGAGAAAGTGAAACTCGTGTACAACAACTGTTGAATTTCATTCATTAATAAAAATGGCATTAGCATTTTCAAACTCTTTATGAAATAATTCCGATAGTATTTTAACTAATCGATCCTTCTGAATAAAAGTATTTTGAAATTATTAACTCCATTGAATTAGAATTTTATTTTAAATTATATTTACGACGATCGATATTAAGGTACCGATAGCGATCGATACTGCCGATTCGTAATAATTTTTACAACTAGTTTCACTGTGCAATGAATAATAGCTTAGCAAAGTATAGGCAAACGTATTTCTGTAATATTATTAAATAGAAATGATAAATTAAAAAAAAAAAAAAAAAAAAAAAAAAAAAAAAAAAAAAAAAAAAAAAAAAAAAAAAAAAAAAAAAAACAATAATTTTCGTTCCTCTTTCATTTAAAAGTGCCAATAAATACCACGAGCAGTTCAAATAACTTAAGATGGGAAAATAATACGAAAAACATTGGGATGTATATTGATGGGATGAAAAATCAAAGAGCTTCTCAACATTATCTTTCTGCGCTTTAATATTGAGAAAATGCAGCTTTTGTAGAATATGTATTAAACGATGAGACGAGTATTTGTTTTTATTCAATTGGAACCGAAGACCAAGAAAATCTTGCGCTAAGAAAGAGGATTCGATTATATCGATTAGAACGATTCTAACGCTTCTTATTTCTTGGATTAGCTCCCTGGAACTGGAGCCCGTACTTTCTTTTAATAACTAAAATGCTAAAGGAAATTAAAGGATCGTAAAAATATATTATTCTGTGGAAATTGTAATATTTAGGTTATTTACCGATACAACTTAACTTAAATTAAAAGCAAGGAAATTCATAAATACAAACTCGCTTTATACGGTTCGGGTATCATTAAATTATGGAAAAATACACGTATCGCAACGTAGGTGATCCGATCCTATTTCTAATAAAGATATTAGAATAAAATAATTGTACAGAGAATTTGGAAAATTTTTCCTTATATCGCTCAAGCGGAGAAAAAACGTAGCATAGAGTATTATCTTAATATCTAGTTACGATTCTTATCTTATTCCAACAATACTCTATGCTATGATTAAGTGTTCGGCCCAGTCTTAAATTCTACTTTTGTATGTATTAATGTATTAATCTTCTCCTGCTCCCTTTATACGAATAATTCATAAATTAACCGTTCGAAAGGCTTTCCCAAGCAAGATCAATATGACTAGGGCTATTTTATTATTAAAGTGAAACGTTCGGCAAAGAATAGTAGAATCATTCTTTCAGATAATAGTGGGTCATTTATTTCGTAATTTGACAAAGAGCTCGAGAACTTTCTAATACTTAAGTTCAAACGTCACTTTCTTCAAGAAAATGAAGTTCCGTCTAAAGTAATCGAGTGAAAAATATTTTTATGGCATGGCTGCGCCGAGCTAATAAGTGACAGTAACTGCGCGAACATGTAGGGTAATTTCCCCCCCTAATGTAATTACCCTTATATACACCTTGTTTACAACGCGGGCAATGTTAGCTCTAATGATATAATGTATGCATGTGTATGTCGAGTCAAATGAAATATTCTAAGAAATATTTAGCTAGATTCATTTAAGGAACAGGGTTCCTCGATCCGCTACTTTTTCAAAATTAAACTGTATACTTACGTGTAATAAATTCGAGCTCCAGAAGCAGTAAAAACTGCCGAGTTCTAAATTATATTAGAAATTAGTAATTCCCGATACCGAGATGACGTTACCGTACCATTTTAATTAAAACGTCATGGATATTTTTTTATCTTTTATTTTTTATCTCTTATATATTCGCGAGGGTAAATCAACCTTTTAATTTCTTAAGGATATTATTACGTCATTTTATAACCTTTAATCCCGATAAAAGTGCACGCGAGACATTTTTTCCGCCGACGGCCGTATATTACTAAAACGCATAATAATAATAATGGTTAGCCGTTGGCTATAAATATAAGTTTGTAACATATTTTAGATTTCTTGCTTTTGGAATTCAAGTGAGCCGTGTCAAGCTGAGCAGATTGGCATTAACGAGCTTCGTATTATGAACGCAGGAAGCGTCGCACTTTTTGTCCGACCATAAGTTTACTGTTATTCGTGAAATTGCACTCCCTTTTTGCAACTACTCTTTTAACTTCTTCTTAAATGATCGAGGACATCAACTAAACTACCTTAATGTCAGCATTATTTTAAAAAATAATTTTTTTTCTCCTTTTTTTTCAAACATAGTTAAAAAAAATGCCAAATAATTTCCACCTACTATAGATATTATTTAATGTATTTAATGCTAAGTGAAATTTTAATCTTTCGTTAAAAATTAATCAATAGTTTTTTTAAGTAATCAGTCAAAAAGCGTAATTTGCTTCTGTAATCGATCTAAAAGTTCACTAACGTCGCAAAGGTAATCTTAATGCTTAAAATTGTGTATGTCATTCAAGTTCCATTCTATTTTTCAGGCTTATGCGTGCAATCATTATTAAAATAACAATAGAAAGTAGATATATTTAAGATTAATGACTATTTTTCTGCTTTTAATTCATCACTTTTAGATATTTATTACCCTTTGGATGGTATAAACAACGACCTTCGTCATAATATAATACATAAGTAATACATCAAAATGCTCATCCAATATAAAAGATCGAGATGAGTGTGAGCTTGTAAACATTTAATATACTAATTGGGTAAAATAAAAATTTTATCGCACCAAATTCTTTTAAACTTCTCACTTTTTAATAACCACTATTAAAAACCATGTGTTGTAAAGTACGAGGAATCGTGCTTAAATTCATTTCTGTCTGAAAAATCAAGGGGGGAAAATGAAAGAAGAAAAGAACGAGGAACTTTTACTAAATTATTTGATCGAAAAGAGCATTTAGAATTGAGTTTACATTCTTTGTTCTGATTCAAAGTAAGAAATAGAACAGTTTTTAGTTCTTATCAATAAGAAATTTTTCATCAAATTCCAGAGGCGTTAAAAGAAAAATGCCGTTGCATTCCGTTACAAATATTTTTGTATCTTTTACTTACAGGTGGAATATAAAAATATTTACGAAAATGCACAAAAAAATAAATAAGCAAATAAATAAATAAAGAAGAGAAACGATTTGAAGGAAATTTTGCGTATACTATAAATTTAGCGTTTGTAAAAATCTAAAGATTTAGATAAAGGCTTAATTTTAGTGAAACGAGCCTTTCCAATATTGAAGTGCTTTACTTTTTCGCTATTAATAACGATGATTGATTAGATATTTATGTAATATTTCTGGAGTAAACGAGGTTGGCTCCGATACAAAGCTTATCAATAACTACTCTCAAATGAAAAAGCAGCTTAATGACTTGGCTTAATTAGAAAAGGATACATTAAATTTAATTTATATGGAGCTTCACCCACTTTCCTTCATTAAACGTCTTGTCCAGCGCAGACCATAATTAATGCTATTTTAATAAAATCTCAATATGCTTGAATAATGGTTTCCTCGAGAATCAGGTCAAAAGGCATTAATAATAATAATAAAGATTTTCGTAAATGTTAATGGGGACCACCGGAGTGCCCTACTGCAACCAAGTAGGCAAAAATAATCCGAGCCGAGCCTCTTCTGAAGTCATTGCAGATATTACAGATCCATGCGTTGGGTTATACATACACGCATACGCACGCGGATGGAAACGCGGATGCGCGCGTATCCACCCTGGCTCGAAAAGAATAATTATTTCTTATCTAGCCGACGTCGAGCATAAATTAGAGAAACAATAAAATTACAGTATGATCGGGGGGAGATGATACGGTAGCGCACCGGAAAAAGTGTTTCCCTTCTTTTCATTTTTACCGCATTCTTTCCAGCTAAAGCAGATGCGGGTACTCCGTAATGCAGAACCTTGGCTATGGCTCGGAGCACATAAGGCCCAAAGTCGAGCCTCGCACGAATCTTATCAATAGCCATTTTAGCACACAGAGACCGAACTTCGCTTTCATTCGCCGTTTAATTAGCGACTGCGGTCACGTGCTCGGGGACGACGGCCACGACGCACGACCACACACGCGTCATTCCTTTTGAATATTCGTGACTGTGGAGAGTCGATGCGTGATCCATTCAATCGATCCGCTGCCTTTATAGATCGAGAAAATTTTGAGGCCCCTTTAACTTATTTATTCCTAACGACTAACGCGAATTCTGTCTTGCTCTTATAATTCTCATGATTAGAGAAAATCACGAACGAAATTTAATGTCAACGACATTAAATCGGCAGCTTTCGTAGACTTAAAGAAAATTACATATTATTATCGACGATATGTAATGTAAAGCGTAGGAATTTATAAAATTCAACGTAATAGCAAATTCGGCTTTTTTGTACGTTCTAATTTTCTTTTTTTTTTTTTTTTTATTCTAATACAAATTCACGACTCTGCGCACATATTTAAAAGTGACATAGTTTTAAGATTAAAATTTTTACTCATTACTATTTTAAATCGAATGAGATGGGATTTTAACACATAAGACGTCTGAGCAGCCTTCGGACAAGCAATAAATTCTTTTTACAAATAAATCAGACTTAATCTTTAGAGACTACACAATTAAATTGTCAATCATTGCCTATAGCTGTTTATAATTTTCTCAAATAATAACTCTTGATGATTAGTCAGTGGTTTCATTCATTTCTTAATAAAAAAAAAGCTGTAAACATTTTAAATGTATTTAATCTTTGAATCACATTATCTATACCAAATCTTTAAACCATACGAAAGCAAGCAACAACCAGCGAACTATATTTTGATTTACAAAAACTTACTGAAAATAATTGTGAGATTCGATTTTTCCAAGTTAATAATAATAATACTTACGCGGTTAAAATAGCTTTATTATGTAAAATGTTTACAATAATTACATATTATTACAACTGTGTGCTATTAGAATAACAGTTTTCGTAAAGAAAGCGGAATCAAATTATCAAAAAGATTTTTATACTTGAACGAAAGAAATCCAACAACATTGTAAATATATATATATATAGAAAGAAGTATCGGTATTACCACTGACACAAGTATTGTAACTATTAGTTGTTTTTATCTTTCACGATGTGCGCCAATATACTTTAGGTATTTTAAATAATTTTCATGTAAAGCGAGCAATTTTAATACTCGCTATATAATACAGAAATATGAATTATGTATAATTATTAGTATTATTGGGCGGAATATAAAGAAAAAAATTAAACTCGTGTGAAATAATAAAATCCTTTTCGAAAGTGTCCAATTAAATATTAAGAAAATAATTGTTTGTTATTAATGTATCGATTCTCTTTGGAGTTGTATAATACGTAAATACCAGTGAACAGAATGGCGAAGAATGCGAATGAAGCGACGCGAATGCTTATTTATATTTTCTTCCGAGACTGTAAAAGAGAAAATTACGCCAAATCAGGAAATAAGGATTTTCTCAATCGAGCATAGTTTCCATGAACCTTGAACGTTACCTCCTCCCCCACTCCCTCTCCCTCTTTTCTCATAGCCGCGTAATCAACGTATAGACACTTGAAGAGCTCATTTGAGGAGCTGAGAAAAAGTTCTCATGTAATAATATCGCATTATCGTATACGAGTATCTCTAAGTATCTCGTTTCTTAGCATGCCCGGAGCGTATGTCCCGATACGATTGTCTCGTATGCCTTTATTTTTCCACGAAATCCCATTTGCATATCTTTGACGTCTGAAAACCTGTTGATCCTGTACGAGAGAAGGACTCATTTCTAAAGAAATAATGTATGGAGAACGAAGGCGATAGTCGCTATCGGTGCGAGTATCGAATACATTTCTTTTTGTCAGTGGTAATTATATTTCTAAGTAGACACTCGCTCGCTGTTCTGCGGAAGGAGGATAAAAGAAGAAAAACCCAGAGGTTTTTCTTTGAATTATGGTAAATCCCGAAATCCGATCCGACCACGTCGCCAAAGAGAAATCAATGACTTGGCCATCGTTGTCATAGGAAGGGGGTAAATAAATGACCCGGACAAGGCAGACACACAGACAGACAGACAGAGAGAGAGAGAGAGAGAGAGAGAGAGAGAGAGAGAGAGAGGGGGCGCGAACAAAAGCTTTTCCTGCTATTTTTTTCCTTTTTCTTACAGTATTCGCGCAAGCGATCGCCGTGACGCCCTCCACGTCGACCAGCTGACTTTATATCACTTTCGCCGTGAGGGAAGGGAGGAAGAGGGTCGGGGTATTTAATAAGGAAGGGCTCGCCGACGGCAGCAGGTAAGCAAGCAGCGGCCTGTCCGCCCGCCCGCCCCCTCGCCATTCGCCATTTCCTTCGGCGCGTAACTCGCACTCATGCGTAAAAGGCAGAGCAGCGACGTCTCCTCGTGCGCTTTTAATTGTCGGCATCCTTTCCCGAGAGCGTATCCTGCCCAGCGAGGAGGAATGCTGCGAATGAGGGGAACAGCACATGGGCATCTCGCTCGGCTGCCCCCCCCCCCGGGAACAACAATCGTTTGTCCCACTCCAACGGTCCGCTCGCGCGCATCTTCCACCTCGCACTACCCTAATGTAAAAGTACGTAGTAGTAGTAGTAGTAGTAACAGTAGTAGTAGCAGTAGCAGTAGTAGTAGTGGTAGTAGTAGCAGTAGTAGCGGTAGTAGTAGTAGTAGTAGTAGTTGTAGTAGTAGTAGTAGCGGTAGTAGTAGTAGCAGTAGTAGTAGTAGTAATAGTAGCTCATGCCGCGAGGCCACGCTATTTATTGGCTAGCCGCTCATTACCCGAGCTTCCACCAGGACAGCGCCACGCTTTCCCTATATGCCGATTAATTAATCTTCTAAAAGAAAAAAAAGAAAAAAGCTTTCTTCGAGTGTCTGTCTTTGATCGACGCTTCTTTCCGCTCGCTAATCCCCGAGCACGAGGAGCAGCAGTACATTGTTAATTCAGGGGCTTATAAAGAGTAAAAGTACCAAGGCAATCGGCGATCTGCAATCTGCAATCGGCGACCGGCCCAGCTAGCTTTTAATTACTCGTGTGGGGGGGGCATGTGCAGGGGGAGGAGGGGGGTTATTCGAATGAAACTACCGAGTCTAGTCGTCTTCTGCTTTCGAAAATTGTATCTGATGAGCGCGAGCCGACTCGATGGCTAACTAGAAAAATAAAATTAAAGAACGTACATCATCATGATGATGCCCATTGTTCGCGTATATTTTAAGTTTTGCTTTCTCGAGCTCGACTTTCCTTCCATGTTTTGATGTCAATATTTCTTATCGTGAGTCCTTTTGAAATTCGATACTCGTGATAAATATGCTTCGATCGGGGTTACGAGGATCCGGACTCGAATAAAACAACTACGACCGAGTGATTATATTGCATTGCCCATTGCATTGGCAACGAGAATATCGCCTATTATGATTAGGGAAGGATGATATGATATCTCTACTGGGCCGAGCCGAGCAAATTTAACGAATTCAAGACAAATTACATCCATTTAATGCTTTAATACTTATCCTAAGAGATCCGCTCATTGCCGCTTCATTTTTATTTCGCCCGATAATCGTCCGGGAACTTAATGCAACGCAAACGAGCAGCAGATTCACTTACCAACGTGAATACGCACGTGCTCACGCGTCTATCTTCGTCACATCGCATTACAAAGATACGTATAAACAACATTGCTTATCTTTGGAGGATATCGTTCGTGTGGCGAATACATCCGGATACGAGACTAGCGATATTAATTAAAAGCCTGACGACAAAGGAGGTCCACGCACGCACGTAAATTTCTTTTCGTAATCTCGTTTCACGGAAAAAAGCAAAACAAAAAAAAAAAAAAAAAAAAAAAAAAAAAAAAACAAAGAGGAAAGGCGGTACGAGGCGAGTCGCCTCGCCTTATTTATTTATTTATTTTTTTTTTCAAGATTTAACTTAAAGCACGCGAACTCAAGTTGAACTGCGACCGAACTCGGTAAGTATTAAAAGTAAAATTTTTAAGACGCGCTTACATCTTAATTACCTCAATATCTCTAAATCTTGTCTCCAAGACCTGGAAAAAAATTGAAATCCTACTTTAGCTCCTAATTGCACTTTTAACAATTTCACGTAACGTTACGGTTTACATAAACATTAGCGTTAAATGATTTTATTGTAGTATTGCGTTTCGCTATCTGTTAATGTATCAAAGTGCACGAAGACCGATGGTTGAGGTTCGGGTGGGTTTTCAACTTTGTCACTTTCACTAAGCCTTTGTAAAAATAAAAATCCTACACACAAGCATTCGGTTTAATTGAATACTCGATGAAGAAACATTTCGTTTAATTATCGGGCGAAGGAAAGTAAGCTAGACGCTTCGTAGCCGTTAAGTTAACGTTTATTATTTACAGAAATAACTTTTAAAACGTTTGGCAATTAGAGATGCTTATATCTCAGCGAGGACAATGAGCTTTTCACTATTATATAAGGCGGCGGCTTATAATAGGCGTTAGATAGTAGTATTGGTGGGATGCTCGCATTATAGATCATTGATGGTACATGAGCTTGGCTTACTTAATACCGCCGACTCTATTGTCTTTTCCGAGTCCGAGCATTAGGCGTAGGCGGGGAAAGATTTGACTTTACATTCACTGAAAAAGTAGGTCGACGACGTAGGACGAGCTTAATCAGTGGACACTCCCGATCATTGAAAATAAAGCCACGCTTTCCAATCTAGCCGTATCAAACGCTGAAATTTCGTGTCTCTCCGATCTCTTTTCTTACTCCATTCTATTGCTCCAATTCATGCAAATCCTTAGGTGTTGGCTTACCCGTGGCCACGGACGTCCACTCGAAAGCACACGAATCCACCCGCACAGAGTTATTATCGCCACGCTCCTTTTAATTTACCCCAATGCCATTAGACTTGCATTATTATGGCGCACGTACTCTCTCTCTCTCTCTCTCTCTCTCTCTCTCTCTCTCTCTCTCTCTCTCTCTCTCTCTCTCACTCTCTACCGGCATTAATTATAAAAGGATAACTTGCTTTTTTCTCTTCCTCGAAAGCCGATAAATTTATTGGGTTTCCTGCGCTCTAACACCTCTCTGTCTCTCTGTGTGGATTAATAAATAATAATAAGCGCGATTATCGTAGCTGGATTTGTTGTACGAAAATAATATGACGTACAGGAGTTGGAAGTAAGTTTTTATAGTAAACGTACAGACATCTTTACGAGTATTAAGGCAGATAAATGCAAATGGGAATAATGTAAATTTACGTAAGGAGGCTTATGCGAGGAATAAGTAAATAGGAGGGAAGGGAACAGCGCTCTTGTTCCCCAGACAATGAGGGAGTATATTGTAAAATATTATACGTAATGTGATCAATGACGTTTTTCACCTTCGAAATAGGAGCTCTGCCGATAACTGTCCTTTCCTTCTTTCTCCCCATCATTACCTCGATTATTTTTTAAGCTTCCGAACGTCTTACCTTCGTGTAATGTACATTTATACAGACGAGGTGGAGATTAGAAATGTGCGCAAGAAAGAGATGGGCAACGCAGCATTCGTTTTGCTGATGCGGCGAGCAAAGCGAAACGTTTTGGTCAATGGGAAACGACCAAATGAGTAAAGAAACACATCTTTATTCATAATACTCTGCGTTTGCTTGCTTGCGGAGGATCATCCATATAATATCCTGGAAAGGCTGTATGTAAGCCCAGTTTTATAGCCCCTGCGCTTGAGAAAATCTGCAGAAACTTCGTTTGTTATTTTGCAAGATTAAATCTGGAGGGAAATTGTGAAGCTTCCTGTCGCATTCCAGCATCAGGATGTGAATGGGCAACCACGTACGTGATAATCATAAAAGCGCTTGGGCTTAGTTTTCTCCTTTTTGTCGGGAAATCATCGTAATTGCCCAGTCTCAAGATTCTAAAAATGATTTGAGAATTCGCTAGACCGATTGCGCAACGCGCTTTATATGGGAAATTCATTTGGCTCCTCAGCCATAGACTTATAGGCTTTAAAGAATCATAAGCTTTAAAGAATCGCGTTAGGTATGAATAAAGACGTGTCAACGGCCTCGCCAGAGTATTTCAAAACTACAAACTATAATTAACTCTCTCACCAATCACGCAACGTATAATTTTAATTGAATACAATGACAAATTCTTATGAATATTAACAATATATATATACGGTCCCGCGTCGCTATCGCGTTCCAATAAGTTTCCAAATACATTTAAGTTTTTTATTCCGTTTTATTTTCTTTTTCTTTCTTTTCTGTTTTTTTAATTGTATAGATTTATAACAGTTAAATTAAGATAACGACTTTGCTAATAACGATGAAGCAAGTAACGATTTCCCTACAAATAATTATAATAAGTAATTAGAGAAAATAAAGGATAATAATACGATGATAGTGCATAGATATTTATTATTAGTAAAAGTATATAATATAATCACCTTTCTTTCTACATTCGAACGCCGTTGTTTCTTCAATACGTAAAAAATTTTCCGTGCTGCTGCATACGAAACAATGGACCTTATATATAAATTTCTTTTCTACCATTCTGATGTAACCAATTTCATCGGCGAGACCATCATATTCTTATGAGCATAAGACTTTTTATAGGCAACTCCTTTTCTGGTCTACGCACATATCTCGTTAGTGAGCCCAGGCCGCTGCACTCCTTTTGAAGCTGTACAGTTTCGTAAGCCCCTTCGATCTACGTATAAGTATACGTATACATACATAGATATATCGATAGATATACGTACTTTCTATCTCCCTTAGGAAGGAACTGCGAAGCGCGCGAGTTTTTCCACATCCGATTTGCGGCGGTATTTATACTCAATATTTAATTCTCGACGCAGAGCGTACAAGTTCCCCTCACTTTTTACGAGCCTTGTTCTATTCCTTTTCAATTTAATAGTTAAGAACAGTTACGATATTGCAGGGCAACCTTTAAAACTTTTCATACATCGTTCGCGTTGGCGAATAGACTAAATTAATCCTCGAAAAAGCTAACGGTAACCTTGATATTAAGTTTGTAATTACGCAGCTCAAGCACTATCAGCATTTTCATAGCCCATGCAAGGAAGAAAATAATATAAAAATATTAACAAGTTTTCATTCTTAATTAATTCGTTCCCTTGAAAATATTATTCCTTATAAAAATATCTAATAACGTAATGCAAAACGTTCACTTGACGTTTCATCTATATAAGACGCACACGAAGATGCTGTAATTTTCTATTCTAAAGTAATAAATATTTACCATTTTTAGTAATAGTTATAATTTACAAAGTTAATATTAATTAGCGAGCTTTAGAATATTAATAAAGGTATTAAAAGCATTTCCTTATTTTTATACATGGTATAGACGCGATTGAATTTGTTTGTCTAATCAATAAGTTGTACTTGAATTTTATCGGTTGCACGGATCCGTTCGAAATATCGGGAAAACGCCTCGAATCCGTATAAAGGATCTGTATCCGAATACTAATTAAAATAAGTAAATAAACAAGTGTGGGCTATGCTTTATGCCATGAAAAGTATTGTACGACGATGTTAGAGATTGTTTGGAGAAAAAAAAAAAAGAAAAAAAAAAGGTCTGTTAGGTTAGAACGGGGACGTAAGAAGGAGCGATCGAGCCACGAGAGAGAAACAGGATAAGTCAATAAAACAATGGCGGCCGGAATATTGCGACGAGAAGGGGGCGCGGGCGGACAAGGTCGGGTTATAATAAGGGGACTGCTGCAAAGTACTTGAAGTGAACAAGCATCTCCGAGTGTCCGTCCTACTCTCCTGGCTCGCTGTCATTATTTTCAGAATTTTCCAACGCCTTTTCCGCGCTGCCTAGATGAGATTTTTCAACCAGTCCTTTCTCGGCTCAATCTCGTAACGAGCGCTCCATTATATATATATATATGTATATTAAATGTATTAATTTTTCATTAAACCTCTTAAAGAATGGGGATAAAGAGTCTCGACAGTTTTCTAAGTACGAAGGCCGATATGTGTAGCGAATAGTAAATGACGGAATACGTTGTGTAGAGAAGCGTGTGCGTACGGGACCGAATTCTTACGGGTTTTACTTCAGGAACGGGTGTTCGTAAAGGCTCGGACGAGTAAAAATCCCAATTATTGCCTCGTTAATGTACTTTGCACTTTTTATTCGACGTGATGATAAATCTACGTCGTGTACACGTACATGATCAGCAGCATCGAGCGATCATATAAATGAGGCCACCAACTAAATGCCTGGAATTATAAGGTCCGTCGTACCTAATGGCCGATTTATGCCAGATAAACACGTATCTATCAATAATGTTAGGTCAATTCATTGGCTGGATGAATTAATTAATTAATCCTTAGCTCGAATAAAGAGTTCAACGTGAAATTATGCATCGGCGCCCTATTTCGTACAGTATGCAGTACAAAATTCTATCTTTTCTATTCGTACAGTGCTACTCGACTACGAAATTTCTAAATTTTCAATTATTGAAATTAATCGAGCCATTTTCTTTGATAAAATAATGGCTCGTGAACGTAAGTGGCTCCTTCTTGCGCCTATATTTCGTTTTTTTTAATATGATCGCTTAGGGAACAATTATCCCGTTGCTTTACGTCGCTTGACGTCGCTTTACGTTCATTTCTGCTCTTGACTAGAAAGCGTATTTGCGTATTCGCGTATTCGCGTATTCGCGTATTGCTTATAATGAATGAATGCACCCAGATGCGCGCATGCATAATGAGATAGATCTATCTCCTCTGCTTCGCTCGGATTACTCGGTATTGGTCTAGCCGAGCAAATTAATGCCCAACTCCAAAGATTAAATTAAAGCTTAAGTTCAGCAGCAAAATAATAATGATTTTTCATATTCCATTATTGTTCATTGTCTGCAGCGTCAGGGCGAAGAAGCAGTTGAATCAGCGGAACGCTTAAGGAACAATTAAAATACCGACGCAGTTTTTATGTAGAATTCCCGGTAATTGTTTAGAAGAGGTAAAGCCGTTTATATGGAATGCGATAAAAATTGGATTTGAAATCGCGCTGGGGGATAAAACAATAATAAAAATATGCGTGTGTTGGGTGTGCTTTTATTTAGCTCGGGCGGGTCGTTTGGGCCTTCGATCCGCTCTCTGTCGAAAATCGTTGAATGAGCGATTTCGCTAATGAACGACTTAATTATCTCGGGCAAATTGTTCACGGAAAGTCGCATTGTTTTGTCAGTGAATGAAGCTCCCTTGTTTAGATAAATAGATCGGCGGGCAGAAGGCTACAAAGAAGCGCGATATCCGGAAGAATTAAAGGAACATAATGGATGCATTAGTGCGAAAGCCGCTCGGGGAATAAAGAAACGATGAGCGATGGGAAAGAGAAAGAGAGGAAAGCTCAGTCTCCGTCGCTTTTTCTAACGTTAAAATTCTAATCAGCCACTCGTATTTATGAAATTAAACTCCTTCTTTGCGCCCCTTCCAGTTATTATTTTAATTTTAAGCTTGGATTCGAGGAAAATCTTAGAACTATGGACGCGGGGGCGCAGTAACGAGCACGAAAATTAGCCATAAACAAAAATCCGATTCAGGTGGGCTTCCGAGACTGCGAGGCTAGTGCAGGTAGCGAACGGTGGAGAGCCCATCCCTCCGACATTCCTCCCTCTGCGCCTGGCAGTCCCATCAGTTAGTTAGGTTGGTAGGTACGTTTGGTTGGTACGTAGGTAGGTAGGTAGGTAGGTAGGTAGGTAGGTAGGTAGGTAGGTAGGTAGGCAGGTAGGTAGGCAGGTAGGGAGGCAGTAGACGTACTATCGGTCTCTATCTATCCTGCTCCATCCCACTCTCGCTCGAGACCGTCAATATAAATGCCGTTAATCCGTGAGGGCATGACAGCTGCGAGTATTGCTGCTGCTGCTGTTGCTGCTGCTGTTGCCGCCGCTGCCGCTGCTCGTATGGACTTTTGTCGGTATCCGCAAGACTTATTATGTCGCGCGGTTCCCGGTAAAGGCGCTCAGCTTCACCCGCTCCAGCTTCGTCCTCCTATCTTCAACACGGATCGTAAAAATCTTTAATGCTCATATCTCCTTGCCCTCGGTGTAAAACGGTAAACCAAGGTAGCCGGGCGGGTGGCCGTGGTGCGGAGAGGGGCGGGACGAGGGCCCTTCGGACCCGGAGCTCGAGTAAATCTTCGTCGTCGCTCGGCCCGTCCAAGGTAGCTATCTTCCGAAATGGCCATTGCAACAATGATTCCGTCCACGAGCTCGGGCTGACTGACCTCAGGGCCTCCGTGGCGAAAATAAACGGGCAGAGTCAGAGCGGGGCCAGGGATTTTGAAACGCGTTCTTTTAGCTCACTTGGAGAAAGTGCTCGGGTGCGCAGGTAGACTTGGGGCTCGAGTTCAAAGACATTTTTATGGTTACGTGAAGCATTTTCAAATCGTTCGATTTCACAACCGTCCGACATACGTATCAAGTACTTCTTTTCTGCCATTTACTTCTCTTACATCCTATACATTTTCATTAATTATTAATAATAAGCGCATGAGCGCAATGGAATGCACTCGATCGTTTATTACCGCGCTCGATTGCGTCATTATTCTAACAACGCGAGACCTTCAAGTCCATGTAAAAAATAGACAACTTTTCCTTCTTTTATCGTTCGAAACGTTAAAAACGCATTGAATATCGTATTTATTACTTAATTTTTTATTTTCTCCTATACGCACGCCCTTAAGTGCTAATGCTTTTCAACAGAAGCTCGTATGTCAAATCACGTATCTGCTTAAGAAAATATTTATTTCGTCGGCAGAATTAATATTCAGTAAAAAACCTTTACGCGGTTTGAATTAAATCTTTTTCCTATAAAGTCTACGAGTTTATTATTTGTCGGGACAGCATTATGCACAGGTTTATCAAAATTCATTTCGAGCCTTAGATTTCACGTTTATCCTTTGGTATCCGTACGTTCCCTTGCTATTGTACTGCCTATAAGTTATAAAATATACTAATAATTGAAGGCTTAAGTTATCTTTCGAAGTTTTTATTAAATGAAACTAACGAATGGCGTTTGTAAGAACAAAATTATAATTTTACCAAAGCACTTTGACTTATTTACTCTCAACAATAGCCACACTAATAATAATAATAATAATAATAATAATAATAATAATAATCATCGTACAGGGTATTGTATTATTATCATTTTAAATAGTCTTTTTATCCTCTTTCAGTATAATTTTTTAGTTAAATAAAAGCATTCGCTTGTAATTTTATGGGGTTCCATAAAGAAAGGCATAATACAATCCATTGAAATGAGATGTTGCATTTGTATTGTGAAAAAGGGAAGAGGTTGTTGGATTTGCCTGTGGTATGAAATTATACGATGAGCGAAATTATTGGTTATAATGAATTCGTAGTTATAATCATCGACCGTTTTCAGACGAGGAGTTGGCGGATGAAATAGTTACTCGTTGTTTAAATAAAATGGATTTTCGCGCCAGACTACTCGTCAATTGCTCGCCCGAACTACGAAAAGCTCGGGAGTTTAAATAAAATTGAAGCTTAAATTTCAATTTGAAAGCCGAATGATCTTTACGACAGATTATTTACAACATATCCGCAGTAATGGTTTTCAATTAAAGTCGGCTGAATCGTTAATTATTGTTGCGTGGCGCAATGATTAAAGTGCGTGGTAAAGAAATGGAGGCAGCGGTAGAGTTGTGGCGGGGGGGGGGGTCCGAAAGAAAGATTTACAGGGTAAATACCATGTATAGCGAGATTTTCCCAGAGGCGACTCTCTTGCTGAGTCTTCCTTATCTTGTCTAATTAATCTTTTGCTGGCGGCATACACAGAGAAAATAATCATTGGCGAAGAGAGTGAAAGGTTGCTGCTCGTTAGTGTTTGTATACGTGCACATATTGACGTACTATTTAAGAGGCGAAAAATCCAGGCAAAATATCGTCTCGGCCTCATGTCGCTTTCCAGGAGTATTTGAATAATTCACATGCAGTGGCAAATGGAATTAAATGAGGAAAATACGGCTATTGGGGTTATTGAAATTCGCTATGAAATCAATACCCTTGGGCAATTATTTATAATTGAGCGATTTTTTAAATTAAATCCTGTTGACTTCGTATGCAAATTCTCCAATTAGATTTAGTAAATGGATATCATTACTTAATTTGAAATCCGTTTTCTTTCTTTAAGGCTTAATATTGATTTTAGAAATAATCTGAATCGTAAAATATATTTATCAACGACTTTATTCCTATTTCACCAATAAAGATAATGTTTTTTGAAAGTTTAATAACAATTTTAGTTTTTATAAATTTAATGGTTTTCTCTTCAAAGTTCACGTCCTTTTTTTAACGTGGTATTAGTGCAATAATTTAACGTGAGAACTGGAAACATTGACTTGTCTGACAGGTATGAATTTCGGTAATTACCACTTTATAAAGTTATTGCGTATACGCATGATTGCAGATCCGTTTATGGACACGTGTATAGGCGTACAATTATTTCCCTTTAAATTAAACAAGAATAATGGATGGAAAATTGGCTCTCGGCATGATCTTTTAATCGGAAGAATTAAGTCATTTCACTGTCAAGATATAGGAAAATTGCTTAAACAATAGCGAATTTATTGCACAACTTACGAGAAATAATAATTTAATCGCAAGCCGAATGTTACATCAACTGCTTTCAAGCAGGAAATAATAATAACAACAACAACAACAACACCAACAACAACATAATAATAATAATAAATTATTAATAAGAATATTTATAATTTAAATACAGAGTTTTGTCTCGTATTAAATGGCTTTGAAACGGAATTGTCAGCTTGTAAAAGCCCTAATTAATAAATCTTCGATCGGGTTACGTAGAATGAATATACGACCGATAAATTTCAAACTAATAAAATTGTAATTCAATGAAGATTTATTTTAAAAATTTCACTTATAATTACACTGAGCTCGGAAGAGTCTATTCATTATTTTATCGTATAATTATTTTAAAAAATTAATCAGTGCAGCATTTCTTTTTAGGTAACAATTTACTCGCTGCCCTTTAAGTTTTCACGTTAAGCAAAGGAGATACGATTAATATCGGCCGAGAAATGATAAAAGGCCTACACCTTTATGCTTATCTATAATGAAGTAATATTTAATGATTAAATAATGTTTATATAGCTGCACGCCGCAATTAAAATTATTTCTCGTTGCATACGCGCT
Organism: Ceratosolen fusciceps; assembly: GCA_018883505.1. Lineage (NCBI taxonomy): Eukaryota > Metazoa > Arthropoda > Insecta > Hymenoptera > Agaonidae > Ceratosolen > Ceratosolen fusciceps. The sequence continues at coordinate 9,157,810 of RCIC01000005.1, forward strand.
CTCATTTCAGACAATAAATACCTTCCTTCCTTCCTTCTTTCCTTCCTTCCTTCCTTCCCTTCCTTTTAATTGTAATGCCCCTTCGTTTTATATTAACGAGGAAGTATCGTAGAAAATAGTTCCAAACGCGTCTATCTTATTGATCTCAATGCTTAAATATTGTTAGGATTAATCCATTGAATTCATCGATAACGGCAAGTAAAATTATTATTCCGCATTTTAATTAATATATGTTTTAAATACTATTAAACCATATTCGTCGAGGCTTTCAAAAAAGTTTTCTCAAGTTTGTCTATAAAATTTCTACAATTAAATAAATACGAAATTTATATTTTAATAGACAATTTATAAAGTTTTCATATATTTTGAATTAATAAGATTTGTAGATTATCTACTTTCTCAATTAACGTCTTGTACGTATCAGACTTTCATAAAAATCTTATTTATAAAGCACGGACGACATACGCGTATATTTCACTTACGGGAGAAAACATTAAATAATTTAACAAACTAATCAGTACTTTGTCATTAGCGCTCGGTTAATTAGTTATTACGACCTTATTTATTGACGGTGGCCTAGTTTCCTGTCACACCTTTCACATGGTGCGTATGATAAAACTCACCTGAAACAGAAAAGGGGAAACAATTAAATCCGTGAAGCATGTAGAATAAAGTCAATTGAAATTATTTAGAACATTGTCGCGTGCATTGTATTGAGAATTTGCGTACATTACAGAATACAAATGTATATTTAAGTTGATAATAAATACAAGAGATATTAAGTATATATATAAAAAAATGTTAATGCACGTTAATGTACGCTACATAATCGAGCATGGATCTGTAAATCATTATTAGGTCGTTATTATTTCGTTCGCATAGGAGCTAAATAACTCATCGCTGAATGCAATTGCAGCGCTTTTAAAGTAATAAATGAGGATATTAATCATTTTGAAGATGGAGTATCCTCGATATGGACGGTTCGACGAGTCAAACATTTACAATGATAAACTTTATAAAAAAACTTCACTTCATCAATTCACGCACGTACGTAATGTAACAAGAGAATATTGTGAGGCATTGGCAAGCCCCGTAATTAGTATCGTACTTGTTAATATTAATTGAAGGTCGTGGGGGGGGGGTACAAACGAGGATTCGGAATTTGCCCTCTTTTCAGTTATATCGCAAATTTTTATGACCTGAACACACTGGCCACAGAGTTTCACTTAATCGCCACTTAATAATATTTAGAGCTATACCTTAAACGCAATATTAGCCATACTTATCTAATAGCGCTTAAAGTTTTTTTAGATTCGTACTCGTAAAATATTTATTGGAAATTCTGTTTTCAATAGCCCGGGAAGATATTGATTATACATTGATTGTATCAGATAACGCTTAAATCACCTGCCGCACGATTAACCAAATACTCGAGGAGTAGGAGATTTCCACGAGTTTCTTTAGTCATACGCGTAACTCCCGATAGCAACGTAATCATCAATATGCTTATCGAAGAAAATATTATAAGTATATGATGCGTACGTACGTTTGTAAATTGTAAGCGTTTGATAAGCCGCAATAATGAATTTTACATTTATTGAAAAAGATCTAGGACTTTGGAAGAGTGTTTGTGCAAGATACAAGAAAGTAATATAATATCCTACCTACACTTTTATAATTAATAATTAATAATTAATAATTAATAATTCCTATTTCTTTTACAAAAGTGCTCGTTATCTAATTTCCAGATGAAATTGCAGGCAAATTGCGATTTAATAAATATAAATTATAAACGTAATAGTTATTGATATGCATTCGTAAATACTCATTGGACATTTTGTATTTATTCGTAACGAAAATCACGAAAAATTCGTTGAACTTTATGAACTCATTTTCGGTGTATAGGCAGATTTGAAGGTCGTCGATTGTCTTTGCGTGCATATCTTTATAGATAAAGATTATATGCCAGTCGAGATAAGTCGGCACGATAATGTTTTTAATATTTCGAGTTCGATAAATCGAATGGACGCGGAGGGCTGGATTGGCCGAACGAATAAATATACGAAATATTATTAAACGTGCGCGGGCTTATTAATAGAATGCTAAGGTATTCGATTATGACAAGCGGTAAATTAATTTCGCAAGCGGGAGAGCAGTGGAAGGGGAATTAAAGGACAGTCGTTAAGCAACCCTTCACCGGCCTCGATAAATAATAATTAGAATAATTAGTCATAGGACGGGGGATCGGCGGAGGAGGAGGGGGGGGCAAAGGTGATATTGAAATTTAAAATGAAAAAACAGACCTGCAGCTTCTCTAAAACCGTAGGGGGTGGGGGTGGGGGCGGCGACCTCGGGGAAGACGAGCCGTCGGGGATGTTTCCAGACAGAAAGTTCAGAGCCGACTGTAGCCGAGTCCCGGCGCGCGATCCCATAAATATTAAAATTCGTATTTATTCGCGCGCGTACGTGGAGTCGCATAGGTAACGCGACATCTGTCTACGCATTATGTCACAGGGCTCTCGGCTTACAAGCTCAGGCGAGAGCGTAGGGTTACCGAGGATCGATTCGCGCAACAACGACTCCAGCGCTCGACTTTCCCATCCTTGCTCCTCGCGCCATTCTCTCTCTCTCTCTCTCTCTCTCTCTCTCTCTCTCTCTCTCTCTCTCTCTCTCTATCATCCCCGCCCGTCCTAAAGACAAGGAGGCAGTTCCCGCGGTGAGAAAAATACGAATTCCTCGAGCGGCGTAGGCCGTCACCTTGCGAACGCGGCCAACAACAGTCCCCCTCCCCCCTCCCGACCCGGATTATTCTCAACAACCTCGTCTGCCGCGAGCGTACGCTGGCTGCGTGTACCCCTCTCGCCTCTCGGCGTCCCGCCGCGGCCCGAGACGATGCGCTGCGCGGCTGTGCGTCGTCGGGGCACTTTGTGCGTGAGTTGCGCCCAGTTGGTTTGTTGAACCCGGCACGTCGACGAGCTGACCTCGTTCCTTGGCTCCTGACCTCGTCGCCTTGCCCCCCCCCCTTATACTTGGCCCAAAGAATACAACGGAGACACACGATCGACCCTTTATCGGTTCGCTTTTCGCTTCTTCTCTTTGTTCTCAAGCTACGCCGGACGGATGCTGTGTTTTATGTCTCCTTCGGGTCAGAGGAGACGCTTAATTTGCCCGGAGCCCGCTTTCGTCGCTGTTCCAAAATAACATCCATTACCACGACAACTCGTCTTTCATTATGATCTAGAGGATAAACTGTCAGCCTCCTTTCCCCAATAACCCTCTCCTCTCCTCTCCGCGACGCGCAACACGCGACCCTCCAACTCACCGACGGTCCAATTCTTTATTATTATTATTATTTATTTATAAATTTTTTACTACCGCACCCACGAATTCGGTAAGCTCGCTATGATTTATCGCGGCTCCTCGTATCTTCGACAACGCGTACCCGAGCCGCATAATTACATTTTACTGAATAATTTTGCCTTTTAACTTATGCGTGCTCAGGTCGAAAATACATATCTAATTGCACGCGTCGCTGCATTTCTCTTATCACTCCTGGCCATATTCCTATTATTATATCTAACTTTCTTTAACCACCTGTTCTAAGAAGATTGCAGAGTTCCGATTCAAACGCTCAGATAGATAGCTTAACTACTAATACAACCGTAATCTTGCCCGCGTTTTAAACTACTTTTATGCGCAAATACATGATATTCAATATTCAATAGGAATTCTTTTAATAGCCTAATGCCGCTCGCTAAACGCTCTACTACCCTTCCTACGAATTATTTCACCAAGGCTGAATTCTAATAAACTTCTTATTTCGTAACTATCGATCGGGCTTCATTAATCTTACATAAATACTATATTTATTTTTAAAATATATTTGTCTATAGGAATCGAACGAAGGACGACTTACAAGACCGTCTGAACTGACCGTCTCTGCTCGAAAAAATACTCGGAGAAAAAAAAGAAAATTTTTGATAAGATCTATAAGTTTTAGGCCTCTGAATCAATATTTTAGCGTATGAGCAACGGATCCGTAAGTCAGTGTGACTTTCCTGTATAAATATGAGTAAATGAGTAAATTATCAATATCGTAGAACGAGGTAAGTACTGCCATCGGAAGTCTATTCGCACACGTAGTGCATCCAAAGTGCACTTGAAATGGATTGTTAGAGCAAGCCCTTGGAATCTATTGTAGTGATATAAAGTTAAGAATTAAGAGTCGGTATGCACTTAGAATTTTCAAATGCATTTACATTCGAATGGTTTGCCGAGCGAATTCTCGCTCCGTGCTTTCTATCGATTATTGGCATCTTAGCGATATTTATTGTTTGAAGGAACCTGCGGAGGTGAGTGCAGTCAATATTGTCTGTGTCTAGCGATAATCGCGGTTACGAGGAACGTGTATGTGTGCGCGAGAGGGAGCGGAGCCGCAGATGGATGCAGCTAATAAATGCAGATAAGTGCCGGCATTGCGAATCAGTTTTAATTGAAGTAGCCACGCCTGTACTTTTAATTTAATGGAGATATTTGCGAGTACGAGAGATAAGGATTGAAGATCTTCTCTCGCTGGCTCTACTTTCTAAGACAAATTTTTTTCTTAATTATCTTTATCGAGGACTGGCCAGCGCCGGCGGCATTATTTAACAATATAAATACGCTAATTTTTGCGCTCGGTGTATTTTCAAGAAATTTAACTCGCCAGGGATTGATGTAGAACTTTTGGAATGGAAAAGTCGACGTACGTATGTACGTACGCGGACTTCTCGGAAAGATTTATTTCTCCTGTACGTATCAATGTAAACAATAGTAATATGTACAGGATTAAAATGTTGTTTATGCTTACGCCGACAAGTCCGAGCCCAAGAACAATGACTCATTTGTATAATAAATTTCAATCTCTTTAAAAACGTCTTCGAAATAATTAAAGAGGATATTCTCTATTGATACGCCGCTCTGTATATAATTCTTCACAGCAGCCTCGCAACAATTTTATGTAGAAATTTTGGAAATATTTATTTCTTACTTTACTTACTTACTTACGTACTTTACGTAAAGTTAAATTTGCAATTTAACTAGTTGAATTAAAAAAATGGAAATTGACTTTTTACGACATCTTGTAATAAAAATTTATCCTTTCGCAGTCATGCCTCGGATTACAGAAAATTATTTTATTACCATTAATATTCTTCGTATGACTCAATTATAAAAATATCACTTGGCTTTCAATTGTGATTTACTGCTTCTAAACAGAAAACTTACATACGTTCGGATATAATTACTCTGTAATTGCTTTGCCGTGCGGGCGTGTGCGTGTCTTCCTTTTAAATTCCCTATGTATTTTATTGCATGTGCTGGCAAACACATTAAACAGCCATAATAAATGCAAACTATTTTATTGTAATCATTCATCATAATTATGGATCATTCTTACAATGCCAAGCCTGTGCGTTCTACTCTTAGTGTTTAAGCATTAGCGAAGATTAAAGGTTCCGATGTGGCGTTGAGTACTTTTCTCAACATTATTGACTTTCTACAATCGTGTTCTACTCAAAACTGATAATAAAACACTTAAATTAATTTTTTTTTAAAGAATTCCTTAAGTTTTTCAATGTCTTTTTTAATTTTATTCTATAGATTATTATATTTGCGAGAAGCCGTGTAGGAATTTAGAGGAATTTCAGGGAGACATAGAGCCACAGATTCGCTTTAGATTTTCCAATTATTCTGCACGTTTTGTAAATAACGTAATCCATACGGAGGCCGTAAAAAGATGTTTTATTGTGATTACTGAGTATCATAGCCAAATTGTCCGGCAGAGTACTTATACTCTTGGTACAAGTATAACAAAGTTCAATAATTTGTGAGACTTAAACGCAGGCAATTAATTTGTTGTCGCATCAGCAAAGACAAGATAATGCCGTCGACGTTTTGATAAAACATTTTATTACCAAGTTAATAAGCTGCCGTCGGGAAAAGACGAAAATTAAATCAATTTATCTTGATTTAACACGCCATTACTGTCATCGCAGAGCCTCGGGTCTGAGTCATCGGGCGACGTCTTGCCAAAGCTATTACTCACTTTCGATAAATCGAATCCCATAAGTCGGCGATCTTTCGAGGAAAAACGAGACGTACCGCACCTCCTCTCGTAAGTGCTTTACTCCCTCCTGTTCTACCTGTGCCCCCTGCCCCCTGCCTCCCATGAGCCGCCGATACCATCGAGGAGCCTGGGAAGGGTGGGGTGGGAAGACCGGATTACGGGAGGAGACGAAAAACGATCGAGTGATAATTGCGGCGGTCCCGGGTCCCGCTTCGGGACCGTTACCTGCAAATCAACGGCCCAGTTAAGCCGAACTCCCTCCGACCCTCCCTCCCACACGACATCCGAAAGCGCAAATTCCATTAATTGAAATTCGCGACGCTCCCGAGAGAAAAGAAAGAACCGGTCCGACCCACGGCCACGGCCAATCCTTCAACTCGGTCGACCTTTTTTCAGCCTCCGCCGTGCCTCCCTCCGACCCCTCCCCCTTACACCGGTGCATCGGCGTATGTATGAGTTGTCGCGCGACCGACTCATCATTCGCGACCATTCGCGACCTCGATATTCCTTACACTTTAATTTAGCGGCCGACTGCCAGTCTCGCTCCGACACCGCCATTTCTGATTATCCGTCAAACTAGAAACTGCAGTTCTAATTACTTAATTGACCAGATACATCGACTAATGCCGACTAATCGGCAAAGTTACATTTTCACTTCGTTGCCTGCCCACATTACCGTTATTAGTCATTTTATTTTCCTCGAGCTCCAAGCTTTTCAAAACGCGCGCTTACAAAACCGATAAAACACCTTTTCACTTTAATTTATTCCCTACTTACACGAAAAAAAAGAAAGAAAAAACGAAAGAAAAAAATTAATTCGGATCATATTTATCTATTCAAGCGTTCGCACTCCAACCAATGTACTTTCAGTATTATTTAATCTAATATCGGAAATCATTCTTTACGTTTAATTGCATTTTTACAGGAATTTATGTCACAAAGCTCGTTTAAAAATATATAACTAGAAATGGATGATGTTGCAAGGTTAGCCTTCTTATCCTTATACGATCCATTGCAGCACAGCGAGCAATTTATTTTCATTAGAGACGAATTTCATACGTTTTTTTCTCGTTCCCTTTATCCTCGTTATATAACTCTGTATCACTCTATAAAGATTAAAGTGTACGTTTATTAGCTACTTAAAGTTCCGCAAATCATAATAAATAAACAATCTCTAGTGCTAACTATCTTGAACTACTAACACATTCTCCCACATACTTTATAAGTTCAGCTAACAGGGCTAACCTTAATGTATAAAGCGTCGGTATAATGTTTAAAGGCACTTTTAGTACCAGAAATATTCGTTCAAATTATTTATTTTAATTTATACGAGTGAGATGTTTAGTCTGTTATGTATGTATTATCTGTATTAACTGTAATGATCTAATAATAGGTAATTTTTTTTGTACGTCATACAATTCATTTGCATTATATAGATCGTAGGTTTATATCAGAAAATATTATTCGACGAACTTGGAATTAATTCAAATGTTTAAAATTGTTGAAAATGAATAATTCAATCGTGATTCCTTTATATAATATCCGGTATTTATGTAATATATTGAAGAATGCCAAGTAACATACAGTCATGTCTCATGTCCGTATTTTTTTTTTTTTTTATTATCTTTGTCTAAATAACGCGAAGAAACGCTGTCTTAAAAAATCGCTTAGTTTCTACAAGTTAATAAAATAGTATCATTTTCAATTTACGAATACGAATACAAATGTACATTGGTTTCTTTTAATTGAAAAAAATATAGTTATGACTGTGGAATTGAATTTACATAATCTCGAAGGCATAAGTTTTCATTTTAACTGTATAATTGAGATGTTTAAAGGTCTATACGTTTAATATACAGACTCATCACCAATAAATTCTTTCGACAAATTAAATCTCTTATTTGAAGATATTGATAAGTTTATTATGTGTTTTTTAAATGTATAGCTCATTTAAGCAAACTATAATTAATCAGTTGAATTTGTTGAAATAATAATGTTCATGAAGAAATACAAAACAGGCATTAATTCTAATTATGCCGTTCCCTTAAAAAATAATCAACTATGCTGCATTACATCATAGGGATTATCTGTTAATATATATATATATATATATATGCGTGTGTGTATAAATTAAACTATAACGACAACAGTATCCGTCGCTATCACGCATCCATTCACGAAGGAATTATTATAGATAATTACGGTCACGTAGAGGTAATCTAAGGTATCCTTCCTTATCCCAATTATCGTAAATTTTTACATTTGAATAATTTTACAATATTTTCATGCTTCTTTTTTACTAGTTTGCAAGCAGCTCGAGCGAATATGCCATCTGTTCTGTTATTACAGCTTTGAAAATGATATTACCAATAATTTTCTTATTTTCCACTCCCTGTAATTATCTATATTTTTCTTATCGCTCGAACTTGAGTCTTTTCAGCCGAGTCGAGTACGTCCTGCATCGAAGTGGCTTTGACTTAAGCGTAAGATTTCAACGCAAATATTCAATGTGTTGACGACGTATCGCGATAAAAAATGGCGTTTTTCTACGGAGATATTAGGACAGACGACAGTGTCGGTAGCGTTGGATGGCTTGGTGTCGTTTTACAACATTAAATAACACGAGATACGCTGCTTAACATTCGTAACGCAGAGTCGCGCGTAGTAATTATCATAGTTATAAGAGAGCAGATATTGATCGAACATTGTACCTCATGATCTGATTAACAAGCTCGGATCCGTACAGAACGGTAAATCGGTCGCGCGAAGAAACAGTCACCGGCGCGGACAAAGTGTCGTAGGAGGAATCAAACGAATGAGTTAATTGCGGCAGCAGCCCCCTCCCCCTCCCAATGTTCCCATTCACCTCCACGTCTCTCTCTTTCTCTCTCTCTTCGCTTAATTAACTGTTATAAATGACCGCGACCTCGAAACTTCCTCTCCCCCAGCCACATACACACACGCAAGTGCGCGCGTACACAATGGAGAGGACGCTGCTCTTGGAGGTCGCCGGCTCTCACGGTCCTCCTGCTGTTCGCGCAAAAAGATATAGACGGTCGGGAAAAAGGAGAGCGGCCCCACTCGGCTGTTGACACCGCCTACGCGATCCGCGGTTACATGTGATACGTGCACCGAGGTAGCCCCCCCCCTTCGCCCGTTCCTATTGCTTCTTTTGCTGCGTCGATGCTTTGACGTCGAAGACGTGGCGGTTCCGTTAACTCGATGCCTCTAATTAGCCACCGTATAAATAATTATGCTTAATTAGCTGCTTTTATAGAATAGCTGAAAGTGGTATGAGGGTGTAAGGTAATCGAATGCTCGGTACGCTCCCTCCCCACACCCTTGCCCGCTCATTGTCCATCTAATGACTATTGACTTCTGACTAATCCAATTTCCTTTGAATACCGTCGAATGTTCCTGCCCCAACGAGTTTTCTTTCTCCTCATTGTCAGTGGTACTTGCGAGTCACGACAATGATACTGTGTATTTACTTTTCTCAAAATGCCCAATACAATTTTCGAGAATGCTTAAGCATTCGTAAGACAATACGTATTTCGAGCAGCTTTATGAAATACGGAATTCATTATCGTTTTATCTTGTCGTCCCCGAATGAAATGATATGTAAAAATATTCTTTAATTGCGCGACTCTGAATTATTACAACGCGTAAAGAAACTACTCGACAAGTGCATTTGTTATAATAGGGATGCAGCGGCAGCTGCTGCTTTTGGTATGCTTTAATTAAGATTGTACTGTCATGTATTCCGGAAGGTTTTTTATTCAGTACGTTTCCATGTCACATGAGAATTTCAGGAAAAAGTTTATTCTCAAACGTGATCCTGTTATAGTCATGCACTTTTAGGGGTCATTGGTACCGAGATAATAGAAAAAAATTTTAATTTAGTCCTTATAAATATTATTCAAAATATATAATCCGATCTTATTTTTTTCGAAATGAGAGTAATATCGTTATTAATGAGACACAAATTATAATTTATCTAAACTAGTTGCTAAATCTATAAAGTTAATATGCATTCCTCATTATTTTAATTGATAATCAATTTGTTATTATTTAGGATATAATTTACATTCCATTGTAAAATTGAATTGGAATAATTAAATAAAATAATAATAATAATAATATATAGAACCGTTCGATTAATGTTCATATATACTCAAATCAACTGGGAAATGATTAAAATTACCATATTTATCGCAATTTTCTTTTACAAAAATGTTTTATTCAAATTAAAGCAACTTTCGGATTCACTGTAATTAAGAATAATTTATGCTTAATAATGTAGATCGTATAATTACTTATATATGTAAGATATTAATTAAACAACTATGTTTACAAGAAAAAGATAATCTACAGTAAAATCTGGCAGATAATATGTATTACAGTAAAAATTCGTTACGTCAACCTCGTGTACATTGCTGCAAAGGCGATTTTTCTACAGATAAATTTTGACTCGCAATATGGCGTTTTCTCACGATCCCAATAGAAGGGAGTGATAATCAAATTAGGACACATAAGCACGATAAACGATATTTCTAAATTCAATGCTAAATTTCACATATTTTAAAAAAATATTAATTGCTATCGTACTAATTGCTTTAAGTCTGACAGTATTTATTACCAAATAGATTATAAAAATAAAATATATTGATAATATTATGTAGATTAACGAATGAATATGCCACTAAAAATTAAATGCCTATAATTACTTTTATTTTACAAAACCTAAATTATATTTTAATACTGGATATTAACAAATTATGAATTAAGCAAGGATTCCTCAAATTTATATCTATTAGAAGATTTATGTTCACTTTTAATTTATATATTGCTGCCTTTCCTTTCTAAATGTGAAATAAGTTTATAATTCAAATCTACAAACTTTATTTGCTGCACTCGGTAAAACTATTGTATTCACTATAAAAATATTTTCCGTACTCTGCAAAAAAACAATAAATAAATTAATAAATTATGTAAAAACTGTTTCGTAATAATGAAACGCCTGCAAAGAAATTAAGAAATTCAATATTTTATCGAGATTCGGTACACAATTCGTGTACAGCAATTAAAGGTTGATCTTTTACGTAATTACTAAGGCTTCTATTTTCTAATCTTTAATCGCAATTCGTATAAAAGATAACTCAGTCTTTTTTTAGAATCATACATCGTAGTTAGACACTTAAAAGCCTTTGTATTATTATATTTTATTCATGAAATGTATATATTTACTGCATAACTTTACAAATCTATTAAAAATAATCGACTACAGTTGGTAATTATTTAACAACTTCTACGTTCGCATTTAATAATAAAAATGATACAAAGGCATGATCGTAATGAGTGAAACTAAATATTCAATTACATTGATGTAATAATTCGTATTGATTAATCTGAACTTTAAAAATTAACGTGACCATTCAAAAAACCACACCTTTGTCCCATAAATTCATCAGAATTAGTTAATAATAATAATAATATAATAATAATAAATTAAAAATTAATAATAATAATAAAAATAGTAGTAGTAGTAGTAGTAGTAGTAGTAGTAGTAGTAGTAGTAGTAGTAGTAGTAGTAGTAGTAGTAGTAATAGTAGTAGTAGTACTTTACTTATCACAGGTTTTAAAATTTAATACTTTAATTTAATAGCTTAAAATTTTTTTATCGTCTTTAGCTTAAAAGTAGAAATTATAATTCTTTCGTGCATATTGAAAACGTAGTTACAATACTTAAACGGCTTAATAGTCATATATTTTTAGCTATTTTGGTATAAAATAAATGGACTTTATCGTAGTTTAATACCTTTAATTTATAATTGTATTTACGCGGAGTTTGAAAAACAAGAATCTGTAAAGAATATAAATTACAGAATTTGATAAATCTTTGTAAGAGAATTTTTTTAAATTCTATATGAAGAAAGGATCAAGGAATGTCAGAATGATAATTAAGTTTTTGGGAAATTATATCTTACAAAGTTTAACGGTTTGCAAGACACAATCAAATATCATGAGAATACATTTATTTTCGAATAAGAAAATGTATAAGAAGGAGAAAGTGTTTATTGTTTGAAAACGTTTCATAAATTGACTTTTGAATCTTCATAATTTGTAACTCAATATAAATAAAATTATAGTATAACAACCATCTTTGTGAGCTTTAAATGTAACTATGAGAAGTTTACGGCTAGTTAACTACGTGGGATGCTCATAAGCTTTCTAATATTTTATCTAATGAACTGACTTACGTCACACGTGTATGCACTACCGAATGTAAGAAAGTAAAATAAGTATTGGTAAGCGTTAGAATACAAAATGTTCTGATTAATGTTTAAATGAAAATGATTTTACGATTGTAAAAAATATGAAAATTACTTATTTAATAGTTATTAACAATAAAAATACAATCTTAATATAATATTCAAGCGAAAGCAGAAATATAATAAATTTAATATTACCTACTATTTTTTTACATATCTAAGAAATATTTTTCAGTAATAAACGGTCTTTTATCTAATCTTAATACAAGTTAAGGATAAGCTAACAAAAAATTTTCTCGTTCGCAAGCGCTAAACGAAATATAAAAGTTAATTACTTCATTAAAGGAACAAAAGTTTATTTCAGTTTGAATAGAGGTACATCTGTATAAATATTGATTTACAAGTTGAATTACAATGTTAAGAATTTTTCAAAATTGTCGAAATATAGAATAATTGGCAGAAAATGTGAAGTACCACAAAGTTTTTATGTGCATTAGACAATGATTTCACATTTATTAATTTCCTAAATTCTCTGTAAGCTTAGTGAAAATCCCAATACAATGTTTATATTTCGTGATTTAATTGAAAGTTAAACAATAAAATTTTAATGAAAATGGAAAATTTTTATAGCAGGACTTCATTCGATTATTTTTCTTTGTATTAGCAAAAAGTGTTAGAAGAAATTGAATAATTATAATGAAACAGCTTAATAATTTTAATAATACTTTCGGAGAGGTCGTGGTTGAAAGGGTCTGCGCATAAAACGCTTTAAGATCCTGCTTTACAAAATATCAAAACATACAAAAACTAGAAACAAATAAATAAATTGAATTTCTAAAAAAAAAAATAAAGCTATTTATTTTAATGCTTAACAGCTTTTACAGACAAAAATTATAATATCGGACACTTTTTTATTTACATTTGTACATTTCTGATAAACTATTAATTTCATTAGAAATTGTTGTATTTCTGAATCGAAGAGAAATTAAAATGAATTATTTTTCAAGATCTTAAGATAAATTAGACATAGTAGGAGATGGTAAAAGAAGTTTTGAAATTGCAATTATGTGCACTCGTTGAAAATTCGATCGTATGCATACGCATACGTGCACGTACACAAACGCGCACGAACATTGTGTAGCTTATCTAGTAGACAATTTATAGCAGATACAGAATAAATAGAACGCGCCTTCTTTAGAAGTTACAATCTGATAGCTTCATAGGCCATTCCCGACATCGCGTACACATTCTCCATCATTTTGAATTTTAAAATTGCTTTTCTTGCCTTTTTTCGCTCCTCGAAAGTAGATTGAAAATATTTAGAAAAACAATAAATTATCTCTAGAGAAAATCAAGCGTCACAATTAATATTCATAAAAGATAAAAATTCAGATTTCACTCCTGATTAGATTTACATTAAAACTTGATTACCCTTTTCAAGGAAAATTTACATTCATAAATGCATACGAATGCATGTGAATGTCCATATTCACATAATATGAAAGACCTGTAGGTACGTAGCCTTATAGACACAAATGCATTATACGCTATTTTCATAACAAGTTCTATAAGCCCCCGATACACGCTCGCCACGAAGCATTAAAATCATTATTGATGTATTAAAAAAAAAAATATATATATATATATATATACATATATAAATATATATTTATACACAAGCGCGCGCGCGCGCGTGCGTAATACGACGCATAAAATAAATATTTTTCAAGGAATGCTTTTGTGGTTGATATTGTACAGTCATTGTTATGCTATTTAAATACTTTCGATCCACTAGGTAATTTAATATATTTGAATCGTTAAAAATAACAAGTAAGATTTTTTAATAAATGGTGAAAAATTAAGATATAAGCGAATTGTGTATCTCGCGTAATTCAATCCGACTCTATAAATAATTTAATTTGCCTATTCAAGATACATGGCTAAGATAGGCACGAGTGCATTAGGGATATAAATCGATCTTAAATTATAGGATTGGCGATGATTATGATCTGATCGGCATGGGAGAGAACCAAAGTTGAATTGAATGCTTCTGCCCGAGGTCTTCTACAATGTATTGCGGATAATATAGTATGGCGGTGTCCCGGGCGGGCGGGAGGGGGTTCAAGTTTAACACGTTTTCCAGCAACAGGTCAATGGGAATGCACTCGACTCGACGACCTAAAGGGATTTCACACGCTCGATTATCCTCGGCTGCTGCTCGCAGTTTGGCCACCGCGGGGGAGCAAAAAGGCGAGATCTTTGGTTAGCGGGGACATGTTCGGTAACGGAGAACCGTCGTCGAAAGCCGTCGGCTCGAGATCCCGAGCCTCTCGGATGTCAGTGATCCGCTCGCGAGGCGCAATTTATCACCGTGACCGGGGCCTTCTAAGCAAATCCGAGTCGATCCCGAGCCCCGGACCCTTCGTCGTCGACGAGCTGGTGAAATTTGCCGTCCCGTATTAGAAAGTCATGCCGCGGCATGATCGTGATGCACCGACGGACAAGTGCTTCTTACGCCTTCGCGTCTCCACGTCTAGCTAACACGCCGACGAAGTTTAAGCGCTGCAGCTGGGCTACGCAAGACGAGCTCAATACGCGGCTCGATAAGCGAATCCGTCGTTTTCTCGTGTCCCCGGGCTACCCGTACTTATTTGACCAACCAAGACTCAAGACCCTCAATGGCCGAATTAATAAAGGCTTTTCTTATCTCCTCCCAAGACAATATTACAGGCGTAAGCCTATCCCCATCACCACATGTCGATACCGATATCACCCACGATGCAATAAAATAATCCGGCAGTTAAATTTCATTTTACTCCATTAATAAAATACATATTATTGTTCTCGTTCGTTCGTTCGTTCGTTCGTTCGTACGTTCGTTCGTTCGTACGTTCAACGAGTCCACCATTCGTATATCCTGCACTGCACGGGCAATTAAATCTTTATAATAATTGTGTAATTAATTCAAACAAACAATTTTTATTACGAACAAAATAAACAACATAACCTCATTTACTGACTAATTCGAAAAAATGAAAATTCAATTCGGTTCTCCATCTCTGGCCTTTTCTTATATTAATACAGTCGTCTCTTTTGTCTATAGGATTTATCGTTCCTCGACATATTATCTACGTTTTTAATGGAATGCTTTCAATGGTCCTTACACATCGGCTAATAATATCCTACGGAAAGCAAATCATTCGATTTATAATAATGTTTTCAAGAGGCTGACTATATTTAGCAAACATCGATATAAATTTCAATATTTTTTTTTTTTTCACCTTATTTACTACAAGTTTTCAAGCATCATAACATTTAAATAATTTCATGACTTTATTACGTGAAGATTATCTATCAATAGTTAAATATTCAATTGATAAATGATGTTTTTTCTTCATCGTATGGTTTAGATCTAAATTTAATGAATACAACAACATTGAAGAATTTATTATGGATTACATTACAAGCGAATTAGAGATTTACTTCTTTTTGTTGTTTTTACTGCAAAGGATATTTGAGCCATAAAATTTCTAATCAGGAAGTATACTGCCTAATAATATATTAGTTGGTGCACTTTAAAAATAAAAATTCGTTATACCGCTTTGATGATTTAATTAAACGGATTTTTTAAAAATTCAAAACAGGATCAGTAGTTGTTTAAGATTACATATTTACACCAAGAGATTCAGCTTTTTATATAAATTTTCACTGGAAGTTCATCGATTACGATTAACATAGAAGTTCAAGAGATCTTGGCGATCTTAGCAGCGCAAGAGTATGAAACTTTGAAATCCTAAAAGATATTTATAACTATCTCAGAACTCGATCAAACTTTGGATTTAGTTCTACCCATCGGCTATTATCTAAGATTGAAAACTTTAAATGATTATTGTTAAAATATAAAGTAACGTTTTTTCTTAATAAATATTAATATATATATATATATGTATATATATGTGTGTGTGTGTGTAAATGTAGATGTTGTTTGAGGCAAGCGTTGTTATGTAATAATATCATGCTTGTCACGGATGATGGGCTCTCGATAAAATTAAAATAAGGAACCGTTATGTGATTATTGACTCTTGCATTCGTCATCGCTTGGGAAACAGTAAGTGGAAGGGAGAGAAATGCGCAAAAGAAGAGAAAGGAGACTTGGTTTTGCGCACCTACGGCGACGGACGCTTGATTGATGGCCAAGAGAAGTTATAAGCAGTGGTATTCGGGCCTCGGCTATTTCATACCAAAGTGCATTGATGAAATCGCTTCAGACCGAGTCCAACGAGATTATGGATAGGGAAGAAAGCCCGGGACTACTCTTCCGAGGAAAGGAGTAGACGTTAAATTATTTAACTAGAGTCGAATGCGGGGAAATTTCATTAAATCCCCTTGTGCAATTCGTCTAGAATACGGGAATAGCTTGTAGATTATCGTCTTTCCGATTATTCTTCAAATAAAATATCCCGTCCACCTCAAATGCCATTCAAATGATACCATCACACGTGTATAATTGCAATTTATTCCGTTGCCTCTTATTCATGCGAGCTCCCCGCGTGCTTGTGTGCTTGTGTGCTTGTGAGCTTTCAATGCACCAAGTACTCGTATAATATATATTCCAAACCAAATTATAGACATACGTTTCTTTAACGAACAGTCCTTGTTTATTCCCCATTCAACATTAACATCGGACTTGGATTCTTCCAAGTCCAGTCTTCGTATATCTGTGCACGGACGTTCCTACTGACGGAGATGACGAGGGTAAGGCCGACAGGTGTCGTCTTACCTTTTTTTTTTTTACATAGAACTTAAGAAAAGAAGAGCGCTCAAAAGAATTTATAATTGTCATGGATTTTATATAATCTAAATGGAATGGTTCAGCGTTACGTGCAGGGTAGATTAATATTTATCGTTCTTCGTTGTCAAAAGCGCATTTTAACAGCGTCTCTGTTGTATGTAAATGTCGTGTAAAGTAGTTCTTTAATATAAATAAATTTAAATGCCTTGACGTTGCCGTTACGAAGTAAACCACGAAACCACAAAACCGTAAATGAGATTTCAGCCTTCGCATTCCCCGTCGATTTACTTTAGGTAATTATTATTGTTGTTGTTGTTGTTGTTGTTGTTGTTGTTGTTGTTGTTATAGTGAATGCAGGGAGGCTCGGGAGTAGTTGTAGGGGGTGGGGTGGGGGGAGAAAGAACCACTGGTGCATTCTTATTTATTGAAGCTATTGAAGACGCTGTACCAACTGCGTTATGTACATAAGGTAGATGGACTATTGAAAAAAAAAAAAAAACATGGGATGGAGAGTTCGGTATCGGCGGATAAGACACTTGTTGCGATAAAGGGTAAATGCTGTCGGTTTAGCTGGGTCAGGAGTGCTTGGTTCGGGCATGCGACCGCCGATCGGTATCCAGGATCCAACAATCGGTAAGGACCATGGGCGAGCAAAGCGCGATAAGCATTAACGGAATTAATGGACACGGGATCACGCGGGGTGGGGGTGAGGGGCGGGGGGAGGAATAAAAAGCGCGCGTGCTCCTGAGAAAATTGATCTCGCTCGCTGCGAGAAAACTGCCCGGCGACTCCTATATTTGTAAGCAGGCATTCATCCTTCCTGCCGTTTCTGGCATCATCGCAAACCATCCGCGCACTAACGGAAGCCAGCGTTGCCTCTATTTCATTGGAAACTGCTGAATTTTCCCGCTCGGCAAGGAAAAAAAGTCGAGCCTTTTAAATTGACCAGCAGAGTCGCGGATAATTCACGTATACTTCTTCTATTATTTCTTGATTTTAAGACTCGTAGCGGAGAATTTACGTCGCGATAATTTAACAAGTTCCGTTATCGAACATTGGCAGTTAACAGTTTGTCCGGCTAATTATTTTTAATTTACTAATCAGGTTAGATAACAGTTCCTTTACTCTGCTGGCAGAGTTTTCCGATGCCGAGCAAAAAACAAAGCAGATGAACACGCTAAGCGATATTTCTTTTTCCAACTTTCATCTTTACCCTCGCCCCTTCGTCCATTTTTATAATCCAACTAAATATATCTTCTTAACGCTTGTGTGCGCTCCCTTCTCCTAAGGCTTCACTTACTTTACTTGCAACAAGCCGGCATCATTATAAAACGATAATCCACCATGTCTTTGTAAGTTATTGGCCGTAGACGTATTTTGTCAGAAAAACGAAAAGACCGCACATAACCTGCAAACTTTTAATTAATATTCATATCTAACTCGATCTTGTGCGAACTATTACTAACAGCAACTTTATTAATTTTATTTCCAAAAGTTTTTCCATTAAAATAATTATAAAGCGAGTACGTCTATTTTCACTTTGCTCTTCAGTTCGGTTATCTTCAATCAAATTAAAGAAAAGGTTATTGCTCGAGTACGTACGTATAAGCGCTTACGTGTACGATTACAGATTCATCGAGCTCTTGACGATTTCTACCCAAAGAATTTAAACTTGCCTTTCCACACACACCCCTCCTTGCCCCCCTGCCCCCCCCTCGTCGTAATTGTGAAACTTTATCACGGGGTATTAAAGGAAAATCGCAAAGGCGCAGGCGTCGAGTATATACTACTCCATTATCAGATTATTAAAGTCGAAACGATTTGCATCTTCGGCTCGATTGTCTCTACGTTTCATATAAAGTGCATATAAAGTGCATATAAAGTGCACGAGAGAGTGCGCCGAGACATTGTTTATTCTTTAATTTGCTAATTTATTTGAAAGTAGCCTATAAAGTTCATCAGCCAATAAACTAAGCGTACGCCTGCAGGTAGGAATATTAAAAGAATTTTAGAAGAATATCGTTATAAGACAATCGAGATCAATCAATGAGATGCACAATAATTACGAGCTTTACGTATAATTAACAAAATCGGTTCGTTAAATGCAAGTGAATAGTGAATGTAGACGTGTTTTACGGGAAGTGGGAAGAGAGTAAAAGCTAGTAAAAAAAGTTCATATTCATTGTCTTTAAATCGGATCGACGAATAAATATTTCGCATATTTCATTTCAGCTCATGTACTTCCATATATAACAATTGCCATCAACTTGAACAGGAATGCACTTCGATTACACCGAGATCCGTCGGATCATCCGGTGCAGCATTCTTGAATTTAATGAAGGTGCCGATGCTGCTGGGCTGGTAAAATTGTTAAAAGCCACATCATCTTCTCCAAGCATAGAGTGTTTATTAGTTAATAAAACAAAGTGTCTGTGTACCCCGTGTCGTTAAGGTTTTATTAAATTATGTTTGGCCAAAACGAAATTGCTTTTATAAATAACGCCGAAAGCGACTCGTATGCGGCAGATTTGGGCTTTCAATGTAATATAAAATATCTGAAACGTCTCGTCTTCCTGTACTTCTTGGCCAAATACATTCCTCCTCTGTTTAACGATTAAGTGGGCTTAATGTGCTTAACAACACGTGGCATTAATTGCTATTGAGCAGAGAGAAATTCTCACGCGTTTGGATAAGTATGTACGTAAATAGTCGTTTTTGTATTTCCTATTATATATCCTAGGCGTTTGAACAGCGATAAGTCCATTTTTCGGGCTTTGAGTAAATTTAAATAAGATAAAGTGCCGAAAAGTGAATTGAAACAATGAGGCGCTGAGCAGAATAATATCTTATCGGGCTTATTGTTGCTCTCTTGGGCGATTCAAGGCAATTCATTCTATTGAAATTTCAAGTATCGCGAGTATCGGATACGAATATGAAATATTCGTAAAACAAAATATGACATTAAGATTGTTTATTACCCTTGCCGTTTATTTCTGTTATTTCAAGAAAGAAAAGCAGCACGGACTTGGCGCGCCCCTCCCCTCCCGCCGTGCATGCGCCGCTGCGCTGACGAGTCAGTTAAACAAAGGAAGGCGTAGGAAATAATAAATAAATAAATGAAAATAACATTGGCTTCAATTGGTATAGAAGAAAAAGTTAAGGAGATGGTCGATAGCGAACCGGTACGGATATCGTCAAAGAAAATGAAATAAGTTTCAAATCAAGATCATCCTCTCTATATAGAGTCGAGTAGTCGTTTCGCTTGTGACGTTCATATATATATATATATATAAGAGAAGTAGTAATAACTCGTGCTTAAAAGGATAAAACTTTCTTACAGGGCTCGACCTTGCGCCATATAAATAACAAGGGTAGAGGTCCGATGAAAACGCGGAGCTCGATCTCGTGCCGCGGCTCTCGCCATCGCCAGCGTCAATATGGAGTTAATCGAAGTCCGTTCGTAAAATCGCCAAGTCGAACAGTAGTGTAGTAGTGTAAAAGGTGCAGTAATCACGATAACTCGAAAAACGAGCCCGACCGACCGACCAACCTCATCACACCCCGTAATTGCCTGTTTTCGTGGATCACCGATCGGCTGCGCTCACCTCTGCGCAACCCCCCCCCTCCGCTCACCTACCCAGGAATGAATGAAAAAAATATAAATAATAATTATTAATAATAATAATAATGCATCGCGCATCTATGGAGAGCCCCCGCTGCATCCCTTCGGACCTCGTGTAATATTTGCCCAGATGCTCCTTCAGCTTTTTTTTCCTTTTAATAAATTCCTCTCCTTCCATTATTGCAGCTCGGCGATTCTTCATTTATCCCAGGATAATCCTTAACTTTTCCTTATTCACGAAGCCATTTCCTTATCCTCGAGCCGATCCTCTATCGCGTAATCCATTCTAACGAGACCATTATACACGGCCAATCGAATTCCATTACGTAAGTAAAAATCCTCTCCCCCCTGTCCCCTCTCCCTCGCTGCACCTTGGGCCCACGATTTATCTATAAGAGCACTTTCTGCGGATCATTAAATATCATAGATCTATTTGATTACAACAAAATCTCTTCTTTCCGATGAAGACATTATTATTATTTTTTTTAAACCACCGATTATTAATTAATAATAATAATCTATAAAAGGATTGTAAAAGAGCAACAAGTTACGATCATTGTAGACCTAAATATCATCCGATTGCTTTATGTTTCGTATGTTTTTTATTTATTTATTAACAAGAATCGATATCACGCAAATGAAACATGCAATCTGTCACAAATTCTTGTGTCGTTATTCACTTTGAGTTACTTTCATAATCAGAATTTCGCCTTCATTTTTCATTTTCGACATTTGCTTACGATTGTTAATAACGATGACTCGATCGAAAATCTCTTTACGTATGATTAAACGGACACTCGGGACAACCAAAAATCTAAATCGAACGATCAGTGATCAGCGGCTCGAGTATTTTAATTGATAAAGCCGCTGTAACGAATACCTTATGATTAATATTAGTTCTAAAATACCTTGGCAGCGATCAGATTTTCTCTCTGCCTGCGCTTTTAATGGCCTTCGAGCAGCAGATAAATAAGATAAAACTACTCTCTTTAATGCGCTTACGTATGTGGATAAATTAATGGCCGACTGCCGGAAAATTATGTAGCGAATTATAAAAGTGATAATTGTAGAAACGGTGGGTACTGAAAAATATTTTTCTGAAACGATCGGCGCCGTTGATGTTTGCAAAAATAAATCGAGATCGCTCGAGTCGAGCGGCTGATCGAGCATCGAGCACAAGCACGAACCTAGAGGAATAATATTCTTGAAGATTTGGGAGAGGCCGGCGGAAGTCGGATGGATAATCGCCTTCCGCCCCCCTCCTCGCCCGTATACGCGACGTAATAGAAATCACGGCCAAGCGCCACTATATTTTATAGCTGAAAAAGTTTTTCTGAAAGGCTCGTTAAAGGAAAATGAATTACCATAATGAGCAACGGTAATCATAACGATAAATACAGCGATACGTACAATTCAATTTCCGAGGAGTGGACGATGATGCTCTTCCTACCGGGGATTTCAGATTCGTCCCACCAGTCTCCCCCTCCCCCCTTACCGGCAGGGCTACCTAGCCGGAGCCTAATTACGGGAGCGGAAATTAAGAACGGGAGTAGGGGGGCTAGGAAGGATACGATAGGATAGGATAAATCACTAGGCCTCGATGCCGCGATCTAATTACGCCGGATTCCTACAAGGGATATTGCAGCATCTACTGCACAGTGTTCCTGATCACCAGCTGCGGCCGACTGCGGAACTCCGGGAATCCCGGACGCTTACCGGAACAGCCGACCCCGCACGGGGACGGGACACCCTTACACCTCGACCCGGATGACGCTTCAATATCTCCTGGACTTCCGGGTCTGACCAGGACTGACACGTAATTTCGAAAGTCGTTTGCCGGTCAGCGCGGCTTTACGTCACGCGATTCCACGTTTCCAGGCCGGCTTTGTGTGATTTGTAGCAGCAGCGGCAACCGTGGCAGCATCAGCGGCAGCGGCAGTCGCTGGAATTTTTACTCTTCTTTATCAGGAAGAGGCCACAATATCCTTTACTGCGTTTCACTCGTGATTACGCGCAGCCCTCGCCGCACCTTCCTCCCCCTTCCTCTTACGTGACATGCGAGCCAATTGAGAGCGCACTACGGCCATCGTTAACACAACATTGTCCATGTTAACTCGAACGTCTTACAAATCATAATCATCGTTGACACACTTTATCCCAACGCATTATACATAATCCCAAACTTGTTTATTATCACCTTGTTCGCACGATGTCCACCCCCCCCCTCGCGACTCTCTCTTAATCCCCTTTGTTCAAGCCAATACAGCCCAGCCGCACGATTGCATTGCAAACCCTGTAGGCGTTACATTTTGTATTATCGATAACGCCATATTGCATACCTCTCTCATCTTTCTCGTTTTTTATTAGTTGTTTTAATTAACAATGACGGGCTCGCTTACTTTCATTACTTTTTAATTGCACTTCTTATAAGCGAGCGCGTGTCCTATTATTTGTACTTTTTTCACTTTCTCTAATAAACGTATCTCTCGAACGCAATAATGGCGTCACTTATCAATTACGAAACCCATGACTTCCAGGATTAAAACTTTAAATAATACTTTAACCTGCACTTTGAGGCGTAATTACGTGAAGCGGGATCCCCCGCCGTCCCCCTACAAAGCCAAGATTTTCTAAAGGCTGTCCTAAGCTTAAATCCAGCCCGGGGATTTAACAATTCATAAACCATCTGGTACTTTTATTCTTACGCCTCATGCCACTAGCACGATTACCTCCTTTCTTCTATCGATATAAAGCGGAATAGGAAGCCATAGGAGAGCTTGCGCAAGCGAACGTAGATGCATATTTCATGAAAGAACTGGTACATACACTCGATGAAAGCGACACAAAAGCATTGTGCCTCCGTCAACGAAAATGCGAAAGAGAGAGAGAGAGAGAGAGAGAGATCTTTCAATCAATAGCGCCGCTTTCATTAGTTTCCATAATCCATTATTGATGGTTCTCGTCGATTCGTGCCCACTTTTGTCAAAATTCAAAAAGAACAGCTCGTGTAATTGTCTTGCAATACAATATAATAGGTAGGAAGGCATGACAAAGTATAATAAAGCTGGCGCCGATCGAACGGCGCCGGTTAAATATTTAGACGTCGTTCTCCTTTCTCCCTTGTCAACGTCCGATATTCCGGCCTCCCTGTACGCCCCTCTCGCTCCGCCGAGTCGTGCTAAAAATCCCTGCATTGACAGTAGCCTGTGCAGCCTGCATTATTACATCACCGTTGGCCGGCTTTTCCCGCACAGATCATGACCGATTAGATAGTTTATATAATCGGCAATGGGAACACGTAGTTCACGCAGAGCCGCGCGTTGGGGCTTTTCTAATATCGACGCTTCATTAGCCCGAGCGCATTCTGTGGAGCGAGGGCAAGGTGATGAGCGGTGGAGGGGCTACGGAGAGAGGGGGAGGGGTTTAGACAGGTGGAGAAACGTTGATAATATCGTAATATATGAAAAGGTCAGTCGCGCGAGCCCGAGTTCACTTTCTCGCCGGGGAAAAGTGAGCATTGTACTTGCAGAGCAGGAAGAATAACGATCTGTATAGAATGTCTGTGTGTGAGAATGCTGCTGCTGCCACCACTGCTGCAACCGCTGCTGACCTAAATGGATGAGAATTATTTGATTGGTTTTAGTGAAGAAAATGCGGTAGATAAATCGAGCGTCGTTTGTTGCTTAATTGCATTTGCATCGGCAAAGTGGAAAGTAAGTCCTGCCCACCCCGCCCACCTCCTTACCATCCCAGTTACAATTTCAAATCTGCTCTATATTCCACATATTATTCAAAAGCCACTGATTTCTTTATGGTTTTCCCTGAATTTTCCCTGACGTCACGCGTATCTGCTTTTCTACGAGATATTTGACTGACGACCACTTGGTCCGGACAATTATTTTTAACTCATGGCGTCCGTTAAAGGGAGTGACCTTTTAACGTTACTTCTACTTAATTTACATACACGCACGTTACGAGCAGCAAGATTATAAATAACGAGCTCAATACTGCAGTTTAATAATGCAATAAAAAAGAGCGTTTGGCTTTGTGTTGGAATGTTTCAGCCTTTTACCTTTTACATTTGGGACTCTTAATGTTTATTTTGTCGAAGCGACACGTCAAGTTATTCCTGAAACAATTTTATGAGCACTATGTGTGTTGGTATTTTTAACTGACCCTCTCCACCCTCTCCATCCCTCTCTGCCCTTTACCGAATGCATTAAGCAAAGGTAATAAAAGAAAGAAAAAAAAGGCGAATTAATGCCGGAATGGACGGGCAAACTCGAATCGCAGACACGGAGAGAAGGGCTGATTAGATAAGATTAGATAGTCGTTCGAGCATTAAGTAAGGGAAAGGTAATTAAAGAGTATTGGGAGAATCGATAGGTCTTGCATAAACAACGAGCATAAATCAGGCTTAACTATAAGTATTTTTATTGCCGTGAGAGAGAGAGAGAACAAGTGCTCCTATAAATTGCCAATGATTTTATAATGCTCAAGGTAAGAGAATGCGGCGGGCTCATGACCCCCTCCCACTAAGCCCTGTAACCCCATACCACCAGACAGGATGAGCCATTACGAAAGCACGGTAATTATAAGAGGATATTCGAATTGGATTATCGCTGAGCGAGGCTGGGGGCATACACGGCTAGAGACTTCTCATGAAAATTCTCGAGCCTTCGTAGACGAGCGAGGATCTTTGAGGGAACAGGATCACGAGCGAGACTTCGGGAGAGGGGGATGCCCCTCTGTCGGTAAATAAGCCTGGGACTTTCTCGCGGGCCCCGTACATCCACAGAGGAGCCAGCCACCGAGAGATAGATAGATAGATAATCGCACCCTCGCGTTCATAATATCCCGTGGATCCTCTTCGGGGTCAACGGTTTTTCTTTGGTCGCTGCGTCGCCCTCTCCCTCCCTCCGCCCCTCCGAAACCCCGACAGCCTCGACCAGGTTGAAATCGACGAGGAAGATTCGTAATGGCTGGCGACGAATGTGGCGGGAATGCGTCGCAGCCCCGAGATCTACGTTGTGCCGATTCCGATAAATCACTCACTCCTGCTTACGCGCCATTTTAAAAAGCACGAAATTAAGCGGGCATTTCGTTAAAGATTCTAGCTTCGCTAGGAGCCCCGACGCTCCCCCCACGTTATCCACGTAGATTACGGTTTCGAGCAAATCTTCCGTCTCGAATCGTATTCAACCTGGTGCGCTCAGTCTTGTAAATGGACCATTGTTTTTAAGCTCGTGCGTCCATCGAGGCATGCATCTGTACCGAGTAAAAAAGCACTTGTTACCCAGAGATCAGCGATAGTGCTTTCGTGGAATTTCTCGCTTTCTATATTCGCGAGTGCTTTGCCCCATCAATGGTCGAGCCTTATTTTTAATAGCATTAGCCTCTGACGAAAATATTACCTTCGCACAAAAGCGGGGCTACCTTTATCAATAAAGCCTCGAAACGCATCGAGTGCACGAAACGGCCTCGTACCGCGTCCTCTCCATCGAGAATGCGTATTTTGTGTGTGTTCGTGTGCGTGAGCGCGCGCGCGATCCTTTCAGCAGGGAAAAGTGAAATATTATATGGGGGGGGGGGCGTCAACGGTGAGAGAGGCAATTGTAATAATGATAGGCCAATGAAACGGCAGAAAGCCACGCTCCACCTCTTGGCTCTGCTAAATCAAGCAAGGATAAATTAAATCGAATGATCCCGTGAATGTTTTTATCGAGACTTTTTGCCAAATAAGCTTGTGCAAAAATTATTTTACCGTTCTGGCATAACCCGGCGATACCGTGATCCTTCCAAGCGATACCGTGATCCCCATAGACCGTCGTGCCGTGAATGTAAAGAGAGCTTCTCTCAAATTAACCTCCTTGGCTATTCGTGATAAAAGGGAATAGGGGGGGGGCAGGGAGGAGGAGACATAAGAAAATCGGGGCCATCCTCAAGCCGTCCTAAGCAATACCTACACATCCACTCTTTACACGTATTTCGAGGTGATTCGGCTTCCTTACTCTCACTCTCTCTCTTTCTCCCCCTCCCTCTCTCGCCCTTATTTCGGACGTTATTATTATTATCGTGTATTAGTTTTTCTCTCGGATAGGAAACAAATATTCAATTACATTTGTAAGTCACATAGAGCTCCTTTTCTACCCTCTCGTAATAGTTACGATTTTTGCAATTCCGCAATACGAAAACAACAATCGCTGATCTGACGCACAAGAAAATTGTACGAGTATACCGACCTCTGAAGCCACGATGATTGTTTAAAATGACCTCTGTGTAATATATAATACGTACCGCTGCATTTAATTTATCCCATTCAAAAGTATAAATCAGTATTTGGAAATTCAATTAGAGTATGAAAAGGATTTTAATGACGTGTCAAATAATAAAGGGAATAAGCACAATAAGCACCGAGGCGGGGGGTACGGGAGGTACGTAGGGAGGGCTTCCGTCGACAGATTTTTCCGAATCGCATTAATATCTGATTAGTACTCATAGGGGAGCCCCTCCCCCCGCCCATAGTCATTTCAAGCTTTCGTAAATCGACGAATTGTCGTAGCCGGGCAGAATGAACCCATCAGTTCGAGGTACACTTTGCTCGCTTGGTTTCCGCTCCTATATTACGATTTACGATTGGTGGGATTGCATTTAACATTAAACCTTAATCCATTCCCGGAATTGGCAGTGCAGCCAGCCGAGCCTTAACTTGGTTTTACGAAGTTTGGAAGAGCCTTTTGAACCTATTACCGTAATCGTTAGACGGGTTAGAAAAGAAGCGGGCGTTAGATGGGCGTGTTTGACTAAACGAAAGTGGGCTTGAAATTTTAAGAGCTGCCCTTCGCCCAAACCAAGCGAACGCTTTTGATATTTTTCGACGGGGCTCCACCACGTGACTTTGGAACTTCGTCAATGGAAGCTTTTTCGATAAGGCTTACGCTATGCCCAACATCGTAGTTTATTTCAGGTAATTTATAAAGCTCATGGGTGGACGAAAGAAATTATTATTCATCCAGTCGACTATAATAAGACTTGTAAATTGCCCCCGTCCTAGTTCTAATTGTGTCTCTTACCGTATTATATTATTCATGTCGTATTTTCAGGAATTACGCATCTCCAGCGTCAGTCCCTCTCTTTATATTCCGGTCATGCGATTTAACAAGTTTTACATACGTTTCTGTGTTTTGTACAATATCAATAGAGGCTTTAAAGCGACGTCTCCGAAGAAATATTCTTTTGTATATGCCTCGGGTATACCACTCGAAGATGACACTCGCGCACACTCTCGTCATATAAGTATTGCGTAGGGCGGGGGGAAGGGGATGTCATTGAAAGGAGAATCTCAAATTTTCATATGAAAAGAAAAGAAAAAAAAAAAAAAAAAAAAAAAAAAGCACCGAGAGTCGCGCGAACATCAAGATGCACGTATTTCCCTCTCTCTCTCTCTGCAGGCATCCCCGTCCACGTCCGCGCGAACCTTTCCCTCCCGCCTCGGCCCGATTCGCGAACGTCGACACACATGCACAAGTGACTAGTCGCGCCGACTGGCAACGGCCTTGCCACCAATACGCGCGTCACTCGCCTCGGATCTACGGCCCCCTGCCCCCGAGGTTCTTGTCATAGTGGTCGTCGTCTTCGCCTTGGTGGTCGTTGCTGTTACTGCATCCTGAGCAGCCTGAGCAGCCGCGGCCGCCACGAGCTCGACACCGTAAAATCGAGACTCCGTGCCGCCGGTAGAGATTAATCATCGGCTCGGATTCTTTGCAGTGCCGACACGTACGTAGCTTTCCAACGTGTGACGCAGACTCGACAAGTAACGCGACGCACGGCTTCTTCTCCACCTTACACCGGCTCACGCTAAAGTCTCGAAATACGAAAATACAATGTCGCTCTATGCACGCGAAACGGCGAGCGCGCGCAAAATGGCGCAAAACCCTATTGGTATTTTATCGCGAGCTTTATCGAAGGGGGAGGGGGGGAGGAAGGAGGGAGCGTTGCCGTTGCACTTGATTATTACGTGTACCGCCATTGGATTGGACTTAGGTATTATTAGCGGATTTTATATTCCTCATGGGGTTTGGCTGTATTAATAATGCCTGGCTGCTGCCGAGCTCCGATAACCTACTTCCGAAATCTGCGAGCGAGAATTTCGCAAGTATTAGAGACTAACTTGCCGACTAACAGTACTTATCTAAAATAATATTATTGTGTAAAACGTGATAGCGCTCCTGTGAGGTATTATACCATTCGATGTTTATTCAAACCAAACGTATTGGCCTCTTTGGCTTTAAAATAGAGGAGAGGGAGAAGGATAGCGCTAGCCGATACACCGATATAACGAAATACGTTCAATTTATCGATATGGCTGCCCCTTGATCCAATTGGAAATTTCACTAATAACTCACGCCCGTAGCTGCCCGTAGGAATCGTGCCGACGCTCACCTCGCATTATTGATTAAGATTTACATTTTATATACTAACTCTCGTGTCACATTTATTCCTCGAGGCTCAGCGAGGAATCTGCAAGAATTTATCGTTACGTTGGAAAATAAAAATACCCAATTTCATTTATTCATGTGCTATATGAGAATGCTCATTTCTTTGCATAATGCATCGTCTTCGTATTTTGAGCGATAACATTTTGCATAATTTATTGCGACGAGCAAAGTAAATATTATTATAAATCCTCCTTTACGCATAAAGACCAGATCTAAAAAAGACTCTGCCCTTTTAAATTAACAAATTTTTTTAAAAATTTAATTTACGGTCTTTGCAAAAATACCTGAAAATTAACATGGACATTATAATTTTTTAAATTATACATCAATTTGATTAAAATTCTATCTCTGCCATTTTTGTTGTCCTTAAAAAAAAAAAAAATAAATAAATAAATAAATATATATATATATATATATATACATACACACATACACACAATATGCATGCATACATGTATCTTCCCGTACATTGTCGATAGAACACGGAATGTAAAATAATCATCATGATAATATTGGTTAATGTTTTGAAAGTTAGCTTTCGTCTATAAATTTTGCCTTTCCGATAAATGAAAATAGCAATATGTATCATAAATTTTCTAAAATTCGATCTATTAATATTAAAGTGACGCACACGATCTTTTATAAAAAGTTCTAATTTTTTTTTCTCTCTATGCTGATTATTTAAGAGAAATTATCCGTTTCTAGAGTTAAAAAAAAAAAAAAATTGAATCTTGTATCTGGAGCATGATTCGCAAATCAATCTAAATTAGAAATTAATTTTCAATCAACAGTTAAATGTTTCTAAAGTTAAATATCGCCAATGCTGCTGATGATGCTAATTTTCAAACATTGTATTTTACATTCAAAACATCTTGTTTCAATTTTTATCCGATATGTGTGTGTGTGTGTGTGTGCATTGTATATGTTTAGAAAAAGATTCAAAATTATGAAATAAAAGATACTTGAGAAGCCTCTTAAAGAGCAAATTTTAATTGAAATATTTATTACCTAGATTAACTTTTATAATTCTCCGAATTTCTAATCAAAGCATTATTTAGTACATTTGATGTTATGCAACAATATAATAAATTGAAAAGAACAAATATTGTTGTATAAATGTAATATAAATATTTTCGTACGATAAAATAAACATTAGTTTTTATTAATTTATTGCGAAAGAGGAATGTTATGCAGAAGAATTGTTTATTTACTGTACTAAAATAATAATAAAAGCCTTTGTAATATTAATGAACGTAATAATAAATATGTATTATGACGTTTTATATATTTACGAGAAAAGCTGATCTCCTTAATGAATATCAACGTGAATAATTAGAATTTAATTGCTTAGATAAGAGCCAAAAGTGTTGCCAAAAGTGACAGTGGACAGGTCGGTCCGAGATGAAATGATATTAAAACGAGTTCATAATAATAAAAGATATTTTTTTCTATTGAGGCTTGAGGAGAACGAAATCAGAGCAAAGCATTTTTCTTATTAAACGTAATCGGCGAGTGAAAATACAGGCGCCGTGACTTGCTAATAAAATGGGTTACCATATAATCTCCACACTCGCAATTGTTCCGATTATTTCGGGTCGTTCATTGCGTAACATCGAATTATTACCTTAATATTCCTGGAATTATGATGCTCCCACTGAGATATCTTCATCCCAATGAATTTACTGTCCAAGGCGCACGTGTTATTGGAGCAAGAATGACTTCCCGTCCATAGAATACCATAAGTACTAATAATCTACACGAGTACACGACATACAGCTTTAATAAAAATACTTTGCCTCATACAACGTATGAACATGTCTGTAATACATCTCTATGCCATTAATTTAATAATAACAACAACAACAACAACCACAACAAAAACAACAATAATAGTAATGGTATTCTTATTATTACGTCAATTATCATTATGATTGTTATTGTTACGATTGAAGCTGGGGAGCCTCAAGGGACGAGGTAAACATATTTATTATTGATCATTAACGTAAACATCGCAGGAAAAAAGACGTTGAGAAAAAGTTTATGAAAAACAACAGAAACGAAATAGTTGCTAAACAATCTTGCATACATTAGAGGTTAGTTACGTCGTTATAAAATATTTGAAGCAAGTATGAACTTGTACGTATAAAATGCTGAAGAATGTAAATATGTATTCTATATTGTAATTTTATTTATAAAAATATCGTGTTTATGATGGCCGAGCTTCAAGCATTTGTTTTGTTGTTTTATACGTTATTTGTCAACAATAGGGAACGAGCTTTAATGTAATAACATTTAAAATATTATATTTACAAAGGGAAGAAGATGGCAAAGGTGCTATATACTATGTGTTTTAAACGCACGTACCCAGGCATTAGCAGATTATTTTTTACAACTATACTTTGAGAGTGAGTGAGGCTTTAAACGTCCCTCCTTTAGTTTCCTTATTGCATAATATATAAATATAATATAAATCTTTGAGAATTTATTGCCTTGCCTGAATCAATTCCAAGAATAATATCGTAAGTTTAATTCGTAAATTGCCTATTTAACCGCATATTTATGATGCGCTAAATTTTTATTTGTCTATGCGTATGCAGAATCTACCTCATATGTACGTATGTGCATAAATATGTGTGTGTGTGTATATATATATATATATATGTATATATGCATAAATCTGAATTAATAGAAATATTTATAGCATGGATAGATAGTGGAAAATTGAAAAGCTTTGAAACTATTTGTAAGCTTGCATGGAGCCTCAGAATACCTGACTATATATAATAATCACCTTCTCTGATATCACTCGACCCTCTCGTACCGATAATACATACACATATTGCAAAATGCATATCGTAAGAATTTCCGAGCTTAAAAATCGCGAAACAGCTTATTTTATTAAATGTCTTGCAGCGATTATAAAAAGTGCAAGTAATGTGGTAAGCGATCCTCACGAGCTCCATTTTGTCCATTAAGTTTTACTATTTAGCGAGTAAGTAAAAAATAAGTTATTAAATGTTCAGAAATGAATAATAATGGTAGACGCGTGCATACGACGTGCACACCTTTTTTTTCTAAAATCGTATAAAACGCAATTGTATTAAGAAATTTTAGTTTTAGAATCGAATTTCATTATACGTGGGGATACATGGGAAATTCGTGGGAAACTGTTCGTTCAATAGTCACTTTAATTAAGAATTTGGATAAGAATTCTTAGTTAATTGGCCAGCCGAAATTGGATTTCAAAATGAAAATCACGTATAAATAATCCTACGAATTATAAGGAATACATGGTTTTCCGATCTAGCGTTTTGCCAAAAGTTCATAGTTGACTTTATGGGCGATAAACGGAGAACTTAAAAGCAAAACGAGATTAGAGTAAAGCCTAGTTTCACTTTATTGGAGCGGAGCTCAAGTGCAAAGATCTAAAACGGAGCTCGAGCGATTCCGAGCAACAGCTTTCCAATGATACAAAACCGAGGCTTCGTACTCCTGGCTAGGAGGAGGAGGAGAGGAGGAGGGGGAGGAGGAGGTGGGATTGGCCGCGCAGCGATTCTTTGTATGAAGCCGTTAAAATATGCCGGTCACTCAAGAACCGTAAATGTTTCGTCGAAGCGGCCTAGCGTGGAGGAAGAGGAGGAGGAGGAGGAAAAGGAGGGCGCGCTCGCGAGATAGTTTTTCCGTGGACGAGGGAAAGATGTCAGGGCAAGAGGGTTGGGGGATTGGAGGTTGGAGGTGGAGGCTTGAGGTGGAGTCGGAGGTCGAGGAGCCGAAGGCGGTTGAACGATGCTACTCACCTTGACTTCGTGATAACGCTCCTCAAGGTAATAAGCGAGTCCCCTCGCTTCCTCGTATCTCGTCGCCAGAGCCACGTACTTGTCGTAATGCCTCTTGAACAGCACGAACCTGCAAAGAGAGCGGGAACCTTTATTATTGCATCTCTACAAAGACATTCGCTCCGTACGCCGGAGAAAATACGAGCAACATTATTCAACATGACAATGAGCTCCGTCATAACATTGCCCCTTCCCCGGCCCTAATGTTTACACCCACTCGCACACAGCAGACACGGACGCGAAGGGAGCATGTTTATCAAATATCCCGTACAAACATTATTATTCGCCTTACACTGTCTTTAATGCGCTCGCCCGATGCAGCCGCTATCAAATAGAAGAACTGTTATTACGGAGACCCGATTATGTAACATTAGCCGGGAAACAAGCGAAACCTCTGCTCTCCTCCGCCCCCTCGAATTCACATCCTCTTGTACGCAGCGATCATTTTAGTGTTTACATACTTTACGGCACTGCCAACTTTTCGTAGAAATTCTTATTAGGTACGTAATGTCAAAAACTATTCCTCTTATTTATTGTCAGAGCACATTCGAATATTAACTTATAGCGTCGCCCCTTCCCCCCCGCCGTTCCTGAATTTCTTCCTGCACTTGGCGACAAACAATCGACGAACCGCCGCTATTATAAAAATAACGTACATTTAAATCTACATTTGCAACCAACATTCAGCGACCAAGTACGAGCGAGCATTTATCTCCATCTAATTACATCCAATACTACGAATTGCACTTTTTACAATTTATTCCATCTCCTCTTGCGTTATTTATGGCGGATTATTTTTTTGAAATCAACTTATATACCATACTTTATATATATATATACGTACGTATGTTCGCATATACAAGAACGCAACTATTAAGAATTTCCTTCTGCTACATTCAATAATACTTCCTTGCCATAAATATTTTATAAATTTTTTTTTATCTTTATGAGGCAATGTTTTATCAAATTGAAAAACAGGACGTGTAAGATTCGTCGGAATATATATATATATATATATATATAATTGTGTGTGTGGCGGACGAAACGGGGAAATACAACTTCCCCAGCTAACCCCAAAAATATGCGTACGCTTACAGCGATAAGTAGTTTTAAGATCTAATTACTCGCAGTGCTGGCGCACTGTAACTGTAAACGCACTCGAAGGCCGCCTCTCCCCACTTCGGGTCATCGGAGAGAAAAGCGACCTTTGCCCTCCCGAAGTGGATGCTCGGCCAACAACAAAAAGGCCAGTAAGCCACGAGTCGCCCGGCTATGTACTTCGCCTAATAAACAGTAAACAAAATAGTAATCGCACTTATTTCTTTCGCCTTCCCGATCCCCGTCTCCTCACCTCCCTCGCACTCGCCTCGGTCTACGAGACAACGAGCACGCTAAATATATATATATATTGTAATGCTTTGAAATAACATTGACTTGTAAAAAGTAAGTAATATTAGATAAAAAGTTTTCTTGTATAACATTCGCTCAGCTTATACGTTTAGCGTTTAATTTCAAAACAAACATTCACAAGCGTACTTTAGGCGCTAATTTTTCATTTTATTATTAATTTTATAGTGTTTGGTAGTCGGGTATACTTCCGGCACGCGATATCCGATCAAAGTTTAAAGGATGTAAAGATTTTTAATTTATCCCGTGTATTTTTTGCGTTTGAAGCTGTAAAATTTCTATATACCAATAGAGCTGCTGCTCTCTAAAACCTTCTCTTGAAGTAAGATAAAAGAAAAAGGAATGCTAAGAAGCACCGGATTCTGTGCAATCCTCTGAGGACTGCACTCACGCAGGCACGCATGCACGCACGCACGGACGCGCGCCTATTTATCGAATGGCTATCATTGAGGATTTTTTTCGGCCGCCGTAATTTATCCCGCATACTTATTGCATTCACTTGCAAGCTCCTGGAATGGCGTTACGATGTTCGGTAGGGGGGAGGGCTCATTCCTTGTTACCCTGGCTGAATATTTGTATAGGTCGTTCGTATATTTTCTATCGCGAATGCTTAAAATTTATTCCGCACGAGCACCGAGGATATTAATTCCACGTAAATTCTCAACTCAAATCTTCCCAATAACTTAAGCCCCCCGGAGATAAACAAATAAATTATTTTTTAAGGTTACAGCGGTAACTCGTTCTCTTTTATACCTAAGAACCAGTCGACTTTTTAGTTTTATAAATCGATAAGCTTTGTTGCTGACGACGCACGTGAGCCGTCAGCAACGGGTCGTTCCTGGAACGGCGGAGGGGAGTGTTCACGTTCAAAGGCGACGACCCTTGGAACATTAAATTAAAAAATCTCTAATCATCCACTGAATATATTCTTCCAGTTTTTAAAAGCAAGCAAGTACTTTAAAAGCAAGCAATACTTCCGTGGAGCGTCACTTCAATTTCACATTCTGTCTGACATTACTGCTTAAGTAAATACCAATAGCGATGCTCAGCCTTAATTGATCACCGACTCGCACACGGTAAAATCGCTTAGAATTCTTTTATTAGTTGTAACTACGCTACGACTGGCAATTTTATCCAATTACGGTTTTTATATACGAAGAAATAACTCGATTTATAAAATTCCAATTTATTTTGATGAAAAAAACTTGTACAGAAATTTATTTACTTTGTACAATTATTGTCAATGTCAAATCCTGTTAGTAATTATAAATTATTTTCCTCAAAACTTGTTACTGGCGATTTATTTTCTTGTCCGAAATGATCGAATAACTGGATTAATCGGCAAGCGAGCAATTTATGAACAATAATTTTTATTCGAAACAATAATAAATTACAATTTTGTTTGTAATTGAATCAATGTTCTTATGAAAGTTTTTTTATCACGTCATATATTTATATTATATTTAATGCTAAATATAATAAAATTCAGTTAAGAGTATTGATCAGAATTGAAAGATATTTATTCCTCAAACACGTTAAAAATGTTTGAAACGAAATCGAATAAGTTATAAGTTGTTAAATCAATAAAATTCATATACTCATCGCAGCAATAACTGCTATACGAAATGAGCATTTTTTGTTTCATTCAGAACGCTAAGGTATTTCATAATATAAATAATAATATAAATAATATAAAATACATTTTTCGGAACAATTGGGTGCGTGCGATACAATTAGTATTACTATGATAAAATGACCACATGTTTCTTCGAGGATAAATTCGAGCTTTCGGAGTTTCACGTGTCATCGGTATGAATGTAAATAATGTGAATGACTTTCCCGACATTAATATATTATTATCAAGAATATTCGAGTGATCCAAGAGAATAAATAGTAGTACAGCGGCTCTCTGAGCCTTTTGCTTAGTCATCCATTTACGTTTATTTATAATTAAATAAATAAATATACACATGTGCGCGCGCGCGCGCGTCTGCTGTGGAAAGTGCTGGGCCAATTGAACAATGTCGTCCTGCACATATACTAGCAAAAGGGACTGTCGATGCATAAGAAGATGGAATGCAAAAAAAAAGCCAAAGCTTAGGTCTTCGGTAAGCGTTTGAGTATGGGTCGTACGTGCCCGGAAGGACGTAGAATGAAGAAGGCATGAGATTAATAAGTAGACCGTGGTAGATTTTCCCAGTAGACGGAAAATGTCTCGTTGCGATAGCCGACGGCAGGCATACTACTAAAGATTATTTTCAGCACAAGCATAGGAACGTTCGAGGCCACTTTTCCTAAGGGCAATGAGTTTATATTGCGAGACAGGCGAATCACCTGTGCAAACGCGCGTCTCCCGATCGTTTTTTTGAAAAAAAAAAAAAAAATGAGCGCACGACGCACCGCTACAGCTGCTGGACACAAACGATTCGACGACCCCCCCCCTCCCTCCCGCCCTGCTCCTTCCGACGGTACGAAACACGGCAGAGCTGTCGCTCGTCAGAATGGCCGGAAATATACGAGCGACGGTAGGACGAGCCAGTGGAACTCACCTGTAGAGGTCGTTTTCGGTGACGATGTCGCGAATCGAGTCCTCGGGGTCGATCCTGTCAGCGAGGAGGCTCGGCGAGCCCGGGGTCCTAGCAGTCAAGAGGCCGCCGGTCCTCGGCGCTGAGCCGCTACTGAGGGCACTCGCGGCTACGAGGTCGTCCTCGGAAGCCGCAGCCCCCATGAGCCTCGGGGGCGAGGGGCTGCGGGTAGAGGTTGTTCCCAGGAGGTCCTCGCTCCGCGAGTGCCTCATCTCCGAGCTACGAAAGAGCTGGCCCGTGCCCTCGGGGTTCCGGAATATGACTTCGGGCTTGATTCCCGGGACGACCCCTTTGGTCGGGTAGCTCGAGGACGGCAGTCCGATCAGGAGATCCGTCATCGCAGCGGCTAATCGACCTCGGTTTTCCTCTCTTCCTCTCTCTCTCTCTCTCTCTCTCTTTCACTCGTTACTTTTCTCTTGAAATGAACGCGCTGATGGAGCGCTTCGAGTCGCTTTTATGGACGTACAGATTTGGCCCTGTGCTCTAAGTACCTAGCTCGACTCCTCCAGGCTCTCGGCTATGTTTTATTATTGAGCACCGAAGCCGACCACTTGTTTTGAGGATTACAGCAATGCTCGTCCCGACGGTGTCCAGTACAATGTGACATGATCGAGTAACGGGTCAAGGCTCATTTAGCCATGGCTCCGATGCTGTTTTACGCGAGGTTTTACGTAAAGTTCGGTGCTGTCCGAGTGCCCGGGTGCTCTTCCGGATTCAGCGAGCCTTTACGTTAACGAGGTGTCGTCGATCGGCTCTAAGGGCGCGTCGACGGATCGATCGAGTTCTTTCGTTAACTTGGAAGGGGGAGGGGAGGGAGGGAGGTTGGTATTACTCTCACCCTCGTCCCGTCGTCCTCGTAGCGTGATAGAAGCTCGGCCGGATCGAGCTCCTGCCAGCGCGCACCCACACGCGCACCCACACCCGCAGCAGTCCCCCTCGCGGTAGTGGGGGTGTAGTCGAGGGGCAACCACCAAAGGTATCCTTCTTGGAGGTTAGGGCGATAAAAAGGGTCGCGAGAGGCACTGACGGTTCGCGGCACTTTTCTACAATCTTCTCGAGGGAGCTCGTGGATTCTAAGGGACTTGACACAAGAGTCCGCGGTAAGGTGCGTTCGATCGTGATCCTGGCGATCGGCGATAACCTCAAAAAGCGATGCGCACAGTTGGCCGAGGAGCCAAGAACTGCGGAGGTGCACGGCTCAGCGATTCCCTACCACTCGCTCGGCAGCTAAAACTTGGGAATCGGCTTTCGGAATTGATGGCTGGGAGGAGTGGAGTGAGGGAACCGCGACGTTCGAGACGCCGCCACCGCTACTTCAACCCGCTGCCGATAGAGGCGCTTTCTTCCTCCTTCTTTTTTTTTATTTTTTAACTCGGATGGATGCGACTCTGCAGGATGCTGCATTGCCGTCCTCACCCCTCATTCCCTACCCTCGACGCCTTTTATTATTCGCGATCCATTCATTTCTCTTCGCCTCTGTGGCCCTATCCTTATCCTTTCCGCTGCCGTACCTCATACTTACAGACTTCGGGACGATATTTATTTAATCTGCATTTATCATTGATGAGCATACGATTACTACTTCCGTCCCCAAATCCATTGAACATTTTTGTTAAGGCTACAACAAGATTGCCAATAATTTTTTCTTCCTCTTCTTAATTATTTAGCATTACTAATAAAGAAAATTCTCAGAATTTCAAATATTCTGTTTGTAGGCATTTTCATTAAAATCTGTATCTAAATAATATTTAGCAAGTTCATTATTTTATGATTTTCTCTTAAGTTTATCATTAGTTCAAATTCTGCATTAATTATTTATTATACGGAATGTAATATACGATACAATAAAAATATGCTACGTTCTCGTCCTCATTGTCAATTTCATCAAAAGTTAGTAATATCAACTTTATGCTATATATATATACAATGAATATTAATAACTAAGACTGTTGTCAAAGTAATTTCGTGTGCTCATAATAAATATAATTATTTTAATGACCCCGGAATAAATATCTAATTTACTTTAATGATTGTCGGTAAATGAGATACCGACGTAATCGATACCGACAGAGAGCCTCTTACGCAAAGAAAGATGTCGCTCAAGCCGACTGCTTATGTCATATAGTTAATACACATGCACACGTTTCAACACTCGTAAATATTAACAAGGCGGTGTTTATAATCGCACTCGAAGCTATGTAAGAATGGAGAAATGACTGTTCTCCTGAATTAATATTGTACTTTATTCGTTGTAATTTAAATGATTAATTGATAAAATCCGTAAATAATGGCTAGTCGAATATTCAAGTTATTATCGAGCAACCCGGTGAATTCGATTCAAGTTCGGCACAAATTTTCCAGAGGAAAGCCGCCAACGATTGCTCGCAGTTTAAAGGAGCGCATGAGAGGTTAACCTGGGAGAGATTTAACATTATTTTCATTTAAAAGAACCGTATTTACAAACTATCTGCGGAGTTATAACTATTTCTGTTTATTTTGTTATCATTATTATTATTATTATCATTATTATTATTGTTGTTATTATTGTTATTGTTTTTGTTTCTTTTCAGAAATCGAGTATAAAGATCCAGCGATTTATTACAAAGTAAACATTGGCTTCAGTCTTAGTAATTATATCTCCAAAGATTTAAAAAAATCTTTTAAAAACATAGTGAAAGAGAATAATAAGGATCAAAATTTAGAAAAACTGAGTATGAATGATGAATGTAAGTTATTTACTTTTTTATGCATTCTTTTATTCAATAATTATATAGTTTTTGTCCTGTTTTTTTCTCTTTTTTTAATTTGATTCATAATAAATATTAAATTTATATAAGAATGTTTTTAAGAAACTAATAGATTTTAAAATTTTTTTATTTTATTTCATAAATATTTGTTTACAGTACTGATCAATTTAGATGAATCTAAACAGATTTGGATAGATACTTTAGCTCCTTATCAAACTTATAAAGTTGCTAAGTATTATGGAATATATGACAGCTTGTACAAGGATGGTTATTTCTATCCTGTACTCCCACTAACCGTTGATTATGTTATTAATGATGAAATTATGCCAAGAGTTTACAGAGGAAATATAATAAAATCGTATAGAGTAATAAATGCTCCTAAAGTTAAATACTATTCTGAACCAGATTCATTGTGGACGCTACTTCTTACAACACCTGATGGCAATTTTTCAGATCCACAAAACGAATATTGTCATTGGTTTGTGTAAGTTTCTGCTTTTTATTTATATTTATCAGAAAATTGATTATTCTTTACTATATATATATATATATATTTATATAATTATTATCTACATATTAATTCATAGTAAGGTACTTTATAACACATATTTTTATAGTAATATACTTAAACATAAAAAAAGTAATATGTATATATTTTAGTGGTAACATACCTGGAAATGATATAGCTAAGGGAGAACAAATAATAGATTATTTAAGACCATTCCCCGCCAAGGGAATTGGATTTTGTAGATATATTTTCGTATTATATAAGCAAGATAAAAAAATAGACTTTTCAGATTACAAAAAAGAACAACCATGGTACAACTTATATATATTTAATTATTTATTTAAATAGTGACGTGAAAATAATTTAAACATCATATTTATTTTAGTTTAACTCTTACGGATCGAAATTGGAAAACATATGATTTTATATCTAAGCATCAAGAGTATTTAACACCAGCTGGTCTTGCATTTTTTCAATGTAATTACGACAAAACACTGAAAAAGTTTTATCATACTGTATTGAGTAAGTCATGAATCAAATTGTTTTAAAATTGATTTAATTTACTGGTACTATTTGTTTTAAACTATCGTTTTCTTATTTATATTTGATTAATTGATTAAATATATTTAATATTTAATAAATAAGTAATAAATAACTATATTTAATAATAAAGGATTATTGATTTAAATTAAAAATATATAGAAATGTAAATTACATTATTCAAGCAATCAAATATTGTCTTCTATATATATATTTATTAAATAAAAATATAATTAACTAGTATTAATAAAACAGCTTTATATTTAATAGCTATAAATAAAACCAATTGTATATAAATTATATATTTGTTAATTTTAATCCAAATGTAATTAAGTAACATTCTTTTAGAAACAAGTATTTTATTGAAATAATATAAAAGAAACATGAAAATTTATCTTTATCTATATGAAAAAATTTTTTCTATTTGTATTTTGATAATGAAGTGCTTGATATATTTTACTTATACATTACTGTAATGTGTAAGATTATATTATATGTAGAGTATTTGTAAAGCTATAGTTTTGGAATACAGTTTGTTGGTAATGTGGATAGACATTAGAGAAAGAAAAATTGTCAATATATATAATATGTTTTTATTATTTTGTAGATATGCAAAATCCAGTTTTCGAATATGATTTTCCAATACCTTATTTGAAGCCTCAAGTATGGTTTCCTAAAAGGGAGCCATTTAATATATATATGGACAGGTACAGAGATCCAAAACAAATCAACAAGGAATTCTTGCTAAAAAAACTGAAAAAGGAGCATCCATTTAAATATCCTGATCCGCCCTTGAAGTATCCAAACGCACATCGAATTGATTCAACACTACCGTCGTGGTTGAAGACCGAAATCGTTAATGAGCGACTCGGTCGAGGTCGAATTAAGGACTTTATTTAAAATTATAGATTGTAATTTTGTATAATTAATGTAGATTTTATTGTAAAAAATATATATATATATATATTTATATATATAAACTGTTAAAACTATAGTTGGTTTATAATATTTCATTTAGTCCTCTTTGGTATTTATTTCAACGATGTGTTTGCTTCTCATTTTGATGTCTTGACGAGTAAGCACACTTGTATCCGTAACTTCATGTTCGAAGAATATGCCTGTAAAAACATACATACATTAATAATTAGTTTCGTTTATGAGATAAGTTTTTTTGTTATGAATTAATTTGAAACGGATCGATTTAAGGAGGAAATGAATAAAAGAGTTTTAACACATTATTAGAAAAACATTAAATGTTCTATTAATGATGTATCTTGAATGAGATAATTGAAACGTCTTGCCTACATTACCTTGTTTGTCAGATTTTTCTCCGAATGCTAATTGCGAACGATGAGTAGCGATATAAGTTTCGTATAAATCTCTGGCTTTCTCTTGTTTATCTTTATTAAGCTGGAAGTTGGTAAGCGCAGTCAAAATAGACGCTTTACGGGTTACTTGTTGAAGTACGGCTAATCCTAAATAAAAATTAAATTTCAAATTAAGTTTTAACCCACAAGACGAGACACAAGCTTGTTTATAACTACATAGCACAACATTTCAATGGTCATTTCACATTCGTAATTAATGCATCTGTAATGGGAATAAACAAATGTACAAAAAACAAGTTCTTCCGAGTTGAAGAGATAAGGAAGGAAGAAAAGTAATTTAAAACAGAGGCTTAATTGAAATTAAGTAATCCTTTAACTATAATCCTTTATACTTGCCATCATTCTCAACGGGATCATTGCATTCATTGCGAGGTACGTGAACTTCCGGTTCAACAGTTTCAGTAGTTGGCTCGTCCGCGTCGACAGGCTTCTTCTCTTTCGACTTCGGAGTCGATCTTGTCGTTTTTATACACATAATCATGGAGGCTATGCTTTGCAGGGCTGCCCTGATCTCCATTAATAATTTACCGTTAGCATCTATTAAGCTCTCATTTTTTTTTGCGCGACTCTTCTCTTCGTCAATTTTTTCCAGCATTGATTTTTTTTCAGTTTTGTATCTGCAATACGCATAGAAATTCAGTTAAAAATTCCTTGTAATTAATATTCTAATTCCATTTAATATTTTATCTTCAGAATTTTTATTCAAAAAATCACGTCGCTTGAAATAATCCGAAAAAGTTAAGTACACACGCACACAGTACTATAGTATAAGTAATAACTTGCGGCAGATAGAACCTTTCTTTTTCTTACCGTGTCGTTGTTGATATCATGGTATGATTTAAAGTTTCCAAGAACAGTTGCGCATGATTTTTCTTATTCAATTCGGAATTCCGTAGTTGCAAAGTGCGTTCGTACAAGCGAGAAAGTCGCGTTTTTTGCTTTAGTTGGTCATCGAGTCTGGAAGGTCGGTTAATAGGATTTTAAAGCAAGAATTATCTTTAACGACATTACCGCGACTATGATCTCTCGGAGCATTTGTCGGCGGCACGTACCTTATAAATAATTCCTCATACGATCGGATTAGCATTGTATCTTGCATCGTATTAAACACTTTTTCCAGTTGCTCTATTTGCTTTTGTAACTTCTTATCCAAGTCTACCACTTTTTTCTTTTTCTTTTTCAAAAGGTTAGAATCACTCTGAAACAAATATTTAGTATTTTTTAGTAATATCATTTTTTTTTTCTTACAACTTTACAAGCTACAATAAATAAGCTTCGACGTATTTATTTATTATTACACGCTTAAGAGCAATTAATCTACAGAAACAAACGGTTTACGGTTTCACGTTAATTTTTTCTTCCGAGGATATTTTTTTAATTGAAATTATAAATAATGAAAGGAAGACCTCAATAGCATATTGATTATTATTTATATAAAAAAAAAAAAAAAAAAAAAAAATAGCAGAAAAAATCACTGTATATTTATGCAGTGTACGTGTTAATTGATCGGCATAATGCTTTGATTCTTTCTCTTTTTGTTATCGGCTAAACGATCGGATGACGTGTTGGAGAAGAGTGAGACCGAGCATTAGGAAACGTAAGAAAGAAAATGAACAGTATAACAAGGGTGTACGGGGACTTTCCGGGAAGAGGGGAAAGGGGGTGACCGTTGGTAATTTCCTAGTCATTCCAAAGTCATTTAACGTTGATGAAAGGGCGCTAAATCCGTGAAGAATAATTTCTCTCTCTCTTTTTCAGGCTTTTTACGCTCCCAGCCCTCCTCAGTCTTCGCGATCTGTCAAGTGTGCTTATATATATATATATGAAGAAGCTCTCCTAAGATTTTTGCTCGAGATACCTTGTTTTATAGCCCACTTGAGATAGCCTACATTGATTCGGAATTGGTAAGCCAGAGAAAGACCGGGGAATACATGCACTCGATGGATACAAAACATCGATATAAATGGTATCGCGTTAATTTCTACCGGGCGAAGAACACAATACATATCAATAGCACCAATACATCTGGACATCATATACTTTATGTTTAATGATATGCTTATTCTATGAATATTTACATCAATTCTG
This sequence comes from Ceratosolen fusciceps, assembly GCA_018883505.1. Lineage (NCBI taxonomy): Eukaryota > Metazoa > Arthropoda > Insecta > Hymenoptera > Agaonidae > Ceratosolen > Ceratosolen fusciceps. The sequence continues at coordinate 9,202,199 of RCIC01000005.1, forward strand.
ACAAGAGATACAGCGTACTGCCAGACATTGTCGACCTTATCCCTCATATTTTCCAGAGTCCTCTCGCGCTCCTTCATATTCACCCACACATCGCGAGCCATTTTTTTATACCTCTGTCGAATGTCGTCTAGATTTTCAGCTGCCAGTTGACCCACCATCGCCGTCTTATAAATAATATTGCTTTGGTCCTTCTGGTCGGCGCGCAGAACATTCAATACGGCGTCAAAGTACATTGAATCCTATTTAATAATAAAAAGTATGTTATTTAGGCTTTCGAAACTAGACTCCCGTGTTATATTTATCCTAAGCATTTAAATTATATTATTCGTTGTTCTTAGGAACGCAGAGTCAAGGAAGTTAAGGGACACGATAGATTTTAATTTTAAATGTACATTAATCTCGTTTGCTTTCTTCTGTTTTCAGTTTAAAGAGACGTACGAAGCACAATGTAAGATTTTAAATTCAGGTAACTTTTTTATGAATATTTAGATAATTGCGTGCAATGCATGCGCGTATTGTCTTGTAATATTTTTCTCGTAAGTATTCGTTACTATTCAAAGAAAACTAAAGCGACAGATTGTAAGATTTATATTTCCAGCCATTTAAATAGTATTAAAGTCGACCCGAGGGTTATTCGTCGCATAGTTATTTATTATATATCGACTCGTGAGTTATTGGTTTGCTCACTCCTTTATCGTTCACGCATTTCGACTCCTTCTTAACCACAACTTCAATTTTCTCACGTAAAATCGAACGGCTCAATACATTGAAGGGGCTAATTTTGTAAGTGATTTTTTCAGATATGGATTATAAATTAAAAATTGAATTTTCTTTAAAAGCTTTTCGTGCAAGTTTATTATTCATTACTGTATAAAGAATTTTCGCAAAGCTCAATCATGATATGTTATTCCTTCCGAATGTAAAAATAAATAAAGCAATGAATAATCCATGCGTTCACGAGACGTAATGGGTGAAAGTACTTTTAATGTTATAACGTAGTGTTAAATTCAACATATAAACTTCTGTTATCATTTTGTTTTTACTTAAAAATAAAATATTTAATAAATTTATTTCAATAACAACGAGAATATTTATTACATTTAAAAAACAATGAATTTTTTAAAATTAAATTTATGTGAATATGTACGTGTTCGTTAGAAAGTTCATACTTATTTATATTCTTAGCAAATATTGAATTGTTTATATAAACTATGACTTTGCAGTAAATAGTTTTAATTGAGCATTAACCTTAATACAGAATTATTTAATCATAAGACTTACGAATCAATTGGGAATCAATTGAAATTTCAATGACATGACAAGACACATACACATAATAAGACACATAATATTATAATAATTGTTAACAGGTAAATTTATATTTAACAAATTTAATCTGTCGCTTTAAATTTATTCTCGATCACTGTAGTAAAGTAAAATAAAATTTTAAATAATAAGTAATTAATTATACTAAATAATATTAGACGAGTATTTTTATGTTAAACAAATAGAATAAGTCTTAGATTTAAAATATTTCAAAACTGTATAAAATTTACTTTGAATGTCATGGATTGAATGTTGTTACTATGTAATACGGACGCATTATTAAAATTTTAAACGCGTCAGTTACGATCCAAAAGATTAGATCTTAATTTTGTGCATTTTACAGAATGATTATAAATTTATGAATTTCCATGAATTAATTAATTAATATCTAGAACCAGAATATCATTTTAAACATGCAACCTTTATAGCTTTTTGGGAGCTGAAATTAAGTCTTACGTTTGCGATACTTTTAATTTTATATTTTAAACTTTACTTCATTTTTATTGGGTTCATTTTCATAAGATAAAAGTTTTCAAAACAAGCTATTACATTACGTTTAATAACCATTATTAGCGTGTCGATAAAATTGGATTTTAATAAATCTAGTTTTTTTTTTTTTTTTTTTGAGGTAAATAATCATCTGATAAAATACTCATAAGGCGAACCTTTTTGACGATAGTATGGATCTCATAGTATGCGGTGTTGATGGATTTTGCTGCATTTAGTTGAGCTAAAGCTTTCTGGAAGCGGGATATCAACTGCTGTTGTCGTTGTTGATATTTTTTTTGGGCGTCCGCGAATGGGACAATTTCACCTTCAATCTCCTTTAACAGTATCGTGTATTCCTCCTTTTTTCACAATTATTGTTAATCCATGCAAATTTTAGAATTTAGTTTGTAATTTAAAAGTGTGAGTAACTTTGTTATAGGCTAGTATGGGGCTTTTGCGCAAATTCAATATCGTTTTAAAGAGTTTTACAACATTATTTAATTACCCATGAGTTTTTAACTCTTAACTTTACGTATAAATTTATTATAAATATAGTTAACTTATTTTTATAATCAAACAATTTTAATTTCAATTCTAAAACAAATAATTGCACGAATAAATTAATCAATTTTGAACATTATTTTTGTATTATTAAGATTCACTTTGATTCACTTTGATTTTAATTACGTAAACATTGTAGATTACAGATTAAAGCATTTTATTTTACCTTTAAATTACAAAAGTTCTCCTTTTTCTTCTTCTTGATATGTAAAATCTTATCCAATTGTTTACGCTTCGAATTGTAGTCTTGAAATATTTTTCTAAAAGCTTCCTAAATTTTCATTATTTATATTAAATTATAAATAATTGAGTTACATAATGTTTTACTTCGGGATCCGTATCATGTAGTAATAATTGAAAGTCTTTTTGATTTTGTAAGACCGCTCGAAGGAGTCTTTTATCACCAGTAATGACATCGTTTACAATTTGACGATATTTTCGAACGTCAGTTTTTAGATCTTTCAGGTTCTTCGAAACATTCTTTTTCTGTTTCTTTGCATTAACTGTTTGTAGCTTTTTATCTCGAGCTACAGAAATACAATTATGAAGGGCATTTTAGTTGTTTTGAAGAAAAAAAATAGTATTATTTTTTTAATTCAATTTATTGAGCTTGAAAAAATTTAGCTTTTGATCATAATATTCGATTCCCTTTATTATAAGGAAAATTAATAATTTTTTCTTTCATAATGAAGTTTTAATGTTAAGTCAAGTTACTCGTATTATACTGATTAGCCATAGTATATATTTTTCACTATGTAAATAAATTGGATCAATAGGCATGCGACTGACACAAATGGGATTATTTTATGAAATAAGTATTGAAATAAGTTTCAATTAATCCGTTAAATTTATTTGTAAATACATTTTTTTTTTCGACATTTTGTGAAATTTATTTTGCCAACGCAATATACAAAGTTCTGAAATGGAAGCTGTTTTCCCGGAGCATAAGTAGGAAATCTGAATGCCCAAGATTTTTCAAACTCCTAATGGAATTTGGCCTAATTCAGAAAAAGAAAGGAACGGAAGGAAATGTAAAAGAAACAGGGGGAAAAAAAACTAACCATGAAGTTTGAGCATAGTACGGTACTGAGCTATTTTCTCCCGCGTGTTCCATTTTTCGTTTTTCATCCCACGTACCTTGACGTATTTTGTGGACAGCATTTTAAAGGGTCACTCTTATGGCTGAATTTCAATATTTAACGATGTCCATCGAAAATTCAAATTTGGCTCAGAGAGGCGAGCGCAGTATGCGTGTTGCTATTTCATTTGGGCCGCGTAGCGTGGCAAAAAAAAAAAAAAAAAAAATTGAATTACACTGCGCTGATCAAGAGACATTATCCGGCACAAATGGATTGTGATTCTTGAAAAGCGGCCGAAAATTAGAGGGAGGGGCCGACGGCTGCCTAGAAAGCGCGCCGGGGGTGGAGATTTAAGCAGCTTCGTCAAATCGATTTCCTGTAAATTTGTCGTCGTATTCCATTTTTTTTTTTTTGCATGCCAATGAGTATTTATCGAAGTTCTTATTATTATTTATTTATTAAGATAATGTCACAAGGGATTTAGTTTTATTTATTTAGTTTTATTTATTTATTTATTTATTTATTTATACATATATAGAAAGGATAGTAGAACAATGGAATATAAGCTCGTTATATTATAGGCAACATAACCTCATATTTTAATTTAATTCTTGAATAGTTGGGGATAATTCAACAAGATACAATGTCGATTACGAGTGTGAGAGAAATGTGGAACGAACGACATTGCACCGAGATACAAAAATATTCCTATGAATATAAGATGAGCCGCGTGAAACCGTTGAAAGTGCTTAGCTAATGAGCTTAAAAGTGCTCGAGTAGTTTGTAAAATGGGCATAAACGTATAGGCGATCGGAATATTAAAAGTCCCTCATCAGCTGTTGATAATGAATCGGGTGTAATGAAGGTGTAGATTTTTCTTAGTGTATTACTTTAAGGATGAGTTCAGACAACTAGAGAGGGAAAAGGGTTTTTATAAATGAAACACGGCAATTTCCCATAACAAATATATACAAGCAATTTATTATCTAACTACTGGCATAAAAAACCTCCTTCCAGTATGAGGAGGAATAAGCCTTTTAAAATACAATTTTCTTACTTAATCTAATTTATAGAAAATCGCAGAGGCTCGGGGATTGGATGTTTCGGCGCGAATAGAGAGCTCTCTTACCTTACGATTATTACGCAGCGCAATGAGTTTTTTGCTAGACTCGTGATGCAGGTTGAGGATTTTTACGCTTGTGCCGAGTCATTGGCCCTAACCGGGCTAGGTAGATAAGTCCCAGGTATCCTGCGCGGATGTACCTTGGTGAACCTCTCGCACGACTCCTCGCAGCCCAATATATATATATATATATATTAACTACTAGTGGTCACAACCACTTTCTTAATGAGCTAAAAGCTCCTGATACATCGGGATACGAGCTACCAGCTCCAAAGCACCTATACGAGCTACAAGCTCCAAAGGACCTATACGAGCTACAAGCTCCAACGTGCCGGTTTCGCTAATACCAAAATTCCTATACTTTTAGGATTTAGGCTGGTCACGACTGATTGGCCGATCTCGAGGCTATCTATACGACTGAGCCGCTCGGCCTTATCGTCACCTCCTTCCTCCTTCGTTCTTTGTAATTGATCGATTATTTACATAAGCCTCGATAACTAATGTTGTTGGCTCTGCCCGTTTAGGACGCTAGGCGCCCAGGGACTGCGGTCCTGAACAGAACGAGAGGATCAAACATTGTTCCGACATTCTTTTAACACGTTTAAGCGAGGTCTGCGTATTGGATGGAAATGGATAAAAAGTTAGGTATTGCTACCTGCATACGTAAAGCTCGCAGCTGCCGAGAATGGAATTCATCCCGGCGACTCGCTCGCGCGTCTATTTACGCATTCGCTATCGCAACGAATGTCATTAGCATAAATCAGCATGAGAGTGTCGTCAATGTAGATTGCTCAGTAGAGGTGGTACCTGAACGGGATCATGCGATACATGCATAAATTCGTCCTCTGCTCGCTTTCCCCCGCTTTCATCCGAGATATAAAGACGAACAATGGCCGAATTTTAATATCCCCTATAAAGTGTTTCTCTTTTTCTTCTTTCTTTTTTTGTATTATCAATTAAACTAATGGGGTTTTTTTTTTTTTTTTTTTTTTTAAAAGCTCGTATATCTGATTTCGGCTTTACGACCGCGCTTTACAGATTTCATTAACCGTTGTAATCCATATCGAGTATTTGCATTTTTATGAATGCCCCAAACGATTCTCCTAATAACGCCTATGCAACTTTGTAATTCAAAAGCAGATTCGTACATTATGTCAACAATATACGTTTTACGGATGAAATAACCTCGTCGCAGTCGTATGCGTATTGCGCGTAAAAAATCTCGCGTAGCAACGCCATCACGAAAAACCACACTTTAAAAATATATTACTTAGAAAATAACATTAATTATATATATATTTATATATATATCATAAGAAAATGTATGAGAATATGTTGACTGCCTAGCGAGCAAAATAAAGAGACGCATGCTGACAAGATTTAAAATGGAACATTAAAAAGACAGAGAAAAGATGTGTGTGAGTGTGAAGACAGGAAAATGACACAATGATGTGTATTGTTTGTGTCAGGCGGGAGCGGTCGCCTGGCAAGATATGTATGGGCTAATGAAATGAATACCGATGAGATCCTTGCTCTTCCGGAAAATACGTTCCCGTTCGAAAAGCGCATGTAAGACGTCCGCATCTAAGACATGTTATTATTTTCAAAAGGAAAGCGAAGGAGTAATCGACGATTTAAAGAATTCAATCGCTAGGGCAACTGAAACAAGACCTTGCAAGCATACAAAACAAATAGTAGTTTTGACTTGAAGAAAATAAGAATGGCAAACCATGTTATACAAACCAGATTACATTTCACTACAAATAACACCCCGTAAAATTATATTCCGGGAAGAAAAATCATTATACGGATTTATTGTTTAAGCATAGAAGAATAAGCAGTAGATTTTAACCTGATCGGCGTTTTTATTCCAAATGGTTGGAAAAAATCCTTATGCCATAACCGAGAAGCAACGGTCGTACGCGGCACGGCTCGAGCTCACGTTCATTCGGGGAAGGTTATTCGGCTTACACGCATACGAGTGATAAAGAAAGGTTAGCCCTTCCCTTTCGATGTTTTAACCAATGGAAACAAGATTTTAAAAGATAGAGGTGTAAAATAAAGGATAGAATTGTAAGGGCCGGAGGGGGGGGGAAAGAAAACTTGAGGTTAAATACTTCACTTCGATAGGCAATAAACAACCTTAATTTTTTACCCTGATATCCTAAACAATAACAATAGGGCGCGCGCACCCCCCCCCCTATATATGTATATATATATGTATATAAAGTAGGAGTAGCTCTCGTGGATTAATAAAAATATTGTAAACAAGCGCTCGTCTTCTTCTCGCATTAGAATAAATTGTCTCCTATCGTTATCGCAGTTTTCCCCGCTTCGTATCATTAATTCTTTAGCGCAACATCGGCGCTAAAGAGTCTAAAAAGCTTCAGATTCAACATTGAAATTTAACATAGGTAAAGTGCGGGAGCGCGCACGCGTACAAATGAGAGCATTTATTATTACAGCGAATGTGCATGATAAACTAGGAGGCAAGTGAGCCACCGAAAGTTCAGAATTCATCCTGTATTTTGGCACCTGAAGCTCTTGGAATTTTAAGCCAGCTATGTAAATTGGTGCTTCACCCCTCCGCCCCCGACGTACTTATTCTACCTTAGCTGAGCCAGCCGCCCCCCCCCTGCTCGCCCCGCGAATTTCTATTACGCGACAGCGAAATTACCAATTCCATTCCCAACAATATAATTGCTCTATATATAGATATAAAGAAATTTTGCATAAAGAAGATCCTGGCCATTAATAACCTGGATACCGAATCGATACTGGATCGATTCCCCTCTTTTAATAATATTATTATTACACCCACGCATAGGGCATTGCCGATTTCTAGTTTACCTGTTATTACTTACGATTACCTGCCATTACTGAATAAACGACGCGGAACAATTTTTAATTGCTTTCATAAGCGCACCGGATCTTCGTCAATTCTAGATGCCTCGTGCGCTTCACAGCGCATAAGGGCATCGTCATTACACCTACTTCCTCCGGTTCACGGATTCGAAATCCATTAATGTTTCCATAGCCAAGCAATCGGTCACGGATATTTATTACGTTACCGATGGCTTCTATCCACTTTGCCCACTTTGCCCATTCGCAAATACGCTTTCATAGCGCAGCCTCCGCTACTCATCCTCGATAGAACGCGGTCGCCCCTCCCAATATAAATACTATTTCCTCTATTTTTCCTATTCGCTCGACTACATCTGCTAAAATCCGATAACTTAACCTTTCCTTATTTCACGGTAAAATAATATTAATTGCATTTACCGTCCATTGGACATTCCTATAAGAATTTCCATTTCAATGCATTTATTTATTCGGGGCATTTAAGAGCCTCTGTACACGTTATGAATAATAACATTTATACAAACACTTCTTAATAAGCTGCGCATTTTAATCTCTTTTTTTATTTTTCTCTTCTTTATTCTTTTAGACTTTTAATTTCTTTTTTCAAATTTTATATACTTTTCTTTTATCTTTTTATTGATTTCATTAATAATAAATTTTTTCATGGACTCGTGTAATTTTCGTTTTTATTGCTTAATTTCAGCTTTCACTTACGTATCGATCTGCCCTCGTATAAACTTTACTAAATAATTCCTTTACTACATGAAATTACGGTTATTTTTCAAAACGCCGCTATTCAATTACTTCCTTCATTTTATTTTATTTTATTTTATTTCATTTTATTTTATATTTTTTTATTCTTTATTGGCCTTGAATTATAATTTCAAAATTAATAATTTCATGATACTTTACATTAAAAATGTTTAACATTTTATTAACGATGCGGTTGTAATGTTTTATTTTTACTAATAAAGTATATATTTTATTTTTCCCTTTAAATGCAAAATACGTAAACCATTATGCTTTTGATTGCGATTCGAATTACGGTAATATTAATATTTTTGCCGAAATTTTTATAGCTTTTCCCTTATTTTATGAATCGTATCATCCCTACGCTTTATATATTTTGTTTATTAATTATTTCGATTTATTTTGCAAAAATATTTATAAATCTCTGCTTTAATTTTCTTTCGCATTTTATTGAAAAGTCGATGTTTAGAGCCAGGTGATTTATAATTTTCATGTAATAGCGTAATGTGGGACCTCGTATTCAAAAATATAATCACATACGCCCATAATTAAATTTTGTATAGTAAAAAAGAGGACAACGCGTGTTACGTATCGACACGAATTTCTAATATAAATCGAGATAAATAGTCCTTGATTTTGATACTTTACGCAAACATTTAGGGATGCGATAATAAGGACGGGAAGGATGACCTTTTGCTTGAATCTCGCAGGGCGATGAAACATTTAGAGCAAGGAATGATGATTAAGTAACGAGTTCGTTATAGTTTGGCAGAGAAAAATTCTGTCTGACAGATTTATGTTTAATTGCGAATACGGTAGTCGGGATAGGAAATCGGGGGACGGGCTGCGTTCATCCAAAATATAAATCGAGCAATTCGGATGGACCGGAGCTTACGTATTCTTAACATACAGAGTAATAGGCAATGTCGTAAGATCAATGTGTCCCTCCCAGCAATTCATGTCCTCCTCATACTTGTTCTATACAGGAGCACGTACAATCTGACTGCCGCCGTAGCCTTGCTCGCTCTTGTCGGATTCTGGAATTGATTGCCGTGCTCGGAAAGGAAAGCCCCGGAGCTACGCGATAGTCTAATTCTCGTTTCTCCGTATCTACGGTCCACTCCGACCCTTTCGTAAGCTCCGGTACACTTCGGTCTCCTCCACGAAGGGAGAAGCATAATTTAATGCTCGCGCCCGCTGTCGGAATTTCTTTGATAAGCGCATTTCGCCTCGAGATAATTCACTTCTCCCCCCCCCCTCCCCCCAACCTTCACTTGCCCCTGGGACTAAAGAGCTGCGGCTCTTTAGCGGCATGCGGTATTTTCAATTGTACCTATGGAATCGAATGTTTTGCTTTGCTGCGACTCCGCTGCGACTACGCCTCGACTACGCCTCGACTACGCTTCGATTACGCTTCGACCACCTGCCCGACCGACCCAACGAGCTTCGGGAAAGCAGTAGCGTCAGGACCGAAAGGGCTCGAAATACTCAACTCAGGACAGGTGGAGCCAACGTTATTGGGTTAAACCTACACTTTATCCACGATCGACCGACGTCATCCAATGAAATTCTTTAGCATTCTAAGGACGAATATTTAAATACGGATATATCTTCATTGTTTTATACCGCAGGGCTAACTTTATTATGCTCGTAACATTGTTCATAAAACTCTGTAACTTTATATGAAAGTTTATATGAATGTTGGAATTAATTAAACTAATAATAATATGGGTTTCCAGGGTCTTATTCATTATAATTCCACGTTTACGAAATCAGCTATTCATATGAAGAAAATAATATTTTCATAATTATATTTTAAAATGAAATTCAAATTATCCTTATTAATATCTCGCTCTTAACGTTCCTTTTGATTTCGACAAAATCCATGTTGCTGCCAAATGCCATAATCATGGTTCTAAATTTTTAACAATTTCAATCTCTTGTACATCGAACTTATAATTGACGTTCTTAATTAATTACGTAAGATAATAAGCTCTTAACACATTTTGCAGAATGCTTAATACGTATTACTAGATTATTTAAATATATGTTACAATCTTGTCTCAAGTATCATAGTCTTTGTTATTCTAATAATGCTTAAATTACTTTGTAAATGTAATTAATTAATTAATTAATTAATTAATTTGCAGTTTTTCTCAATTTTCAATTTCAACGTCTACTTGGAAATTAATTTTGTGATTTGGAATATTATTATTAAACAACTAATAGAACAAAATCAAATTCATAGATTTATTTTAATATCCTTTCAAGTGCTCTTTAGATTAAATGCACTTGGTCCTGACGAGATATTTTCACGTGTCGTTCTCAAATACCTTCAAGATTTCGTCTATTACTTTTTTTATTACTTAATCCTGATCGTTTTATTTAATTATCCGACATTACGATTTAGAATTTCATACGATATATTATTGTATGGGTTCGCTCATAAAATATTAATGAAATTATTGTTCGCCCATAGCGCCGTACTTATAACCTATTAAATCTAAATAGATTTTAAATAATTCAATGTTAAATTTATTATAAAATCACTGTAAGAAATATATATTCGTTCAATTTTATGGAAATTTATATGTAGTTGATTTCATCCTGATAATACAATGTAGATCCACGATAATAATTATAATTTCTTCCTCTTCTTTTTCAAAAACACAAGTACTTGTACTTCTTGATATTGTACATCTCTTTCTCAAGTATTTAATCTTCTTTTGTTTTTTATTTACGTGTATAATAATAAATTAAAGTGCAGTGATGTAGGTTAGATAGATGATCATTTAACATGTGAAGCGCCCTCGTAAGTATTTGTTTTGTATAAAAAGGTTAGATTCCTTGGGCGATAAACAGTAGAGAAAAGTGGGGAGGAAGGGTATGGAGGGAAAATGTAAGGATGTAATAGCGATAGCGGCTTCTTTTCGAAGAAATATGTACAGAGAGAGAGAGAGAGAGAGAGTGAGAGAGGGGGGGGAGAGATGTAGTTTTTGGCTTAGAACTCGAGGGCTTTAATATCGAGGGTGTATTACCAACACCACTTTTTTAATAATTTGATAAGCCATAAGGATAAGAAGCTCGGGGAATCGTAGGCATATAAATAGACGTAAGAATGGATTGTTGGGTAACTAGGAGTTGCCGATTGCAAAGACTTATTGATCAGCATAGGGTCGAGAAGCCCAGCCCCGGGAAAGGGGGCGAGGAGGAGGAGGAGGAGGGGGGAGGTAGTCTTGGGCCAAGACCAGTTACCGCTTCAAGCGTTAATCATGAAAGAGAGCCACGGAAGTGAGCTCTTTACAAGCGGGGAGAGAAGTTTTCAGCGCTTTTACACAAGTCCGTTTTACCAATGATGAGCAGCGGAGCATCTCCGGCGTTAAAGTAACTTCCTTAGTAATTGATTAACCATCAGCACCGCGTAAAGGGTTTCCGTAGCACTGCAGCTCCAATCCCCCTTTCCTTCCTCCGACAGCCGCTGCTTCCGTATTTTTTAGCCCTGGAATTCCGAGCGTCCACTGGGCTCCTTCAAAATCTCCCTCGACAATGTTCTTATGCAGGATTTACAGCCTTATTAGCTCTTGTCCATATTTTTTATCAACCTTTCGATTAAGCGATATGAATTTCGCGCCATCTCCAAGATTTCCACAAAAAAGTATATAGCTTTTTTTTTTGTTGTTTTTTTTTTGCTCTTTAAAGAAATTATACGCAATAGTTGCGTGACAAGTGTACTGATGCCGGAAAAATATTTACATCCAAATCGACGGGCTCTTGATTAAATTACCGAATGACATTGCAAGAAAAATATTTTAATTTACAAATAGTAATTAAAACAACGAAAAGTAATTGATATAGCAAAAAAAAGTTTTAAAAGTTTCCAAGATTCTATGGAGGCTTTGTGTAACTAAAAATCCTCGATCGGATAGCTTTGATTAACTAATTTCGAATCTTTTGAAACAAATTAGTAAGAAAGGAAATGCATAATTATATTTAGTTCGTCTTCTTCTTTTATTTTTACATTGTACTTTTCATAATATCCATATTCATAATCGATGGCATTCACTTTCTATAGGCTCGAGCAATTCATTTATTAAATTCTATTTAGGCTTAAATGAAATTGCTTTTTCCTTTTATTTACTTTATAATATTGATAAATTATTTTAATCTGAAAATGAAAACTTTATATATATAATATATTCATTCATATCCAGTAAAATAATGTAACAGATATTCCTGTACATTAAAAGAGCTTAATATTAATCATAATATAATAAATATTAATGTTTTAACAAAGCCTAACGTATTCATCAATGTATAGATAATGCAGGTAAATACATTTTATATTATATTTGTTAGTATATTTATGTTCATTAAGCACGTAAATACAAAATGAATTATTAGATCGTGTAAAATTATTTTGGCATTGATAGATTTTTTTAAATACTAAGTAAAATAAATGGGAATATTCATTTTTTTTTTTTTTTTTTTTAATTATCCATTTATAATAAAAAGTATGTAGCACTGTCTTTGTTTCTTTTTTTTTGTGAAAAATTTTAATCGTAGCCCGCACTTTGATACAGTTTGATCGCGCATGAACTATGAATCACATTTGCATATGCAAAAACATGATCAAAGCCAACATACAAGCACGTGTGCTTTAAATACAATAAATTTCTACTTGCCATGTTTATTTATGCGTTCCATAGTATCTGTCGGGTTTATTGTAAACTTCTTTATTAAGAATGTGATTAATCTCGAGGTTGGTTAGCAGAAACTGTATTATGATGAATAAAATTCCTATTGATTTCCTTATCTATTATATATATATATAATAAGATATACATAGACATTGGGGTATGATTTGTCGTTGGTCAGTCAATAGTTTCCGTTTTCCATTTAATTTTTATTTATAATCACGGCCTCTGCTGTGAGCCATTAACCTTTTTTAATATTATAGATTATAAATAATCTATAATTGTTTATAATTTAATAGACGTTTACCTTGTTATTATCAGATATTATTATTAAAACTTCCCTTTCCTGTAAAAAGACCTTCCCCTTTACTTATTTACTTTATCGATTATTCGTCATTTCTCTGTTCATTTAGTCAGCCATTATCTTGCCCTTGTTTCTTAATTCATCATTGTTGCATTTGTCCTTGGTAAGAAAAAATCCTCCCTCGCTGACTATACCAATTCGCATTTCAATATCGTGTTTTTATCCTCCGGATTCTTGCCCCGGCACAGTCTATCTCAAGTACCGTCCGATCGTTGCCCCAGTCCCTACTCGACTTCATCAATCTTACTATGACTATCACATACATTGTTACCTTACCTTTTCGCCTGCGAATGTATTTGTACCAGCTGAACAAATTGGCAGTGACTTTATTTATTTTTTCTTCGGTTCACTTAAGTTTTTCCCTTACTTTTTACTATAATTTAAGATACTTTATTTTAAGACTGATCCGTGAACTTGTACACGTACGGGCACGCACCTACAATCACAAAGTCTCTAAATTATACACATTTCCATCGGCATATTATAATTATTACTTTTAAATTTACTTAAAGCTTTGATGAATTATTAGAGGATAACTACTGTTTATTAAAAGCTCAAATTTATTTAATTCCTCAGGCGAGTTCTCTTTCCGATCCCTTTTCAGCTTTCCAAGACGGATTTCAACTCTCCAGTTTTTCCCGTAATTGTTTTTAACTAAATTATTATTATTATTATTCAGCACAATCATATCGTGGAGTTGCAAGGGTAAGTTTTAGTATCGTCCATTCACCGGTCGCGGTACGGCTTTAATTTTATCATTTACGAAGCAGTCATTTCATTATTAATGCTCTTGAAAAGCCATCGGGAGCATCCACAGGATCTTTTGACTCTCTCCATCTCGTCTTCGTCGTCTCGCACCGCCACCTTTCGCCTGCCTCTACTTCACAAGTCCCCCTTATCTTTAAAATATTTTTTTTCTCTTTGTTTTATGAAGCGTCGGTGACGTGCAGGCTAGGCCTAAGGGCACTTCGACTCTTTCGTTAATTCCAACTTTATCTCGCTTGGACAGGTACGTGCATGTTTACGGTATAAATTTTAAGGTACGCGCGAAGAAGTTTCGCCGAGAGCACCGAGGGCGGCTATCGGAGAGGGTGAAGCTGCTGGAAAATCCGGGGACGTGATTGGAACGGTGATGCTTCACCGAAAATCGCTAAAATAGGGGAGCCTCGGGGAGGTTTCACCGGTGGCAGGAACAGAACTGATTGATGGACGGGAACCGACGGAACAACGCCATCTCCTGGGGCATCGGCTAGCGATGGCGCGAGGGGCAAATGAGGAGGGTGGTGGGGGGGGGAGCATTTTCACTCACAGGCCCCTTTTCCGCATCGAAAATTGTAACGGGAATTGAAACCGCTTGACGACGTCTTTATCACTGCGATTCGCCGGTATTGTTCCCCCTCCCTCACCCCCCTCCCAACTCCGCCGAACAGACCGTCGGCTGTTGGAAAAGGCACGGCGTCGACTGTCTCACCCACATCAACCCCTGGTCAACTTCTCTTTGTTGATATTTCCGATTTTTTCTACATCAGTTGGTCCTATCAGTCTCGGGTGTCCCTGACGACGATCCCTCATTCGATCGCTCCTATTGTCGCTCTTGCTACCGACATAATCACCGACCTCAACAGCACTAATTAATGTTATTTTAACGTTCGTCGTTTTTCAGATCCTTAGCAACGTTCCCTTCCCCTTAGGGCAGGTGCTCAATTTAGGGGCAGCTTCCTTTCCTACAATGAATCTTTTAAACTCAAACTTTTGATTTGGAATCCATCCAATTTTTACATTATCATTAGCGCAGCCAACAACTAACTACTCTGTTATTTCTAGGGCGCACCTCGAGCGGGGCCACCTTCCCCTTAGAAGGTTAAAGGATCGCTTTTAAAAGTTCTTACTATAAACTATTACTCAAGCGTTCCAGAAACTCCAGTTCCTTCAATTACTTTCTTACGTCATTCGCGTTTTCAGAAGCTTCTACAAGAATCAATCCAATAGAACGGAAGGTATACTCAGTCAGAATATAAAATCCATGACAACCTTACTATTTTATCAGACACCGACATACACGCGTGTGCGTGTCTATGGATAAAGCGTTAAAACAAAGGCCTAGGAAAATCAATATGCAACGGTATAATGCCTACTCGTCAAAAGTTTGGTAAATATGCAAGGATCGCCAATGCTTAGATGATAGCGTCGATTATAAGATTATAAGAATTTTTTTCGGCCAAATGTAATAATTTTTATGATACGTTAATCGAATAATAAACAGAAGAACTTGGTTTATTCCAACTCCTTGGTTTCCATAAAATCCGTAAAAATTCGCTTATCTTCGCTGCTTAAAATTGAATATTTAATCAACAGACATTTTTATCAATACTTGTAAGTACTTGAATGAAAGTCCGAGTTTAGTGAAACATATTGTGCAATGTGCAATACAAAAATGTGCAATAACAAGCTGATAAAGCGACAGCGAGCAGCTTTTTATAGAGAATTTTCATTGAATTATTAAATAATCAATGTATCATCATTGATTAAGGAATGTAGGATTATGAAGTATAAATCTTTCTTATCACCATGGATAATTATTTAAAATACATGCGAGCGAGCAGCTGATCGCCTTTGGATAAAGTATTTAAACAACAGATTGTATTTGCGATACGAAGAGCAACATTAGCCTAATGAAAAATCCTTGGCTTGCCGATACAGCGTTTGAAAAAGTGCCTACGGGTCAGGTGGGCTTTCAATCAGGGCTTAATATTAGTGAGAATGTGTAAAGATCCTGGGGATTTATTAGGGATCCATTGATAATAAAATTGGAACAGTCCGGCTAGAGCACCGGCCCGTCATTCCCGCGGAACAGACATCGCGACGCATTTTCGAGCTGGTAAATGGAGTAACTGGGTCGACTTGCAAGGAAAGAGAAGATAGATAGACGAGCAGAGAATGAAAAGGGGATAAAGGCTGACTGTTTCTCGCTTTGAGCATTAATCTTCCCTCAAAGCGCTAATGGATGCCCCAAGAGTTTGGCTTCGAGGAAAGTTTTGTTGTCCTCTTACTTATTCTCTCTCTCTCTCTCTCTCTCTACTCCCTCCCTCCCTCTCTCTCTCTCTCTGCTCTCTGCTCTCTCGTATTTTTAATACAGCTCTACACTCCCCTCCGCCCTTCCTTACCTTCGACCATTCTCCTTTTCCTCTAATGTTTACCAGATATTCCGGCTCTTGATGGAGCTCCAACTTTTTCCTTCTTCTCTTCTTATCTCCTTCGCTGACGATTATTCTTATCTTCTATTTTTCTCAAGGCTCACATGTTTTCGGCTTTACCCGTGCCTTTTCTTGCACTTCTTTAATCAGGCAACTTTTTTCGCTTCTAAATGCGAATGTTCGCTTAGGGATTTCTAGTCCCTAATTCGTATGTATTCATTCGTGACATAGATATAGATTTCTGCTTACATTAGCGAATATTGAGTTTATTCGAATTTCCGCGTACCACTTACCACGACAAATACGAAATTAATTATCATTCTCTATTTCCGGCTCAATGTGTCGAGTTTATTTTTCAATATTTTCACTATTTCTTCGTTCCCTTGCGATACAGAATCCGAAATTTAAATCTCCGACAAGTATTATTATTTCACAAAATTTAATTTCAAGTTATGCCCCAATAAATAAAACTTTAATGGCTTATTCTACCAATTTTCTACCTTTTTCTTTTAATTTATTTCTATTTTCATAGTTATAAAAAAGCTATTCAAATTTATTCGGCTCTTAAGAGTTTTTTTTCTTCTTTTTTTTCACAAACTTTGTATCAACTTTATGATTTATTTAACTGGTTCGATTACTCAATCGAGCCTCGTTTCTTGATTTTTTTTGTAATAGCTATTCTCTTGTACTTTATTACGTTATCTGTGCCGTCATTCATACACTTTAATTTTTATTTGAAACATTATAATATTTTTTTTTAACTTGATTTTACCTAACAATTAATTGTTATCTTAATGTATTTTATTTATTATAATTTTGTTTTACGACTCTAATCGGTAACCGATTATTGTAAATAGGTTTATAAACGCAAAGATGAGCCTTTCCTTTAATGGTCATATTCTTTAATTAGCAAAAACTAAAAATTATTAATTATAAGATTCTCGAATGCTATTTCATACAATGAATACAGAAAACTAAAATTAATTCTATATTTTTTTCCAAAAATTGTATGGATTCTAATATGAGACGTAAAAGATATTCTTTACGTACATAAACAAAACGTATAGAGGAAAATAGTTATTATACAGATTAAATAATCATTTTTTTTATTTATAACGTTCGATTCCTTTTTATTTGTGTCGTTTTCAATAAGAGTTTCATTTATTTCCAAACAATTGTATGCATACATATTTGGATTTAATAAGCGATTTTAATTCAATATTTCGTTAAAAACATTTATTATTATTATTATTATTATTATTATTATTATTTGACTGTAACAATTGTAAACTTAATATTTATGAACGGTATATAATATAACATTATTTAATACACAGTTATTTTTTATAACAAAAGTGTCATTTTAATACTCTCGCGTTAATATGTATTTTTCTATGCTTTATTTGTATTCAATAATTTAATATATCTATAGAATGAATGGGCAATTTCACAAAAGTCACTTTTGTGGATAGTGGTTCTGGTTTATGTGCACGAAATTCGAAGTTTTTTTTAGAGGCTACGGTTGTCTAAAGGACTGAGAGACTCAAAGAATGGAAAGTGAAGTAAATTAGTTTGAAGCTGAATTTTTGATCGAGTTAATTAAATGGTTTTCAAAAGGAAATGAGAATAGGGTAAAAAAAAAAAAATTAAATCCTTTAAGAATTTTAAACTGCAATGGTGACCTTATTTTTTCATTATTCGCTTCTGATAGTATTAGAGCATAGGAATCGCCTAATAGGTCTTAATAACTGCAGCTCGTAGTTTTGCAACTTATTCTTGTCATAAATCTTTCATCATTTTCATTCGGTCGATTTTTTCCTCTTTTAAGTAATTAAATTCATTGCGAATCCATCAGCAATGAGAAACTATTACTTTTTAATGGGAATAATATCTTTAATATATGACTTACAATTGCTAAGACGAAGCATTACTACGAGAAAAAAATGTTGCCGTGCGTACCTGTCCAAAGAGGAATAAAATTATTTACTTACCAACTTGAAACTTTCGTTCCATTAAATAAAATACATTGGTTCGATAAAAAAACAAAAAAAAACAAAAAAAAAACGAAGTATTATGCAACTTAACGGATAAGTATTTAAAAAGTTTTTCATCAACTTATCTATGCACTTGGTAAAGTTATTGTACTCACGGTAGATATGATATGATGCTTATTTCATTCTAACGGCAGGTCATTATCAGCTCAGGAAAGAACAACGGAGGACTTTATAAGATTTAATTAGAATTCCTATGAAAGAGAGCAGCCCGTTGTGTCTTGATGAAGCAAATAAATATAATGTTTTAATGGATTAGCTCGGTAAACAAGAAATGTATCGATGAAGGGGGAATAAAAGTGATAAATAGTACATCGATTCGGGAAAAGAAAAACTGGAAAAGCTCGACAATGTCTTTGATCTCTGTTGATATTCATCATCACGTTCATTTTTCACCGTCGACAAAGTACTCTCCCCCTCTTTGTCTAGTCTCAAAAAGGGATTCTCCCTCCCGCCCCGCACACTGTCAACGTTAAAAAGTGAGTGCGCTCGACTTTACGCATTATCCTTATTCATATTTTTCCCCCTTACCTCCCAGCGCTTTCTTCATACGTGAAAAAATACGGTTCGTTGGTTTTTTACGCTATTTATTGTTACAGCTCGTTTGTTGTTTTTGCTTCACGGAATCGGCCTTTTTTCACAAAGGGAATTTAATGAAACAGTTCTTAATATCAAAGGACAACACGTGTTTCAAAATACTTTACAAATTGATATTTTGAATTTTCTTTTATTCCCCATACTTTTTTATGTAATCTACTTTGTGCGCCTTGTCGGACTCCCTCCTCTCGCCCCCTCCTGCGACCGTGCCCCCACAACCCCATTATTTACCTACGATAGCATACGAACCTTTTCAATGCGCGCTATAATTGTGTTGTAATTTTTTAATTAAATAATTAAGAACTTCAAACTAGTCTTGGGCGGTATTTTTTTTTTTTTTTAGTATTTACGACGACAGAATTAAGTTTTTACTTGCTTAGACTTGAGTTTTTACGTAATCGACTTTAGAATCATTATTATAGAGGTTTTCGCATTTCCAATAAAATAATATAATCGTAAAAAATTTGCATTAAAAATAAATAAATATATACGGGGAATGTAAATGAAGCTAATGTACTTTTTATTGTTAAACGTATGTAAAGTATCAGCTCGGTTTTATGCACCATATCAAGAAATTATAAATTTGACATAACAATTTACTTCTACTTGCATTTAACCTAAAATCAAAATGAGAAGCATTTTACTCGGGATTTCCAGTCCCACGATTAGCACTACGATTTTCATCGTCAAGATCGACGAACATTTGGAATATTTACTTACTCCATTTTCTATTTACTACATACAATGTATGAAATAAATAAAATAGTTAAATACTATCGAGGTCTGAGGGCAGATTTGAACAGGAAGGAGTGACGACACGTAAGTGACCGTCCGTTTGTGTCCGTACACGTGGGGTAGGATAGCAACACCGTCTACGAGACCCACGACGATTAATTGTATAGAACTAGCGAACAATTATTTAAAAAAATTTAATCCGTTCCGTGAATAATTTTGTTTTAACGGACATAAATAATACTGATTTTTCTATAAATACGTGACCGAGCAATTTTTTTTAAAAGATTTTTTCTATATAATAATAAATATTGTATATACGATTCGCAGCACCTGCTACTGAAAGTTATAACCACTGTAATATTTTAGAGCTCTAATTTAAATAACGATACCTATAAAATTTAGCTTCAGCTATTTTCTCTCATTTATCGAATGCTCTTAGGTACGTTTGACGTATATGTATATTTTTTATATTTTTTTTTTGTATAAATTTGCTTTACTGTCTACTAAAGTTCATAACGAAGATAATGTCATATGGTAAAATATAAATAATATAGTCGGGAGGCTCGGTATAGCTAAGGGTGAAAGCATTGATATTATCGTACGGACCAATAGGGCTGCAGAGATTTGACCACTGGATCATTACACCTCCGGGCTCCTGTTTTGTGTAAACTGTGTGCGGCAATTGACGGAAAAGCGTTGCGGTCATCTCATGCGGATCAGATCTATTTTCAGCGCTAAAGGTGAATTTCTATACCTAGAAGAGCTTTTCTACGAATTCAATAGTCGGATTTTAATCCAAAATGACAAGCATTCCTGTATTTACATATAAATTTTCCTCCCTTTCTGCAATCATGCATAAATATTACGGTAAGTTGTCAATTCGCTTCTACGAAATAGGAATGCTAAATATTCCGTGTACATTCGATATTTAAAACTCGTTATTACACTGGATTACATGAAGTACTTATTCAATGCTTAATTGCATGCAAATATGAATAAATGTGTCAATTACACAAGATTATCATTCCATATACAAGTTAATTGTTAATTGTTGAGTGAGATCCGTCTTTGTAGGTATTTAATAATCAGTATTAAATAGAGTTAATAATCGGATAGTTTGTATTTTTACCAACCAAGTGTTTTGTCGCAAAGGGTATCGAAGCTTTTTCAACAGAAGTTTGATTCGACTCTATTGTACATCGGAAGGTTACTTCGCTAATTAATTTCTCGAGTGCTAACTTGAAATCTTCGCTATACAAGAGCCAATAAGTGAACAAGTGCTTGTTAGTATGAAACGAGATGATGATAGAGGGACGGATACACTTACCTCATATACATACACGTACACGTGTACATAGGCGTAGACGCTGGTAGTGCATGGATGAGCGGATTCGTGAGGGTGGGTATCTGCATCGAGCGGAGGGAATTCGTTTCAGATGGTGATTTCAGTTCGTAGATATGAATTTAATTGGCAGAGAAACATAAAACTTTCGAGAGATCGTTTGGACGCTACGGATGAAGACAATATCATCTGCACACCTGTGTGCGTCTCACCTACAAGACATTCGTTACATACTCCTGCACGTGGAGCGACCTTTTATATATATATATATATATATATATAGCTTTGTGCTGAATACATATACCTGAGTGGCTGGAAGTTTCTTTCCGTTTTTCTTTTCTTTTTTTTGTTTTTATTTCCTTAGAGGCTCTTTGTGTATATTTATACACGCAGAATTGATAATTCCAGGGTTTTAATAGCTTTTAAAAGAAAAGTTTATTCATTGAATTATTCTGCAGTTTAGGTAACAAGATAATTATTCATAAGAGATATCGTCGTACTTGTATGGCAATGGCCTGTTGTGTCTCAGCGTATAGAAATTAAAATTTTTCTAATAGATAATTGATTTGATCGTAACAATTCATTATTACGCTCGGTTCCATTTACGCCAATAGAACATTAATAGGATTTCAAGCTAATGGTACTTACTAGTGGAAACATATAAAGAAATCTCTATCGACGAAAACAAATATGAAATGGTGAGGGGTCGGATTCCAATAAAACATGACTAGTCTTACTTCTACGTCGTAAGCGTTGTATAGTAATTTTTATAGAAATAAATATTATCTTACGTTTTAAAAGTACTGCTAGTGCTCTGTAGAACTTTATTGGCCTTTGAAAATGGTTATCTCTATTAAAATTCAATAAAAGCGATCGATCTTATTTTTATATTCATTATTCTTCTATTTGTTACGTTTTCGGTACGTTTGACATTGAATACTTTTAAATCTGCAAGGAAAATAAAATTCTTGTTTTTTAACTTTTAAATGTACTTACATACTGAACTAGAGTTATTCTATTCGCTATTAGTTTGCTTTAATTGTTTTTTATTTTTTAAAGTTCTCTCTCTCTCTCTCTCTCTCTCTCTCTCTCTTAAATACCATGCAGCAAATATGATTAATTATTTCGTAAAAATTATAGCGATTGTTAGCCGTACTTCCGTATATTTGTATCTTGTCCCACTTAATAATTTATTTGTTTATACGAAGCAATAATCGCGCTGATTGGAAATAAATGTATTTCGCTGTAGTCGTAAATCGTTTTGTCACATACATCATTGTATTTCTTTAATCCGCAGGATGATTTAATCCATTGCGTGTTAGTATTAAGGATAATAAATGGAAGTATAAATTGTTAATAACTATTCATCTTCTTTTATACTCGAATTTATGTTATAAAATGACCAGGCTGTAATAGGAAACATTAAGGCCAGCTGTTAGTAACATTGCAGTATATAATTCAATTGGAGTTGATAGGAATATATAATAAAGCTGCTCTCATCTACTGCAGTACGTGCGCGTACGTTTTACAATTTAATTGAAAATAATTTAATTCTGGCAGTCGTAGCTTTTCACATGAGATGAGTTGAAAACAAACATTCCTAACAAACCATAACGGAGCATTTTATACGAGAGTTAGGGTATAACAGCATTACAGCAAACGTATGCCCGTATTCCGAATTAACAGGGAAAGTCAGGATATTCGGGGGATGCGAGCGAACGCGAGCAAATGCCTTTGGAAAAGGGGTAGGGCGGGTTGCGAGGAGGGAGTGGAATTCGGCGCACTTGTTTAGTACCCGTAAATTAGTAGTAGCAGGAAATATTTCATTAATATCCGTGGGTTCGGTCGGTGCCGTTGACGATTCGCACTTAGAATTTAGTTTGGCCCGTCTCGACCCGACCTCCCCCCCCCCGGGAGCTACTTTTATCAAGTACTCCGCAGACCAATGGCAACGCTACAATTAGTATAGGCGCGAGCTTTCATCGACGTCCTCGGATGTCGCCGCGCCTCGTTCATTCTGACATTTGCCGATGAATGGAGCATTCATCAGCTATCGGCCAAGTCCCCCTTTTCAACAATTTCCTATTCAACTACTTACCGTCTCCAAAATCTTATAGATGGACCTTAAATTTATGGCAGTTTATCATCCAACGACAACTACTATACCTTTATTTATAATCACGCTTTATTTCATGAACGTATTATCAGTAGAGCAGAAGGTTATACAATGCATAATGACAACAAGAACGAAATAATACACGTGTATCATTTACTTGATCTATAATTTAATTTCTATTAATGGTTGATTTTTTTTTCTTCATCAAATCTCTGTGTAACAACATGGTTAACACAAAATCCTTTGAAGCGAACCTACCCGAATTAATGACTCGATTCACCGTATGGTTTTAATGTACTGAACGCGATTAAGTATCGTTTTACGGCCGCATTTAATGTACGCTGTTTTATGTTTTATAGATCGTAAATTGACTGACGCGCGGCTTCACAATCGATTTTCAGGTATAAACGTTGACACATGCATGAACATGTAAAAAGAATTGCATCATTATCAGGGGAAGTTTATTGACTCATCCACAAATTAAAATTCTTTTTTACTCCACCGCGCCTTCGAAGCTGTGAAAATTCAAGACAAAAATGTCTTCTTCCTTTTCTCTTATTTTTTTACAAGACATTTTTCGAAAAGTGTCAATTATTGGAATTTTCTCTAGCCCGACCGTGATTTCCAAAGCAGTTCGATGCAATCAAAGGTATAATATAGAAATGAAAAATTCATTCATCTTGTAGAATAAATCATTTTACTTTCGCCAATACTTTAAAATTGAATATTTAAAATTTGGATCAAGATTTTACGATTTTCATTTATTACACACGCCGCTTTAATATAAGAAGCATATAAAATGCACAAATGTAGTTTATTCTCACGTATATTTTCCAACGGAATGAATAGCAATTACAGTCCAGAGAGAATCTCACGCAAATAATTATTAATTACATAACAATTATTATTTTATAACGAATAATAAGAATTAGTATTTTATATTATGCCTATGCATGTGCGAATCTAAATAAACAAATATTCATTGAATATCAAATTTCATAAATGCATAAATGTATCTTTTATTGATGTAATTCTATAAATACATATAAATACGTAATAAAAACATATTCTTTGTTTAGTTTATTCAATTAATTGATTTCGTTTTATCGCATTATTCTTGCTAAAAATAAAAACATATTTGAGACGAAAGAATTTTTTATCGTTATTTTGTAAAGTTTTATTGTTTATAAAATAATAACATTTATAAGGTATTATTATTTAAATGGTAACGTATCTTACGTATAAATAGAACAAAAAAATAAAAAAAAAATTTGCACTACAAAAGATGTATTTAAATTTGTTTTATATTATTCGTATATTATAACAACTTAAAATACCATTAAAGTTATTACGACATTGTTCAAAGCTCCATTAATAATGGCAAAAATTTATTCGATATTATTTAAGATAATGATAAAAAGAATCGGATATAATTTATTGGGAATTGAATTTTATTCATGAGAATCGGTATAATTGACTAAGTGTTAAATAGAAGAGCGATGATTATAATATTAATTCGCAGTCGTTGAATATGTATTAAAATTTTCAGTTTTTACTTGGATACATTTTGGATAAAGCACCGAATCATGACAAATCCATTTCTAATGTAATTTTGCGCTTTTCAAGGGTTTGTTTACATTTATCATCTTCTCGGAAATAATGGGGATCTACAGCATATTTTCTCATAAAAAGGGTATTCTTCTTGCTAACGGCTTTTTGTATTGGCTTAATTTATTATAAGTTCCTCGATCGCCGAGTGCATCGATACCTTTCCAATCCTGCAGATTTAATGTTTTTGTCACAAGTGCACAATTGCTGCATTGCAGTTTTGTGCTTGAAATATGATAGGAGAGGACAAGTTACGGCATCAGACCAATTGTCGTTGATATTATGAATAACATATTTTTATTTTATTTTTTTACTCCTATTATCACGTTATTCAGGTATGTTTTTAGTTTTATTTATTCTTCAATACTACTTTACATCCAAATGATATTTAAGTAAAAAATTTATACTTTTACTTATATTATTTTCTCCCGTCATCAATATATTTCTCGTTTTGTTATTTTTTTACTTGAAAAACTACTTCATGCGTGACTGTTTAATTTGTATTACGTAAAACAACTTCAATATTATTCAAATAAAAGGATAAAAAAGGACGTATTGTACATATAAAATTTATTTTAACTTTAATTTTATTGTAATATGTATAGTGACATTTCTTATTTCATGTTCTAAAATAAATCACCGATGTATATTTGTAGTTTATATGTATCACTTGTATCTTTATGAAAGATCATATTTATAAAATTATCCAAAAATTTCTTATTTCGTACTGGCGCTTTTAGAAATTTATAATAGTGAATGTACAATATTTTTTCAATACAGTATTAATAATTTCAATAAATGTAGACAATACAGTGGATTCATGCACTTCTAGATTATTTTTCAATCATTTTTAGTTCCTTTTAATTCTATCGATTGCTTACAAATTCTTGAATTCTGTATTTGAAATACCTAACTGTAGAATCTAAATGGAATATAAAATTTTTCTGGTTTTACCGTCACAGCTACTCGCTAATTTACACTTATTTAGCTTGATTTAACATGTAGATAACATTAAAAAAAAAAAAAAAAAAAAAAAGAAGAAAAAACATCTATTATTAACAGAATATTGAAGCTTTAAAATTCTACGGCTGTTGAAATCTTTAAAATCTTTAGAGTTCGTATTTAGCTGAAAAGTAAAAAAAAATTGATAACTGACATTTTAAAAAATTCTTAGTTTTATAACAATAAGAATTCGAAGACACGAGATTCTTCATCTAAGAGATTTTTGCTCTATAATAGGGAGATGAAAAAACTTGCTTGAAAAGGGTTGAACGACGGGAGGGGCTTCTCTCCTAAGATAGGTTTAGCCATAATCACAATCAGGCTGAAAGCATCTTCCCTATTCTCCTACCCGACTTCTTTTCATTCATCTTTCTCATTTTCTCTGTTATATCTCTCTACGAACTTATGATATGAGCTCAAAAGCAAACATATCCCCATACGGACCCACTTACTCCCTCTTCTCCTATATACCTATACAACTACGTTGTTTTCCATCCAAATTCAACTTTGCAACTAATCGTTGAGTCTACGTAAAAGAGCGAGATGATATTTAATAGAAATTAAGAACTTAATCTTAATAAATATTTTTTCCAAAATGAAGGTAAACAACAAAAATGAATAAAAGATAAGAAAAGAAATAAATAAAGCAGAGGTTAGCTTTCAGTATTAACACTTACGGAATTGAATAATTCGTCAATTTACATATATTTGCGACTACATTTTTATTGTGTATTTCAACTACAAGTAAGGAATTCAATTTGTACTAAGGAGATACTTTCTACTTTAAATAAAAAGAAAAATAATGGCTAAACTTATTGTTCACCAATGTCAATAGAATGATTATAGAGTTATTTTAGTCGAACTAGACAATGTTGAATAGAGCACGGGATTATAATAAATTGTAATTAACAGTCACTTTTATAAAAATCTTTATAATTTTCCCGTTTCAATTACGTTGATGTTAAAAAAATGTTTTTTTTTTACACGTTTGCCTAAATCCCAATTCTAGCCAATACAAGCGAATATTTCAAAGTACATTCCTTGCATAAGTATTTTTTAATAGAAAAACTAATTAAGAAAAAAAAAATAAAAAAAACAAAAAAATCAAAGGACTAATTAGTGAAAGAACTGAAAGAATTGAACATAATTTTGAAGTGAAATGGATTAAAATTTTTGAAAAAGGCAGTAATTTCGCCGGTAATTGTATTTAAGCCAAGCGAATAGCTTTGCAAATAACAGTCTTATTCAATTACAATGCTTTGGAGATTCATGCTTTGTCGTATATGTTTATTGCCGTTGTCGAGACTACAACGTTTCAACATAATAATCTTAAATGCGTTTTACGTATGTAATAACTGACGCGATTTAATCAAGTTTATTTATACATTTAATGTTGGGATTTCCCCTGCGTATGAATTCAGTAGAAATTTAAAAATATTCATAATATAATTTTACTTTGGCAAAGTTATTGGAGGAACGAGATTATTCAATTACTTAATAATGATATTCCAATTTAATCGCTGGTATTGTGTGTGTGTGTTTTTTAATTTAAATGATTTAAAAAATAATTAATACGCGTGGCGCGTATTAATTTGAAGATCTATAGTTTTAATTACTATCATTACGTTTCATAAAGTTTACAAAGATGAGTTAAGGCTTCGGTGGCCTATACATTTTGCCAACGTGGATTATAAATCTTTGAATGAAAGTTACAGATTTTCATATTTATTCCGTGGAAATTCTTGAATATACCTTGATTAAATCACTGTTTGATTTCCGATGATTACTTAGTCTCAGCTCTTTTTCAAGTTGCCGCGACGAGTTGCCGAATACGAGGGCGCAGTGCTGAAGCTAAAAAACGCGAATGAAAAAGGACGGAGTGGGAGCTCCGCGAGTGGAAATGAATCGAGTTGAAAAATAAAAGAACGACAGATGCTGTAATGCGCGAACGGTCGCTAAAGACAGAGAAAAAGATATCGACCAAGTGTATGTTTGTTGATGCGTGCCTGTGTCTATCGAGTCTGGCGAACACGAGATTGAGTGAGAGCGAGGGCGAGAGAGAGAGAGAGAGAGAGAGAGAGAGAGAGAGAGAGAGAGAGAGAGAGAGAGTGCGTCTGTAAGAGAACGCGGTAGCAACCCATTTCCTGACGATGGATTTATCGCCCTACCGTTCGACCCGAATATCCAATGTACCCTCTGGTCATAGGCATCTCGAAAAAGGTCGAAAGAGTCGTGTGCGAAAGTGAGAGGGGCGAGATCGGAAGTGGAAGAGAAGACGATTACGAGACTTTCCTTGGCTGCTTTGTCCTCTCTTTTTTCCTTTCCTATGATTATTCTCTTTCTCAATTTCACTTCTTTCCCTCACTCCAACCGAATCTTATCTCCCCTCTATCCCTCTCCCACGTTCTATTTTTCTCAAGCCCCTTCTACTTAGGTTATGCAGTGTGCGAGTCGTTCAGAAGCTTCGTCTTTCTTTTAATTCGATTTGCCCATCGATTTATAGGCTGCTACTCTTCTAAAGATATAAATCTTTGGGTTGATGCACTCGAGACGGAGGTTCTACACTTTTTCTTAATAAATGTCCCCAGTTGGCGCTTATTGCCTTTCCCCTAATAAAAGCTTTGCTTCGTTCGTTAAGCCGAGGCCAAAGTCTAAAACGGAATTATATATTATCTATTACCAGATAATTTTAATTTATTAAATGCCCTGATATCGCATTTCCAATAATATTTTTTACTATTAATTCCTTTTTAGTAATGGGATAATAAATAGCTCTTACGAACGTATCATAAAAATGTAGATAAAAATTAATAGTCCTATGTACATGTGAATAAAATATCCTACTATCAATACGAATTTACATTAAAAAAAGAACCATTGGAGATTTATAAAGAACAGTTTATACCCCCCGTAAAGGAAGCGTCAAGATTTTAAAAAGATTTTTCAATAATTACAAATTACATGTAAGAACGTCATAGTTTCCTTATAAAATAGCGTCTCCTTAGTTTTTATCGTTATAATACGATGATATTAATATGATTTTCTAATCGATCAATGATTACATTCTCAATCATTTCTGAAAAATATTATAGCATTTAGGATTTTAAATACTCAAGGTTTACTACTTTTCGACTTAATATCGCTATCGAGCTTCGCTATCTTTATTCCGTTAGTTTTCTCGCTCTCTGCTGTCCTTTCAAGCTTCAAGCCTTTGGCTCGTAGTCCTGGTGCAGTGGCTGGACGATATGCAAATTTCGCGCGATATCCGGCCTGATGTTGATAAATTATATATCAATGGCTTGACGCGCTAGAAAATATCGCCGCGAGAGATGATGGAAACGGCTCGAAGCCACTTATTTTTCCTTTTCTTTAGTCCCTCCCTCTTAGAGGAACTTACTTAGAAGAAACCATCTCGTTATATTCTGCTGAGTAGACGAGAAAGGTGAGTAAATAATCATGAGCTGCTGGTGCAATTTCACTTTAATTACTATTTATCCACGAATTATAGTTAAATGTCCTTGGAAAGCGTTGATGCATATCTCTAATAAATTTCAACACTTTTCTTATTTTTCATTTCACCTCTGCATCTTCTTGCTTTCGTGAAACATACTCCATTTCTTTACTTATTGTTATTATTATTATTATTATTGTTGTTGTTGTTGTTGTTGTTGTTGTTGTTGTTGCTGTTGTTGTTGTCATCAAGTTCTAATTAAGATACTCGTTGAAACTTTTAAATGAGCGTGGGTAAGGGGGGTTTAAATTGGTAAGAGGGCAGGGATAGGGGGAAGGAGGAGGGGGGCGAGGTGAGCACAAGCAACGCTATCGTCGCTACGTACGTTCGTAATTAACTGGATATTTCGAAAGCCAGCGATATCCGCCGTTTATATCGAATATCAAATCTTGTTTACAATGTTTCTTTACAATACGAATTAAAGCTTCAAGTATTTTATCTAAATTTTCTACGAAATAGGTAGACTTACACCTGCTGATTTAGGACATTTTGAGTCCACGTGGATATAATGGAGATATCAGCGGTAAAACGGGTAAAAGGTCTTATTAGAAATTTTATCGGGCGATTTTATCGATCCTTTGTCCATTTTTTTTTATTTGCGCTTATTTTCCAAGGTATGATCATCTCCTTAAACGTTTATCTCTTTGCTTATCCTTGCGCTCGCCAAGACTTCCGTCCCAGTCCAGACAATCGGATCTAGCTAACGGGAGATCATCCACGTGTCATCGATTTACGAGAATATATTTATTTCTTCCGAAAGGCGTTGCGATAGTTGACACGATAACTTTATTCATCCGAGATAGATTTCTTTTGCATTCATATGATTTTCGCATAATGCATTGTTTCTTCTTCTTTTTCTTCTTCTTCTTCTTCTTCTTCTTTTTTTTATCTTCTTTCCTCTGATTCTATCACGTTCACGGAACGGCACCTTTCATCCCCCATACGAGGAATACTGATACCATGTTCGAGATATTAGGCATTACAGCGTCTAAATAGATGTAGATATAGAATTTATTTCTATTCGGATTTAATAATTAATAATTAGTGTCCGCAAGGAGTTTTACGTTTCATATAAGATTACGTGAAATGTTCGAGTTCGAATTTTTATAGTTAATGTGAAACTTAAAATGCTCGTGCTGATTTTTTATAAATATTCAGCGATATTTTTAAAGAAAGTCTCCTGCATTTCAATAATTTTTCAGATCATTAACTAAAATTATTTAGATTTTCATAAATTATAAGAAATTGTAAGCTTGCGTGTTTTAAGCAAAATGAAATTTAAGGCATATCACGTACAAAATGATAGTGCAATTTATCAAAGAATGCCCTGGCCTAACTAATCCAGATATGCATGTATATGCATTTGTAAATACGACGTTACGTTGTCTGGTTGACTAGAACACAGTATTTCACTTAAGAAAGCTTCATTTTTCTTTTATTTCTTCATGAAATATTGCTTTGTATACGAATTTTTAGCCTTTCTTTCCTTTAAAAACTCCCTACAAATTCCACATTTTCCATTCATATTATTATATAAAAACCAGCATTAATTTAAACGTATCACAATTAAGAATATTTTTATAAGTTTTTCTTTGAATACGAGCTTATAATTTACTCGAATAAAATACACTCGAATCTTATAGAAAAACGCATGATATTCAATTAGTAAAAGTAAAATAAATCATTATAATTTTTTTATTTAGAGAAGCTTTGGTGATCTTTAAAAATGTGTAAGCTGCTTTTTATAACATTGAAATTGAATGAATGGCTTATTCAAACGAGGAAAATACTTCGATAGAAAATATGCCAAAAAATTGTTAGCCAAATTTTGTTTTAAATCCTTAAAATATTTATTTGCCACGAATTTCTGTACAGAAGGAAAAGTTTTCATTTCCGTTGATTCATATATATATATCAATACGCGATTATAAAGTATTTCATCTGATAAAAATATATAGAATATATATAGGACGCTCGAGATTATATTTAAGAAGCTTTAACTTTATTGTCTTGTTCTCTTAAACAGTGCCAACTTCTCTACTTTTAAGCGATAACTTTTAATTTGAATGTAGATAATATCACATTTCTATTCTTTCTTCGGCTTTATATTAGTTTTATTTGCATAAGAATTTAAATATTAAAAAAAAAAAGATATCTTACTCTTAAAATAAAATAATTACATTATTTGCAAACGTATGCATATCCTATAATCAAATCGGAAATATCAAATAATTATGAAATGGATGACGCAACAGTTTTCTAAAAGTTTCATTGATGAAATAATTAAGTAGAGTTAACTTTTCCATAGCGCATTCGTAATTCAATGAATTCTAGCCATAAATATTTATAGTATTGAAAGTGTTTTTGGATAAGTTAGTTTAGAAGAATCGATAGAAAATGTAGAGGATTTGCATTTTTAATACAATTAAGGCGATACTAATGTCGCAAAAAAGTAAAAGGATTTGTAAGCTAAAATATTATTCGAATATAATATAATAAAAAAAAGGAATATTAGAAATTACAAATTCGTATTTAGTTTTATCGTTAAACGATTTCGAAGTAAAAATATATCGTCATAGAAAACACTCACGCGCTAAAACTTAATATTGGTAGTTGTTATAAAAAAAAAAAAAAAAAGGTTGGCGCGACATCGAATATTTTTAAAACAATTCCTGGTCTCCTAAGGAAGTAGCGAAACGATTTTCGATGCAGCTGTCGAAAAAGCTCCTAAGGGAATGTTTTGGCTTTTCCGATACCCTTAGTTCAGATGAAGATATACATAAACATATATATATATATATATATATATATATATATATGTATATGTGTATATGTATACACTTTGAATTTTTTATTCCTGTCATTCCAATTTCAAATACGTGTTAATATTCGAAAGGGAAATTTTACTTTACCCTCTCGTAGTGATAAAAATTTTAAAATAAATAAATTTTTTTCAAACTAAAGTAAATACCTGTAAGCTAACAATTGCGCTTACTCGTGCTTTTCAATACATTGCGTACAATAAATTATAAAAAGTATTCTAGTATAAATTCATAATGTCCGTATAAATGTTATATCGAAATTGAAAAATTCGTATCTCTCGATTCTCCTGTTCATTTGATTTTGGTAATGTAAGTGTTTGGCTCGGTAAGATATTAAGGTAAGCTTTTTGCGTGATGGGGCCGATTAATAAAGGGTTATTACTCGACATTTATATACTAACGGAGTAATTGTGCAGCGGTCGCCGCAGAATTCCCAGTAATTAATCACAAAGTATAAGCAATCGCTATCGGCATTTTCCGCTGCGTTTCAGCGCTTCGTCCCGAGCGCACTCACGCGGGCCTCGAGCGAGCGAGATAGAAGAGTACCCGGTAGTCGCTCGCTACATGCCAAACACGCGGCCGGTCTCGCCTACAGTCTAATTTATCGAATAGCCCGGACCGAGGCTCCCGGTATTCTCGTTTCGATCACGAGGCCAATTGGATAACAAGTCGACGCTGCTCTGCGGTCTCGAGGACACGTGTACTTTCCTATTATTTGTCAGACCTACTCGATGATTTTCGTAGATAGCATCGCCTCCCACCCCCCGCCCCCTTCCATTTATATGCATACGCGGATTGGAAACGTTGGCGCGAGGATCGCCAGCGAATTCGAAGGAATGAAAATCCATGCCGACGACGTTTTCTCCTGGATTTTAATTAATGAATATATTCGAATAAGCTGCGATAAATATGTAAGCGCAAACTTCACATCCAGGTCGGATCATATTTATTTTAATTAGAAGCTACAGGAAGACCTATAGCTCCAACGTAACCTGCCGCTCTCACTTGCTCCGTAGCTTTATAACTTTTTTCAATAAGAGATATTACAAGTTTACGTTCTGAAAATTAAATAAAGAAGAAATTTCCAAACACATTTTCTTACTAATTGCCGATACTTTTTGTAATATTCATTTGTAAAAGGAAGAAGAGTCATTGCCGTGCGCTTGATTATGATATGCCATTAAGGACCGGATGAATTAACATTTAAAATTACCGTAATGTTAGGTTGGTCGAAAAGTTTAATTCCCATATTTTCGAAAAGTCTACTTACAATCTACTTATAGAACTAATTTACAAGCAGTAGGGCGCAACTTATTCAATTCTATCGTAAAATGTAATTGTATCTGTACGAGCTACACTTTTTTTCTGAGCTCCGTACTTAGAAAAGTGAAGTGTACGTTAAAATGAGAATACGTTTTTAAATTCAATCTACTACGGATAGAGACGAGGGGAGGTTGTAAAAAAGCAATAAATTCCAAAATATGCTGTAAAAATAAAGTTTCATCAAGCCAGATAAATAATTTAAAATTCTTAATATCATTGTACGTAATGAAAAAAATGTGCACACGTAAAAAGCAATGAGTTCGAAGCCAAGGCCGTAAAATGGAAAAGAAAGAATTTTTTAGTTTAAAAATTCCTCCGACCATATAAAGACCGCTCCCCTTTATTATTTCAATGATCGCTACTTTTTCAATAGTCTTCAATAATTTACTCGGAGATTATGCCCGTAACTAATTATGCCCGTTAACACACTTTCGCTTTAGCAGTTGAATTTAAGGGAAACGAATAAACGCATTCCGGTGCTTGGCAAGCGTCGCTTCACTTCGCGATGCACTTATATTTATGAAAAAAAATTTCCTTAAATTGTTGTTGAATTCTCAATGCACGTTTACTCGGGGATATCGCGTCTGCATCGATTTCCCATCCCTTGGCGATGCGATGCGAGCATGCGAGGCTCAGAGAGCAAAAAGAAATAAAACGTACTACCACGGTAAGCCTCTTTTTCTGCATACAAATATCTTTCTTAATTTCCAAGCCTTAGCTCAGCTCTTCAACCATTTACTATGCACATACAAAAAAAGAAGCACGTGCACCTGATACACGTATGCGTTTAATCAGATTTTCATCAAAGTAATGCAATAATATAATTAGCTTAACGGCCAATCGAAGCCCTTACCTCCTTGAGGTTATCATACGAGCATTGAATATACATGCATTGTAGATTTATATACATGGGATTCGTAATTACTTTTAAATTCTTAGAATGCAATATTCCGGAGTCGATCAAATATTTCAGTCTTTAGCTCTAATTTCAAAACTGAAGTCACGCCGTCGAATGTCGCGTTGCACACTTTAAAAATCTAAAACGCTGTAATATCGTAAATTTAACTCGTCCGGGAGACGTCGCGTGCGCCCCTCATGCTTTGCGGTGCAGTTACGATGTCGTCAGGATGCACTCGAAGAGCCTGAAGAGCCTGACGAGCCTAAAGAACCCGAAGAACCGCAGAACCTGTTAGACAGTAAGGCATTTGCTTGTGAGGGAAGGTTGTTCGGCTTTGTCAAGGTCGGTCGTGTCTCACCCGGCGAGAAGAAACAACAATGTAGAACCAACACTACCGGAGCATCCTCTCCTTGTTCTCCGATCCTATGGGATGCATCGGCGACAGATCAACGTCTTCTTTATCAGCCGCTAAACATAATCGACGCTAGATCGATCGAAGCGAAAGCAGAAAGCAGTTTTTCATTAAATATTAAATCAAAGTCAAGTTGAAGCGGTTTCAGCAATAACCATCTGCCGTTAATTTTTGCTAATTAAATGTGCACAATTACGACAATATTTATACGGATTATGTATAAAGTTGGATAAATAATTACTGCGAGCCATTGAATGCCTGCGATTCATTGGTATTTCTACTAAAAGCTTTGGAGCCGATAATATCTTCGAGTACTCGATCGCTTTTCTATCTGCTAAGCGAGTATTTGTCTCCTTAATACTCTAACTCAATCAAGTTAACGAATAACGATGTAATTTTTTGTTTCTCTAGTTAAATTTATTCGAGCCATATCGGCTCCTTTTAATAAATAGTTATGATAGTAATAACAACAACAGCAACAACAACAACAACAACAACAACAACAACAATAATTTTGGGTTCTCGTTCAAATTTATCCTTATTAAATGTACACGTTAAAACCTTTAATGTCGTCTAGCAAGTAGATGAAATCGTAGGGCATTATCTTAGGGGAAGGCTATTAGAATCGGAATGCGCATCGGTCCGCAGGCTATGTCATAAGATAGGAATTGTGAATGGGAATGCAACGTTTTCGGATTATTGAGGAGTCATATTTTTTTTGCTGAGCGCATAAGCCGGAGAAGGAATTAGCGAAAATTTTGGAGTAACATCAGTATTCATGGAATGTAAAATATAAAGCAATTTTTTTTATTTTTCCAGGTCGTAAAATATTTTACGTTTATCTTTAAAAATTTATTTTTCTGACATTTTCAAAGCTCTTGCGGAGAAGAGTCTCTCGTTTATATTTATAGCCGAGCCCATGTGAAATTGACGAATTTTTCGTGAAGTTAATACCTAAATAGAGAGTACATTTTCAGACTTGTAAAGTACCTCTGTACGAAAATAATCATACGAAATTTCATGCTAATTTTTCATTTTCTAAGCCGCTAATTACCTCTTTGTTGTTATATTATTACTCGGCAACGACAGCCGCATGCGCAATAAAGTATAACAATTATAGCAGACAAGGTAATGCAAATATGGGTATAAAAATATGCAATTACTACTAATCGCTCTTCTAAATTCGATGCACGATTTGAATGTTTTTTTTTTTTTTTGTTTTTTTCTTCATATATGCACTAATTTGACCAAAATAATAGACTTTTAGGATTTAATAGATCAATGCGATTTAATGCTCTGCTTATTTGCATTGCATACATTGTTAAAATCTTACAATGCTTGTAAATTGTTAATAATGACGTATATTTGATACGGTAACGGGCTTATTTTATTACCTTGTAGTAGGTTGTATTGATTTAATTATCCATCTATGTTACTACTCGACTACCGTGTTTAGTTGGAGTAACATAAAATTTATAACCATACCTTGATTGACATTCTTATTTGTTACAATATATATGTGTGTATGTATGGAATGCAATAAGAACGGCAGATAAAAGAGACATATTATTGGAAAACGTACTCGACTTAAAGGTTTCGAAGAGGATTATTTTTCGACTTGTATTCTATTTTCGTTTTAATTTTCAAAAATATCCAGAAATGCTTCGTTTTGTTTTTTTTTTTTCAAGCTCACACTCCCGCATCCCTCACTAATACATTAGGAAAATGTCTGATATCATTTTATACGTAGAATTTATGCGTTTACGCGTGTTTATTTATTTTTAAGCTTTTAAAATACTTACGTTTACGTACGTAAACAGTAAGCGCATTTGAGGGATAATTTGTTAATTTCCATCTATTATGGCTGCACGTGGATTTTAGGATAAAAGCTCGACATGATTACGAAAAATGTATCAGAAATCATTTATTTTTACAATTCGGTTGTAACAAAGTACTTATTTACTTATTAATAGACGTGAGACTCGCGTGGACGTAACAATGGCTTCTTGCACTATTTGACTTTATTATGGAGGCACGGTTAACGTAACACGAAGATGACGTTGCATTACGGCGAGCGAAAGTGTTGACGAGGGATGGGGCGAAAGAATACTTAAGGAACTCGCGCCGCTGTAAGAGTTATAAACATTAATTAAAGGAAGATACGTAGCTGTTGGCAATATTTGGCAATGTTGGCAATGAGGTTCGTCCTCGTCTTTGGTCTGCAGTTGTTTGAGGGTAGGCTGAGACTCTAAATCCGTAATTTTCAAATAGAAATTTATCGGCGAACGAGGCGTGAAGACGATATCTCCTCGTGAGCTATGTCGGTCGGCGAGCAATGTCTCGCGAATCGACGAGTCGTAAAATGATCTCGGGACGGCGCTGAAGGGGCGGGAGTGGGGTTCGCGGGAGGATCGATGCGGGGTCGGGAGCGAGATTCGTCGGCGGTGCGATCGGCGAGCGTCGATCTTTGGTTTCGAAAAAAAATTAATTAAACAATCCGACTCTACGTGCGAAGTGCTCCCCTCTTGCTCCCCCCTCCAACCCCCCCCCGCCATCGCGCCATCGCGCCATCGCCCCAATAACCTCGCCGTAGAATAAGATCTGCTAAGCCCGGCTCCACTCGAGTTGTTCAGCCGCGCCTGCCTCGACGTCTCCACTGCGGCGTGTAAAATTTCCGCTCTCCTTTACGCGACGATTCACGGACTAATGCGCACTCCTCGTTACGTATCCGAGTGGAGTGCAGCGGCACCACTACTCCTTTGTACG
This sequence comes from Ceratosolen fusciceps, assembly GCA_018883505.1. NCBI lineage: Eukaryota > Metazoa > Arthropoda > Insecta > Hymenoptera > Agaonidae > Ceratosolen > Ceratosolen fusciceps. The sequence goes on from RCIC01000005.1 coordinate 9,239,824, forward strand.
TCAGCGGCTCTTTGTCCCGCCCTTAACTCCTCGGCTTTCATTCTCTCTCGCTCTCTCTCTCTCTCTCTCTCTCTCTCTCGATCTCTCTTTCCAGGCTACGACGACGAGGCTCACGCGCCTTCGACCCGAGTCGTCTTGCCGATTTTAATCATTTTGTCGTTAGGGCGAGCTTTTACTTTTTGCAGAAAATGCATTTATACGGGAGACGAGTGAAAGTAAAAGCAGCTCCGCTTATACATCGAGCACTAGAAGCTCCGCAAGCCTTCATTGTTGTCACCCTGCACGAGACCTCAAGTACTTCAGACTAGTCCGTTACTACGTCGCGCGTTACCATCTTCTCTTTCATTCCTTTTTATTCCTTCTATGCCCCTCAGTTTTATTTTTTACCCTTATTTTTTTCCTTTTTTATGGCTCCCTGTTTGTATACCCTCGTTCTACTTCTTCCCTCCCCACCCGCCGCTCCACCCCGTTTCTCCTTTTCCTTTCTCCCCTTCTTTTTCCATTGTTTATTATTATTTTTTATTTTTTTATTTTCTTTCATCTATTATTCTAGACTTATGGACGGCTTCGTTTTATGCTTTTTAAATAAAATCCCTAACCCGAGGCCGATGCCTTTCTTGTATCGATTTAATAATTGCGCGGGAGATTCGCAGCTGCCATAACTTTTTTCATTTTCATTAGATTCTTCAAATTTTCCTCAATCTTTGCCTTGTCAAGTCGAGCGAACGTCCGAAAGTATTCGATCTGTGAAATTTTTATTTTACATTGTTAACGATCGACTCGGATCACGGAAACATTATAAAATATACATCTCAAACAATATTATTTTCTGAAACTTCTTGAAAGCTTTGAAAAATTTAATAAGAATCTTATGAGAATGTAATGTATTAATATATTTATAATTCTCTTCAATTGAGGACTGTGAAGGAACTTTTTTTCTTTCTTTTTTTTTTCTCTCAGAATAAACATGCAAATTTTTTTCTTTCAAAATATATAACGTTAAATTTATGTATAAATTATTCATAATTTATACAGGGATGTGGAAGAGCCCGGCATTATCCCTACTGCTTAGATCCTAGACATAATAACTGCAGATGCATCTAATGGAAAAAAAAAGAAGAGAAATACACGGGGATAAAGAAGATTACAGTGAGGCAAGTGAACAATGGAAGATTCATTCATCCGAGACGTTTTATTCAAGATTGGCCTCGATAGATTTCCAGACTTTCCTCTCTTACAATAATACAATAAAGAACTTATTATTCGATTGCCTTTTAATTAATTGACCTTTACTTGTACTCAAGATAAATAGATTACCATAAATTATGGAAACGAGATATTGTCCAGTTTTTTTTTCATTCCAAAAATTAATGATTTTTTAATAAAAGATAATTTAAAAATACTAATTTCGATTTGAAATTAATGTTTATACAAGTTATTTTAATATTCAAAATACGTGTTTTGCTCTTAGAAATTTTATACATTTTATTAAATTATTTAATAACCGCTTAAGCCGCTCGGAATTAATGCTCTTAAATATTATTTATTAGTTGTTTTTGTTATTTGAAACTATTTAACATGTATCTTTTACTAATATAAAAAATGCTCCAGATTACAAATGAATGCGTTGCATCAAATTTATATTAGAAAATTTTTTGAATTAGTGAATAAAAATAACTTAGAAAGGTTTCAAATTATTTAAAGATATTGTAAATATTATACATAATAATAATAAATACGTGTTTATAAATTTAAACATACATATAAATATAATAATACATTATAAGTAATAAAGTAACTTTTAATAAAAAAAGAGATATACTTATAAAGTAAATATTTACACAGATTTTACTTGTGTACAGAGAGAGAGAGAGAGAGAGAGAGAGAGAGAGAGAGAGAGAGAGAGAGATTGATATTAGAAGTTATCAATAAACTGTTAATATTTAATATAATTATAATATAATGCCTTTTTCTGGTATTAATCATGATTTTTTATTTTCCTACGGAATCCGGATTGCACTAGTATATCATGTTAATTATATACACTGTTAAGTTAATTTTTACAATTTAAGTATACTTATAAATAACCTTTCAGCTTTTAAGAATTTGAAGTTTAAACAATTATTAAAATTCTTAATGTATAAATTACATATTGCTATTGTCTTCGTTATTATAAATGGAATTGTTAAAGACACTTACGAATTAATTTAAGAAATAAGTTAATTATAAAAAACAGTTAGATGTTATCATAATCGGAAAACGGAAATCATACGTATATGTAGAAATGCATATCGTAAGTATCGGACTAACGGCTCGTTTACGTGGCTCGGCTCCTCAATTAGTCCAGCGAGACACAGAGAGAAAGTTCCGGAGACACCCGAAGTGGAGGTGGAAAGTCAATCCAACGACAGGAGAATCGCCTGGATGTCTCGGATGGCAATTAGTCGCGGAGCGGGAATCGAATGCCATTTCCTGGATGAGCCTTGAGATCGATAGACCAAAGCCAATAACAAATACACGGATAGTAATAGCGGACAAAGAAATTTATGCATTTATGAGGTCGAGGATATCGGGCTTCTACTCCTTTACAATCAACGTGATATGTGAAATCGGTGCCGGTGACCAAGTAGAAGACATTCGCTTTAAGCTTGGCTACCGCGCTCGAAGGGGTGGGAGGAGGGGCGGGGGGAGAGTACTCAGGGCGGAAGGAGATAGTGCTCGGCGTTACTTACACAGTGACAATATCTCCGCTAGATAAGCGTCACGAATTATTGACCACGATAATTTAATCGTAAGTATAACATTAAAACTATTTATTATAAATTTATTAAACTAAAGTGACTATGCAGCTTCAATTGTTAATATTTATTACAAAGATTTATAGTGGAACCGGCAGTAATCACTCGTTAATGGAGATTCAATGAACTTTTTAGGTTTTCATCACGGAGGTCGAAGTTCGGTTGCTTATTGTTCTCTGAAAATAAAATACTTTTTCGACAAAGCAAGAGCGACACAACTACTGTTACAAATGCAATCAATTCTTAAAAAATAAAAGAGAAATAAAAAATCCACGTAAATTACCTCGAGACTTGAGGTGATTAAATGTAATTGAATTGAAGTAAAAAATTGCACTTTCAGTAGCAGTAACAAGGAAAATCACTTTTTTTCAATTATTTTCCCGGGCAGCCGTAAACATGAAAGTTTTTAGGACTTTGCATAAAATTATAAATTTTCAATTTATATTAATGTCGTTGTATAAATTATATATCAATAATGGATAAGAAAATATTTACAGGAGGTAAAAGGATTTATTTCTTAATTTCCATATACCTACGGATGTAACTGGATGTAAGTGGAGCTTCGCGAATTCTATATACTCAATAGATAAATAATAGAAAATCATAATAAGAATGGTAGTATATTTATACTTGGTGTATTTTTGCAACTTGACCAGACCCGATTACATTAGAATGTATTTTTACTTCTAATCTAAAATCCATTAGTAATTCTTAGTAATTGAGTATTTTTGAGTGGCAATATATCTAAAAGAGAGGCTGAAATAACAATAGGATAGCGAAATTCTTATTTTACATCAATGCCGTTTTAATTATTGATCATTTGAAAAGTCCTGAACATCTAAGTCTTACTACTTAATTCAAATAATTTAGAGGAGGCCGCAATAATATTTAATGAAGATTTTCGATTGAAATATTAATTGCAGAATGAATGAGGATCAATATCTTAGGTGAGCATCTGTAAATGAGGAAATGTTTATGGCTAGAGAGAGAGAGCGAGAGAGAGAGAGAGAGAGAGAGAGAGAGTGAGAGAGAGAGCGAGAGAGAGAGAGCGAGAGAGATTTTCCATTAAAAATTTTTAATAAATAATGATTCATGCGTAATTAATTCATATTTTTCTTTTGCCAGCGCACACATTTCGCACACATCTTTCCTTTGCTTTTATTTTCGGCAGTATCAGTCTCGCGTGGAGAGCCACACCAATGAATTAATTGAAATCAAAATTTCAATTTTTCCCTCGTTTGTCCGCAATAACGCACACGTGCACTACCGCCTTAAATAATGTTGCGTTCGTTCGTTCGTTCGTTCGTTCGTTCGTTCGCCTTTCCTTTCTGATACGTGACGCTCGCTTTTTATTCTCTTCCTCTGCTGAATAATCATAACGCTTAACGTGACTTTGCCATTTTTATCTCCCACCCCCGGGCTCATACTCTTTTGCGCATCTCGCCATTATATTATCCACGTAATGTGAAGCTTATGCGCGCACGTAAGGGCGAGTATGAAATTAATATTGGGCTTTATCTGGAACAGCGAGTCGCTACCACTACTCTTCTTACTACTTACCCTCTTTCTATCATTTTCACGATGAATTATTTGTCACGTTATGTAGCCTCTCAATTATTATTCACTCACCTGTCTTTACATTCTCTGAATACGTAAGCTTTGAAAAAGTCTTTGAGTAGTGAACGGATTGCCAGTTATATATTACAAAATTAAGCTAAAATCTTCATCTAATCTTCACAACTGATTTTTCGTACAATTTCAGCTAACGTCATTTTAAACAAAATCATAGAGAATGAGCCAAGATACTTGTAAATGCTTTTTAATTGAACTCCAGATTCATTTTCTTTCCCAACTGACTATTAAAGTTTCAGGAATTTTAAAATACATTTCAACTAACGCGCTGGAAAATAATCAACTTTTGTTTATACAATGTAAAACATTATAATGTTATTTCAGTGCACGTCGCTCAGCCAAACTACGATTAATTGTAAAGTTTTTCTTAAATGAATAATATTTTTTAAAGGAATTAACAAATCTTATCGCTTATATGGCTTATAACATTATAATAATTATACTGTATTAATTAATTCTGTTTTATTATTCTCGCATCAATTGTGAGTACAGTATATATATATATGTATATATTCCTCTTTTAATTGCAATATTTGGCTCGCTCATTAAATATCCCGTTTCAGTATTATTTTAATGATAATTACGTAAAATCTTAAGTTTTAAAAGAGATATTCTCTATTTTTTGTATATAGGACAACAGATCCTTTATTTCAATAAATATTTAAAATTTTATACGATAATTCCGAATTACGTAAAATATATTAAATCAACAAGGAATTACATACGAGTAATTATACAAAGTAAATAGTTTAAGAAAAACTTTCTTCCAAATAAATATATTTCTTTGCATCATTAAACTAAGTACTCATATTACGAGTACATTGGTTAACTTGGACGTTTTCCAAATCGCATAATCAAAGAGGTTTTCAATTGTTTTGATTTTTCATTCAATGAATTTGGTTATTAAAATTTTTTAAATAATTCGAAACAATTAATGCCTTTAGATGTTTAAAATTTTAATGATAAAATTTTTTAAATTTCACAACTTCGGAAGGATAAAGTAAAATTTATGCTTAGCATAAAAGATTTTTTACAATCTTTGTTAATATAAATTCATTAATATTAATAATTATTATTATCATAGAAAGTTTTTAATACTGCCGAGTATAAGATTATTATTAATTAATGCTGATATTTCAAGAGCCAAGGGTGATTTAAAAAATAATGAAAATGCATAATAATTAAATGTCGTAAAGCATAATGAAAGGGTTGTTAATAATAGTACGGGTTAGCTGATATTGTTATTACGATGATTAGTTTCCTCCGCAATCATGAATCGTCACTCCGTAAAACTTACACTTCAAGCTACGGCGTCTGAATATTTCTTTAAAAACTCTATCCTGTTGATGGTTGTTCTTCGTGGACTGTTATTATCCATCTAAAGAATGCTACACCATCCATTACGTCGGCATCCCTTTTAACGCTCGACGAATTTAAATAGTACATTATCGACTGTTTTATTCATGCTTTCCCGCACTGTTTATCTTAAAAATAAAAATATTGTCATTAATATCTTTCCTGCTAGTCAGAGCTTCTTTATCCTTCACCGCTTCCCTCCCTCTGCACTATTTTTCACGCCTATTACGAAATCATTTTTTATAATGGTCTTGCATTTTTATTAATACATCAAGAATGAAGTATTTGCTAAATGTTATTTATTCAGCGGCTTTTCAGCATTTTAAATGAATTTGCTGCAGTATTTATTTTAGCATACATTTGTTTTTTTTTTCATACGCTTTTTCATGAACTTTTCGAACATTTAGTGGTAGGAAAATTTATTAGTAACTCGCCACGATCTTTATTGCGTGAAAAACCATAGGAAATATCTTGATAATACGTAACGCAATATCTAAACGAATAACCTACCGCAACACAAAATCCATATACTCAATCGATATTTTAATGATTTTTAAAATCTATGTTGCGTTTATGCTATGGAAATTAACATTGTACATTATTGTAAGGTCATACTTCACAATACCTTGCTTACTTTAATCGAGCATATGTACTTGATACGTGTTAAATAGAAGGAGAGTAAATAAGATCGAGCCATTATCGCCGTATCGAAGTAAACAGAATTTATATATCTACTAAAGAATAAATCATTATAAAACTTGTTGTAGCATATATATATATATATATATTAAGTTTAACCAAGTTAGCGCAAGTAAAGGACGAGGGAAATGGAAATAAGTCTCGGTTAGCTAGTAAGCGGATGCGTATTGTCACTCGTGATTTTTGTTCCCAACACGATGTTTTTTTATTCTTAACAGCATTAAATAAGTTTACAAATGAAATAAAGCCCATTTTATATGCGTCAATTTGTTTATAAACGAAATAAATGTTTAAAGACGTTATATTAATTTCAAGAGTCCCCTATTTTAATTATTTATTGGCCGTAAGGTAATGCAGTGAAAACGTTCGCCGTAATTGGATTGTAAGGTCGGTTTAGCCCCAAGGCTTCCCGTTTAGCATAAAAAAAAAATGTTAAATACAGAGGGAAGGTTATTGTGAATGTTATTGCGTCGCTAGGGAGAGCCCAAGCAGCTAGTGGGATATATAAATTTGCCTACTGGTGGGTCTGGGCTTTGGGCTCGACCATTCTCAACTGATTCGAGATATCCAAGAGATCCGAGAGGTCCGCCGTGCCCCGGATTTTGAATATCGCACAAGCCTATCGTAGGATTTATCGATTAAAAATGGTGGGGGGGGGGCGATTGGAGAGGCAGGGAAGCTCCCGCGATGCCGAAGCAGCCGCTTAAAGAGTTATATGATTAGATTTAACCGGGAGGATATTACGATGTCCGTCAAAAGTACAAAGCACGCGCTGCACCTTCGTTCTCCTCGACGTACCTTTCCCAGGACGAGCTTAATGAATGCGGTTCATTCGCTCCTCGTCCATTCATTTTTCTCCCTCGTTCTCTTCAATCTCCTCCGTTCTCCTATCCAGATCCAATATTTATGGACAGTCCGTAAGAACGAACTTACGTCCGGACATTTCAAAAGAGCCGACGCTTCATCTTGACGTTCATCAATTACATTCAAGTATTATTGAACGGTATTATTCAACGCTGCTACGAGGATGCGTTAAACGTGGCCACTTGTCCTCCAGCGCTGGAATTAAAGCAAGTTAAAGAGGAAGAAAGATGGTAAGCCAATCGTTTAATTTCATTGAGAGATATCACTTTAGTCTTCTCCTTACGCTCCCCGTGACGAATCAATTTGCCTACTCATTATTTCCACTCGGGGTCATTGAGTCAGATGGAAAATGTATTGATATCGATCTCCTTATCGAACTCTTGCTACATACAAGAAGATTATGTACCAATTATGTACAAGTAAATAGCCTGCTTATTATACGCTGATCTGTAAATATTTAAGCTCGGACGAGTAAGTAAATTAACGAGTAAGTCAAAATGCTCCTTTGGTATAGCAAATTTTTATTAATATTGTATTACATTAGGAAGGAAATGCGTCTTTTCAGGCATTGAAGCACGTTAGTTTTTGTTGAAGACGCTCGTATTTAGATGTTGAGCTTTGAATGTCCCATTTGATTTATGAAAATAAATCTTTGTTTTCCCTGTTCCGTACTTCTGAATCGCGACTTCGGTTTACAGAATCCTGCTTCGTAGAACTTTATAGCGGCACTTGTGTTTCTTCCTACATTTTTTTTTATGTATTTTGTTTTTGTTTTGTCTTGTTTTGTTTTGTTTTTTGTTTTGTTGTATTTTTATTTCATCCGAACGGTTTATTGTTATCTTTAAATTTCAAAATCTTGAAATGTCGCGCCTGAGCGAGATTTTAGCCGCATCGGAGCACTTCGCGCTTCGTTGTTCAGCGGCTGCGGGGGAGGGGGGGGAGCAGTGACGAGCGGCACTCGTCTGCTTTTTATCTCGAGAAATGTAGCGCGCGCTTAAACAGATTGGCACTAAACATTTTGAAAAAGGGATGTTTTGTTAGAATGTAATAGGAGAGGCATCGCGGAGGTTTCCCGAGGAGTCCCTCGATTTCTTTGTCCCTAATGCTCGAAGTGCCAGTTAAGTACTCGGGCACTAACCGACGGTGGAGCTTTTTTTCTTCTCTGGCGCCGAAAGCTGAAGGATACGCCCTGACTATCGTTGAGCTCCGGGAAATGGTGCCTGAAGGTGATGGCGAATTTCTCCCCGGCGATACTCCTCCCCTGATCTTTTCCATCCGCTTCGTGCCGGACGCTTTTCATTATTGCCGGACCATACGCAGCTTCCACTTCAATCTTATAAAAAAAATTCCGAGCCCTCTCGTTATTTCTTACTATTTACTTCATTTCATTTAGACCTCGTCTCTCTCTCTCTCTCTCTCTCTCTCTCTCTCATCCCCCTCTCTCTCTCACTCAACAATCTCTCAAGTGCTTCCGATGCTTAAATCGCTCGAATTATTCTCGAGATTGTAAATACGAGGTAAAGTAAATTTGACGCATTCAGGCTGACTTCCTTGTCAGGCCGCGTAGTTTCATTTTAATTATTTATATTTACGAAGAATCCTCTCCCCAAAGGACATTACGATCTTTGTGATTTCTCCTACTTTGAAGATTAGCAGCGATGGATTTGTAATATTTACAATTGTAAATGTACAAATCTGCGTTGTAAATTCATTAAAATTTTCGAAATAGTCATTGAGCGTACAAATTCCACCGGCAATTTCAAGGCTTCGACCGATCGGATGCACAGCTGTCGGGTACAGAACTTGTTAACGGACGAGCTAATAAATTTAATGAGAAATTTAAAAATGAATTAGCCCAACGGCGAGCCTTTTAAAGACCTGCGACATGAGGTCGCGCTATTTTTACTATTAAATTAATTGGAATTATAGTATTACATTATCATTTATTACTTTTGACCCATGAACAATGTAAACGTCATGAGGAACGTAATTAATATTAAAGTAAGTTCTTGCCAGTCTTTAAGAACGCAAATGGACGTTTGTGGTTAAGAACCATACTACAGTTTCCGGTAAGGGTGAGTCGACACGACTGAAAAGGAAGCACGAGGAATCCGAAAATTATCCGAGAATAAGGGTCCTCTGCTCGTGGAAGTCTCCAAAGAGAATTTATTGAAAAAAGAGCTTTTCCGTGTCTATAATATTTACATATAATGGGGAGGGGGCAAGGAGACGTACATTGACAGCGTCCAGGAATTCGAGAAAGCGTAAAACGAGGGGCGTCTAGCACATCGATTTTTTCTTCACATTTAATTAAATAATCATATGTCATAAATTAATTAAAATTAATTAAATAATCATATGTCATAAATAAATATATATATATATATTTACATAGGGCTGAATTCGGATCAATTACATCAAGTGATTCGATTAAATTTTAAATAATTAAAATAAATAAAGATGACAGAGTGTGTATGCGTGAGACAGATGGGAATGTAGAGAGGATGGGAAAATGAAAAGAGTGTTAGTAGGACGGGTCAGACAGCCATCCGGATGACCTCGGGGGAAGTCTGTTATGCATTCTCGGACTCGACATGACCAAGTACTCTGTAAATAAAAAATAGAATTATAAGGAGTCATACAGTCATACAGCTTGTAGGTAAATAAATAAAAGCACCTACTTAATCAGTTCTTATTTAGATGTAGTACCAATTATGTGGCCTGGCCAGGGTTCAGTTAGACTTCAGCACGCGGATCCGTACGGGATCCGTGTTAGTCTCCATGGAGAGCAGCGAGAGCGGTAGCTCATACATACAAATCCGTGTCTAAGTGTTTTTCTTTCAATCCATGCTCTCAATCATTATTATATTTTTAGCTTTTTTTATCGGAAGACACGACGCCAGAATCTGTTACAAAATCAATCTCTTTTTAATAAAGATATGAATATTTTTAATTGAATATCTGTGTTTTCTTATATTTCTTCAACAATTCAATCGCCATTATAGGATTTTTCATTATTATTATTATTATTATTATTATTATTATTATTATTATTATTATATTATTTAAAAATAAATCATCTACCAATCTATATATATATATATATATATATATATATATAGATTGGTAGATGATTGGTAGATATATATATATATATTTAATTATTTAAAATAACATTTTCTGCGTAGGTTCTGTTAGTCAAATTTATTTAGGATAATTTTTTTAATGCAGAAGCTTTTACAATTAAATTTTTTATTACGATTTATTATTTCAGGATAAAAATTTAAATTAATAATTTGAATTAATTTTCTTTTTTGCGAAAACACGATTACAAATTTAACATTTATTTTTAAAAATGAAAAACTTGTAGTTAAAAAAATTAATAAATTTTATGTTCATACTTACGTTTTAATATACTTTAAATGTAAATACTTTCGCCCGTGTTTCGTAAAAATATTTTTTTTTTTTTTTTTTTTTTTTATACATTGTTATTAGTTAAATTTTATATATATTGAAAAGATTTTACAACAAGGTATGCGATTAGTCAAGACTTTATATTAAAATATATGAATTTTCGATCGATCTAGTATTATTAATACAGGAATAAAAGAAAAATGTGTATTGCTATCGCAAATTAACTATAAACTTTGTCGTAAGAAGGTAGTTAAAAAAGTTAAATCCTCCCACCCCGTCCCTCACCGCCCCGGTCGATTACAGCGCTGATTACATATAACTTCTTTTATACGTAAACGTTCCATTACGACTTGAATCTATTACGGACGTAATAAACCTAGTATGATCATGATCAATGTTTGAACTCTACTGCATTTTATGTCTTCTTTGAAAGTTTTTAGTGACACATTTTTACGTATAAATCTATAATAAATTATATAAAAGGGTGATATTTAAAATTTCAAAGGATGTCTATCCATAGCAGGTAGAATAGGAACTCCCTTTGTTACAAAATATTGATATATTTTCAGCGTAAATTTGATTTATATAATAATAGTAATATTAATCTTAAATAAAAGGAGTAACGGATAATTCAGTTAATTGATGTCTAAAGCATAATTGTTAATAAAAAGAATTAGAAAGATCTCTATAAAATATCTCTTTGTATAAGTTACATGTCGGCAGCGTTACGTTTGCTTTTACAAAAATGTCCGTAGATAAAGTATCGAGGGAGTCATTCGTTATGACTCGCGAAATGAGCCGTACATGACATTTAGTACGTTAGAATGTCTACCGGCTGAGCTCGCAAGCATCGCTTACACATGTATACGTAAAGCTGTATACGCAGCGAATTTCCATGGTGTAATAGATAAGTACCGAAATCCACTTATGCGGGAATATTCAGGGAAATATTGTTGTTCGAGAGCCGCGATTCGCTCGCCCTCGCATAGAATAATAATATATCGTTCCGTGTGACTTGACGGCCGATAAAATTGCTTTAGTATTAGATGATTCATTTGTGAGGAGGACAGAAGCAGTTTGGACGCACGGACGAGTGATCCGAAAGTTCCATCGAACGAGGCTATTGTTATTACCCACGAGAGTGGATTTCAGCCGCCGCGTCGCTCCCCTCTGGCAAAAAGGATGGGTTATTAAAAAAAAAAAAAAAAAAAAAAAAAAAAAAAAAAAAAAAAAAAAAATTGTTATTCTAGACCGAAGCGCGGCATTTACGTGCCTATTTTAGTTTACGAATTTTCCAACCTAACGAACGAAAACACTCAATCGCTTTATTAAAATATTAATTACCTGAGATTTTGTAATTCAAAGCTTCGCTCGCATTTATTACTTAAAGTTCTTAATTTTTCAGGTCAAATAAAATAACTTCCCATCGAAAAGATTCATAAGATTTAAGCGGATTCCTTCTTTTTTTTATTTATTTATTTATTTATTTATTTATTTTAACTGCTGGATATTTAGGCCAATGAAAATTGAGCTTATCAATTTGTTTGCATGGATTTTGTAGGGAAAGCGGAAACCGGCGAAATATGGTCGGCAACCGGGGCCAATGCAATTAGCGAAATTGAGATGTATAAATTTGATCGTGTATAGAAAAATGATACCTTTTGTAGGAAATTAATTAATGGCAATTTCGTCTCATTGCTTCCAGTATGAGGATAACGTTATATAAGGCGCGGCCTATTTCATTATTTTTCCCAATAAATTGAATTCTCGTACTTGCGAGCCTATTTTTAAGTATAACGAGACGAATAAAGGACAGACAGACATATTTATGATAAAAATCAATTATCGTATGTTCGAGATCGTTATATTTAAAACCGTTATTATATGAAATGTTTGACATGCATGCCAGATGTAAAATAGCGCATATGGATTAATTTGTAAAAATTACAAAAAATATACCTGGCTTCTTGAAGTCAATGATTTTTTTTATCTCGTAATTTTAATATGTAATGTCGACGGGGCCAGTTATCACTCGCGGAGTAAAAATTTAATTGCCACGTTTACGTCATTGAGCAGTCAAAGCAGTAGGGATGATCTATAAAGCATCTTCTAGTCTTTTTATAAGGATTTTTACGAGGATACGTTAATTTCAATAAGAATCAGATTAATTTCATCCTTTCGAGTAGTGGAGAATAGTTTTAACGCTCGTAAGTATAAATGGACACGTACATTCAATTGTACGCGTCTTGTTTATGTGGATGAGGCAGATAAGCGACGGGGGATGAACTCTCATCATAAGGACAGTGAGGAGCTCGTAGCTTCGGAATACTTTTTGCTGTAAAGAAAATGCTTCTCGATTAGCGCTGATAAATTTTTGTTTGTTTTTGTTTCTGTTTTTCTTTTTGTTGGGACTTTAAAATTCGGGCCACCTTTTATTGACAAGCCCTGTCAATATTATACTTTGAAGAAAATCTTAAAATTAACTTTTCCTCCTCGACATTCGCTTCTCCGAAGTCTTCATTGTCATTCTCGCCGCGTGGTTAACGCTAATCTTCCGGAAACGAACGTTTTCTGCCTCTTCACGTATGTCTATGGCCGGAACCACACTGTTGAGTATTTCTAGGCAGTCCTCGCTTGACAATGGAGAACTTTTCTTTAGATTTGAAATGGATAGCAACAAAGAGACGTCCTTGCAAAGTTCATACTGACTTCTGACTTAAGTAGTCGTCTGCTCTATTTATTTCCTCTGCTCGGCGAAGTTTCAAGCGATAGCGAAGAATGTCCTTTGCATACGCTACGAACAATATTCCCAAGTATTGATTGAAACTTTCGATAAATCGTCAGTTTCTACTTTCGGATAACTTGACATTGTACATTGAGCATTGGCTATTTATTGAACGCCGGCCGCCCTCAGGCATAGAAAATTAGATCAAATTAATTTTACGTTACATTTATGATCGTCGCGGCTAACGTATAAGCAATAAGAATATTTAGCATTTAGCCAAAAACGAACAGGGGATTTCGTAAAGCATTGATATTATGCAAAGTAAGAAGGAATTATTTATTTTAAAATTTTAAAATTTATTTAAACAACTACTATACAATAATTTATTTTAACATTTTTTTTTAATTCTTTCATACAAATACTAATCTATGTCAAATACATTAAAACTCATTTATTTTAAAAATATTTATAAATAATCTCTCTTTGCGATCATTTATTTTAATTTATAATGTTCTATGCACGAGATTCGTGAATAAGTAAATAAATAAATTAAATAAATAAATAAATAAATATAAATAAAAAAATATATATATATGTGTGTGTATATTATGAATATTTTGGATGTTTAAAGAGCAACAATATTACGGCATTTGTAAATATATTTTTAAAAGTACGAGAATTAAAGTTATTTATTCACATTAATACCAATTTGTATTATACAAAGAATTAACCTATAAATGTCATTTTCTACTGTAATTAAATACAATGTCTAGTATGAAGAATGTTCACCTATTCTTGTATAAATATGAGCTTAAATAATTATTAAATGCTTCTATTTTATTATAATTTTTTAATAGCTTACAGAACGGGGGGGAGGAGGATATGTTGGAAATGACCGCTTGCCGTTTATCGTTGACGCGTGAGAAATAATATACAGAAAAACAATTGAAGAAAAGGCGCGAGGAATCCCAGGGGGGGGGGCTTCGCGTGGTGGCGCATCCAATTAATCTACTTACAGACACGAGGTCGTATAGATCGAGTGAGAACACAGAGCATTTTTGTGCTCCTTTTCACGCTGCCCACAGAATATTTGTTAATAGTATAAATTCTATAATTCTATAAGAGTAAAGCTGTGGGCATTGCGATTTGCGAAAGGGTACGAGCCGAGACCCTTATTAGTGATTCGCGAAGTGATCAATAGGAATACTTCGCGTGTGGTCGTGGCACTTGCTGCTGGTGGTAGGGTGATTTTGAGACAAAGAGCTCCTGAATCCACCCCGGAGGGAACCTTCTCTGGGAGAAGAGCAACGACTCCCGGTGGCCGATCCAGAGGACAGAGATAAAGAGAGAGAGAAAGTGAGATTCTCTGCGGCCAGGTCTGGTCTCCAAGAGGTTGGAGACGACCCGGTTTCCGCATCCACACATGGATCGGCCACCCCCAGACGTCCGAACTGTGTGGACTGTGTCGAGACGCACCGGTGTCACGACTGGGGTTGCGAAAGTCCAGCTGGCAAACATGTATTTTAAGTAAATTCTTATGCGAGAGCTCTCCGTAACGCGAAAACGCCCGAATATTATAATTGCTCAAGTCGCTTGTAAATTTGCAAGCGTACGTGCGTGCGTGCGTGCGTGCGTGCGTGTGTGCGTGGGTTAAAAGGCTTTTTCCCTCCTTCCCGGCGAAGGAGGTTGTTTTACGTCTCGCGGCGATTACGGTTCTTTAAATAAATCAAGCTAATTTCCACAAGGCAATTAAGGACTTTTATTTTTTCCCTTCCTATCCCTTATTTATTTCAGGACTCACGGAGATGGTAAGTAGCTTATAAATTGCTACAATAACGTTAAAAAAAATAAAATTCTCATAAGCATACAACATTATTATTTCCTATTCATTTTACACGAAGCTCAAAAATTATTGTTCATTCATTATTATCTATAAAATAATTTATATAAATATGTATACTTATTTATTTGAATAAGCATACAATTTATAAATGATTTTTATCTGCAATTAGTAATTTAATTGGTTTTAAGAGGCCACAGTAAATTTAAGAATTCATTCATTTGAGACAATTATATATTTTAAATAAAATCTTTAAAAATTATCTACAATGTATTGATATTATTTGCTTGTATACATTAAGCATCGGCAATCAGTTAGTTTTATATTTTACTTAATTACTTAATTGTCTACGATTGCGATATGCCATCTTCTACCTATTGAATATACAAGATCTTCGCATAAACTGTTTACGTTGTTTTGATATGTACACTTTTTATGGCACATGTAATCTATTAAATATAAATGATAAAGAATTAAGCATTATGCATAAAGTTTAACATAATTATTCTTTTAATGATTTTAATCAACAGATGAAGGTATTTTCTATATAATCAAAATATTATAAATTTCAATATCAATGCTTGTGAGTTGTAGTACTACTTCTTCACGAAATTTATCACGTTTATTACGTTGTAATTTTGATATTACGGACACTGGAATTAAAATGCCCTTTTTTTTATACAAACGAAGAAAAGGATTAAATCATGAAGAGTTTTTTTTTTGTTAATTTAACCTATAATATTATATAAAATCATATAATGTATTTTTTAAGTCGTTGGCTTTGAAAAATCAATAAGTTGTCATAATAATTATATAAAATCATAAAAAGTCTGATAAATTGTATAAAATATTGATTGTAAAAATGATAGAATTGTAGTGACCTGATTCTTATTGGCGAGTCGGTGTACTAGTACAAATATACTTTTACAACAACAATGTTTATATTTGAAATTTCTTCTTGAATCGACCGGACAATGATTTCCAGTATATTTCCAGGTGACAGCTATTGCTTTAGAATCCTTTATTTTTTTCATACTATTTTACAATTCTGTGGAGAAATGTAATAATTACTTTGGGGAATAGGCGATGAATAAGGAATAATTTTAAAAGTCTAATATTGTTTGTCAATGAGTTTTGCACGATTGATTCGAATGAAGTTACGAAATTTTTCCGAGACCATGAACTTCTGATAATGTCTGTGTATGTATGGCTCATAAAATCTAAGTATAGGAAAGATAAAATTCATTGATTTATTATAAGAAAAAATTTGAACGAGTAAAATGACAGTCTATACACGTAAGTTCTTTTACGTGTCCGAACTTTAAATAGAGAACGAAATAATGGAATTCGAGGGACGTGAGTGTAGTTCTTGTGTTACTCCAGTCTCCCTGTGTCCATTAATTTCTGTATAAATAGATATAAATAAACAAATAAATGAATCTCAAGGAAGTGATGAGAAGGAAAAAAAGAAAGAAAAAAGGAAAAAACTCATTGTCACTCGGGCGATCCACAGCTTCTTGGCTCTTTGTATAATCATATACGATATTATTTACGTTCAAGGTCATTTATTTGTAGGTACCGTTATCGCGTATAAAGTAGCTGTAGGCATGAATGTAATGGGTAAGCGAGTGCGGGCGCCGTCTTTTTTCGTAGCAAATAGTCACCTGGCGTGTGGATTGTCGATAAAAATGCTTGGCAGGATTGCAAGCTGCCGAACCCGGAGGTATTTAATGCATTTTATTTTTCTCCCGGAGTTACAAATTGCGTAAAGGGCGGCGATGCCAATAAGCAAATCATAACTTTAAGGCACTTAGCGATCCGCAACAGCTGCTCGATATCCCCGACTAAAGGAATCTCTAATTTTAAGCCGTCAGAAGCAGAAGCAGAAGCAGGAGCAGCAGAGGCGGCGTCGGCATCAGGAGTGGTGGGTGCGGGAGCTTTTTTTTTTACTCTGCTAACGATATTTATAGGGTCGATAAAGTGGCGAGTCGCCAAAGGGGCCAAATCGGAAAAATCGCTCGAGTTATTCGATTAGCTACGGCCCAACAGGCAACGAGCCTTGATTGGCTGTCCGATCGACCTGGGAGGCGACGGGGGAAGTGCATGATTGGGCCCGTGTGCATCAGTGGCCGCAATTCGCTCTGTGATATTAGTCGGCGAGAGATAGACGAAATTGGCACGTGTATCGGTTCGCGCACCGCGTTGCCTTGACAACAAGGCTAAACGTTCCTCCACCTCATCCACCTCATACTCCTCCTCATCCTCCTCATACTTCTCCTCATACTCCTCATACTCCTCCTCATCCTCCGCGTACGCGTACGCATACACGTACACGTACACGTAAATACACTTGGATAATCACGACGAGTGATCAACTCGAAGTCACGCGTTATCCCTGGCTCCTCACAAAGCAGAGATGCGATCATTCTAATTCACGACTATTTTTCTAATTCTATATAAAAGTCGTCTTGTTGTAATAAATTTTCACAAACTCTGCTCATCCCCTAGGAAAGAAGTAATATAGCGTTAATACGAAAGAAAAGGCTGCTGATCTGTCATTTCTTTGAGATTGAGTTTTTATTCGCACTCGGTATTCCTTAGGCTTCAGTGCTCGAAGCGTATGTGCTTAAAATAACTGAAACATGCTTTCACTATAATTTTCCATAATAATGTGTATACGAAAACTTCCGAGGGAGCTTTAAAGTTGTATATTATTATAAAATTTCCAGTTCGAGCCTAATCTGCTTATCTATTTTCGTAAGAACGATCTACAAGATTTCAAAGTTCAAATAAGTATTTTCAATCTTATCAACTTCATGCATTTTATCCGTTCACGCGCAAGATAAAAATTATTTTACATTAAAATAAATATAAAAATTATGTCAATTGGTGTACTTATTATGAATAAAAATCAGATAAGCATAGTAATTAAACATTTAATACCTTCTTATTTTTTACCGGGAAAATCTTCTGTATTTATATATTTTTTCAATAAAAACATTAAAGTACCGACGAAGCGAGGGAATAAGAGCATAGCGAATGACGATAAAAGAAGAGAAGTTGCAGCTGCGAATGTATAAAGTGCTGAGCAGCAGATTAAGCAAATATTTGGAGGTTTATTATTTAGAAAAGTTTCTTCTATCTTTGCCTTTCCTTCTATGCTTATTGATTCGGAAAATGTGGAAATTTAAATCAATAATACAAGTTTATGATGAAAGATGATATTACGTCGAGGGGGGCGGGGACGAAGCTTATGGGGGAATATTTTTCTGCATTTTAATTTGCACGAATTAAGCCGAATTTTATAAGGAATAACGAGAGAGGATTTCAGAGCTTAAAAAAATGAAGGGGCAACCAGGAGGTAAAATTATGTTATTGCCGGTACATGCTCGGAGATTGATGATTTTACTCCATAAACTATGTGATCAAGATGAATACGTGTATATATATATATATATATATATACACATAAATATGCATATCCACGTTTAATCCGATATCCAATAAATTTTACTGACGTTACATAATTTATAAGAAATTAAATACGGTCATTACGATATCCCCACTCTCGATTACTAACACGTAGATAAAACACTCGAAGGAATACTATTTATTATTTTACAGGGCACTTATTCTTCGTTCTTCGAGGGCGTTAGCTGATCCTGGATGTAATGCATCATTTGCTGTGCTTTTGCTTAAATTTCCTTTTCGTCGTCGAGCGCTTCGAGCTCGGCTACTTTTTCTTCCTTCTTCATTTCGACACGGTTTCAACCAATGTCAATTATATTAAGAGCCCATTACGCCCGGGTAATGGAATCCCTGCAAGTCGATGTTCCCGTGGAAGTAAAGGGGCTAACGATATCTAATACCGAGATAAATGCAACGAGTCGATGGGCCCTCGAGGACAGGGGAGCGAATAAGATAGAAGGTTACCCCCCCCCCTCCGCCCAGTCCCTCTCCGGCCTCAACCATCTCCACCCACGCCAGAATCGCCATCACCACCTATAATCAAGACCCGACAGTTACAAGTCACCTCCATTATTTTTCGAATCCCGTATTATTTTCCGACTACGTACAGCCTCCGCTGTTGTTCGATGCCGGACTTTATCGACTGAGTTTACTATAGCGGTTCGACTCCGATGCATTTATCCCGCGTGGAGATTTAAAATACCTGTTACCTGACTGCGCGAGGACAGTTTTACCTTGGCATTAGCTCAGCAAATTAATGTTTCATCGGTACTAAATATTCTTTTCTCAATGGAAATATGCCTTTTTTCATAGTTGACCCGCTTTTACGGACAATAAACGTTAATAATTAGTCAAGGGAAGGCCGTCTCAGAAGCAGAGTCCCTTCAATCTCTCGCGGATCTTCCGTCCTCACAATAAATGCAATCTCGAACTGGCCCCTCCCCCTCCCCCCGACTCCCCTGCCATATAGAATACCTTGACGATTGAAACGATTGCAGTGCATTACAAACGGGAAATTCGGGTTTTTTCACATTATGAATATAGAGGAAGTTTGTACCTTTACGATACGAATAAGTAATAGTGTTCGTACTTGTTCGTACGGTAAAATGGAATAATCTATCTGTATGTATAACATTACGGTAGCGAATCTGAATTAACGTCAAATTGATTTTCTGAATTGATACTCTAACGATTACTGTTATTATAGAAACAATACGAGTTCCAGTGCATAAGATAATGACGTTTAATTATAATTACTGATTTACAGGCGGAATTGAAGAGTCGATAAGACGCTTCCGTGCACATCGGCGTTCTTGCTGTTTTCCATTTCTATTGTTGTACTTGATCTCATTGACCCGTCCGCCACTGCTTCGTCGCACGTCGTCGCACGTCGTCACGCTTCGTCACAGTTTGCCACCCCCCCCCCCGACACCGGCGCCCGCGGTAGAATCTTTTGCTCGTGGAGCGAAGCTCATCGGAGTAGCCAGATACGCAGTCGTTATCGGCTCGTGGATGAAAAAGGAAGGCGGGGGGTGGGGGGGGGCGATCGTTCGCGCGATCAAAGCTCCTCGGGATCGCGCACTGGATTTCATCTGTTGGCATATATTTTGCATACCGCCGGGAGATTAACCAATCCCTGGGAAGAATGCGATGGATTGTGTTGGTTGACGGGATTTGCGGGAGGGGAGGGGTGGCGGCGTCGGGGTGGAATGAGGGTTATTGGGCTCACTGCGTAGACGTGGGTTAGGAGATGGCATTATAGGGCGGCTATATAGGCTGGCGGATAGGCGGTTGGTTCGAGGGCTGGATTTTAAGATTCGGGGAAGCGAATTGCCGGGTCGGGCAAATGGGAAGGGAATTTCACGTGGGTCCCGGAAACGCGGATCGGAGTGAGTCGGGTGTACGCGCGTGCCTTTGATCGGTATGAATGGCGCGCGGGAGGGAGTGGCGCGGGATGAGTTATCGGGGAAAGTTTTTAGTAAGCCGTCGACATTCGAAAAACTGGATGGTGAATAATAGGCGAAACTCCCCGGAAGTCATCGTGGATGTATTAAATGTACCCTCGATCGTCTTGGGAGAGGATAAAAAGAAATACTCGGTCTTTATGGAATACGCGGGAATACGCGGGAATACGCGGGAATACGCGGGAACACGCGGTCAGACGATTAACGAGTTTCCCTGGATGCAGGAAATTTTATAATTTATACCACTCGACGGAGGTTTTGTTTTAAACTACTATTGCCTTTGTTGTCAGAATTTTTCCAGAATTTCTCTAAAAATAAAACCATTTGTATTTTCACATATTTCGCTTTCGGATTTTTTTTTTTTTTTTTAATATTCTATTAAATATTACGAGTTTTTCGTCCTACAGAATAAAAATAATAATTATTAGAAAGCATTAGATTGGCCGCTAATAAGAATTATCTTTATCAACTCTATTTATTAACTCTATTTTGAATGACAATAGATTAAATATATTTATGACCCAAATATAAGGTCTAAACATTAGGTATACTTGTTACCTAATTAATTATTAACATGTAAAATTGTTGTCAGATTACTAATTAATATCAAAGTTTCCTACGCATCTCTATGTAATTTATATTATGAAGCATAATTTAATAATATTAATGTCCCATCATTGATTTGCACCAATATTACATTATTAATTATTGTAATTAAACAATTACGTGGTTTTGTATAATATAAAATCTATTTTGGATAGATGTTTCATTACTTCAAATATATTTTCTCTTATATTCCATGTATAAGTTTACTCTTACAATAATAACAATATTAATTTACATTGTTATTATTGTTCAATTTTCTCACAGTAATTAGAACTATATAATAGAGTAGAATTACGATAAGCAGTATTAAATTTGGAGTAATATAATTCTTGAAATATAGTGAAGAGTCGAACTAATTATGTGGGCATCGTTTGCGGATCGTCAATATATTCATTATAAATAAGATATTACATGCTCGAAAATTCTCCTCTTGATTAAAGAATCTTAAAAATTTGATAAAGGGTTTTTCAACGTTCAATACTGTGATATTCAGTTTTGTAACATTGTAATTTTATATTAAGTTTGTAAATTTCCTTTTTACATATTTATATTTATGTTGAAGTAATAATTCAAGTAATATAAATACTTATTACATAAATCAAGTTTTATGCAATAACCTCATTATTGTTAAAAGTTTTATAAATTCTATAATAATTACTTTAAGCCAAGCCAATAATTTCCATTATTGTTAACTAAATAAGAAGTTTTTGATAATTGAGTACGGAATAATAAAAGGAATTGAGTGTCTATTGAAATATCGATTCAAGTAATAAATGATTTTGGAGATTTTATACAAAATGTGTCACGGCTCCTTTGATGAAAAGTTTTAGAAAATCTGACAAAGAAATATACTTGGGATCCACATTCTCTATCTCGTTTCAATATACTTCCATAACCGTCCTTTCAATTTCTTTCTCCTTTGCCATTTAACTTGAAACATTTATACAGAATGAAGCTTCGAGTGGAAATTCCAAAAGCATTTAATGGAAGAAATTGCGTGGTTGAGGGTGAGAATGGGGCTGGGATTGGGGGGGGGGTCGGAGAGAGAATATTTTGAAAGTGTAGAGGACCTCACTTTCTCTTATTCTTCACTGAATTTTCTGATGGAAAGTTTTCTGATGAGTGAATGGGAGGAGAAAAGGATGTTGTGTGGCATCCTCGCGAACCCGCAGGCACAAAAAGTAATTTCGCATACGCATGCAACTGTTACGGTGTCCTGGGAGGGACGAGAGTTTTATGAATTTTTGATGAGACCGATGAAATGATAAAAATGGAGAAAACTGAAGGGGAGGGGCTGGGCTAATGCGTGGGGTTACATGACTGCACGTGCGAGGAAAATGGAAAGGGAAACTGCCGAATAAAAAGAAGATGGATAGAGAGAGAGAGAGAGAGAGAGAGAGAGAGAGAGATCCACGTGACTAGTTGAATAGAACCAATATTGTCTGTCCAGTGCTTTAGCAATTAGTGGTAAATGATCAATCTCGGTGTTGCAAATTTACAGATGATCAACGTATTTCTGAATATTGTGAAATAATGAATATTAAGTTCTTAAAGAGTATAAAGTTATTCTTTATATGATAATAAATCATTTCAATGGAAAATCTCAAGGATTAAAATCCATATCAAACATACAGGATTATCGGTCCGTCTAAAGTAATAAATATCTTATATTTATAGAAATTTATTAGGCTAAAAACGAAGTATGCAAAGTTCTCTTTCAATCAGCAACGAATTGACTGGAAATTATTCAAATGTTCGGCCGATGCTCATTTCCAAGAAAAGCTCGGATGAAGCTCAGGTGCACAAATATTTTTCACTTTTCCTCCATTGACCCCAAGCCATCGATTATATTTGTTCAGCGTTCATAAAACAGACACACGCAATGAATAATTCTGAGTTATAATGTTAACTTTTTTGAAAAGTAAAAGAATCGAAAAGCAAGAAGATAATAATTCTGCATAAGAATTTCTTTGCCGAATTAGTGGAAAACTAGAGAAAATGTTGGAGTTTTTTCAATTTCAGATTTCACCGTCATCTATAAAGATATACATGTATATATATACATATATATATACATATGTTTGGAGATGCAGAGTGAGTCTAGTTAGGTTTCAAAACTAATTAAACTGAAGCATATACTTACACCCCTCCCCCTCCCCCTCCCCCTCCCAACTCACCAACACACAAACGCAGGCATATTTGTAAAGTAAATTTTATTTTTAAACTCTGATTTAAACTTTGGCTTAAAAACACTATAACATTAAACTAAGTTATGCGTAAAATAATTGCTCAATTGAAAGCACCCGACGCAGAATCAATATCTGATTTCATAATTAATTATTCCGGTAACGTTCTTTCCCTTCAAGGCTATTCATTGAAGCTTTTAAATGGAGGCAATGGTTATCTCCGCTCGACATTTTAGAATCTGTTGATCTAACGCGACTTTCATCTGTTGTTTGCAAATATTAAGCGTAATTTTAAAAAAATAATAACAAAAGCGCGAGGGGAGGAGAAGTAAGTATTGTGTTGGCGATATAAATATTGCGAGTACAAGGACATAAAGAACGAATTGATAGGCTGGAAAGAGTAAAGACTTTGTCGGGCATATTATTCTGCTGAGAGACGAGTAGAGGCGGGGGGGATGAGGCAGGTTGTGTAAGAGTGAGTGGAAGAGATTTTTTTTTTTTTTTTTTTTTTTTATGAAAGAGGGACGCCATTCGTAGACGTAATGCGCGTGCGGAAGACGTTAATGTCCGGGATGATGAAGATGAATCTCGGCGATATCGTACCTGTATTAGAGCATTGAAGTTTTTCTTTTCTTCTCCCCTAAGATTTAACGGACATGTCGCTATAATGCCATTTATCTGTTTTACGTAAGCTTTCCTATCCAATCACCTTTACTCGATAAATGATAATTTCAAAGTATTTTTCAAGTACTCGACGTAAACTGTATGCATCAGGTATTTAAGCAGGCATTTGAGCAGGTATTTAAGCTTCTTTTGTAATTCATTTCATTCGACGCTTCGATTGATTCTCTCCTTATTTACAAATCAACGAATTTAAAATAATAAACAATTAATAAAAAAAAAACAAAACAAAAAAAACGTGTATTTATCATGAAAGTTGTATCACAAAGAAAATTTAGACTTTAAAGAACCTCTGCTAGTTCGGCATGACGTGTAATTTTATTTGTAAATAAAATCTGATTCTTTAAATTCATGAATTCCAGCTTATACAATATAATTTTTACAAACGCAATATCATTCGTATTATTTGCGTAATATTTAAAGCTCAAACGAGACTGTCATTTGATTTGAATTCCCGATATTGTACTCGAACGAAATGAATAACAGCTTCAAAAATAAATTAGCTCCCTATATTTTAATATACGTAAATAATTCGCTTAATGTTCCAAAAGTTATTATATTGTAAGTCGTATTGCAATTGCAGTGAAAAGTCTATATTGTCATATATGTGAGTCATGCATAACAATGCTATTTACAATAATTTTTCATGAATTATTCATTGCTAATGATATACCTTTACTTTTAACGTACTTGATTAATTTATTTTGCAAATTACAATATATACTTATATGCATAAATAATGTATCAAATATGTAATTAAATATTATAATTGAAGATAAATTTATTTAAAAATTCATCCATAAGTATAAAAGTACTTGATTATAAATTTATTCCTGACGGATAAAATTTGATGGCCGTAAAGATAGTGGACACGCATCAGCTTCCAAATAGGTTGACATTTAGGTTGACATTTAGGTTGACGTTTAGGTTGACGTTTTCATAAACGTAAATGTAACTTTGTGCATGGAGACGTATAGTTGTATGGGCCAATGGGAATATAAGATTTTTATTAATCGAACGTAAGGATACTTTTTATAAAATGTAGACTGAACGTTTAAATTTAAATGGTAATTCAGAGGAAATAATAAAATATATTTTCCTGGGGTGACGATTTCCAAGCTGAACTGCGGATATTTCTTACGTGGAAAAAGAATTTCTGGTTAATTCCAATACATACGTTCGAGCTTCCTTTCTTCGGACCCACTCGAGTGAAGGAGAGAGAGAGAGGGGGGGGGTGGTTTATTAAAAATATATCGTACAGGAAACGGGGCTTTAATAAAAAGAAGCAATCGCTTATCCTTATCTGAATTTTTCTCGGCTTCCACGTATAAATATGTAGGGGCACGTGCACATACACAGGGCCGCGCGTGCATACGAATTGAAACGATGGTAATCTGCTTTTTCATTAGGCAGGATGAATTTTGTAATTCGTTGTCTTCCGAGCTCGAAGCTCCCTCGCCCTCAACCCTTAAATGCGTTGGCTTAAAGCTCACTTTAGTTGATAAAATTTGATAAAATAAGGTCTATTTACATGAAACTATAGCTAATCTCAGCAGCAGAGATTGAAATATCCGAGTAATTCAAGGGAGTTTACACCTCCTACCCCCCCACCCCCACCTCCACGCCCCCGCAGAAAATATTATTCCTTTTAGAGGCAGAGAGTGAGAGAGTGAGAGAGTGAGAGATTGAGAGAGTGAGAGAGAGAGAGAGAGAGTGGAGGATGGTACATAGTCTTCTTTATCATCCCCGTGGAAAATCGCGGCGGTGGTGGTGGTGGGGGAAGAGCTTCCGGGAGATGAACGCTTGAGCACGTCCACGATTAGGAGTAATTCCCGAACAAGGCACTTCCTGAATGGCACCCCATGACTAGCGAGACTCCTATGACGATTTCCGTCGGCGTCGTCTCGGCTCCGACGTTTCTACTCAGGATGTCTACCCTCTGAGGAAGGACGTTCTCGGGGACGCGGGAGGGCCATTCGAGGCTGCTTGATTTCATCTCCGAGGCGTCTTCGTGGCTTCCTTCTACCGGCTTATGCTGATCTTTCCGTTCGCACGTCGGGCTTTGTTCCCATCTCCCCCATCTTGATTCTTGCCGCTTGACTTCCTTCCACGAAATTCTCTCTAATTTGTTATTACCCCTCCGTCCTCGCCCTCGCCCCGTCCCCGTCCCCGTCATCATCCCTCTCGCTCTCTCTTTCGCTCTCTCTATCCCTGTCTCCCTTCCGCTTCCTTTCTTAACTTATTACTGCTCTATTGCGCTCGCTCGGCTTCTATAGCCTTCACTGCTCACTCGGTTGTTTTTCTTTTATTACGTTATTTTCCAGGCCGTTGTAACGCTAATATGACTCATTATCCTCTTATTCATTTAAATTTCGACCTTTATTACATTCGCATTTAATATTAATTTGTCTTTTGATAAAAATCTACTTCCTGACTAGGGAAAATTGCATTAAAGTTCCGCATTTCAATCTAATCGCTATAAAGACGGTAATTAACGTTTATTTGCACTTACAGGACAGGACTTGTAATAATTTAACTTATACAAATTAACGTAATTAATCGATTGATCGTTATAATAAATCGCCACTTCTATACAAATGCCATAGAAAAAATTACTCGAGGGAATTTATCTATAGCCGCTGATCTGGTCAAATTTTGATGGAACGGAAGAGTGGAAAATAGTTTTAGCATCGCATCCACATTTCGTAATCATTAAGAAACGTGCAAATAATTTTCTAGATTTTCATTCGGATGTTTAATTTTTTTTATTACAAATTCAGCCTGCGATCGCCGACTCTTTACGAGTTTGCAAGTAAGCTCCTCACAAGGAAGGTGCCTTAAGCGCGATAGGGCTCGGTATAGGGCGGAAATAAAAGAACTTTATAGGAGCGAAGCAGCTTGGGATGCTGAGAAAATTCTTATTACGGATCCGCTTTGCCGATCCTCTTAGCGATACAGCGCTCATTTTAACGCTGTGGCGGTGGCGCTCTGGAGCCAAGGCCCCTCCCACCCCGACCCCTCGTGCACCCGCGCACGCGCGCAATTACATACTATTTTACAGCCTATTTTATAATAGGCGGCCAGGTGGGCGCGCGCGCGCGTACAAGTAGTTGTACGCAGTTGACGGACGAAGGGGGCAAGCTTTTTTTTTTTTCGTTAAAACAAAATTTGCGTAATCGCGCGACTCGTTTCATTATCAAATGTAAGATTTCCATCTTCTGAAATTGAGCGCATAGAGTCGGCCAGACCATTACTTTAAGCAGGATATTTTATTATGTCTGTCTTAGTAATAGCCTCGTCGTCTATTTAAAATAAAAAAAAAAAAAATACATATATGAAGATGACACTCGAGCAGTCGGACTTTATAAATTTTGCTCATTTCTTTTCAATTACGACTGCCATATAAAATTAATTAATAGGAGATACCTTTTAATTACAGCTCTGGCTCCCTCAGAGAGGAATATAAAAATTAATTAAGGAAGAACATTTTTTTGTTTAAGAATTTCATTCGTTGCGCCGATATAACTGCAATTTATGGGGAGCATCATTATAACGGTGTTGGTGAATTTAAAATCTGAGCTAAAAGGAGTCTAAGATATATATATATATATATGTATATAAATAACGCGCATGTACGTATATGCTTTAGGTATACGATATAATGTTTAAGTAAATAGAAAATTAAGTTAACACATGCAGCAAGGAAATTTTATATTTAATTGCTGCAACTCATAATGCTCCATTCACTTGGTAAATATAAATTGTCGGCTTTCTTTTATCTTTTTTCTTTTGCACACGTTGCTGCAAAGGTGAGTTATTTGTAATCAGAGTATTGCTTGAGATTTTTACACTTCCGCAACTTTGAGATTTTTTTATTTAATTCAATACTACACGGCATTTGGCCTTTGTATATAAAAAATCTATTAATGTCCTGGGTAATTTTTAATTTCCGAAGCGTCGAGCTATTAGTATCGAGTAGTCGTAATTAGGTCGAAAGGACAAACAGTTGCATTTCTTTAAGAATATCAATGAATCGATGAAAATAAAAAAGGGGGAACGGATTAAATGAGGAGGGGCGGGGAAGCCGGGAAAATTCTAGAGCGTATAAGAAAGCGAGGAAGCTGTGACGCTGCCGAGTTTCGGACCTCGTCGAAAGATCATGGCTGGATAGATATGAGAAAAATGAAAGAGCAATATTAAAACGAGACGATAGATGAGAGATTGAGATTACTGACTCAGCTTCCAGCCCCTTTTGCCCAGTATGGCTACGGCTGGAGGAGTCGAGCATTATTGAATTCGGATGAACGCGTCGAGTGATACCGAAATTGGCATTAGCGATTGATCTAAGGCTACGCGTATACATCCGCCGATATGTACATCGGCCGTAAACGCCTTTGTCTAAATGAGCTTCCACCTCGATTTTTAAATTATTCCGCACTATCGCCGTTTGTATATTTGCCCCTTAAACGAATTTAGATGCTTATGTATATTCCGCTGGGAAATTCTCGGCGACAAATTACCCGTACACAATTGAAATTTACATTACATTCCGGAGGATATTTTTTACAATGAACCGTAGACGTAAAAAGGATACGATTCTCGTCTTAACTCGCCGCTGGATCATCGTAAGCTGGAACAATATTTATGGATGATCGAAAGAAAGCGAGCGATCGGCTGGTTCGGGGCAAGCGACGATACTCTTCGTACTTACGGGAGAGAAGTAATGATTTTTAAAAATGTCCCTTTTAAATGGCAATGGATCTGACTCTGGACTGTGCTATGGTACTTAGCACCTTTAGCCCGGCAGATTACTCACGCAAAATACCATCCAGCCTTTGAAATTTAAATACAAAAGCTACTCCCAAGTGCTCTCGCTATTCCTCTCGCGAGGGAAATGATTGATGTTGCTGCCACGGAAGCTGTACGCCGGTGGCCAAACGCATTTTCCCGGAAAAGGCGAATAACTTCCAAAGCGTTTTGTCACTTGCCCGGTAGAATTTTTTTAATTACAACTCAATTCTTATCCGGCTTGTATATTATATACTCTAATTACTTCTTATTATTGCCATCGAACTTCTCGTGTCCCTGGCCGACTTTTCCATCCTTACAAAGACCTTACAATTTTTATTCTCGGGTTTTATTGGGAAACGGAGAATGAAATCAAGGAAACGCGTACTTTCGGGGACAAAGCTTATCGATTTTAGATGTTACAGCGCACGCCCAGCTTTTCCAAACATCTTTCATACATGAAATACATGACGTCCATTCCTCTTAGTTTATAAATAGAATTGACAAAGTAAATTCACTGACGATCTCTGTTTGCGGTCCTTCCCTGCGTTTTCATCGCCCGGACACGAGACTTGCAATCTCACGAGCAGCGACGCACGACGGCGATCCTCGGCTTTATTGCTGTTTACCCCAGAGGCACGATATTTGAGAAGTCCTCTCGTTGGAAAAACTGGCTCGGA
Source organism: Ceratosolen fusciceps (assembly GCA_018883505.1). Lineage (NCBI taxonomy): Eukaryota > Metazoa > Arthropoda > Insecta > Hymenoptera > Agaonidae > Ceratosolen > Ceratosolen fusciceps. The sequence goes on from RCIC01000005.1 coordinate 9,269,525, forward strand.
AAGTCCGTGTATCAGGTCGGGACCGAGGGAGCTTGTCTTTTCCACTCGCAGGACAATAAACCGGAGAAAAAATAGTGAGGAACGATTCGATTCGATTCGATTCGGACCTCCGTTGGATTTTTTTTCTTTTAACGCCGTACTGGCCCCCTCTCCCCTTCATTATTAATTTCCTTTTTAATTTGCTGTTGGTATTGTCTAACGAGTCTCCGAGCATATTTCTATACACTCTCTATTACGAGAGAAAGATACGGTAAACTGTAAAACGTGATCGTAATTAAAGTTGCACCGGGTAATGACTTGCAAAAGGCAAAAGGCTACTCGTATGGGGTACATTACTATGGAATTATCGGCTGGAGGTTATTGGGGTTCGAGCGAAAGTCAGTGCGCCCTTATCAAGAATACCTTGTTCGTGTAAAACGTATTTTCTCGATAGGAAAGATACGAACGATCGAGGCTCATGGAGAATTGATCCGCCGAGATCGAGGAAAGTTGATTTATTGGGATTTGAAATTTGATGAAAAAACCTGATTTCCCGATGACGATTACAAAGCCAGGAACGGCGAATTTTTTTCTTCTTCTTCTTTTTCTTCTCCTTCTTCTTCTTTTTCTTCTTCTTCTTCTTCTTCTTCTTCTTCTTCTTCGAATTTCTCAAGCAAGTGTTGAAATAACTTTTATGTCGAGAAAAGAAGATTTTATTTCTCCATCGACTCGACAACAATTTAAACCCCAATAACCTTCCTCCCTTTCACCTGGACATGGGCCCACCTCCTCATTTTCAAATTTCTGCGAATTTATGTAATTTCTAAGAGATTTTCAATGAAATTCGCCGAAAGTATCTGTTTATTGGAAAAAAGTGTAATTATCCGACATCCGTACAATAGAGGCACACATACGTATTACGTTACTTTCGTGTAATATAAGAATTTTAATGGAATATATATTTTTACTGTATCGGTAGAATTGAATTTGTAAAGCACACGCATAGACGTTTTATTTTTACCTTTACTTTTTTCCTACGAAATCCATTTTACGTACAACGTATTTTTAAAAATTATTTTTACATTTTCTACTTAAATTCGGATTATTGGAAATTCAGTTGAATGGGATTTTTACCTGAGCTTCGGTTTATTGATCGTCTAATCTTTTCTAACCAGATATTTTTACACGTGTGTGCAAATACAGATCACATTTTAGTAAATGCTAACCTGCCTGTCCTATTCTTTTGCTTTTTCTTGCATCAGTATCATTGGCGTACGTACGTTGAAGAATGAATACGAATTCGAATTTTCCTTTAATATTTTCCTTCGCTTGAGCTTTTCTCTATTTCCCCGGAACCCGATGGTTTTCAGAGAATTTCTTACAAGGATATTTTAATCCATAAATTAGGAACTTATTATGTTTTCCGAATGTAAAAATTTTATTTAAAGTGTATTTTCAAGGTCAGACATTATTCCTTAGATTTTGGATATTAAATAATACTTTATTAATAATGTCCATCACAATCCGTATACCCATTTCGAAAAAATAAAAACATTAAAACTATTATTTTTCTTCTTCTTCTTCTTCTTCTTCTTATTGTTATTATTATTATTATTAAAATAATAATAACCTTAAGGAAGTTAAACGGAAATTTTTCAATTCGGCGTGTATACATTTTATTATTTTATTTTAAATAACTTTCGAATCCAGCAGAAAATTTAAGTAGACTAAGCTTTTTTTACAAAAACCTTAACAGAGTAAGGTAAAATTTGCAGAATTATATAGCAAAAGCTATAAATATTGTAATGAGTATTATCTGTTTGGAATTTAATATAAAAGCATTTTACATGCTTTGATGAAATTAAGAATAATCCTTCATTATCAGTTATCGGTAAAAAGGCTAGTTTTATAAGAATTTATGTTACAATTAAAATAATCATTTATGAAATGTAAATTTTTTTTAGATATATATATATATTATTTTGGTAATATGAAACTCTTTTCTTTTTAAATCATTAACTATTATGCGACCAAATATTGTATGAAATTTACATAAGTTACGACTTTTGTAATATAAAATACTATTGCATTATTCGAACCCGTTTTATTCTGTGAATTAATACTAAGACAAAGTTATACTCATTAAATTGAAATCAGTGTAAATTAATAGAAATTTTGTATTCACATATAAGTATGAAAAATCCCTTTAATGAAGTACAACTATATTAATTTTTGTGTTAAAAGTAAATATTAATTAATGAAAGAACTAGAATGAAAGTTAATTCGTCACATTTATGAATTCAAATATTATGAAGGAAATATTTGATTTCTGATATTAAAACACGAAAATTCTGTGGACGAACAATTATCTGCCTTATTTGAATGATATGTAATATTTAAATGTAAATAAATATGAAGAGTTGAACCGGTTACAAAGTTATCTGAGAGAATAAATTAATGAAATATGATATAGACTCGAATAGAATTTTAAATGCAATTAGTAATCATTTTTTATTATTTACAATATTTTCGGCGAATCTCAACTTTAGCAACTTAAAGGAAGCAATGTATTAAAAGAAATAAGTTTTTACACAAATTTAATTCTGAATGAAACTAAGCATAGGGAAATATGTTTGTCCGTCAGTATTTTAAAAATTGGCTTCTATTTCTCTCGGTATAAGCTGTTTTAGAAGTAAATGAATTTCGATAAACATTAGTTTAAAAATTCTTTTACGACTCTCGATCCGATGTTTGATGTCCCATTAATAAAAGTGTTTAAGACTTTTTCTTTTTTTTTAAGCAAGGCAACGTTACTCGAGCGCCCGCGCAAGTTTTCGAAGCCTAGATCTTGATTGGGTTTAAGCTTTCGTGCAAGAGAATACCGGATTTTTCGCATGATGCGATTAGATAAGGAGGGGGAGGATCGTAAAAAAGCTCTTTATTCCATTTTTCAAGGAATGAATTTTGTCGAAGAATAAACCTGATCACTTCATCTCATTCGAGCGCAAGCCCGCATACATTTGGTCCCTTTCAAACTTCTCTCGTCTTTTATCCCTTCATTTTTTATTTTTTTATTTATTTTTTTTGTCGGATATACGAATAGATGCAGGAATGGCGTGGCGATAGAGTAATGGAGGTAGGAAGGGGAAGGCCCGAGTTAGCGAAGTTCGGAGCTTCGAAGCAGTGAGCCGACTGACTATTCACTGCGAGCAGACCCTTAGCATATGTGGAAGCATATATGGAAGAAGTAGTAGTAGTAGAAGAAGAAGAAGAAGAAGAAGAAGAAGAAGAAGAAGAAGAAGAAGACGAAGAAGATGAAGTAGAAGAAGAAGTAGAAGAAGAAGTCGAAGACGATGGTGAAGAATAGTGGATTGGGGTGGCGGGGCGGGTGGATTGCGGCCGGAGGGGAGGAGGATGGGTAGAAGGGAAGAAGGGAAAAAAAATGAAAGAATGGGAGTCGGGTCGACCCATGGGGCTGCTCTTGCTCGTGGCCTTGCCCATGTCGATGAGCGGAAGGGAAAACGGGAGAGGCTCCGGATTCGGACATATCTTTACTGAATGCAGAACATATTACTCCCCGGAGATATTCCCTGCGCATGTAAAAACAGAGACGAAGAGATCTATGAGCTTGATTATCGATATGCTTCGGCTCTCTTACGTCTTCCTGCCTTGACCAAGTATCCATTCCACCTTCTGCTTCCATCATATTTCAAAATAGTTGACTTTTTACGGAAAATCCTTCGAAGCCCTTACATTTCATTTTAATTCTCAAATTTTTTAAATCTTCTCCCTATCTGAAATGAGAAGGCTCCGCTGCAAGTCCCTAAAACTACGTAAGCTAGACATTCACAAGAAACCAATACTTTGATGTATAACAAATTCTAATTATTCTAATTTTTTGTCTTTATTCCTAAGGTATTCCTAAGGTACTCCTTCACTCGCGTCAAGACATTCAATACGTCAGAGAGGAATATTAGCTTTAGGCTAAGAATCTTTCGCTTCTTTCTTTAGCTTTATACACACACGCGCGCTCGCGCACATATATACATATATATATGAGATCGTAAATCTACCTTTTATCCAGCACTATTGGTTATTGGATAATATTGACCTTGAAGGGTAGATAAAATTACATGCTAAGCTATTTCTATGCCTAGAAATAGGTAGCGATGGCGACCAATTGGGGTAAAATGAAAATAGAAACGGCGATGGAGAATTGAAAGCGGAAGAGAATAAGTAAGTGGTTCAGCGTACGGAAATTTGGGAGTCGGATATCGAACAAAGTGTAAATTATCCAAGAGTTATACGGTTACATCATCTGTAAAATTAGTTCACGTGGATTCCTGGCAAATCAGCGTTTTCTTTATGAAAAGGGGAAAATTGAATTTCCCTTTTATTTACATATCTGACTTATTAACACGATAAATAACTTTTATGGCCAAATACTTTTTATTCCTTTATACAATAATAAGAAAAAAACACTCGATATTTTTTATTTAAACGCGCGTATTTTTCAGTGAAGCTCCAAATTCAAGTATTTATAACGAAACTAATGTTATTAACTAATGTATTATTTACTGAAATATTGCATTTAGAAATTTCACTTGATTTCTCATTTAGCTAAGGTTAATCATAAAGACTTTATTTTATTATTATAATTTTTAATGACGATTAGTGTCGTAAATACTTCATTAGTATGACGCAGAAAAAATTTTTAACAATCATCAACGTTTTAATATTTTATGATTTATAACGATTTTGAGTTGATACGATACTGTGTTTACACGTTCTAAACAACAAAACTTTTATTTTAAATGAATATTTAAAATTACAATTATCGTAATTTCAATTTTGAATAATCGAATTATTTCTTCTTGAGAAGTCAACCGATAAAGGACCGATTAGGTTCCTAGTCAATAATTCCTGATAACGTGAATCTAAATAATTATTATAGAGGGGGTAGACGGGAGAGAGAGAGAGAGAGAGAGAGAGAGCACGAGGAAAGGCCGAGATGATGGACCATCTAGTGAGTATTTTGGAAATTACTTCATGGATAAATAGCTTTTCGAAGAAGTAAACTGTTTCCTAAAGACTGAATTTCTAGATTCGATTATTTCGGTCTTCATTATTTCGCGCAATTTTTAAGCCTTCGTTAATTCTCGATAAAACCAAGTGAGCGTAAGTGCATGGGTTTTTAAATTTTTAATGAACCATAGGCGAGGCCGCCGTTTCACTAGAATAATAACGATCACGATTAAATTATTAACTCATGTATTTCGAGGGAAAAATAAGTAAATAATTTTCTATATATCAAATTTAATGTATCTTCCTGAGGATCGTTAATACATGTTAATTATATTATTAGTAAACGAATTCAGGCTTATCTTTACATAATTAAATTTTATTAATTTTTCTTTTGTATTTTAACCAGAAAAATCTCAACAATTCATTTACATATGAAATCAAAATAACTGATTACGTTGATAAATTCAACAATAATTCAATTTTTCATTTTCTTAAATATTTTAGCATCTGATTAAGTTGAATATCTTCTATATTTCTCTTCGATCTCTTCGAATTTAAAGCGTCAAGTGGTTGTACTCGTGCAACCCACACAAGCTTTTTATTTCTTACAATAATCAATGTAATAATTACAAGAATGTATAGACACTTGTGAATACATTATAAACTAAGATGAATTTATTATATTGTATTTCGTTGAAATCGTTAAGATATACCAGTGATATTTATAATATTACAATGGAAGGATTCACCGAGTCGAGGAAAATAAAGGAAAAATATATAATTTATGATTTCATAGGCAGTTTCGAGTGGCGGAGCGTAGAGAATAATAGAGCTTAGTGGGCACATAAAAAACACTGGCATTCGTAAATTTGATAATATTTGCATTGGAAGCTTAAAATAAGTTGGCTTAAGTCTGTTAAACCTTATTTTCATTTCATGAATATTAGGTGGCGACCCCCCCCCCTTCATCGCCGCCCATCACCCCACCACCTCGAGCATTCAATTTTCTATATTCATTAATTGCTTTCTACATGCCACAGAGTGGAGGAGGAGGAGGAGGAGGAGGAGGAGGAAGAGGAAGAGGCGGAGGGGGGGAGGACATTAGTATCGCAAGGCAGAAATCGAGGAAATACGATTAGGAAGGCGAGGTTCGAGCTCCCCGAGAAGTTCAGGAGTGTCGAAATTGTTATCAACTTGTATAACTTTCTAGAAGACTTGTTGCAGACATCGATGCACCGTCTGTTTAAACTTTTCCGTAGCAGCCTCGGCGTCCTAATCATAATGCACTCAATATTGAGCAATACGTCCTTATCAGACTATGTAAATAAACACTACACACACATTTACATATCCTAATTAGTTTTAACGATAGTTAAAACACTGAATGATCGCGACAATTTGTAATTGACGATGGGATTGTTTTAATAGTTGTAGGTGGTAAATTTGATCGGGGGCGAGAGGAAATAATAAAAGAAACGAAGGAATCGGAATTAGGATAAAGTCGAGAGCGGGAGCAGGGAGCTAATATCGATCGCAGTTAATTCTTAAGGAGATAGCAGGTGCTTGTTGTAACAAAGCACTTTGGAATATTTTCTCATTATTTTTCGGAAGTTTTAAAATTCTTTGATAAATAAGAATGAATTCTTTAACAAGTTGGGGAGGTCCTTAAAAGTTCGAAACTTGTATTTCACGTAAGATTAAAAGGGCAGGGAGGGAAGGTGAACGAGTTCGGGAGGCTAAAACTCCGAAAGCCACCTCGAGGTTCGCGTCGTAAGCCATCGATGCTTAGCCGTGGGTCGAGGGTGTACCGGATCCCCCGCAGTCGAAGCCGAGGGAAAGTAAAAGTTTCCTTGTTACGCCATTTCATAAATAATTCGAAGGGCGAGAGCCTTGCCTCGCACAGCAGCGTAATTTATAATTGCCGGCCGGGCGTTACGACTTACGAGCTTCCGGCGACGTAACTGCCCGATCATTCGCTCCGAGTATCTGGCAGATACAGCTTACCCCCGAGCAAGGCCACGAGCCTCCCTTCCCCACCTCGGCCTCCCTCACACATCTATTTCTTCTTTATGTCCACCATAACGCTGCTCTCCCTCTCCTCCCACCCCACCCCGCAACAGGTTTATGTACTTGGCGGGGCGTATATTTTGTTCAACCTAATTTATGGGGCCGGACATAAAATTCGGCGCTGCTCGGCTAATTACCGAGTAATTTAATCTCTCTCTCTCTCTCTCTCTCTCTCTCTCTCCAAAGACGTAATAAACTTCAGCTCCGTTTCATTTGGATTCTCAGTTTTATCTATAAGTTTAACGTCAAGCTTGTCCGCTGGACAACGGAGGGCAATGGTTTCCCATCCGTCGATCGATACTAAACGGATAATAAGCAATAATATATGTTCCACGGAGAGGGAAAGTAATTAGTTCACGTGGCTCTTGAAAGTACTTCTTAACAAGACTTAGAGCTAAGCATTTCTAAGCAAATAGCTTATTGAGAGTTCGGAAACGGAGTATATTTTATCAAAATCATGATTAACAATAACCATTATTAAGATTTAGCTTAGATATTTTAATCTTAGCGATTATTTTGTATTGCCTTAATTATAAATGCAGTACTTGTGGATGGCACATGTACATGCTTGAGGCTTCTGGAACTAACACATTAAAATTAAAACAATTTTTGTAACCGTGTTTAACGAGCTTCGTTTTCCTTAAAGCGATAACTTGAGTTATCGAACGAGTTACGCAGTCGATGGGACATTATTTTATAAAACATTCGTCAGAATTGAAGAGAAAAATATACGAATATTATAAATCATGCATGGAAATTGTTTAAGTATTTTCATTGGCTGAGAGGCAAACGAATCGTAGATTGCCTTTGAATTAGATCAGATGACTCGGGTCGGAATGAAAATTTCAGGAGCACGACACGGGAACACGAACCCCGAGTATGATAATGTAATCGAACAGATTATTAAAATTAAAATAAATTGAAGAGAAGAAGTTTCGTGAGTTGGCTGCGATAAAAAAATCGTACGGAAGTTATTAAAAAATAAACTTATGGTCAGTGCTTAAATCATAAAGTTATTCTAACGCATCAGATAGTTAATACCGCATTTTATGCGAAACTTTTAAAAAGTTTATGTGATCATGTGCGACGGGTGTGATTTGAATAATGGATGGATGTGACCTGTGCCGCGATAATTTCTCCGAAACAAGAGAATTTTTTTAAAGTCCATACGCTCCAACACGCGCGAATAAATATTTCGTGTAAAAGTTTAAAAAATTCGTAGTAGAATTTCTATTTCATTACGCCGTTTTATAACATGCTTTATTGTCATGATTAAATAAGCAAATAAAAGTAACGGGGGGCTTCGAGTCCAAACTCGGACATTAATAAGCATCTGCAATTTAATGAATAAGAATATTTATAGTGAAAAAGTTTTTCCTTATGAAATTGATTTTAAAATATAAATTCCGTGGCGCTTTTACTATTTCTTAGCTAACGGTTACATTAGCGCCAGAGCTTTTATTATTTTAATTAAAGTTTCTGAAACGTTAAGCCCGGTTCTCTGCTTTAAAAATAATTTCGGCAAGAAGTAATAGAAAAAAAATTAGTACCCTAAAGTGAATTAGCGTAGCCGACTGTTAATTATTTTAAATCGTCCTTGTTGCTACAGTAGTACCGAGTCTTTTACAACTCAATAATAAATAACGTCATCTATAAAACTTTTATATTCATAATATATATATATATTTGACGATAAAGAACTTCCTTAAGCGATATTTTTTGCCGAAATGCAAATTTTCTTACGTAAAACGTAAATGTTAAAATTTTGCCTTTATTTATTTATTTTTTTTTTTATTTACGTATGAAAATGAATTAAATGAATTAAATGAATTAAAGGTAGGAAAATAGAAAGTACAAACTCCTTCGAGAAAATTGTAAATCTCCTTCGATTTCGATGTGTAAAAGCATAATATTATTATTAATAATGCATAACGTTGGGTAATTATGAATTAATCGGTTGAATCTGGGCGTATAATAATTTACTTCTATCAAGCATAATGCTGAAAGGCAGTTTAATTTTATTGTTGGACAGAAATGCACGAGAAGTTCTTTTCTATTTTAAATAATCAGATTCCGTTTGTTGTTTAGAGACTCTCGGACTTTGGAGATTAATGGCCTTCCGTGAGGCAAACTTCTCATCGCGTGTGTGAATAGAAAGATCAAATCTGCAAGATGCGCTCTATATTGAGCTTTATAATGTATTTAGAGCACACATCATGCAAGTTTCGTGAGCTTAGCGTATTGCTTACCAAGTATTTTTTTTTTTTATTTTTTTTTAAGTACTTGAGTAACGACATTATCTTCCGTGCGGCCGTCATTTACGTTTCGTATTCAGAGAAATTTTTTTTATATTTTAGATCAGCGAAAAGCCGCATTGCCGAAACTCTCGAATTACCGATAACCTTAACAACATATATTTATACAAAGGAATATTGAGATTTAGTTTAGTGACGCTCTAGAAATGAATAATAGGATTTCTAAAGTAGCGTGATTAATGCAAAAAAAAAAAAAAAAGAGACAGAGAAAAATTGAAAGAAATTGATTCGTATTAATGAACTGCGATTAAATTCCCTCGAGTTTAGTACATTGGACATAGAAAATGTAGCTTCTACATGCACTCACGCATTGAGTAAATTGGAAATTTTTAATATCTTTTAGTAATTTATTTGGATAATGTTCTTTTGGATTGAACCTTTTGAAAATAAATCGAATTGACTCGGTCTAAATGTAATCGAAAGAGTCCGCAAGAGCGACTAATAAGCCGAATCTAAATTCATTTTTACGAATCCTTATAATACAAATGTTTACTTGACAATGAAGGGGATTTAATAAATTCATACGTATTACATATGAAGCAGGCTTAAGTATTAAATTATTAAAGTATCTGATAACAAAATTCGCGATGACGAGCTTATATTCAGATTGGCAGTACATTCACATATGATTGTCTGCACTGACTCTTGCATTTTTTTTTCATACCTATTCTGTCGTCAACTTATGCATAATCTTCCGTGCTCTCGGTAAAATCCAATTGAAAGTTAGCCAACAGAGATAAATTGACATGCGAGATACTAATACCCAGCCACACGTCTAAAATATCTTTCGTGTAGTTGAAGCACAAGTTTCTGACCTTCTTTAGTCCGTGCGGATGGTAAGTTAAGAAATTTCTGAGAGACTACTGACTGCCTTATCTTCAACGTATCGCTCTTATCGATTTGCAAAACTCACTTTAACTTTATATGACACTGTGTATGAGCTATTTCATGCGATTACACGGGTCTTACACGTTAATTAGAATTCTGTGCACCTTAGAGCTTATCAATTCCGTATTTACTTTTCGAAAGTATTGATCAGCAGTCATTGCAAAGATGTTAATTATAATATTATATTTACTTACAGATATAATTATACGTAGTAACATAGATTCTAATTGCAGACTATTGAAATAATATGTTTATATAGAAATGAGTAGAACATTATCGGATCGACACAATTATCTTCCTAAAGAGAATTAAGCTCTTCAAATGGAATCTTAGTACTCTTAGTAAATTTTTAAGCTTTCGGAGTCCTTCTCCGCATGTTCTTTTTTTTTTCAACAAATAAAGTAATAAGTTGGAGAGATTACATTATCAGGAATTTTAAACGATCATGGCTCCATAATTGTTGTCGAGTAACAAAACTTATAATTAATTAAATTTAATTTAACTCTTTCTAAATAATATTATTTTAGATTTAATTCAAAATTTAATTTTTATCTAAGTTGTTTCTTATTTTTGTATATATTTAAATTGTAATAGAATATGCTTAAATAATAATAACATAATACATTTATTCCGAGTTTAATAAGCTTCCTTCAGTAGAAAGAACAAACAAATATTTAATTATATTTCATTTTCAATAATGCTCTGTTTAAATTAAATGTTCATTGATTGATTAATCTATTGTTTAAAAGATAGTTTCGTAGACGAAAAAAAAATGAAAAAAAAAACATGGAATAGAATAAAGAAATTTAAAAGTGAAAGAAGGAATTTGAAAATATAAAGACTTGTAGATATTAATTTCGTTTGATAAATTAGAAAAATATTCAAAATAACTTGTCTACTTGACTTTCATTTTGTTGCAGCTGCTTCTTTTCACTTTTTTCATTCAGTTATTTAAATCCCATAATCTTCGGTTTTATATGTAAGCTTTCTTCGCTGTGCAAAAATATCCTTCTGTTCTACAGCAGAGAGGAGTAGAATCAAGATTTATGAAAAATATATAAAAACTTGCCATTGTAGTTCATACAAACTTTTCAAACACCTGAATAATTTAATTCTTGATTGCTTATTTCTTCTTTCTTTTTTTTTCTGTATAAAATTTAACTATAATCTGCTTAAAACGTTATAATAATTTCGGCTTAAAAAAATATAAATATTACGCATGTTTTAATATTTAAATGCTTTATTATATATACGTTAAACGCAGTTTTGTAATATAACGTGTTTGTAACATAAATATATAGTACTTATTACAATCTGTCAAGTAGTTTAATCAGTAATAAAATATCATACAGAAAATTGTTTAAGCCTTACTTTATTTCAATGATTGTGAAAAGTAGAAAATTACATTATTTATTTCATTTATGTCATTTTAACGGACTGTGGGTTGTACTTGCGTAATAAACCTTTATTTGCTTTTACCACGTGGCAAAACGTTTATAGTAAACGAAAGAGAAATCGGGTTACAAAAAAATATATGTAATAAATATATTTTTTATTACCGTGATCCTTGTAACAATGCAATACATTTTATAGTCAATTTTTTTTCATTCGTGATTGCGAATTCTTGTAAAATACAAAATAATTTTAACGAAGCGAAGATCACCTTCGAAACGGAAATTTATATTCTAAACAAAAGTTTTTATCGTGACAATTAACAATTAGCGATTGAAACATTTCCGTAAGGGTCGATGCGAAAATTATAACTATAATATATCTATTAGCGGAATTTCGAGCAAAATTTCCTTTGTTACCAGTCAGTTCTCTATATCTTTTGTCTTGGAAGCAGCAAAGCTTTGACTTAACCAGCCTTTCAATTATAATTGCCACCAATTCAGCAGGGGCCAAACTTGGTTTCTTTTGTTCTCCAATGCAACCCTATACTTTCCACGTAAGCCATTAAATTCTTCTGGCCTTATCTATTTTACTCCTTCTCTCTTTATCGATTGACATTCATAAACTCCTTTCCTTTAATAGCTATTTTAAAAAGGGTTTGTATATTCTTCAAGTTTTTAACTAAAACTTAAAGAGAGAATTCCGCTCTCTCTCTCTCTCTCTGCGTCCTCGAAAATTAGCTTTTTCATATCCGTAATATATTTTCTAGGTAATTGTGATCAGGAGTAATATTAAATCGGTGAAAGTCATTTCCATGAATCAAAATTCCCACCCTCGTATCCCAAAACTTATTTATAATATGTGTAAATAGAATTTAAACGTTAATTTATTCAAATATCAGCATTATTCACAATTAAATAAACCGTATTCGATTAATTTTATAAAGAAAGTATTATTTATTATAGAAAATACGTTTATAAAGATCATTATCGAATGAACTCTATAAAGCTTCGAATGATTTAAAAGTATTTTAAAATTGCATTCGAAGTATGATTCGAACTCGATCATATTAGTAACATTTTCGGTAATTCGCTGGAAATCAGCATTAAATGTTGAAGCTTCATTTAGCACTTTATAAAATATATCGCAAAAAATACATTTACCATTTAATTTAAATATTTTATTTTATAAATTTGTTTTATTCAAATATAGCTTTTTACACTTTAGAAATATAATGTACAATGTAAGTAAATAAAATATATTCAATTGAATATATTTTTAAAAGATTTCCTTTCATCTCATGTCCGAAGACATTTTGAATTTCAAAGGGTATTTTGAAAAAGAAATACGTTTAAATATAAATTTATTTTTCTTAAACGAATAGAAGAATGAAAAATAATATGAATGCGACTGGATAATTTCTTGGTAAACTTTTTATTTATAATAATTTATAAAATCATTTTGATATGGAATAAATAAAGTAATGTTGCATTCGATGTACATAATATTTTAGCTGAATTTTATCTGCTGTATATTTTACTCGTATTTAATAATTAATAATTCTTAAGATTATAAATATTAAATCTTATATTTAATTCGCAACCAATTAACTGTAATATTTAAAAATGAAACCTATTCTTACTTTTGCAAAGAGAATAAAAGAAATTTTATTTTATCCTCTTTTAGAGGACTTGTATAAATAAACGTACTCTATATGTATATGTTAATTATGTTCGAACTTGTAAACGAAAAGATGGGAGTAAAAAAAATTCCCTTACAGCAGAGGAACAAATTTTTCTTTGATCTTTGACTCTTTTTCCTTTTCTATCCATCAGTATGGTTCTCTTTTTCATCAATATCTTTATTATTCTGCATAAAAGCTGTAATTGTGTAAAAAAATTTTTTCATAATATCTATATAAATGTGTAGAACTTCTCACGGACAGTAATCATAATTTTTGACAAAATTTTTGCTCTTGTAAAAAAAGTTAAAAATAAGATTTACGATTTCAGTTCGAATTCGTTTTCAATTATTATTCGAACTAATGGAATATTTAATAAAAAAATGAAATCAAAGAAATTAACGATATGGGAGAGCCAAATATAGATAGATGGGCCAATAGATTTAGGAGAGAGGGGGAGAGAGAGGGAGAGAGAGAGAGAGAATGGAAGAATACGTGTGAACTTCAATACAAATAAACCGATCGATAAATTATTTTTTTACTTGATTATATTTATTATATTTCTGCATGGCACTTGTACATGGATGCGCGCATGCTCAGAGGCGCACAGTTAAGTATATATGCACACCCAGGCGTACAGAAATTTTTTTTTATTATACTAAAAATAGCAGAACAGTGAATAAATTTTATGATTCTGCCATTTTAAAAAATAACGTAAATGCCGAAGTATAAAAATTTTTTAAAATAAAAAGAATGTAAAATTATTTTTAAAAAGCTGAAACTAATTATAGTTAATAATTAACGATCAGATAAAAAGTTAGAGCTTTCACAAATTCTATTAGCAAATGACGGAACTGAATAAAAGTTGTTATCTTTCGTGATCTGAGAATATATAAGTAAGAGATGAATGGCGCTAGACAATTATCAAAATATGTAGTTTCGTATGGTATTTAGTAATTATATGCATAACAGTAAAGGATTGAGAAAGGTAAAATTGAAAATTTTTCGGTCCAAGTCATAAGGAATGTTATTCAATTTACGAAATAACAACAAAAATGAAATATAATATGCCGTTTGAAGGTGAAGGTAAGAGTGTATAATATGATTACGTGTAGCTGATCGAGCATATTGTCTCATCACATAACATTTTCATTCGTTAATTTTTTTAATTATCTATTTTAATTTCATATTCGTAATTGCTATTGCAATAATATCGTTATAATATGTTGTTAGGACACTGTCGGTATGCTGTTAAATAAACAACTCGATGAATATAATAGTTTTTCGTTTTGGCGGAGCCTCGGGTATCGTTGGGAAAACATTATTTTTTTATTTACTTTTTTTTTCTGCTTTTATAAATAAATACGCTTCTGCGGGAAGGAAGGAGGCGCACTTGTCGGAATGAAACTAGAGTGAAAAATAAACTGGGTGCGATGATTTATATGTACATTAGCACGGAATGTGCAACCTCGCGTACTCGGAATACCGAGCAATTACAAAGCAAGCAGGAGGAGAGATTTTCAAACAGTTCATTTAGTTTGAAGAATTGGAAATAATTCAGATTCTACTTTGCACCCAAGGGAAAGAAATTTTGATTGGAAGAAACCCAATATTAACACTGCGTTTTTTTTTTTTTTTTTTTTTTTTTTTTTTTTTTTTTACGTGTATTTTCCCCTCTTAATATTCACTTTTTTCTTTCCACAGCAACTGTTCAGTCTCTTATCTCGTACAATAACTCAATTACATTTACAGGTATTGTAGTTGTATCGGTGGCGTCGAGCAGTTACCGATCACGTGACAATTAGAAAAAACAATATTTGGCTTAGGTATGTGCGAGTGAGAGCGTTGAATACTAAATATTTTCAAAGGTACAAATACACAAAAAAGGCATATAAAACGTAATTTTACGCGTAAGCGTAGTTATAATATTTACTGTAATGTGTAATATATATATATATATATATATATGTAAACGAATTTGGCAGTCGGTTTTAAAAAATATATTTCATACTTCACTCAAATGGCAAAAACTCGCTTAATTCTGAATGATTCAAAGCCTTGTTATTTTACCTCGGAATCGATTTTTCACATCCCTTGGGTAATAAATAAAAATTAATATAAATTTATAAAGTTTTATACGGTTTTTCTATTTGTATATACATGTGCAGATAAGTGTGCGGGCGCGAGTGGTATGTCGAGTGAATTGAATTACTTGGATGTACATGAATAAATTCGAAAAGGTATAAGAAGAAGAAGAAGTCGATGAAATGACGGGACGATAATAAGAGATAGATTTTGAAATGGAATATTCCTAAGCTGTTTACATAGATGTCAATTGCAGCTTATGCGTCTTATGATTTTGTTTTTACAATTCGTATGGATGTAGATGAAGCGCAAGCTCGCGCGACAAAACGTACCAATGTATTACATTGCAGATTTTGTTCCCCCAGGCATTTTGATTCCTCCTCGTCAATCTGCACGCGCAATCATTAATCCGGCCGCCAACACCGACATTACGATATGCCAGCCACACATGGCCGCGTATAAAGGCTCAACGCACACAACGAAGCGAACACACGGGAGCATTAAAAGTGCCCAGAAAAGCTATTCCGTGGGCGATTTAAAGAGAGAGAGAGAGAGAGGGGGGGGGGTTGGGCGCAGTCGTGTGTTATGTTCAGAAATAAGGGTTAAATTGCAGTTTACAGCAATTTGCTTCGGGATCGAGCGAGCCTCCATATTGATTAATGATTTCTTCTTCTCGTCCGTGATTTTTCTCTGCCCTCGGAAGCCTCGAGCCTCGACTTCTTAGTCGTGTTAAATGAACTGCGTCGTCAAGATAAAATTTTATCATACAGTTTATTCTGCAATGCCCGTGCCCCCGGTTTTTAATGGATTTACAAATTTATGTCCTTACAAAGTTTTTTACGTTTAAGCGCTTAATGGAAAGGCCAAGGGGTCGGGCAAAATGTATAATCCCGACGAATCTTAATTCGGAAATCAAGCAAGCGATCGATCGATCCCTATTAATCCTTACGACTGGATCTCGATTTACTAGATAAAATTCAATAACAGTAATTTATAAACAAAAAAAACAAAGAAGGAAGAAAGACAGTTGCGCGTGGATCGCAAGTCGTACATTCGAGTAAGAAAATACATTGAATATTTCGTGAAAATAAAGGAACGATCAGAGGACAGTAAATATTATCCGAAGCCGGGAAAGTACGAGTGTAAACGTAGTCCGAGCGAAAACAAAGCGTTCTAATATTTAATGGTTTAAAACTTGCCGCGAGAAGGACAAAGCTGTAAAAGCCTCCGATACACGATTCTCCCCAATAACCCCCAAAAAAATATATACTTCGTGCACGTGTATATATATACACGCGCGCGTAGGACTTGCGATTTCAAAGCCATGAATACGTAAATACGAACTGAAAATATTAGACTTGGAATGAATTTGCTTAAAATAATGTTCTGCATTATTAATAAGCTTGAGCTTACCATGATTTTACTGTCACTCCATCAGCTTAAGATAACGTCATTTTAACCGTTCCTTCTGTACGTTACATTCCATGTCGATGCTTTTCAACGTTTAAAGCATTTATAATGTTGCAGAGACAATGTATTTTTAATGCATATAATACTTATTACATTTACTAGTGGACCGAATGAGTACAAATGCCGTAAATTTATAAGAATTAAAATTTTACATAATTTTAAATTTAAATATTAAAACGTTCATAGAACATATACTAACTTGAATTCTGAAATTCTGAAATTTAATTCGTATAATCTTGCTTACGACACAAATAAATATGTATTTAATTAAAATATTTACGTTTCGGCCAATAAAATTTGCACGGAAGATTTACTGTGTTTGAATAGAATTATACGTACGCTTACATTTGGTCGGAAACTTTGAACCAATAAATTCATTTGTAAACATAGAGGGAAAAACATCGAAAGTCATGTACGTTACATGCAAGGTCACGCTCACAAGCCACGGATAGCCAGATATTCGATGTACTAATTTTGATATTCTGGTACAATAAATCTTGACTATAGAATGAAAATTTCTATATTATCGACTCGGGACAGTTATCGCTTATTGTTTAACACAATTAAATAATGCCGCCGTGCTCTCAAAAATTTGTCAAAATTCAAATTTAAACGATTTCATATCGTTGGAATAGCCAAATATACCGATCGAGCCGTTATTAATGTTTATTTATTACTCGTTGCATTATTGAGCTATAGAGGTGAATTCGTTCGTTAGTCATGTTAAATTCACAGCCTCGAGCTCTTTCATTGCTTACCGAATCTACTTTATTTAGAATTCCGTATTATAAGAATTATTCTTACGATTTCTTACAAGTCCATTACAAGCGTCAAAACTTATCGTGTAAATATTAATGTTATTTTATTGGCAGCAAAGGTACTTGACCGGTCGATATAATTTGTCAGCTCGGATTCGTACAAGTTCATCGCTTGGAGCTTAAAATCACAACGTAACAAGAAGTTAGAAAATGTCCAATTGTAATAAATGAGCTGCTGGAGGCGCAGCATTTATTGTCAATGCAGAACATGGATAAAATCTACAATTTATCACTCGGTTTCTTCGTAGAGCATCGCATTGGCGAAATTGGGTCAAATGTATATTGCACAATTGACAGTAAATAAACTTCCGAGTAAAATCCATGTGATCGAGTAGGGAGAGGGGCCAAGTGGTATGGGGTTCGACAGGTCAGGAGGTGAATGAGGGGGGGTGGGAAGGTCTGGCGCTAGGACATGTATTGTTCTCCGGTGCATTTATCTATCAGTCTCGAACGAAATATGCCCACTTATATCACTCGGAGACACGTTATTTCAGATTCCTTCCACATCTGTTTGCGATTTTATTTGTATTAAGCCTTCGAGTAGAAATACAAGGGAACAGATTGCTCGGTACGTCCACTGATATCGACATTACCAAGGACTTTTTACTTTTAAGAACGGAGCTTCGATATTTCTAAAGCTTTTTCTTTTAAATTAACAATATAATCAATAAATTGAAACTTTACTAGGAACATACTAGAAAAAAGGAATAATGACGATATAATGTCCACAGTCTCGCTTTACATTATATTTTTTATATTGTGTTACGTTGCCACGTTACGAAGCGGCTATCCATGGGCTAGCTGTAGACGAGCCGTGGCTGGAAACGTTTTGCGGCTTCGCGGCTGGTAGCCATGAACGGTTGCGGCCAGCTTCACCGAGAGCTGGGGGGGGGGGGGTCCTCCGTCGGGTGGGGCACGGTCGCCGGGAGCCGGTGCCTCGCCGGGTACCGGAGCGTCGGCGATCTGCTCGTCGTTGTTGCCAGTGACAGTCGCGGCGCTTCGCGGGTGTCGTTTGCGGGCGGGGCGTCATCGTCCGATTCTTGTTTGTCGCAGGTCGCTGCGGCGGCGTCACTTCCCCGACGTCGGGACGTTGGACGGTGTATACGTCCGCGCCGTGGACAGCCGTGATCTTGCAGGGACCAATCCGTTCGGGGGCGAGGCCGGTGTTGAAGCGGTTCACTGCTTTCGAAATGGGGTGCTTCCTCGCGTAAACGCTGTCGCCCGCGAGGAACGTCTCAATCGGCGGTTCATCGCGCCGCGGAGCGTATCGCTTCTGGTTCATCCTTGCGGATCCGTGGCGCTCGGCGCCGACCTCGTCGAAGTTGCGCAGAGGTCGAACCCCAGCAGCAGCAGCTCACACGGCGACTGTCACGTCGCCTTGTTTCTCCTCCTCCGAGTGGTGAAGAGGATTTCGCTGATCCACTTATCCCATTGCCGCTGGTTTTCCGCGTCGCGTCGTCCAGGTCGTGGAGGCAGCAGTCCCGCATGAGACCCGCGAGTACCTTTTGTCCGATCAGCTGGTTGCAGGTTCACCCGGCGCCTTTCAGGACGAAAGGGGTCACGCGGAAAGCGTACTGTCCCCCGTCCGGGGTCACGAACGCCGTGTATCTTTTCGCGCGCTCCGTCAACGGGATTTGCCAATACCCGCTGCGGAGGTCCAGCGTGGAGAAAATGGTCGCGTTTCCGAGGTCCTTCACCACCTCGTGGATTACCGGCAGCGGTGCCGAGTCCTCAGTGATGCTGTTGAGGCGCCGGTAATTCACGCAGAACCTATATCTCCTGTCCTTCTTCGTCACCATAACGATAGGTGACGAGGTCGCCTCGATGATGCCGTCCGTGAGCATCTCTGCCACCTGTTCCTGGATGGCAGATAGGGGGGCAGTTTGAATGGCCGGTCATCCGTCAGCTGGAGGTCGTGGGTGAGGAATTTTGTTTGGCGGATCGCCTTCCCGACCCCGAAGATCTATTGGTGCCTTCCCAGCAGTGTCCGGAATTCATGCTGGTGTTCCTCCGGGAACTCGTGCCGGACGCTCTTCCAGGTTTCGCTCGGGAGGTAGTCCCCAGGATCCACCGCGGTTCTGCCGAGGAATATCCTCCTCCTCCGCTCCTTTCCGATGTAGAGGCAGTCAAGGTGGTGGTCGCGGATGGCTTGGTTTTCCTTAAGCCAAGACCTACCATGCACGACGTCGTAGAGCAACCCGGATGTTATAAAAAATCTGGTTCTGCTCACGAGGTCTTGGACGGCGACGTTGATCTCGCACGTACCTCGGAGCGGGACCACCATTCCACCGACGGCTGCGAGGGCCTTCGTAGCGCCTGCCTGGACTCGTACCCCCTCGGTTGCTACTCGCGGGTGCAGGAAATTATGGCTCGCGCCGGAATCCACCAGCGCCTTTAGTTTCTGCCCGTTTATCATGACCTGGAGGGACGTGGTCGAGGTTCCTGCGAGGCTTGTAGCGGAAACGATTACGCCTTGCGCGGCGAGCTCGTTGCGGGTAGGGCCGCCGCGTCCTTCCCGGGTTGCCCGTTCCCCTGGTGCTTCGGGCGTCCTGGGCAATCACGATGGAAGTGGCGACCGGGGCAATAATTGCACTTTGGCAACTCCGTCGCCCTTTTTTTCCGGTTGCGGTCTTCGTCTAGCGCGTCTCGCGCTGGGCGTTTCGCGGGTTCGCGGGCCTCTCTTCGGCGCTTCTGCTCAGGATGGTCGTCTTCCTCGAGTTCTTTGACTAGGCTCCGTAACTCTCGGAGGCTCCTGATGTTCTTCAACCGGAGCAATCTCGATAACGACGGCTTGAAGGTGTTGATAATATATCTTACCAGGTCGTTCTCGCCATTCTCCGGGTATAACCTCTTCGCCAGGCTGTACCGTTGATGGAGGAAGAGGACGGAGTTTTCGTCCTCTCGCTGCCTGACGGTCAGCAGCTTCGCGGTCAGCCTCGCGAGCACCGTGCTGTGGGCATATTTGTCCTCCAACAGCTCTTTAAATTCGGTTCACGAGGTTGGCATGCACCTATACGTGGCCCAACAACGTGCCGCGCCTCCGTCCAGGTAACGGGCGGCGGTCGACGCTTGCTACCTTTCGGGCACTCGCGACTCGCGAATGAATTCTTCGCATTCGTCGATAAATGTTCGCGGGTCCTCGTAGTCCTCGCTAGGGGTGGGGGACGGTGGTGTCTTCATCGCCGCGGCGATAAGGTTACGGAAGGCCGCTGGATAGATGGGTGCGGGAGTTGGCGCTGGTGATCTGCTTGTTTTGAGTGTCTCGTCCGCGGGAGGCGGTGCCGTCGTTCTTGCGCGCTGTCGCGACTTTGCTGCAGGAGCCGCAGGTGTATTCGCGGCGGAAGTTTGTTGGGCGCCACCGAGTGTATGCGTACTTCCGGAAGTACATTCTTACGCTCGGTGGCCTCTTGTTAAACGTGCTGGCGCCTTTGATAACCTTTTTTGTTATCTTTCTTTTTTATTCTCGGGTCGCGGATTCGTAAGCATCAACACAAACCTCACGTATTTGGGCGGTAATTGACAAGAGGCTCTTTAGTCAAAGGGTGAGAAATGCAGAGGGGTAGCAATAAATAAAAAATACTGTTAGGATTATTGACAATAGACCGAGGCGGGGAATAACAAAAGGGCGCGTGGACCGATTAAAATTCTTTTGAGGTTCCCTTCTGTAATGATACGCTTTTCCGCTCCTCCCGCGCCGTCGATGTTCTCCGTCGACCCAGGATATCGCCGAGAACCTGCTCGTGCAGGTTCGGGGAAATCCCGGTTTGTACCTTTGCGCCGCTGACTTATCGGGACAGCGGGCAGGGTTTTTTTCCCGAGTTTCCCTTAGTCCGTACGGGTACGTGCAACGGCGGAGGTATAGGCAGCGCGCAACGGGGGCACGTTGTCCACCGTGCGCGTCAATATTTTATCCGATAACTTGAATATCAACGTGGAAATTGCCCAAGCCACGTGAATAGGATCCAGACTTCCTACAATAATGCCTCTAAGCTAGAACGTACAGAGTTTTCCACTAGAGCCGGCTAGAGTAATAGTCGCAGACTTATCTTTATTCGAAATTATTCAAGTATATTAATTTTCTAACCTAAAAAAAGACAAAAAAAAGACTCGCAAGGAAAATGTACGCGCGCACCGACACCCTCACACCGTCAGCCGATATCAACGATTGTGCACAATAGGACAGGAAAACAATCGGTGGAGGAGCGGGGTCCATTGCCCCACTTCAAAAGCGAAAGAATCCGAGCTACGACAGCATTGGCTGAAGACGGAGATTTACGGGGAGGATTCGGCGTCCCTTCTTACCTTTAACATATTTTAAGAATCTCGCGGCTAGAAGTGCTGCTTGCAGCTTTAATCGCGATGCCGTTTAACGAATCAACGGGACTTTTACAGGTTTTACGCTGCGGCCACACTTACTGGCTTCACTGGCTATCTCCTTCTGATCTTCTCTGACCTTTTTTCTTAGGAACATGTCGGAAATATCCCTTTTGCACGCGAATGCGTATCTCCGGAACCTAATTATCACCCCCGGCAGTTGGTCGTTTAGGCTAGTCCCCCCTGTTTTCGCGGTCGTATCGAATACGAGTATTATTTTGTCCCGTTTGTGATTGTTAACCGTACCTACGTATGACCTGTATCATAATCTCCACCCGTGACGCAATTCTTCTGGCTTAGACAAGTATTCGAATTTGATCAAACCTTGCATCCGGCTGTGTCTTAGTTCTGTTGGCCCATTAAAGCACGTATTTGCTTTTCTTGTCAGCTGTATCGACTGCTCTGCTCAGCTATCGACAAGGAATCCCGTGTTTCTATTTGTATTGTGAAAAAAATGAATGGAGAGGGAAAGACTGGGCAAAGAAGAAGATGAAGTCGTGACAAACGAGTCAAACTCTTGCCGAAAGGATGAATCGCGTGGGGGAAGGGAACGATGAATAAAACAAAACTTTTAGTGATGATATGCTGAGACGCGGACTGGCGAAGGAGGGCGCGCTCGGACCGAATTTTCGGGTGGAGGTCTCGTGCCTCCACTTATACCTTCTTTAGGTTTCTTCCGCGCCGTCGTCCTCCTTCTTTGCTCCATGGTCTCGCCCAGAACCTGCTAGTGCAAGCTCGGGGAAACCCCAGTTCTTGTTCTTTGCGTTCCTGACCTAACGGGACCTCGGGCAGGGTTTTTTCCCCCGAGTTACCCTTAGGCCGTGCGAGTACGCGTAGCGGAGGAGTTACAGGCAGCGCGCAGCGGAGAGCATATTGTCCCCGGCGTGCGTCAGTAGATTTATCATTTCTTTGCTGCCTATAGTCTGCGAGCACTTTGTCTTTAGTTCGCTTGCCAAAGTCGTTTTCACGAGGTGCGCGTGAATTGTCTCCCCTTGAAAATGTGCTGCTAAATTTTCGGGATTATAAATAATCCACTCTCAAACCAAGAGTTATATTCTTATCCCAAACAAATATTCGGCTATTCACGGGGCCGTTGACTCTAGCCGCTTCGCTCAACAGGTTTATCCGTTTCCTGATTTCCTATACCGGATCGGCTTCAATCATGTCGTAGTTTTTGTTTAAGGCCACTTCCAGATTCGCTTACTCCGCTGTATTACACATAACAACAGCATTCTTTTCACTGTCTGCAAAATACACGTCACTCACAAGCAACAATAGTTGTAAAAGCTATTGTAGCTGCGCACATTGTACAAACATTTTAAAACATTAGTATTTTACCAAGTACATGAGAGCTAAGGATGTGATGTGCCGAATGTCACCGAAAGTTAATATTAACATATAATTTAACACAAACGGTTATACTTAATATTTATCATATAACCGTTCATATATACGTCTTTAATTACAGCTGGTTTGATTGCGTATGTGCATATGGAAGCAGGATAAGGTATAATTGATTCGATGTTATTTTGTAGTGACACCATTAATTATAATATCCAAGCTAATCCTTATTTCTTTATAATTCTAATTTTTCCCTCGCCGTTAGTTTTCGGCCACGTACTCGATAACGTCGACGTGGTTGCGAACTCCAGTGATCAGCTGTCCGTCTGTTCAGGACGTCTTCTTTGCTTCAGATGGTTGTCGGCGTTGTCGCCTCGTCCCTCTTTCGCGCTTTTTTTCTTGTCCCTTCCTTTATCACTGAAATTCGGTTAGCTCGTAAGACACATCGTCTGTCTAGACTTCCGAAATCGAACGCAACCGACCCACCTCGTTCCTCCAGAATCTTACTTTGTCTCTCGTGCGCGGGGCTAGATTTCTTTTGTCTTCAGCCTGATTCGTATTTGCACCTACTTTTCATTTTCGCGAATTCTCGCGACGTCATAACGGCTTCGCCTTTTGCCCCTTTTCTCCCTCCGCGCGCTTCGGATCACCTTACATCCCCACCTCGGTTCTCTCCTTTTCTTTCTCCGGCCTCTATTAACCTTCGGACAGAGCACCAGGTATTACCGTAGCCCGTCCGTGATTCTACCCTCAACGAGACCCGCTTTCGAACACCAATCTTGCCGGATAGAGAAGGTCACGGGCCCACGTCATACGGGACCTACCCGTCTGTGTATAGCCGCATTTTAGCGGCTCTTGCATCGCGGGCGTCACCACGAGACGTAATAAGTGCCACTGCGCAATTGAATTTCTCCTTCCTCCTATCCGTAAGAATGTCTAAAGTTGAAGAATGAACTAATGATGAAACTGGAGTTGGAGCTGCAATAGAAGCAGGTAATAAATCTGAAAAAAGAAATTCAGCTCAAAGGGGATAGATGTACCTGCTGCAGATCCCTTCTTTGCACCTAGGGCCTCTGCGTGAGCGGTTACCTTTGCCGCCGAGGTGGAGGCTCGGCTGATCTAATAGTTTTCCTACTGCCTCTCCTGCCTTCCTCATGTTCTCTCACATAAAAGACTACAATACCCTCAACTGCTCTTGTCCATTTCTATTTTTTATGTTAAAATACTATTTGGCCGTTAAGTAGGATATGAGTCACGTATGTCATATTGATATTGCAGCGCAACAAAGTCCTTTAAACGCATTACTTTTATGTGAAAAGTGTAAGCAAAGTGTTTTCTTCCGTTTATTGTAAAAAGTTTCTCCTCGAAGCGATAATTAGAGTTTTGGTCGGCATAGTCGTAAATATGAAAGTTTCTTTATATAAGAGATTGTTGCAGCGTTTATTACTATTATAAATGTTTTAGGAAGGGATCAGGTGGCGGGTAAATAATTGGCACATTTAAATAAAGCTGAATAAAAGAAGATCTTTCTTGTAGGCATAAAAAACCTCCTTCTGTGCGGAAGGAGGAAAATGCCGGCTGTGTTCGCAACATCCTCCCCCATGCGAATTTAGTTTAGCATCTCTCGTTCCGAACGCAGTACGATCAGTTTGTGCGTAGCCCGCACGTAGTCTCCTCGGTTCGTGCGTACCTTCGCGGATCTAACGTGTCCGTCCCGGACCGGGTACACCTCTGTTACAACTCCCGACGTCCAGAGGTTGCGCGCTGACTGCAGTTCCATTATTAACACGATGTCCCCTTCTTCGAGGGGTGGTGTCGCGTCACACCACTTTTTTCGCGCTGTCAGAGTGGGGAGGTATTCCCTCAGCCACCTCTTCCAGGAGGCGTTCGCGAAGGATTGGGCTACCCTCCACTGTTTTCGCGGGTTGATAGGTGTGGCGACGTCGTGGCTTAATATTATTTCCCCCGAGGAGGTGCCTATGAAGAAATGGTTTGGTGTGAGGGCTTCCTGGTCGCGGGGACCTAGGGACACGTGCGTCAAAGGCCGTGAGTTCACCGAATGCTCCACTTCCGTGAATATTGTGTGCAACACCTCTTCGGATGAGGCCTGTCCCTTTAGCACGATTTTGAGCGCTGTCTTAACCGATTGTATCAGCCTTTCCCATGCCCCGCTCATGTGTGGCGCGTCCGGCGGGTTGAATCGCCATTTCACGTTTTTTCCCCGCGCGGATGAGATCACACCGTCCCGATTCAACTTCTTGAACTCCGATCGTAGCTCCCTCGACGCTCCCCTGACGTTCGTGCCGTTATCGCTATACATGTGGGTGGGTGCGCCCCGTCTCGCGGCTAGCCGTTGTAAGGCCATGATAACCGAATCTGCGCTCAAGTTGTTTGCAATTTCTAGGTGTATCGCCCTGACCGTTAAGCATGTGAAGAGCACCCCCCATCTCTTTTCTCTTCGGCGTCCTACCTTCACCGTCAACGGTCCGAAATAGTCCACCCCGCAGTGGGAGAAGGGCCTTTCCCTGTACGCTGTGCGCGCTTTCGGTAAGGGAGCCATCAGGGGTTCTCGCGGCCTACCACGTTCACGTCGACATGTCATGCATACGCTCGAAATTTTCCTTAGTGCGTTGCGCAAGCCCACGACGTGGTATTGCTTGGCGTATTTCGTTCACTACCGTCTCGGAGCTGCCGTGATAAAATTTGCGGTGGTACCGGGTCAACAACGCCCTGGTGATCGGGTGCCCCCCGTCGAGTATAATGGGCTCGTTGCTGAAGGCGCTGTTCTTCAGCTCCGTTACCCTCTCGCACGCGCGCATCAGACCCCGATTGTCCAAGGTGGGGTTTAGCTGTCGTATCCGGCTACCTCGTGATATGGCGCGCTCCCCCGCGCAGGCTTCCAGTTCGGCTCGGAAGCTGTCCGCTTGCGCGACCCTTATCAGATACTCGCGGCTTTCTCGCGTGTCAGTGTCGGGGTGGGTTTGTACTACCCGGTGTGCCCACCTTCGGAAAGCTTTCCTGACTCTCCGTGCCCACACGAGCCACCCATCCCAACCTATTAACCTAAGCCCGATCGTCGGTTCCCTAACTTGTGCGGTGCTCGCGCAGACGTTTACCACCTCCTCCCCAGGTCGGCTGTTGTGATCGTCCCGTTCCCGGTTCGCCTCCTTTTCTGTTGGCCAACGTCCTTCCTCGTCTCTTAAAAAAGCCGGGCCGGTCACCCATCTGGAGTCTGCTCTCAGTGTTCCCTCGTACTCGCGTGTGCCGTCATCGGCCGGGTTCAGTTCGGAGGGGACCCACCGCCATTCGGTTATCCGCGTACACTCTGCTATTTCCCCTAGTCTGTTTTCCACGAAGACTTCCCTTTTCCGTTTCCCGGCTCTTATCCACCACAGGACGACGGACGAGTCTGTCCAGAAATAACGGCGTGCTATCTCCTCGTCCAATTCTCTGGCGACGTATTCCGAGAGTTTGACCCCCAGGAGTGCTGCCTGCAGCTCCAGTCGCGGTATGGTGATGGTTTTCAGCGGCGCAATTCTTGCCGTAGCCATCACGAGAGATACCTTCACCCTTGTCTCGTCATCTACGACGCGCAAGTACGCCACCGCGGCGTACGCTGAATTGCTAGCGTCGGTGACCACATATAGTTGTGTTTCCTCCCTCGCGATAGTTTTCGGTGTCAGCGTTCGCGGCACGTAGTATTCGCGCAGGTCCTTTAAACGTCGCTTCCATTCCCGCCAGATCGTCTTCTCGTCGCGTTTCATTTGTTCGTCCCACTCGATCCCGCTCCTCCATATCCCCTGCATGAGGAGTTTGGATGTCACGGTGAAGGGTGTGAGCAGCCCGAGTGGGTCGAATACGGACATGATCACCCGTAACACCTGTCGCTTAGTCGGTGTGTGGTTGTCCTCCGTCAGTCTCTTAGGTATTTTCTCTAGTTTTACATCGAATGTGAGTCTGTCGGTCTCGGTGTCCCACACCATCTCCAGCACGCGTTCGATCTCACGCTTTCCGAAGGTCATTTGTCTGAGCTGACCGCGTGCGTTCTCTTTCCCCCTGTCTCGGAGGTTTGGGACGTTACTCGCCCACCCGTGCATGGCGAAGTTTCCGTGACGGCTTATCTCGACCACTCCCGCTACCCTGGACCTCAAGCCCTCTACCGTCGGGGCACTGGTTAGATAATCGTCGACGTAGAAATCGCGTACTATGCTTTCCGCGGCCTCGGGGAATTCGTTCGCGAATATCGCCGCGTTTCGGTTCTTGATGAAAATCGCACTGCACGGTAACGATTTCGCGCCGAATATTAGCCGGCTCATCACGTACGCGTCGGGTTCCTGGTCTCGCGCTCTCCCTCGCCACAAGAACCGTTGGGCGTCCCGGTCCTCATCTCGTACTTTGACCCGTAGGAACATGTCGAACATGTCTCCTTTGCATGCGTACGCGTACCGCCTGAAACGTAATATGACTCCCGGGAGCGATTGTAACAGATCCGGTCCGGCAGACAGTTGGTTGTTTAAACTCCTCCCTTTCGATTTGGCCGCCGCGTCGTACACCAGGCGGATCTTCCCCGGTTTGTTTGCGTTGACGACCCCGAAATGGGGCAAGTACCACGTTCTCCCCCGTTCCCGTCGGTCCCTGGTTTTGCTCGCATACCCGAGCCTTATCAACCGCTCCATCTCCGCGTAGAACAAGTTTACGTACGTCTCGTCTTTGTCTAGGCGTTTTTCGAGTGTTGTCAGTCTGCGTCTCGCCGTCACCTCCCCGTCCGCGTCCGGTTCGTTCGTCTCGTTCCATAGCAGTCCAATCTCCCTCGTGCCTTCTACGAATCTGCTCGTTCTTTCGAGAGTGTCTTCCGCCCCGTCGCGCCTCTTGTGTGTGTTCGTGTGGGTTATTCCTACGGTTTCGAGAGCGAAATATTCGCGCATCAGTTCCTCGAGGACGTCGTCCCCGCCGTCCGCGACGTCCGTTTCGTCTCGAGTGGCTGTCCCACTGGCGTAGTGAACACTATGTCGTTCCGGTCGCTTCCCGATTCCGACGTTCCCGTGCAGTGTCCATGCGAGCGCGCACCGCGAGGCCATGAACCGATTCCCCGCTTCCTCCACGTACTCCCGCGTGATGATTTCCCGCCAGTTGTCTTGTCCCACGAGCAACCGTGTATGCGCCGCGTGGTAAGGCTTCAAGTCGACGAGTCCTTCGAATTTCAACGACGCGATAAGCTCGGGCGCGACCGTTTGTTCGGGTAGTTTCAGCCCCCGCGCGGTCACCCCTACCATCTTTCGTCTGTGTCCGGCCATGTCCGTCACCTCGAACTCCACTCTACGACAGCCTCTCCCCTCGATTTCCCCGTTCACTCCCCTTATGTTTAACGATAAGGGTCGCCCAGCCATGCCGGTCTCTCGCGCCAGGTCATCGTCGATTAGGATAATGGTGGACCCTTCGTCTAACAGCGCGAACGTCCGCACCGAGCGGCGCTTTGCCCCCACATATACCGGCACTATCTTCAGCAGGGCTCCCCGCTCTCCTAGTCATTCCCCAGTCTTACCTGTGCGGCCTTCCTGGGGCGATTTGTCCCTTCTCGGACGCGGGGCCTGTGCACCCTGTCCTGGTCGCCGCGTCCCTTTTGCCCATTTCGGGTTGTGGAGCATCTCGTGGTGCTCTCCACCGCATCTGCGGCACGCGCCCTCCCGACAGTTACTCCTTCCGTGTCCCGCCCTCAGACACGTAAAGCATAGACGCATCATCCTCGCCGTCTCCCATCGTTCCGATAGGTCTTGTCGCCTGAACGCGGGGCAGCGGTCCGCTGCGATGCAATCTTCGTCGCACGGACAGTTCGCGTTCTTTCCGTCTCCGGGTCTGTTGCGGTCGTGGGGACGTTCAGCTTCGGTGACGTATACGTATCGTCGGTTTCGTGCCGGGTGCCGCGCACGCGTGTCGTCGGGGCGTGATCGTGTTCCCTCCCCTTCCTCGCGTGATCCCATGTCTTTGGTCCGTTCGGCGAGGTGCTCTAAATATTCGACGAGACGTTCGGCTTCGGGTAAGTCTTGGCGTAGGGACATGGGGGACCCGATGTAACCGGCTTGTAGGGTTAAGGGTAGCTTTCCCGCTATCGTCCGGAACAGTTCTCGCGGTTTCAAGCAGTCACTGCAATCAACGCTCTTTAGTGTTTCCACCGAGCCCTTCACGGACGTCGCGAACCGTTGTATCCCGATCTTCCCGAAGTCCAACGAGGGTAGTTCCCTTATATCTCGCAGGACTTTCTCGGCCACGTTCTCTTTGTCCGCGAAAGTCCTTTAGAGGATCTTCATTATCTCGTCGGCCCCTGCCCCCGACAGTATATTATTCTCTACGGCCTGACGTGCCGCCCCCCCTCAAGGCCTGAAGCAGCCTCAACGCGTTTTCATCGTCGTTGTAACGACACGCCGCCGTAGTGACCCTATAATGTCCCTGGAAACGTGCCCACTTCGACGCGTCCCCCCAGAATTCGGGTAGCTTCCCGTCTAAACCCGTGCGGTTTGGTACGCTCGTCCCGTCTCCGTTCCTGAAGGCGTCGCGCAACTCTCGTATCGAGTCGTTCAGCGTCTCCAGGGTTCGTCCAATGCCGGCCCCGTCATTGTAATTAGAGTTTGTGCTTACCGCGAGTTGAGGGTAGGCGGTGCTGTGGGCCCATCCTCCCTGTAGTCGGCTACCTCGCGACTACTCTTCTCTGCGGGCTGCGGCGGGGGTGTGGCTTAGACGTGTGGGTGTAGCCATTCGATCGTTCTCCTTGTCCGCTCTCCAGGTCCGGGGTGTATCCTCTCGACTATCGTGATCACGGTCCCTCGTCAGCCTTGGGTCTGCCGTCTAGCTTCGGCTCGGCGGAGTGATTGCTCCCTGGCGCGTCTCCGTCCTTGGCTCCCTGGTTCGGCTCCGTCGTTGTTTGGACGCAGGCCCTCCCAAGGGGGAAGTTGCGTTGGCGGATCGTCGCGTCGTTGGCGCCATCGCTCGTGCTCCACGCCTCACTCACATACCGTTGTCACCGTCACACACTCCGGTTCCGGTATTTATATCTCGGGTTTCGGCACCAGCTGAAAACTTTCTTTTTCGCCTCCCACTCGTTGTTCCAGGTTTCTTCCTTCCTCTTTCCCTTCAACCAGTTCCGTCTTTGCTTACTTTGACGGGGCAATTCGGACCATGCGTACCTTCCTCCCCTCCCCCTCGTTCGCTCGATTTTCCGTTTCCCAACTTCTCGCCTCTCCCTCTTCGCGTCCCGCCAGCACCGCAGTCCTCCCACGATCGCGCGGTGAGCCGAGTGCCCACAACCCCAGGTGTCGACTTTCCGTTTGAAGCGTGAAACGCTGTCGTCCGCCGACACCTGCCGGCCGTTCGCGGGCGTCGGCGTTCGGCCTTGTCCCGCGTCCGACCCGGAAAGCGCAATCCTCCTGCGCTTCCCAGGTGTTCCACGGGACGAAATCAGTTGGCGCCTCGCGAGCGACTTGCGAGTGTAGTCAACCGTCATCTCGCGGCAAGCTCGCGAGGGTGGTCAGCTACCTGGCCGTCGTTGCTCTC
The DNA here is from genome assembly GCA_018883505.1 of Ceratosolen fusciceps. Classification (NCBI taxonomy): domain Eukaryota; kingdom Metazoa; phylum Arthropoda; class Insecta; order Hymenoptera; family Agaonidae; genus Ceratosolen; species Ceratosolen fusciceps. The sequence goes on from RCIC01000005.1 coordinate 9,300,505, forward strand.
CCGTGTGTGGCTGCGTTCGCAACAAGTCTAAAGAAGTATTGACTCTCTCTGGAAAATTCTCATTGCCTTTTCCCCACATGGGTCTTGTCCGTACCGAGCCTAAAGTATCGGGTTTCCGATACATGTTGACTCGAAGGCACACAGACCTTTTACCTTTGTTTATTGCTTTTCTTTTTTCTAAGGGTCTTTTGAAGGAATGGTCTCGAACAAAGATTTATTAAGTTTTTCGAGAATATTCATTAAAATTGTTGGTTATTTGTTTACCATTACAAGTAACTGTAATGGTACGTAATGAAACTGTAATTTACGAAGATAGTTGTTCCCGACCGGGGCGCGGACGACTCGTGACGTTGAGTCGATCTTTTCCTCATTTTTCCGCGACGTTCAGCTGGTCGGCGGCGTAGGTTCTACCAGGCAGGCTAGCGGAGGAGAGCCAGTGGTCCACTGTGCCGGGGTGGTTGGTGCCCACGTGGTGTGCGCGTTCAGCTGCGTAGTAGCGTTGGTGATTGCGTCGGCGTTAGCGGCGGTGGTGGAGGCGTAGGCTGTGGGAGTCGTCGCAGTGGGGGTGTCGTCGCAGTTTCTGGGTGGCGCGGGGTCGTGACGTCACTCGGGACTTGCGCCGCTTTTACCCACAACGTCGGTCCTTCGCGCCGTGGGGGAGTTGGGGACTCTGGAGTCCCCTTCCTACGTTGTGTATCGGTGTTGGCGTAGGGGGACTTCGGCCTATCATGACAATCATTGAATTCGATTTCAAGTCGTTACTGCAAAAAGAGTAGGCGAGAAAAGGCCTCGAGTCCTCGACCTTCTCTGGCTTTATGGTCCCTTTCCCCGCCTCTAATATTTTCCCGCCGATCTAATGGGCCGGGAAAATTCGTAGAGGGGAAGGGGGGGTCGCGGCTTCTGGCCCTGGTCACGTTGGACCTCGGCCGGCTCTTGTCGTTCGGTTGGCGGGCCTAATTTCGCGCAACCGTTTCTATTACGTCGGTCCGATGGACCCGAGACGAGGACGGTGTCCCGCATGTGGCGAACATGCCTCATCGTCCTCGGACCCATAGCAGGCTTCAAGCCCCTGCGGCTATATCCTATTGACAATTTGTTGGTTTTTTCTTATTCGAATTCTCGTCCTACAGTGTTTACTGACGCCTAAACACTATTATCGTGCTGTCGTTTCGTATTTTAAACTCTTAGTTATGTATTTATATTCTAAACGCTTCGTTCGGTCGTTCCTTTAAAATCAATAAATTTCGCCATAAATCATTAATATTATTTCTAACTATACGACGACGCAATATCATATTTATTTATTTATTATGCCTACACGGACCGTAACAAGTATAATTAGCTATAATAAATTCTATTCTAATTAACTGAAATACTTATATGATTTGGATAACACTGCAACGAAAAGTCTTACGTTGTTTTCTCTAAACAGCTAAAAGTATTACTGACTCTCAAAACCAAATTTGTCCCTGCATTTTCCGCACATGGGTCTTGTCCGTAGGAACAATTAGGCCTCTATTTCGTGGTCAATGTGGATGCGAAGACCCACAGCCTTTTCTCTTTTGTTTGTTTCTTCCCTTTTTTTTCTTCTAAGGGGCATTCAAAGGCATGGTATCGAACTGGTGCAGGTACACACAGGTCTGTGCGGGTCTATCGGAGAAATTGGGATTTCCCATAGACGTCCGCCACAGAGACAGCGCTGAAAAGATAGACGAGATGGTCACCACATGGTCCTCGCCAACTCCGTGACAGGGGAAAATTGCAGTACGCCCACCATTAAGAAAAGTGGGCCCGGTCTGGCCCACCACCTGATGATCAACCACCGTCTCCGAGGGATGCCCACCAATCGTAAGGAGGTTAGGAAAAAAAATCACCAGAGGCAAAAATTTGAGAATATAAAAGAAAAATAGAAAATGAGGGGCGGGGGAGCAAGGAGCGTCTTTTTCTTTGGCGAGTTTTGCTACGCGTTCGCAATAGTGCTAGGACATTACGATAAATTCTCTTAGAAATTGAAAAATTAAAACAAAGTTTTCTGTTTATTCCTATGTTTCTAGAGATCACAAATAACAGATAGATAATCAACTCGTAAACTATTGAAGCAATTGTAGCAGTGCATCTTGATATTCGCACGTATTATTCGAATTCACGCAAATGAAAGTGGCCAAGTAATTAATCGTCTGTGCTAATTCATTTGAAAGAGCAAATGATAAGGCAATTGTTGTATAGTATAAGCATACGCTAGACTTAGGTATAATATAATAAATTGAAAAGTAATAAACTCGTGGGGGGAGGGGGAGCCCAAGTTACTTTATAACTATGGCGGATAAGGGCCTTTAACGTACATGTAAGTTTAAGCAGTTCTCAAAGGATAAGGGCATTAGCCCAAAGTTTCTTGTGACTATCGAGGGATGGATAACCTTTTAGCCGCTTTGAATTTCGGAAGGTGAGTTCCACACGTGCCTTACTAATACCAAGATCGAAAATCTGAAAATCTGAGCGGGACGAAAGAAAGGTACCAGCTGTTCCTATATTAAGAAGGACTTTTAAAGAAGGCAATGGCAGGAGCATCCGATTCGATTGGTGGATGGGTGGGGGTGGGGTGAGGAGAGACTTTCTATCGAATCAATATGTGCTAGAGTAATTTGAGCATTTTGTATCAAGTACCCGATCACCTCAATGCATACAAAACAATAGATTGCATTTTTGTGCCTGTTTTTCCATCCCCCGACCCCTCACACACACACACACACACTCTCTCTCTCTCTCTCTCTCTCTTCTCTCTCTCTATCCATCTATCTCTCGGCCCCTTGATCCCTAAACTCCCCCCAATCCCCAATCCTCACCCTCATACACATTTTCAAGTCCCCTTAAGGGGTTGCAGAACTATTTCGATTATCCCCGGAGGGCTTTTTTCTACTACGCATTTTCTTTACCTTTAATTACGAAACGTATTCGCAGACACGGTTAAACGTTTTATTGGAGAATTTTTTTCGAAACGGATTTTATGTTTCACCAGTATTTCCTACTTATAAATATTGTGATTTAACGAGTGTTTTTGGTAAACCAAAGGTATCGAATTGGCATACCAAATTCATTTTTATGAAAAAAGAAAAAAAGTAGTAGTCCTTGAAAATTTTTAATTATTCACATTCCATTCTTTATAAATAAGGAAAAAAGTTTCTGTAAATTAGAACTCCAAAAGAACTTGGTATTAATTTTCTATTAAGCCTGAAGCTCCGAAGAGATATATTAAGCATTTTAAAAAATTCTTTTAATGATGGCTCTATGTGTACGGTATATAAAACGTAAAAGTTTTATAAAGTCATTATTAAAAGTCAAACTTTAAAAACTTCAACCATGAAAATATTTTTTTACTTCATCCGTAAAATAAATTATATTGATTACGAATGGAGTCAAAAAAAAAAAAAAAAAAAAAAACAAGAACTGCTTTAAGAACCAAATAGCTTACGTGACAAAATAATTAAATCGCTTTCACATATAAAGCACAAAGTATACTTTTGTAAGCTTTTATAGTTTGACTGTTGATCCTACATCTGAGTTCTCAATTTCAAGTTTGTTGAATTTGAGATTATAAAAATAAAGCTTTGGGATGGGATGGGCTTTATCATATGTAGGTGAGAAAATAATTTGACTCGGGGAAGGTATAATCCATCAAATTTGAATCTCTCTCGCTCTCGCCTGCACCCCCTCTAGTGTCAATGCGTAGAAATACGTTGACGGCTCAAGAATCCAATTTGTAAATGACAAAGCTATTTATTTCTTTATAATTTTTACATCTGCTTATATTCAACGCAAATTAATACGCTAACAAATCCATTGGTTAAATGGTTAAAAGAAATAGTACATTATAAGCCTTATAAGTCAAATAGTAAAGCAATGATGCTGAAATAATTAAAAGACTCAATACGATTTTAGCTCAATGATTTTTTTTTTTTATCGAGGTTTTCGGATATCGATCCACTTAATAACAATGATTAATAATGATATTATTAAAAATCACTCATAATTACTATAACAATTATTTTCGTATGAATTCGATTTTCCACGCTTCCGTATGTAAAGAAAGGATTATTTATGGTCGGCTGTGCAAAATTGTCATAAAGATTCGGAGGTCGGAGTTAAATAGGACAGTTGAATAGATCGCTAAAGGCTTAATGGGTGGTTCGGGGGGGGGGGTAGTGGGTAGTGGGGCGCGTAGCCCGAAAAAGAATTTATAAGAGCGTGCAAATAAGCGAAACAGCGAAAAGAAGAGAAATTCGTAAAGCTATGTCAAGAAAAGGGAAGTAGGACAACTGCCACATCAGGACAATCAAAAATTGTAATCCAGCTTAAATATTTTTTACACCGGTCGTTCCCATTACTTTTTGTTGTATCGCATTATACGTTCTTAGTGGCATTAGTCGATTCGGCGGAGGAGAGTCGGCGATGAGATAACGATGGATCCAACGATGGCGATGGATTTTCCAATCAAAGTTTTTCTTAATCATTAAATCTGATAATTGTATTCGTAATTTGTCCGTAATTTCACACGGAAAAAAAGTACATCAACTCTTAACCTTTTCAACTTTGTCCTTAAGCTTAATAGATCCGAAATTTTTAATTTCTATTATTCTAAAGTACTTTGACTGCTGGGATTTTTACTATCTTCATTGATTTTCGGTACTCTTATGGCTAATATACGTTAATACATATACAAAGATCTAAATTATGTAAAACAAGCAGACAATTCTTAATTTATGAAACATATAATATGAACAGATACGTTATATCGACAATTTAAATCAATACTTAAGTCGTACATTAAATTTTATTAGGAATAAATTTTCTTCATTTAAATAAGTAAATAAAGGGAACTTTATATATATATATATATATTAAGTTTATTACAGCATACGATTCCGTGTATAGCGTTTAAAAATTTAATTTCGAGAGCTGCATATCATTGAAATTCAATATGAAAAATAAATGAAACTCTAGAGATCTAATAATTTTATGTCTGTAATTATACGAAAATTTGACAAGAATACTTCATTCGCTTTTAATTGATTCACTTTTTATTTTATACGAACAACAAAACGTCAATGCTAATTTTCACATCGAAATACCTTATTTTATTAAAATTTTTCAAATAAACGTAAAGCAAGTCTGTGAAAAATATTTTCAATATAAATGAATATCTAAGTTATTCCCTAGAAATGAGTAACAAGAATTTCTATTCGTTTATAATAAAATTAGAATCTTCGTTCTCATTTAGATTCAATGACATTAGATTATATCAATAAGATAATTATAAATTTATTCCTCAATATGAACGAGAATGTAAGCTAAGAGCTATAGTTTGACAACAACAAGAATGGTAAAAAACTTTTTTATATTAATTAAATATTTTATATTATCGTTTAATAAAGGAAATAGTTTTGGAGCATAAAGCATATTCGTAAACTCTGCAGTTTCAAATTCTTCACTTATAATATATATATATTATATACATATATGTATATTAAGCGGATATTATTCAAACAATTTTCAGGTAAAAAATAATTAAGCCACAGCCTACTGTCCTTCAGAAACATCTGCAGTTATCTATTTAACAATAGCTGGAAATTTAAAATTCATATTTTAACTAAAATAAAAATGAATACATTTCATTTGGTGATGAAAACGGATGTAACGAACAGAACGAAACGAAACAATCTCTCTCTCTCTCTCTCTCTCTCTCTCTCTCTATATATATATATATATATATATATATACATATATATATTAATACACATGTATGAAAAAAGAGAAATTTAGCTACTTTATTGTTTTTATCAAAACTGTTTTCTTAAGCTAAGATTATAATTTAATAATCATTCCTTCAGCGATTTAAAAAGATGAAAGTTCGGAAAATAGCCGTAAGTAGCTGATTTGAAAAATTCGTACCTTACGTGCGCTGTTTCTTATTATTCGTAATGAATTTCGGTCCATAATGCAATAATCAATTGGCACAGCTTTTGCCGTGGATTTATTTTCTAAAGCAAACTACGAAACGAAAGCAAATGCTAATTTCAGTTTAATGAAGTTTCTTTGCCTCGCAACGAGTCTGAGCCTTAATATTGAACTTGGTTAAGTGAGAAGTCGTGCATAATCGAATATTCTGTAACTAACCCCGACTTCCCCCTCCCTGCCGCCCTGCCACCCTGCCACCCTGCCACCCTGCCACCCACCCGAATAACCGAACGCAACCGCACGTATTTAAGGGGACGCAAAGAAAATACGACGCGCACGGTATTATTGGGATCGGATTTTATCAGATTTATAAGACGATAGTGGAGAAAGGGCTGAAACTCAAGAGTGGAAAATGAATTAATTTGTGATCGCGGAGCCACAGCCGTTGCCAACTCATTCAACATAGATGATAAAATTGTAAGCATGTATTACTCGATCGAGTAAGAGTTCTCTCGACTTTCCTTCCGAGACTCTCGTTGGCCTGATTATTTTTTTATTAAAGCTCCTATTTTCAAGAGAAATAATTTTATAATAAATTTCGTAATATTTACCTTCACTATTATAAGCCTTTTAGAAAAGTTTCATAATCGGAAGCATAAATGTTAATTTTTATTAACAAATTTATTATAAAAAGATATTCCAAAAAGATATTTACAGTTGCATTTAATCTACGCGTTTTAATAACATGTATTCAATTAAATAGCTTATTCAGTCACATTATAATCATACGGAACATTCATTACATACTTACCCCAAGAGATTCCATGCACTCTTTTTTAATGTAATTATTAACGTATAAATACCTTTGCATAGCTCTTTACCTAAGTATTTACGTATTTCTTATTACTTTTATTTTGACCGTTAAAACTGCATTTTTAATAAGACTTGTTAACTTAATAATGAAGCGTTTAATTCATTTCCAATCAAGGTTCATTCATTTACAAACAAATAAGAACTGCAATAATTATTTCAAGCTATTTAAAATTCTGAAAATTATTTAAACGTGAAGCGGAATTATAAATTTTAAAACTCACTATGTCAAATTTATGTTTTATTTTATTCCTCCATACCCCTTCCCCCTATCCCCCCCAAGTTTCGCAATTATTCTAAGGAATCTAACTGTCTTGGAACAATAGTGTTAAAACCAATACGTAAATAGCAAAAGAACTGTAAAGAAGAATTATAATATCTTTTAAATACGAATTTAATCAATATGAGTTAATTAAAAATATTTATTGATGAATTTGGCCGTTAAGCCAAATTTATTGTAATTTTTGTATAAAATTACAATGGGAATTAATAATGAAAGAATGTAATAGCATAAGCAGAAGCTGTAGATGAAAAGCTGTAGACATAGTAAAAGCTCCCGTTGTATGCTGAAAGGGAAATTCTTCAGAGAAATAACATCCTAATGAACTTAAGTCTATCTTTATTATGCTTTGTTATATTTAATTCTCTCCCTCGTCTTAAAGAAATGAACTCGCCGTTAGTCGCGTTCCCCGTGTAAAAATACCTTTTTTATTCACGAGGGTGTCGAGGTTTACTTACATTGCGAGCATTTAATTATTTATAGGCAGGAATTATTTTGTTCGCATGATTCGATAAGGTCGGTGGCCATTTACGGAGATAAAGAACCAGCGTAATTAAGTTTTATATCTGTTTGACGAACGTTTAATAAATCAGTATATAGAACTGATTTTACACTCGATCGATAATTTAATTTAATTATATTCTCAATTGGCTGATAAATCATTTAAACGAAAGTCCATTTGTATTTGCTTGGGTTTAACAAGTTATTTTTTATTCAATATCAATTCAATTGATAATTGGGTATTGTTCCGATTGGTCTTTAATAAGACTTTTAAGGAGGGGGTGGGGGCATCGCTCGAATGAATTTATTAATGCTCCTGAGGAATTTGAATATTGTTACGGAAAGTGAGCAAGGCTATTCCAGGAATTATATCATGTTTATTAAAATGTCCGTGCTAAAGTGTCCTACTTTCAGCGCACCATCTTTCCTTTACTTAAGTAAAAACTGTTAAAATTCCCATATTAAATATTGAAAATATTGGTAAAAAAAAAAAAAGAAAAAGAAAGGGGGAAAAAAAGAAAAAACAAAAAAAAAGGCTGGTTGGTAAGAAGGAAACTTGTCGCAGTCATTAATAGCGAATAGAAATATTTCCCAGGCGTGTACAATGAATCCATGTCCCTGGTAACTTATACGAATAAAGGTGAGGCTACAGTAAAGTACATTGCTGACTTTGGAATCCATTAAATTAGAAATAATAACGATAATGGATTAATTAAAAGTTTGTAAAGAGAAATAAACAAGATTTGCCTTCGAATAAGTTTCTACTCATTTCGAAATAAGCTAAAGTGTGTGCAGTGTATTATATCTCGTAGCTCAGCTTAACCGAATTGCACTCGATAATTATACGGGACTTTTAAGCAGTCCTCTACGTATGCATACACTCGACTTGACTCGACTCGGCTCGGCTCGGCTCGGCTCCAGGTTAGAAAAACACAACCGCCGAAACTTTAGCTTTTCATCCTCGCGCTAAATTCTCATCTTCCCGCGTAATCCATTTTGACCGTCGGTGCTCTTACTTCCCCCCCCCGCCCCCACCGCCCCGCTCCACCCTTTCGCCGGAGAAACACGAGCTCTCCTGTGTATCAGTTATAGAGATTATAAAAGTGGGAACAAGAGCAGCGGCTCCATATCCAGTCTGTCGCTAGTAATAATCACGTAGCACCTGCGAGAGCCAACAGACTAATACCTTTTTCTTCCACGTGCCTTCCTCACGGCCAGCAGGACCGAAGCCGAGGAAATATCTGACCCTTCGAAAGCTCACGAGAGTGGCATCTGGAGTAAGGTCATTTGGAAAAAGAGGGAAAGGCCGTGAAATTTATGACGACAGACTTAGGGGTAAACGTTTATATGGGAATTTTAGTGAATCCATGCATTCCTTTATTTACGTATTCCTTACTCGATATCTCTTACCTTTTCTTCTTAATTTCTAATTAATTTTTTTATTCACATTACAAAATCAATATCAAATGATGTATTAACAAAATTTTAAAAATACGCCAAATTTTTCATATTATAATAGAAAGCCTGTAAAACCAAGTAATGAGAAGATAATAAAACTATTCATTTATAGTTGGCTCTCAAAGGTACTTTAATATCTCATTATGAATGTAATTTACAGTTTAAATTTCATAAGGTAAGTGTATTTTTAAGTTTCCTACTTTTCAGTAATTTTATGTAAAATTTGTTTATCACGAAAATTACTATTAAATTACTTAGATATAATGAACACATACACACGTATATGTACGTATCAAGTATAAATATTCAAAGGACATTTTTGATGGTCAATTTGTAAATGTAGAGTAAGCGTTCCATAATGTTTAGCATGAAAATGAATCGAAAACTTTTTCATCCTATTATTTTGAAGACCTTAAAAACGTATAAGCAAATACTTAATCTATCTCGTATAATCTGTAGCTCTTAAATTTATCAGGTTTTATAATCTTATGTTCTGTATCCCCAATAACCCCGTACCGCGGGCTCCTCCGTGGCACTTTCAAACTATACGAAATTGGCACTTATAAGTATAAATATGTGAAAAATAAGGAATGAGAAAGTCAGGTATTGTAGAAGAAATAGGAATAAAAGTAAGCGGAGTGGGACAGAAGAAAAGTATATGAGAAAATGAAAAAGCTCGTTCAGTCTAGTGTGTCTGCCAAGTGAAAGTTTTCTTTTTACTTGCGCCTGATGCGGCTTCGTTTTACCGACAGTCTTCGTTTTCCGCTGCTGCTGCTGCTGCTGCTGCTTCTGCTGCTTCTGCTGCTTCCGCTGCTGCTGCTGCTGCTGCTGCTATTTTCTTTTTTCCTTTCACATGGGTTTTCCACTAAAACTTTCTATATAGCTATTCTACATTTTACTTTGTCAGTCAGTACTCAAAGACATTGATGCATTTGAGCGAAAATTTTCTTTTCTCTTAATATATATATATATATAAAATTGAATTATCCGTCTTTAAGTAAACGCTCTAATCATCGTTTCGTTAGCACGGGAACACGATTTTCAACTATTATCCCTTTCTTATTGCTTACTTTTCGAATTATTGTCAATTCATTCTCAAAATAATATTAAACAACCGAACAAATACGTCGCAAAAATGCAATTACAAAAATTGCAAAAAATAAATAAACGACCCTTTAACACAATTTTACACTCGGAACTTTCGTGACGTCATTTACTTTATGGAGAATATCTTCGACGGAATTAAGGTACAAAGGAAAAGTCTTGTACAACGCAGCTACTATCAAAAACTAGCATTACTGTATTCAAACGAATGGCATTAGAAGAAAGAGCAAACGGCCGTACTGCAATGAAATACAATTTTCTATTACCATTTAAGTAATTCTCTTAAATGTTTTCCATACGATGTTCTCCTTATTGCTAAAACATCTTCTTTTTGAAAATCTCTTATTGAAAAAGTCAACGTAAGAGCAATTCATTTTTATTTTTCGTCTAATCCATTCAATAGTGTCATTCCCATATCTTTTGTATCTTATTCACTTATTACCTGACTACTAATTAATAAGGTTATCTATGTAGTAAGGTTATTCGTATAAAAGACAGTAAACTTTGAGCTAGTCATTAAAAATTAAAAAATCACCCATATGTATGTAAAAATAACAAATAGAAGATTTAAAATGAAAAATTTATTAAAAAAACAAAAACAAAAAAAACATGCCAACAATTGAAGTTACTTCTGAAGTAAAAAGAAACGAAAAGAAGAAGAAGAAGAAGAAGAAGAAGAAGAAGAAGAAGAATAAGAAGAAGAAGAAGAATAAGAAGAAGAAGAAGAAGAAGAATAAGAAGAAGAAGAAGAACTTCCCTTTACAATTGGTATTTCTTAGGAAGGTTTTATTATTAATTAAACTTAAGTGAAATAGATAATTGGAAGCGTTTAGCGTTATCAGTACCAGTATAAATAATATTTCTTTCGGCGCGCATTCGTTTGAAACGCGGAGGGCCGAAATTCAAATTAAGTGGCTAATAGGTACATTAGTCATGGCCTATCTCGACCATTGCTTCGTCATATATTTTGACGCAGCCAATGGGCTACAAACTGCAGCGGTATAACTCTTGGGCACGGCACGACATCTCGCTACTGCGATTGATGGGCTCATTACTTCCTACTGAGAGCGAAGCTGATGCATGCGTGTCCACGAGAAGCGATTTTTCCAGTTCAGCTCCACTAGCCCGATGTCACTCATATACGGAAAACCAAGCACTTGAGCCGAAAGTCAGAAAGAAATGCATTTTTACGACTCGCCTTTTACCCCCACCCCACCCCATTCTCAATGTAAATAACTATTATTTCTCAGATACTTATTTACTCATTGTGCTATAAATACATTTAAGTAAATATCCTTTATCAATCCCCGTTAAATATTCATTAATTGAATTACATTAATATTCATTTCCTCGGGATTATAAGCACAAGATGTACTCGTACAAATTATGAGCGCGTGAGTGTGCGTGAAACTTTTCAACAATTTCCCCACTGTTTATATTAAAATAATATTTTAGACATTTAAAGCGTCTTATACTTTGTAATTGCGCTCGGTTGAATTTCATTACGTAAAAGCATTTATGTGCATAATACCATATTTGGTTAATTAAATATTTATAAGTCAGAAGATCATGGGACTGAATAGTTATTTAAATGTTCCATTATAGTTTGTCACTACTTATATACATGATAAAGCTTCCTGATGCCATATTGTCCTTCCAGATTATGCCTATTATAATCTGGATCACTTTTCATATAATGAAAATAATATTCATTATTCTTTTAGTGTTCGAAGTTGGGCTTATCAGCGGACAGCGTATTATTATTATTATTGACTTCCGACGCGACATTAAGTTACGCAAACAAGATACGCATGGCATTGCCCCGAGGCAATCATTATGAATATTTTCTTACGAATAATGCGACGAGTATCCGCTAGGATAGAATATTCAGCAGCTCATGCACGATCAACCGAAATCCTCATCTTTTCTTCAAGATTTCTCCCCTTCTTCGCTCAAAAATCTTTTTCTATGCTCAGCAAATGAAACAAAGTCCATGTAATTTGCTTTTGAGAACGCGAGCGTTGTACGGAATTCGTACTTTTAGAAACTCGCCGTGAGAGAGATAGAGAGAGAGAGAGAGAGAGAGATAGGGAAGGTTGGGGGAGGGGAAGAGTAGGAGGAAGAGAGGGAGAGAAGAGAAGGACTTTACGCATGCAATGGAGGTCTGAGAGGGTTCGCTTTGGTGCCGCTGGCGTGTGATGAATGTGTTAGTATTTGCGCTGGAAGTCACCGTTGTACGAAGAAATTATTGAGTTTGGAATTCAGATTCTGTAGTCTGGCGGTACCGAAAGAGAACCGCAAAAAAAAAAAATATCCTCCTGCTGCTTGTCCCTGAGTATTGATAAGTTATTAGCAATATTTAGTACGAATCGATAATGGTTCGAGCAAAGCCGTAAGTCAAACAATCATTATTAAAGCTCGTCTACTTAATACATTTACGGTGGATTATTGCGAATTATCACGCATATTCGCATTTAATCTGTTGAAAGCTTAGAGTCTCTTCTTATTAATTGCGAGTAATGACAGAACTCACAACTCGACATTTCCTTTGTAAATATTTAAAGTCATATTATGCGAATGTATGAATGTATGAAACACGAGGTAAGATAATGGATTTTTGAATCAGGACTCATACAAATACTTCGCGATACACATTTATTTTTTATCGAGAGTTTTAATTATTATATTCTACAGAAGGAAAAAGTCAACATTAATTCAGATTAGCAGTGATTTGGTAATCGGTTGGTAAAATTGTTAAAAAAATGTTGGATCTGAGTAGAGTCGAATGAGCGTCGCGTTCGGTCCAAGAATACGTCGTGCAACACTGACGCCTAAATTAAACTGACAACTGCAGCGGGGAACAGGATAGATCTTAACCGAAACAACAATGTTGTGCGCGGCAGGCCAGTTATATAGGTGAGACAAAAAAAAGGTACGACTATCGTTACCGGTAGCCAATAAATGTGGTACATGACGCTTTCCAGAGGATGACTTGAGGCTTTATACATTCAAGAATACTAATAAGCGTTAACAAGGGGTTGCGGAGTGCGGGTGAGGGGGTGGCAACTGGGTGGGCCATTAGCGAGTGAAGGCGCGCTAAGTTGTTGAGTACTTGCTACTGACACGGATGGATTTATATTCTTCATTACGTGGCCTCAACGGCATCCGCTACGTAACAGATTATCCTGATGCGTTCGTAATGCACCAGATTATCTGATCCTTTAACGAGCACGAAAGTGAGAAAGACGGAAGGAGGAGGGAAGGACCGGATACGACACGGGAACCCCAATAACTTTCCCGATCAAACAGGATTTTTACCGTTATTACGACTTTTCCCTTTTCCCCTACTCTCGGATGGTGTTATTTGGGGTGGGGGTGGGGTGGGGGTTGATTTATCACGTCGGCGGTAATAAGTAATCCGGACTTGTTTACAATTTACTCGTCTGGGCTACGAGTATTCTTATCGAAGCCGTGCTCGCATTAAAAGCCTAAGCCGCGGCTTAACAAAACATTCTAATTCCAATATCTCAAGTTTAACGTTCATTTGAAATATCCGAGCGCGTAATATAATTTAATGAGCTCATTAGAAAGATATCCTATTTATAATCCCGGAGAGACTACTTCCCTCCCTCCTCCCCCTCCCCCGCTACACCCCACCACCCCCCGCCATATTTCAACTGCATATTTAATCGGTGCAGTTAACATATTTAATTTGGCGCGATCGTCTGGGTACTTGTGTTAATCTAGAAGACCGTTCGGGTATGCGAGGACGCCCTCTCCCTGTTCTAATTTAATCGGCCGAGAGGGAGGAGAAGCCCGCCGCTACCGTATAGACGTGGATGGATAGGCGATGCGAGACGATAAGGGAAGCTTTTTAAGATCCAGATACAGATTCAGATCCTCAAAGTGAGAGGATTCTTCGATTCAAGCCTCTATTATTACATTATTACCTACCTAATCTTCCCTTCTGAGCTCTTTCTTTCATGGGATTAATTGTATTTCATTACATCTATTATATTTTCAAGATCCTCTCGACTCAATTAATATTTTAAATAACAATTATTGTATCGAAAGATTTCTTATTTATTTACGATCCCGTATTCCCATATCCCAAGTAATGATTGTGTTATTGTGTCGTTATTAGCTATCGAGCATATACAGGTATTGTACAGGTAAATCTATAATGCTTCTTTATTTTTAGCCGTTAGCTTCATATTGTATTTAAGAACTTGATTGCCTTAAATGTTCTTGGAAGTTTTGTATCATTTGTTTATATGGAATAGGGCGAGAACATTTAGATATTTTTATTTGCACAATTTCATTGTTTACATTGTATGTAAATTGTAGCCTAATTCAATATTATAGATCGCTAAATCTAATTTATGGATTATGGAGTTCATTTTATTGTCTGAATATTTCTCGTATAACCAATGAATTTTACTATATTCTATATTAATCAATAATCATTATTTATAATATAAAACACAACTGCACTTGATCGTGTATACCGATCCTTTGAAATTCCCATTTTACAGTTTTACAGTTTTACAGTTCCTTAAGTTCGAAATTCGAACATTATTTTTACAATACGTCCACGTTACGTTATTGCATTAAGCTTTAGTCAACATTGCCCGAAGAAAAAAGATATAAACAATTGATTTAACAAAGTTTTTTACGCTTGTTGTTGCTACTCGTAACTTACAATACATACAGACACGAACTATTTCAGCCAATTTTATAAATTATCTTTAATAAATACCTTTTTTTATTGTTACTTTCAATTGTAAAGCTTATAAGCTGTAAATTTTTTTTCCTGTCACGAAAAACAAATCAGATGATAAAAGTGAAACTTTACTTTTATTCTAATATAAACATTTTATTATATATAAATATGATGTGTGGAGATGAGCAATGGCCAGAAAATGAGAGAATAAAGAAGTGTAAATGAGATTAAAATGTTAATCATGATTTCTTATATCTCGATTTTAACATGCAGATATGGAAAAGCACCAGTGCGATTAGGATTTATTAACTATTAGTGCGATGTAGACAGGTGTTGGTTGAGTCACGAAATGTAGGGTGAAATAAAGTCGAATCCTTTTTTTCTTCTTCTTCTTTTTTCTTTCCATCTTTTTTTTTTTTTTTTATTGCTGTGGATAAATGTGCTTAGGGAAAAGGCGGCATTGAAAAAGTTGTAGCGCCGTTGCAGATGGAGCTAGTGAGCCTCCTTTATACGCGGGAGTACTATCGTAAATTTTTATCGCTAATCGGTCGATGATTTATGGGGATGTAAAATTTTGAAATTCAGATGAAGGCCAGAGAAGCCGAAGCTTTGACATTCACGGAAAAGAGAAAACACCTTCAGTTGAAGACCTGTAAGGGATATAAAATTTCGAGAGTTATGCATCCTTTCAAAAATACAATCCTCTCCTTCCTTCTCTCTCTCTCTCTCTCTCTCTACCTCCCTCCGATCCTACACACACACACACACACGCATTTACACTCTTCCTTTCCCCATTCCTTTCACCAATGTTTTAATGAAATATTTATCACTGTAATAAAAAGTTTTTGATCGAATGATCGTATAGTTTTTATTGAGTTTTATATAAGTGCTCGTAAGGTTGAAAAGTAGTGTTTCGATCCATTTTTAATATCTATTGTAGGTATTATAAAACTTCTGCGCTAATGTATCGAGACAATATACTCTTTCTCGTCCCAAGCAGACAAAGAAATATTTTTTCTCTTTTAAATTGCGTAATTGATTTTACATAATTTTTTGAAATTTTGGTACTACGTTCTGTCAATAAACTTCAGAATAAGCTTTCTTCACATTTTTAAACGAATGTTTAAAATATCTTTCTGGCCAATTTGATGGGATGAATTTATAAATAATTTCCGAATAATTTCTTGTATGCAGAATTATATATTAATTAATCTCCGTCGAACAAATTAGCCGTATGAAGGTAAAGTTTTCCTTGACTTACCAATATACTCAAATTTTTTAAAATTTCACCAACCACACGTTCATTGAAAAGTTTTATTTAATGTAAATTAATTTTCAGAGAAATGATTTTAAAGAGAATTTTACAGCGAATATTGGATAATAAACGGAGATGAAGAGGGCGCTAGAGTAGCTACAGTAGTTCACATGTGATGCGGTCGAGTGCGAAACTATAGATTTCTCCTGAATTTCGAATAAGCATTGTAGGGATTTATAGATCGCGAAAGAAGAAGTAGAGAGCGTTTAGTCGTATTTATTTTTTAAAATACTTTTATTCAGGAATAAAATCCGAGTCGTTCCGACAGAGGAATTACTCGGATAAATGCTTACCGAAATACCAACACCGAAAGCCTGGATGGTGATTTGAAAAGCTTTTCCGACAAACTTGGGACTCTATCTGGATGTCAGGCGGCCAAGTATCGGCTGCTGGTACGGATCGGCCCTCTGAAACGATATTCTACGTCGCAAATCTCGAGAAAACTCTGTTTAAGACGAGCAACTCAGAGGATCGGTGCGTCGGTACTCAAGCCTCCAGCCTCCAGCCTCCAGCCGAGGCTCGATCGTTAAAAATCCGCATGAAAATTGACAAGTTCAGTCGAGCGGAGTTACTTCCATTCCTTGATCATTCCTTCCCTTCCATTCCTTTCGCCCCCTCTGGTTTCCGACACTTGTATCACGGTTCCGACTTTCATTACTACTTTTATTATCACCTTTATTACCGCCGGCATTATTTTTATCATCGCCACCCCATCATTATTACATTTATTATTGTTATTCGAGCCGTTATTCTGCTAATACCATGACGATAATGGCAATAGTAGTTTTAATAACAAGAATAATAATTATTATTGTGAGCCGGGAGAGGAAGGCCGGGAGTCTGTGGGAGAGGAAAATGGATAAGAGTAGGAGCGGACATTGCGCTTGGCTCCCTCTCGTCGTCGTTAGTAAGGCATTGTACTCACGCGGAAAGGCAGCCTTTCTTCGAGATGATATAAAGCGGATGAGGAGAAACGCGGGGCTACATTCCCAGACGTGCGTTTGGACCTCAACTCGGCGTTCTTCAGGCAACTTTTTACATTTTTTTTACCCCTTGGTGGTTGCGCGTGTCGCATCACTCCCCCCACCCACTCCCACCCTCAGTCATCGCTCCGCTCCCCACGTCGGGCCCTTCCGCCCTACACCAACACCTTTCCTCTCAGACCGTAAGTGTGCTTGCGTATACAAGCCCGTATGTATTTGTACACGTGCGTACGTACGTGTGCATATCAGGTGGTGCAGCCACGACTGGTCACTCGGGGACGCGCGTATGTATTTATGTGATTTTAAGAGTTATCGCTTATACACTGTAGTGAAAAGTACATATAAAAGCTTTTCCCCTACAATATTCGTATTTTCAGAAGACTTTACAGCTCACGCAAGTTCACTAAAATAAAAGTATTTTTTCATAAATAACGTTGTATGATGGGCAGGACATTTAAACAAGTGATAATTTCTATTCATTTTTCTTGACAATTGAGCTCATCTAAAACAAATGTTTTTTTTAGTCAGACATAGTAATGCTTGGCGTGTCTAAAAAAAAATTACGATTCGGTGCAAAGAATTTTATGAGAAGCAGTGACGATTCAATACAAATTCAGCGGCTATTAAAAAAAAAAAAAATTATATTTGATTAAAGAACGTTATATTTCCAGGTACTTGTAAGCTAATTAAGTATTTGCAACGTTATATTCCTTTCACAATTAAGTGTAAAAAAGGTAGGCAATTCGATCGCTTGAAATTGCATTTACATCAAAGTTATAAGAAATTTATCAACTAAAAAGTCTGCTTTATTTATTTCAATCAACGCTTCGTTTAAAAATAAAAGCAACTAAGCTATTGATTATTTTATATGAAAAATCTATATAAATAGAAATTAATTACTTTTTTAACGAGCGCTATATTTATTCATTTTATAGCATTTTATAGTTGTATATATATATATATATATAAGTAAATCTCTTCTTTTTTTTATTTAAAACTTAAATATTTCAATTAGACTAAATTAGGAATTTCTTTTCAGCTAAGATTCTATGTACTTAATCAAACATTTACAGCAGCACTTGGCGTTATTTTGAAAAAATGTAAATAAACTTTTAATTAATTATGTTTAAGCGATTTACAGATGACTTTTATGATAGTTTAATTATGTTTAAGTAATTAATATACTCAATATATACTGTGATTTTTTGTAATTAATCGGTTTATTAAAAAAGTTGCATTACATATACTGCTTTAAAAATCCTTTATCTATGACTTTGTCTTAATCATTATTTACAAAGTGTGACAGTGGAGATAGTAAAGCAACTTGTGTGAACTTTTCAACTTTTGTGTAATTAAAACTTTTAATAATTTTATCTTTGAAAAAATTTCAACCGAATTTATTATTGATGAAGGTACTTCGGAGAAAATTAAATGAAAAATATTGTTTAGATTGCATTAAAAGATTCATAACTTTTCGGCTTACAACACTTTTGAAAACCGTGAATTTCATTTATTTTAAGCCATGAATCCGAAACGAAGGTAAGTTACTAAAAATATGACTGCGACTTCTACTTTCAATGAAAAGCTCGTGCTTTAGTTAAGCATTAATGACCCAGCCATGTAATTATTATATGTATTCTAACCACATTTGTAAGTGGAACTTATTACTATTATTATTATGATTATGATTATTATTATTTTTACAATATTTAGAATACATCGAATATGCGTACTGATTCGAAAATAAGAGTAGGTAAGTCAGAAAGATAGATAGATAGAGAGAGAGAGAGAGAGAGAGAGAGAGAGATCGCACACTTATGGCCGATTTAGTAATTTTTGCTAAGCGATGTAAGAGTTCGGGGGAATAGCGGATACATGCAATTAACAGAAGTTGCTCGTTCTTCTCGAGACTCGAGCGATGCATTTACATACTTTCGTGCGATTACACAGATGGACAAATATTAGTTAATTCGTGGATCTGTTAATGAAGGAAGTTCAAGGAACATTGTTGGATGGTTTATGAGACCGTCACTGCGATCTCGCACTTTACGATACTCGTGTAAACATTTTCACTTCGCGCATTGGTGTTTCATTAGTATTGGGAAACGCCAAATCCCTCAGGAATTTCGAATTAAGCTTTCAGCACATAAGCATGTATGGAGCTCGATAATTACCGTTTGCGTGCCTCCGTAAATGTGTAGATTTACCTTTTTGTAAGTCTCCTTCACTTTCTCCTAAAAGCTTATCAATGTTTTTTAAGCCGTTAAATCGATATTGCCGCCTCGATTCCCATACGTCCCGTTTAGTACGTTGATCTTTGAAATTTATTGCTTTACCTACGTAATATTAGTAACAGCCAGACATGCCTCATTGTCATTATTCCTCTTTCGTCAATAATCTCATAATTTTCATAATTTAGCATACAGGCGTTATTCATATTTGTCGATATGTTAAAGGAATGAGCGATTAGCTCGAGGGGCTGTATCTCTTAAACAAATGTAATTCAAGGAAGAGCGCAATAAAAAATTTATGACACGCAATAGGAGAAATGAACGAAAACATTTCTACGCCTTGCATGCAATTCCTTTAAAAAATGAAATTCCGTTCGTCTGAAACACAAAGGAAATGCCCGAAATTCCCCAGGAACAAGGTCTTACAATACTATACAGACAGTGAGGGAGAGAGAGAGAGAGATAGAGAGAGAGAGAGAGAGAGAGAGAGAGAGAGAGAGAGAGAGAGAGGGAGAGGGAGAGGGAATCACTCAAAATCTCGTGCAAAGCAGATAAACGCGCAATAAAAAGAAGTACTAAAATTATTTATCCCGTGGAAGTGGAAGTGCGCATTGCAATGTAATAATCCGTCCGTCTTGCTGATCCGTGTGGCAGCGGGGGAGGGGCGGAAGGACCCGGGTGGATTGCGCGCGCGCGCGCGCGTAAAGTGACGACGGTCAGTGGTGGTCAGGCCAAGTGCGCGCGTACCAAGAGAGCATTTCGAATCCTCGCGCTCTAATAATCTAATCCGATGCGGAGCTCTTGATACATTGCGGCACGTCAGGATAGCGTTCCCATCGGCTATCGAGTTTTCCGGAAGTCGGGTTATCAGAGCAAAGCAAGTCTAGCCTCGGGGGTGATGTTTTAACCGGATAGATCGACGACTGCCCTTTCCTATCAGAATATTAAGCGCAGCTTACGAATAATTGTATCCTTTGCTTGGAGGAGTGCGCGACGATCTGTTTATCAAGGCGGTTAACGCCGCTCTTCATTCATCCCTTCGTTCGATAGACAAGAAAGGCCGAGTAGCTCAACTTCATCAAATGCCATTTCGTTAGTGAATACTCTTTGCCCGTTTAATTTTTTCTACGAAGAAGCCTCATAATTTCTTTTGAGTCGATCCAATTTCTTTAAAAGCGGAGCCGCGCGTAGTCACGTTTGGCCGGATAACGTCGCGGGGGTGTGGGTCGGGCGGAGAAGGAGAGAGTGCGGAGAGAGCCTCGGTTCAAAGGCTCCCGGTAGCGAGGAAGCATACTTAATACAGTCAATTGGCATAAATAACTATGGCGATAATAATATTAATAATGAAAAAGATAAAGGATAAGGTGAAAGGATAAAGTTCGAGTTCCGATCGACACGCGCAGTTATCGGTCAATTAAGCGTCGCAAGAGATTGTGGCAATCGGCCGGATAGAAGCAGCAGCAACAGCAGCAGCCCGTCGTAAAATTATTGAGTTATCAATGACGAGTTAGGCAAAGTCGGAGTAAGTCTTACGCTCTTCCGCGCATGTATCTGTCTGGCTACGTACTGAAATGCATAACTAATTTGGCTCGCGAGGCGGAGCGAGGCGGAGCGAGGCCTTGGAAGTTTTGACGGCGGGGGAGCTTTTAGTACCGGTAGCCAAACCGGTAATGGGATAGGGGATAAGCCGATCGCCGGGTCTCGAAAATCGAAGACGCGTGTGGCCCGCAAGTTCTAACCTCCTTACCTGCCCGCTCCGCCGACCGAGCGTATCCTCTTTCATAAATAGATTAATCCCGCGCTCGCTCTCTTTCCGATCAGAGACTTAAGTTCGAGCTTTGCTTTTAAAGTTAACTGCGCGATAAGCCGAGGCCAGATTCACCGCACACAGACTCTTGTACCCAGAGAGTCTATAACCTCCAGATCTCCCTATAATTGACGTCCCCTTCTATCATTAGTTCCGTCAGTGCATGTACATCGGACAGACATCGAAGAGACATCGAAGAGACATCGGAGAGACATCGGAGAGACATCGGCGAGACAAAAGTCGTCGCTCCATCCGACGATCTGGACAGATAATTAATTTTTCGCGACCCATCGATGAACGCAGCTCGCAATCACTCCGTAATTCCGATAACTTACTCCCCCCTCTTCTCCCCCATCCCATCCACCGCGCTCCTCATCCACATATACGTCGAACGTATAGAGATAACCCCCACGCCCTCCTCTCTCTCTCTCTCTCTCTCCCTCTCTCCCTCTCTCGCCACGCCCCTGCCCATCCCCCTCTCATCGGTCGGTCGGTCCGTCCGTCCGTCTGCCAATCAATTAGCGAGCCATCGCTTTCTTTAAGCTTCCAGAGCTTCATAAGAGAACGTCCTTACTCCATTAAGAATACATTTACCTCGCGATCATTAAAGTATATTCTTACGTAGACGAGATGGAATAAAATATTTATACGTCTTATCCTACTTATTTTCATCCCCGTTAGAATGCAGAATATAACGGACAGAATTAATATCAGGCGATGTACATTAATTAAAACGTGTAAATAATGAATTCGAAGGCACCGTCTGAGAAATGTAAATCACGAATCCTAGAGAAAAGATATATTAAAAATAAATTTAAAAAATAAGCTGCCAATGAATTTGCCATTGGAAATAACGTTAAATAAAGTGATTATTTATTGGGCACAGTATCGGACTACCGAGCCTCTCTCTCACTTTCTCTCTCTCTCTCTCTCTCTCTCTCTCTCTCTGAGCGCGCAATTTTTAATATTACCAGCCCATGTGGTCAGTTTTTAGTTACAACATTTTTTACCTCCGCAACTGCTGTTTACGTAATTAAAACAAGTCAGTTGAATTTAAAGTCAAAGTGCGGAGATCCCCGTTCGCATAGCTGAATTTACGAAATTAAATTCTTAGGTAAGCGCAAAGGGAGAGTGAAATTTATATAAATTATCAGGATTTATATAAATTTTAACGGACATTATGAGTATTATAATGAAATAAAAGTGAGCGGCTGCTGTGGTAATAACTTTAAATGAAACCAACTGACGTTCTCGCACGAGCTCGACTCGTAAGGTCAAATCTCTTTATTTATCCGTGCAGGTAAATAAATAGAAAATTCTTAAACGGCCAGACTTTACATTTAGGCAACAGAGTTGCCCAAGTATGACCGAGGAACAAACATCTTATGTCCTTGTATGTACATTAACGTCGACGCTGCGGAGCCGTGACAAGGGATGACTTGAATCTACCGTAAAACGTACAATTTATTTGCAAAAGTTAGCCTTTTTTCATTTTCTTTCTTTTTCCCTCGGTCGCTTTACACATTTTTCTATGCTCCCGCTGCTTCGCTCCCAAACAATACTTGTCGTACGACGTATACGCAAACTCTGACGCATACCATTAGCGATGCATGCATGCATGCACGATCGGCTTCTTTCTCTGTCTCTAAATGTACTCTAAATATTCTTCGCCAGATTTCAATAGTTTCAATAATAATTTTCCTAGCACCCGCGGGTCGAAAGCCAATATTTCACTAATGTCTGAGCTTCACAACTCGCGTTATATTTAACTCGGTAAAGAATCTTTTTAATCCTATTCTGCATTTAGAAAGCGCCTCTATGTAAAAGCTCGCGATAATTAGCCTCTGATTGAAGACCATTTGCCTAAATATCCGTTTCTAGTTAATCCTTAACTCCACGCCATGCTGAGTTCTAACGCAACGGCCGAATTAAACAGACGCAGTAACTATAACGCGAAAATTATTGTACAAGAAGTAATTATAAACTAATGGCTGCTGCGCAGTTTCGCGGATGTACGTAGAGGAATTTATAATTCAGCAGACGTGGCTTAATAATACTCGAGTATTCAATGCCGAAAAGAAATGCTAGAGCAAAACACACATAACGGAATGCGATTCGATTTATTTGAGACTCGAGAAGATAAAAGATGTAAGATCGCTTTAATGCTCGGCTCAGAAATCTTTCGTTGGACTTGAAATATCCCGAAGATAAAACAGAGTTATTTGGGGGCTATAAGACCCCGACAGATTAAATTAATTCTTTAAAAATTCAGTGACACTTTCCCTCGACGCGATTCGCTTATTTCCTGACTTTTCGACTATTTCTCTCTCTCTCTCTCTCTCTCTCTCTCTCTCTCTCCCCCTCACTCGCTCGGTCTAAACAAATCCCACGGCTCTAAACAAACAGTATGAAATCCAGCTTTACCCCCCCCCCCGAGCCCCTCTGTTCGCCACGGCTCCGACTGTCAAATATTTACCGGACAACCACCATTGCTGCGCCCTGCGGTTTACTCGGATCCCATCGCTATGTAAGCCGAGCTAAGGGATCGAACGTGCACTAAGTGTAAAGACCAAGTTGCCGGAACCGTATGCATACAACCAACGCGTTCGAGACATCTAGCGTACGAGTCGGACGAGACCGGGCTCGCTTCATCATTTCGCGCACCCTTAATGCCCTTTTATTATTTAGGATTCTTTTACGTTCTCGCTAAACCTTTTATGCGGACGATTTTTACGTTCATCGATTCGCCTGCAGTTAACTGCAATTACCCTTCCTCGTCGCATCTTTCGGTCTTCTTCCGATGCAATCAAGACTGACCAACTTCATTCATTTATTTATTTATTTATTTATTTATTTATTTATAAATTCGTTACGTGAATTGTGAAAAAGCATCGCATCCGTCGTAACTACAAACGTACCAAAAACTTTGAAGGTTTCTATAGTACACGCAATGCAGCTATTTTCCATTTTGGATTTGTAAATTATATTTACTACCGTTGAGCAATCAAAGTTATGAAATAAAAAAAAAATAAAAAAAAGAAGAAAAGGTATATTGTCCCTGTTGCCTTTTGTGATTGGCTTTGTAATGAATGTATCGATTAAGGATTTTGTGCCTCACTTTTACGTCTTTCTTTCCTTTACCAAGAAGTAAGTGGGAAAAAAATCTGTTTCGTTCATGCTTTTCCGAACATTTAATTAAATGGCTCAAAGGTGAAAATGTTATTCGCCACGTTCTCCCAAAGAAATTGCCCAACTATTTTCCTTTATTTCTTTTTAAATTTTATCCTCCTCATTTACACTTTCGAAACCGTTATTATTATTTCTTTTAATACTTATTTTATACGCTCGTGCTCATTTCTTTATACTTGTTAATACTTAACACTTCCTCATATGTTAATATAAATTTCTAAAAGAAAGGAAGAGTCGATTGTAATTTCTTAAATAGATCAAAGATACAATGCGATTGTAATTATTATAAGTGAAATTGACAATTTTCAGGAGTTCAACATTTTCCAATTCCAATATTGATGAATAGTTTACGATTTGAACTTTAGTTAAGTCCTTAGGTCATATCATGCTTTCCAACTCAGGTTACGGAGAATTAGGCTAAGCTTTAGTCAATATAGCAATTGTTTGATATTGCAGGTACGACGTTCTCATACAAATTAACCGATTCCGAATTCTGTGCTAAGCTGCGAGTACTGCCATTTACTTAGCTGCCGATCGCTTTGAATGCCAAAAATATCCCACTTTTCATCAATTTTGGCAACTTTGTAATGGGGGCAAAGTATCCTCGCCTTCTTTTTAAGAAAAAAATAATTAAAAATTTCATAGATCTGACATTACTTCCAATTGCTTTTTACACTCCCTTGCGAATCTTCAATGACATAAACTCTCAAACTATATTATAAGAAGCTAGTCAAAGAAATTATAAAAATATTTCTTTAATACTTGCGTATTGGAAAAAAACGTTTAAGCTCCATTTGTAATGTTCAATCTTATGATTATGTACAGCAATAGTTGATGGACAACTTCTAATACAAAGCTCTATACTTAAATTTTGCTGCTATTTTTTGAAAAACTATATTATTGAATATAAATAATTTAAAAATTACGTCTAGTCTTTTTTTTATTTTTTTTTTTTTATTTTTAGATAATGACGATATCATTCATTCATGTTTAATAGTAGTAGTATAAATAATATATTTTAACAAATTTCAGATAATCTAGAAATTTTGGTGATAATAAGTGTATAAGAAAATGTGACGCGGGTGTCACGTGACGCAGATGTGGGAATTATAACGATAAGGATGCAGGTAATGTTTAGACCGAATGTCATCGAAATATACAAATGATATTGAAATACTATAAATATAAGAGAATATATCGTAATGCTGTAACGAATATTGATTTGCCAAATTTTTTGTATTTTACATGGCAAATATAGAGATCCGGAAGAACCATTGTTCTTTTAATAGAATATTTTGTTCATTTATCAATAGGAGGGAGCGTCGATAGAGTTAGTTTTTCAAATGATAAAAATGCAGGCGTAATAAAAAAAAAGTGAATACTTGTTTGCTTCCATATTATTTCAAATTTATTTTACTGTTCTGAATTTCACAGTAATCGGCACGGAACGAAGGACGACGAGTTGAAACTTTTTCTTTACCCCCCCCCCTCTTTTTTTTTATTCTACGACCAGCCAACTTTCGATTGGGTTTACGTAAAAAGCAAATAAGGTCAATTTATTTAGTTTAATGGGACATATTTGAGAACTCGTGCAATATTCCTCTTTGGAATACAGTTTAGATCAATGGGAGCAGTTGTGACCTATAGAATAATGTATTTACAAAGTTTATTTTTAAATTAGTCCGTCTGGTAATAGCATTATTACTTATAATCCAATGAGTGATGCCATTATCTGCGCATTAGTTTTCTAATGAGACTTAGACTAAGAATTTCGGTTTTAACGAAACGGATAATTTGTAAACGTTATTAGTAAGGCTATGCGCCAAGTAAATTAAATAGAATTCAATTAAAACGAATTCGAAGCCTCAAAAGATAGAGCAGAGGGAAAATTTGAATATATATACATATATATATGAAAAAAAAAGAATAAAAAGAATGTTTGTTCTCAAGGAAGAAAAGTCAGATTAAAGAATTAGGCGTTTTTGTTTTTCTTAAGGTGACGTTGGTCGGGAGTGAAGGAGCTCGATGAAATGCGATTAATTTCCGTTATGCTGAAAAGCGGGCAACTTGTGAGCAAGACAGATTAACTTTAAAGTATTTTAATGGCGCATAAGGTATTCAGTAGTGCATGTGTATTATATCCTAAATACTTTCGAATTAGTTAATATGTGTAAGTTCAGGTATTCGCGATTCGCAACTTTATCCATCAGAACTGCCATTTTCCAAAGAGAAATTTCCCGGAGAAATTTCGAGCGACGGGCTCGGAAAATTGACGCTCCATGTGCTGCTCTCGAGCGATGATTTATAAGAAAACCAATACCCTGGTATGACGGATACGGAATTAATCATCGGAGGAGATTTATTTTATTAGTTGGACCCGTTAGAACCGTGACGAAGACTTGCAGAATTCGCGTGCATTAAAATTTTAAATAACTTTCTCTCAACTACTCTCTCTCTCTCTCTCTCTCTCTCTCTCTCTCTCTCTCTCTCTATCTACTACCCTCTCTACCCTCCTTTCTTCCATCATACATCACAATCGACCCGACCTCTTAATACTTTTTAACGTAACGGTATTTATTCATCGATACACGCGTCAAACATTACGCGGCGGCATTGGTAGAGGCAAGCGCGACGAGAGCTTTTTAACAACCCGTTCAATGCAATTTTAATGTACTCTTATTCGTAAAATATTCCTTTCACTTAAGGCTTCAAATTTGGCGACGGAAATTAGTTAATAAACGATCGCCCAGTTGGATTATTCGTACCGGAGATGCTTAGAAGTAAATCTCATTTTAAAATACTGCCTTTTCAAATGGTATCTATAAACTAAAATCTATTTAATGCCCAAAAGAAATTAATTAAGACATTAATTTATCCAAATTTATCGTCGTATATATTACTTAGATCCAATTATCAATCGAGTGCGATCGATATCGCGTTACCCAAGATTCGCTCTAAACTCCATTGCAATCACCCTATATTACTACAGAGTAGCCTCGTTCGCTTCTTAAAAAAAGTAGAAGAAGAAGAAGAAGAAGAAGAAGGAGAAGAAGAAGAAAGAACTATCAATCCCAGTATTTACGAGTGGCACTCGTAGTGAAAGTGAGCTTCTAGTCATTTTGCGGATTCATGCTCCGACATTACTCCTCCTTTTCCCGGTCTCTTACTCTTCTCGACTGCGACTGACTTTGCCGGAACACGTCATCCTCTTACCAATACATGCACCAGCCCCCGAATTAAACTCCGCTTCACTATAAGGAATGCATTCGTTTATTTCAAATCATATACATGGAGTCGCGACTTCTACCGATACAGTTAAATAATAAAAATGTCTTTTCTTTTTATTCTTTCAATCATACGCTATTTGATGTATTAATAGACTGACCTGACGATCTTCCATTCAATAAAAAACTATTAACTTGTATCGCGCACTTATTACTTACTCTAAAATAGCAAGCACTGTTTTACAATATGAAAAATTATATTACCCGTCCTTTATAATTAATATTATTTTAAATTAAGCGAAAGGAATTTAAAATACAATTAAATCTTTCTTCATATTTAAAAATTCATACATTTTATTCAATTCAAAAGTAATTATCTGTCTTTATATTTCTAACCACAAACAATAAATATTTTCGTTTCATTTTAACGTTATATTTACGTTATAAATTCAATACTATCCGAAGTACCTAATGTATTTAAAGGGACAGTTATGAATTACACAGCGGAAACAATTTTGAATATTATTTGTTTCGCAAAGACAATAATTATTAATACAACACTGAGCGTCGGTCGCTTGTGCTCATACTGATTTGTTATTATTACTATGGCCAGTTGATAAATATTAAATGGCTATTAACGCATATTTATTCGACGACATTTTACAAGTACATAGAAATTAACCAAGTTTACGCAACCGTTTTATATATTCGTTCGTACAGTCGAAATTCGCCAAAATTACTTGACGGTAGATATTCCTAGCACTCGATCCAAGCAAAACCTTTTAGAACTATCGTCTACGCGTATAGGATTTGTCTTGAGGATGAGTTTCATCCGTCCTCTGCGTACGTATAACAATGGCAATCGCATTGAAATCGCTTTAAAATACCCATCCCCTGCGTTTTATTAGATTATATGGAAGAATAAAATGAAGTCTTTGATTACTTATTCAAGAGCTGCTCTTCCCTATACCCCCCCCTCACTTAATTTTCAGCTAAGCC
This sequence comes from Ceratosolen fusciceps, assembly GCA_018883505.1. Classification (NCBI taxonomy): domain Eukaryota; kingdom Metazoa; phylum Arthropoda; class Insecta; order Hymenoptera; family Agaonidae; genus Ceratosolen; species Ceratosolen fusciceps. Next base: position 9,329,141 of record RCIC01000005.1, read on the forward strand.
AGTTTCGCTGAAGCAAGATGGCCATCGAGGGGCGTAGGTCGCCAACTCGTCGATTGCGTATCCTTACATTCATTTTAGAATCGTTGCCGGCAACTGAACCAATGATTTCCTCGAACCTAATAATCATTGGGATTCGTTTCCGACTGTCAAATGAACGACTCTCCCCGTTTCTGCAACTTCGCAACGAAAGTTCGTTGAATGTTCGTACGGTCGACAATGTCAAATTGCAAACCGATCACTAAGTCTATGCAAATTCTAAGCATTGGCCTTGAAGCTTATTAGTCCTCCCTGGAATCAATAGCGACTCTGCTCTTGCAACCTCAATTTTTATCTGCAAACCCTTCCCCTTCACCTTCCCATTCCCCTTCCCCGCCCTCCTCATTCTTACATCATACCGTAGCGACAACAATACTATTATTCTTATTTATTATCTAGTTCATTGTTAATTAAACACGTTGTAAGAACTTAGTTTTATACAGTTTTTGAAGTACTTTATTGTCGACAATATTATTGTTAATTATATACGTCGAGTTTTACACGCATTTTTACGGAATACTCCCTAGATGTCGCAATCAAAGAGATTAATGAGGATATTCGTAAAAAGATTTCTTAAGCTGAACCATCTATTTATATATTGTGTCAAGAACTTATCAGAAACATTAAAGGTAATTATCCTTGGATCCTTGGAAAGTTTTAGATGGATGATAATAATTTGGCTTTTGTGTACGCTCGAAAAGTAATAAATATATATTTTTCATGTTGAATATGATGCCTTTCCAAGAATAAATTATGATCATCTAAGAAAAGTATTGGTTCATTTGAATTTTGAAAATTTTATTGAATCGCAGCAGATTAATTAAGAATTAATCTTTTCTTTATGGTAAAGAAAATCTCATTAGGTCAACACGAGATAATTCTAAATACTAAAAGAAAATAATTTAAATTCGAAGAGCAAAAAAAGAGGCCAGAAGAATAAAAGTAATTACATTGAATGTTCAAGTAAGTTATTTATAAATTCCCGACAGGTTTTAATAATATGAAATTTACAAGCGTCGAATTAGTTAAAATTTTAATATTGAAGAGTGGGTCAAGGCATTAAAAGAAGCAAACAGCGCTCGGATAGATATATTTAGCGACAGCGGCTAACAATTACGGTAAATTGAAAGGAATTTAAGGGGACGACGATTCCCAATGAAAATGCATACTTTGCATTTGTTTGGGTGAAGAGCTTCGGTGAGATGGAAATTTTATTGGTCAAATTTAATGAGACTTACAAGATATTTTGCGCGTGAAAGCTCATGAAATTTAAGCTCATAACATTGATTACGTTGATTATATTAGATTTAAATCAAAGAATAAAGAATAATTCTCGATGTAACGAATAGTTCCATAATAATGCGAAATGCTTATTAGTCTTTATTAATACGAGATCAGAAGTTACGGAATTTGGAATTAAAGGTCGAAAGCTTTGATAATTTAAATATGGCAAGAATATTTTAGGAGCTCTATAGCCTCTATTAAAGTATTATTATTTTTTTCAATGGCATTAATGGACGACAATGGAAGTTGCCGTTAATTTTGAACCATGAAAGAGGAGCCTTATAGAGTCGGATGAAATGCAAATCGATCGTTCACCAGTCACTTTCCTTAATTGTTAGCCTTAACCTTCGGGTTAAATGGAAGAAATTGATGAATCATTTGTAGATCAACGCGCAGTGTACAGATCCTCAGGGCTACTCCTCTCGACTTCCTTTAAATCCCGGTATCTGGCTTATCCTCACGGGTCTTCTCTTCACATCCCCTTTATGAGCTCCATTGATTTTTTTTTATTTTTTTTATTTTTTTTTTATAGTCTCGGTATTTGTCTCCTTTATTCGATTCGATGCGAGATAAGGTCGCTTTTTCAGGAGCGAGAGTTTAGAACTGCGCGCTTTAGAACAGCGACTAGCGTCACATGCGTCACATCAGCACTTGCTCCCAATGAACTAATCCCAATGCTGCCTTCCTTCACCTGGTGGTACGCTTTACTTCCTTGAAAGCGAGAATTGACGACGCGCTTTTCTATGGGTTTCATTTTAACACCTTCCATTATAACTACTCACTCCTCCATGACTCCACGAGCAATTTTAGAATGTATTTTAAAATGTATTTTGGAATTCACAAAGTCGCACACCTGTACAACGTAATTACAAAATAGATATACTTCATATATAGCTACAATGCAGGATTAAACAATAAGGACATTTCAAAACTACTTACAAATGATTTTGTCTAAATTCCATAAAGTCGAATAAATCAAATGGTAACTTTTACTCATTTCATTTACTTATTCAATCATTCAATCTGTTGTCAAACGCTTCGTGACATTATTCCCCAACACTTTAGTTTTAAGTTTTAGTATTCATTTATTAAACATCTCTATGTACATGTTAAATTTACAAAGGTATTTAAGGCAATTGCAAATTATAAATTTCAAAGTACTAGTAAGAAGAATAGTTAAATAATTTAATTACAATATTAATAATTGTTTAATAATGAGGTATCATTTTTATTTTCTTACGCCAGAAAAATATTCTCAGTATTTATTACAAATGATATTAATTAATAAAACAAACTACTTTCTTCATTAATTTGACTAATTGCATTATAAAACGAGAGGGAGGCTTTGAATTACTTAAAAATATTTAATTTCATAAAGTTAGTGCATTTTGTCACAAGTTCGTATGCGCTTGAATTTAATTAAAATTTATGTCACTAAATAACAATTTTTTTAAATTAATAAAAAATTTTACTATTCCCGAAAGCTTTAGTTTATTAATGGGGTTTCACGAACAGGTAACGAAATAACTGGCAAATATATTTATTTACAAATAGTAATCTCGATAAAAAAAAAAACTGTTGAGAATTATGAAGCATCCAATCATTTAAAAATATTTTTTATAGTTTTACATTGAACTTCATAATTGTTTTTTGAACGTATTCATATAAAGTTTTAGCAATTTTATTTAATTAGATAAAATATGAAATCATTCAAAATTCGATACAAACAGATTGTTTACATTTTCAATCGTTTTTATTTATAAATATATTGTTTTATTAAACATTTTTTCATTGAAATATATTTCTTATGGAAACTCATAAACGGTTTTACAATGACATTAAAATGCTTATTGGTCGGTAATTTTATATTTTATAACTTAAAATTCGAACTCATGAATAATAATTCTGATTTATCTAATATACTAATAATAATATGGATTAATAAAATACTGCCTCTGCTATTGTGTTAAGGTTTTCTATATCGTAGTACAGGAATTTGGTGATTCGCCATACAACCAGAACTTTATATTTAAAAGATATACTCGAGTGTTTTATAAATAAATGGATATCTGACTGGAGGAATTCATTAATATCTGACGGTATCACGAATATTTAATATTATAGATGTCTAAACTGAATATAAGAATATATAACATATTTTTTGCTTATTTTGAATATATATATATATATACATTGGGAAACTTCTAATGAATATATGAAATACGAATATGAGATCGAATAAGACCGAATATCATTATTTATTTTAAAATAAAGCTCCATTACTAATACTGCGGCTAGAATGTATCAAATGTGAAAGGTATAAGAGCGTATTTATTGACTTTTATTCTCAATACTGAATCAAATATATGAGGTGCATATGTGTATTCGCCAAATTTAATTTAAATCTCACAGCACAGCACGTAAAATTTATCTAAAAATTTAATAAAAGTCCGCTTTATATGAGAGGTGCTTAACTTAGAATACGTGGTCGCTATAAAGTTCATTCCTTTCTTATCGAGCTATTGTATATTAATTTTTAAATTTATTATTGAAAAATATTCTTCACAGTCGATCATTTATCCCTGCCATTCAAATAGTTTATTAATCCCTTTACTTGTACGATTTCAATACGGAATGAATATTCTATGTTAAAGATCGTCTTGAATTCGATTGAATGTATACACGAGTGGGTTATCATTCGATGTAAATATTCGATATAATAAATCGAAATACGCCAAATGAGAATAAGTGTTTATTCAAAAGAAAAGTGGAGTTTATTTATTATTTCTCGAGTTTTGTGTCCCCTACACTGGTTGCTTAATTAAAAAAATCATTGTTCTTTAATTATACATTTATTGGTGTATTATTTTTAATAAAAATAATTGATTCGCATTATTCCTCGAGTAATGAGAATAATAAAGATTGATTTATCTTAAAAGTAATAAAATGCATTGCAAAACAAGTTTAATCAGTGCCAAGAGCATGAAACGGTTCTTTTTCCAATTAATTTATGAGCGTCAAGCTTTTACGGATTTTAGATTTCAAACAGAATTTAGTTTGTCAAGCAGCGGTTTTCCCCGTAGCAGCCAAAGTGAAAATAAATAAAAGGAAAAATTAATATCTCTGTGTGTGTATATATATATATATATATGTATGTGTGCGTGTATAGAAGAAGAAGAAATTACTTTGAATTAAAAATACTAATAGAATGGCTTTCGATTTAAATAATTTGAAAGCCAAATGATTTGGAAATTGGTTTTTCTAATAAAGTAAGTGCGCTGGGATGTCCTGTTATCAGCACTTATAGAAATCGAAAACTCGTTGGGAGTCATGCAATTCGGACTTCGCGGCTGTACACGGAATTGGGGCAAAATTCCAAAAGAATTATTAAACAGCGAAACGAAGTTCGGGACTCGAGGGATTTCCAATTCTCGAAATTGGAATCTCGTCAAGTGTCCTAATCTAACGTAAACAAAGCCTATGGGATACCAAGAAATACCAGAATCCTTAGAAATCTCTAAGACCTTCTTCTTATATGACGTTGAAACGATATTACCACTACCAATAATTCTATTATTTATTAAAAAAAAATTTAGAATTACGTGTGCGTGTGTATGGGACGCGCGTTAATGCATATGGACAGAGGGGTGCATACAAAGATGAAAATTGTAGACTACGTGTACGTGAGAAACATGAAGAAAATTTGAAATAATTGATTTTGAAGAATGGAAAAGCGACAAGTACTGTGACATCGTAATTAATCGTTATATTGCATAGATAAAAGTAAGAGGTAATTAAATATATAAAAAAAAAGCATTTGACTTTTCAAAAATTAATTAATTAATTGAATATTTGCGCATTGAAACGCGTTGAAATTAAATTTACGATTTATATGAATAAAGTAATGTAGGAATTAATTACCTTATTCGAAAGGAAAATGTAAATTCATCTAAACGAACGAGAAAACATATAATTTCCGTATATTTTTCAAATAATTATGGCTGAATTGCATGTACAGGAGGAAAAATATTTTATGCTTCCCTTCGAATCGATCTAACGATTCCCAACGAATTCCTCATTATCAGCAGTAGAGTCGCGTAATGTTGAAATTCTTCCATTACCCCATGCCCCTGCCAAGCACACCGATCTCTCGCGTTTACGTGTGCAAATGCATTATTGATAGAATTTAATTTGTAGGTACATATTATCAGAGGGGATCGTTTAAACTTATATAATTAGCACATCGCCGTAAAATCGTTTGTAAAGAAAAATATGTTATAGAAAATTTAAAATCCTCTTACATAATATATTTTTTTTAAGATCTGCGGAAGTAGGTTTGCCATTGATTGCACAGCTTCCCAATGCTAATGTCATTGATGAACTTCTAATTATTATATAATAGCACTTATAGGTGAATCTAGATGACTCGATAATCGGTGCAGCGCAATATTTCACACGTATTAATACACAAATGTAAATATAAAATCGCCTAGTATGTAAAATTTTACGACAAAGATTACTCGAAGGCTAAACATTTCATTGGCTTACGTCTAACCCGAAACTTTGTTCTCAGGTTTACTCAGTGTACTCATTATCGTAAAAACCTTCTACTTGGGACTTTAACAGTGTCTTAGCCATCATTTTGGTAAAGTTTCTCTTATGAATCCATAGCCAATAGAAGCGTAGCAGTATAACGCAGAGTTATCTTGGCATTCCCTCACTTGCCGAAAAGCGGGGGAGAGTGAAAATGCTCGCTTTCACCCTCAAAACAATATATTGGTACATCTTTATATGAGAAAAAATAAATGAAAAATAAAATAAATGTAAATGCAATAATTCTCTCTCAATTTGTCAATAGTACGGATTAAGATCTGAGGTTGTAATTCTATTTATAAAAGTATTGTTTTCGACAGTTCCTTTAGATTGAAGTTCCTTTAAAATTGAATTTTGTTTTAAAGCGTTACAGGCGCCATTAAAAAGGTGAGCAGGATTAAGTAAGCCATATCCAAGCACGAGTCAAACGTAGAAAATTAAAATTCATAATATTTTATTAACATCGAGCCATAGATTGTAATATGTCGTCAGATTTCAATTCAATTAAAAAAAAACAACTCGTATTTTAACTAAATGCTTATGTATATTTGTTTATTTAATCGATGAGTATTGGTGTGGAGAAGGTTACATTTGTCACATGTGGCGATGAGACATTTATTCTGAACAACGCTTGGCTGAAATTAAGTTGAATAAAATACATTGTCTGTTTCGTGCAATATATCAAAAGAGTTTTGCGTGTAAGCAAATGTAAGAAGCGTTCGCTCAAGTGGAGTATCTCGTCTCTCTCTCTCTCTCTCTCTTATACATGTAATGTAAGAGCTGCATATCTGACAATAGTTACGGAATGATATGAAATTCTCAATGAAATTGTTGTGTAAACTTTTACGTGGCCCAAGTCGTATTCAATGTGATAATGCTAAGTAGCGATGGTTAACGCGCTGCGGAAATGTAGAAGGAAAGGCGGACACTGCAAGAAGATATTGAAATCGTATATTTGCAGTTTCTTGCCGTGAAGGTTTACGGGGACGATGCGACTTAATTTGTTCGGCTCATACATTCATGCATGTAATACAACTACCGTATTTCCTCTGTATCTTTTAAATGCTCTTCCTCCGCAACTTCTGGGTGGCCCTGTTGACCCCCCCCCCTCACGCCTGTCCGCCTTGATCGTATAATTTACGCTCGATTTGCGAATACGTCAATATACCCATTTACTTCAACAATGGTATTTAGTTCTTAATTAATAAGGATTTTCTTTGTAAATACTTTGTAAAGTACACCTTCCGTATCATTAGTGCAAGCGAAAATCATTATTAAATTTCAAATTCATCACCTTAGCCTTGTAATCTTATTTTCATAAAATTATTTTCCACTGCATTTATCAATGCAATTTATCAATTCTGTGCCCTTCAAAGAAACTCATATAATTTAATTGTTCTAGTTTTTCTTTTGTAATACTTAAATTTTTTTATCTTTAATAATAGCCCATTAAATATATAAAAACACGATCGGCTGATGCGAATGCTTTGCCAATGTAAATAATTCAACAGTAAGTTATTTATAATGATATTATTTTTTGTGAGACCTTATTATACCTATAAATGGATAGATAGATTAAACTATACACTGCGACAGAAGCGTTCCATGTTTTGTCTTCACTTGAGGCATTGTCACTGTAGACAGTAACGGATAATTCGTGATATATAGAGAAAATGAAATTAATAATTTTAATTTGATTACATTTCTTAAGAAATATAGAGAACAGTATTAATGAAATTACGGCTATGCTTGTATCTCGAAATTATTAGAATTTAATAGTTTTAATTCTTGATAAAAAAAAAAAAAGAAAGAAAGAAAGAAAAAAAAAAGAAATAAAAGTGGAACAGAATAATATTAACATTACTGAATCGTAAGTAATTGTTTATAAATAAATGTAACGTATTTGCGGGTATTGGATTAAGATTATTAAATTATACTGAGATTACAGAATATATATTTAAATAATGTAGTTTTGCCTCTCTATCTCTCTATCTCTTGCATTCTCGCAAGGAGAGAAATATATTTAGACTATTTTGATTATAAAATTCCGTGCTTCTTAGAGTTACCTCGTGGCGAAAGGCATGTCACAGCTGCATTTGCGGTCGCATGAGTTAAGGGCATTGTGTCATGTGCAAATGGTGTGCTCCGTTCGCTAACAAATGTTCCGCTTCTTGTCGCAGATGAATTACGAATCCGGCCGGAGCCGCTGAAATTGCTGCCGTTCGAATCTACAGAATTACGCGGACTTGCAAAACGTCAACGCTTCCCAAGTCGGATCATTCCCTAAGTCATACACCCACTCTTTCTACAATTTTCTTCTTCTTTTACTTACGTAATCTCGTATACTATTAACTTACTTATTTTCTCACGATCCCCGAGTATCATAGACCACATGAGATTATAGAATGGCCGATCGGATCGTGATGGAAGTAATTATTCATTGTCTGATCCAATTAGTACACTCTCTATGATATCATCCAAATCCATTTAATAGGAAATATTCCAAAAGCACTGAATAATATATGCGATTTTTATGGCATCTTATTCCAAATTGTATCTCCAGACACGCGAAGATGCTTCTGTTGTAATTTACGTTACACGTCAATCCTTTTATTGAATGATTAAAAATCAGAGTATCGATTGAGGTGAATTTTGTCAATACATGATCATTTTCCATTATTCGTAAATCGTAAGTAGATGACAGATAAGCAGTAATGCTGTAAATCACGCTTACGTTCTACGTAAATATGCAGTCGTTGTTATTTGTGACCAGCCCCAGTTAAAAAATAATACAAGTTCTTATTATCCGGGCGTTATTCTGTGCACAAACAGATGTATTTGTCTTTTTCTTAATGCAATGAACGAGACTCGAACGCGGCCGCTTAATCCGACTATCGATTTTAATAATCCGAGCTTCGCGTAAATAAAAAATTGAATAGAGTAGAGTCGGCAAAAAGCCGTACCGGCACACGTGTCAATGTTCAAATTTCAATATGAAAATATCAGATTATCGGATAATATTATGAGAGTCGTTGTTCGGGTTGTTCTTTTGAAAGAAATGGTTGTAAAGTCACGTGGGTCGCGGCTCGCCTTGTAGGAACTCGATACGCCTTGAAAAGCAGCCGCGCCGAGCCATGATTCGATACTCGATGGACGCTGCAAGCGCATCGAGGAAGGGAGCTCGTGTAAAAGTTGATACAATTAGTCGAGGTAAGTCTGGAATGGAGATAGTTGAGCAGCAAACCTTGTATTATCGGAGCCCCAACGGATAAACGCGTATATTCTTTAAGAGTTTTTGAGAAGATGCAACTCCGTGAAGTCGCGGCTCGACTTGTAAAATCTCATATTTTTGAGACCGAAGATCAATGAGTGGCAGGATTCCCGCGGTCGGTCAGGTTGGGGCGGGGAGGGGTTGGGGGTTGGAGGTTGGGGGTTAGGGGGTGGAGGCGGCGGCGGCGGCGAATTCTGTAAATTACAGAGATGAAGTGTCGACGGTAAATTTTCATTCTGTGCCCAACGCTCCCCTCACCTCCTTTAATTTTATCATTGCATACAAATCTCTATTTTGCAGGAGCACGAGCTACTCGTATTTTCGCAAGTATTTCGCACACTTGCTACCTTCGTACGTACACGTGTCTCCGAAAATACACACGGGAGATACAATTTTAAGCTTTAGGAAATTATCTTGTTTTACAGCCGGTTTAGTACAGCAAACGCCCCCTCTTTTTCAGAAGGTCCAATTGAGTTGAAAAATTAATTTTAAAATCTTAACGATCCATGTAATTCCATTTGATTAAATTCGAAGGGCTTGCGTTTCAAGGATCACCTTTTCTTTATTATATTATTCGAGGCTTTAAAACTATTTGACGGATTCGGGTAAATTAATTCTCGCCCGACACATAGACTTGATGCCAATCCATTTTCTATTAATTTTTAATAAAATTCCTGTTGTTTATTACAATATACGTAAACATCTATTCGTACTTGAACGCGTTTTAAGCATTCTCTCATGAAATTTTCTTACTCATCCTTACCATCTACTACTTTACGATCATTATTCTGTCATTATAATATGCGTTTATGTTTAATATTTTTGTGCCAAATATATCGATAATTTAGCATTAGTTTAACACCGTGAAGTAATTCATATGAAAAGGAAGCTTCTTACGAACGAGAAAATATACGAACGACAAATATATCCGATATAAATAAATTTTTTTTCGTTATAAAAGGTTCATAATTCCGGGTTTTAATATTTTTCATTCATATTCAAACGCGATGTTTTATCCTGAATATGCTAAATAATACAGAGGCTTGATATTTACATTATAATAATTAAAACGAAGATAAATTAACTATGGCAGTGATAATTTGAGGCGCAGAGGACTATTTCATTTTAATTTTATTTTACGCTTCCTTCCAATTTTTTATCGAGACAAACGCGTTGTTATTTTATTCAAAGGAGAAAAATTTTTTTAATTGTGATAATTTAATTTTAATGACTCGGTCCGTCGTGAGAGGCGGAGAGGCTATTATTTATAGGAGGGATATAAAAGAAAAATGACGTCCTAGTTAGGAAACTATATCTAATCGACATTCCGTAGAAAATATAACTCATTTTGCTAAATGCTCCTTACGCAACAGCTAGAATTACATTTCCTCATCCGATTTCATGCGATCCCTTATTTACTATTATCCTCGAATTGTTTTTTTACAGCTTAAAGCGGCAGCGATAAAAAGTGTGAAAAATAACATGCAATAAATTACATGTTTATAGTAAGAAGTTTGAGAAGATGCAAATCTCGAGGATCCGAATTGAAGCGGAACCTTAGGACAGACAAAGTACTTCGATCTTTATTTTTCGTCTGTTATTGTACCCGTTAAGAAAATACGAGAGGAAATTCTGGGAGGAAGATAAGGGGTAAAGGAGCGAGGGCTCGGTGCTGAGGGCTGAGCGAGAGAGATATCGTAAGGGTCGGGATCGGCGGAGGGGCAGAGTAGGGGGAGATAGAGCGAGTTCAGGACCAAGATGGATTATTGCAAGGGAAAGGAGTGCAAAAGGAAAAGAGAGCAGTGGTAAGTTTTTTCGGTTTTCTTTTTTTTTTCTCCGTCTTTACTGTTGTTTTTACTGCTTCTGATTAAGTATGCACAGTGAATGCTGCTGCTACGAATAGTCTGCTGCATCTCCTTCTTCCTTTTTTTTTTTAATTTTATTTTCCTTTGCAATGAATATAAGGGCATTTTATTGCAAATGCTACATTAATAGCTTATTTTTATTACGCAAGTCTACACAGACTGTATAATTGTATTATTATGCTATATAATATAGTAAAAATGACGTTAAGTAATAAGGTAATATGAAAATACATATGAAAACGTATTAATTGAAGTTTTGTAATGCTAATACGATTAAAAGCTGTTTTTCTTATTGGAATTTTACATTGTTCTATCACCGAACTATTTAACATCTCCCGTTTATAAATCCTATTAATAAATAAATGTTTGGATGTGTGTGCAACTGCGTATACGTATTTTTAGTCACACTTAAACAAAGCGATATTATTTATAAATTCAGTAATTACCTCTTTTTATGCATAAACCAAGAGGAGCTTTGAATTGTTTAAAAATAATTAAAAATTATCTCACAATGCTTATGTTAAATTCTTTTTTCTACGTGTTTGTTTCTCATTCAATTGAAGTACTTTTAACTTAATGCATGCATTTCTGTAGCTCAAGGCTTTCGTTCTTTTAATTTCCTAAATTGAAAATCAAATACAATAAAGCCATGTAATAAAATCTACTAGGGGAGTTATAAAAATATAAATGCAATTCAGAAAGAGTAGAGAAATTTCTAGTGCTATCGTGTCAAAGTATTCGATTAGATCGATTTATTGCTTGTATCTGAAAATTGCCGAGTCTCCTTCCACGACCAACTTAATTCGATCATTTTAATCGGATAAATTTTTAGTTTTTAGAATTTAGATTTTAGAATTCAATGAAAAATTCAATAAAAAATTCAATGTCATTGCAGGATTGACTTTGTTATTGTGATGGTTAAGGAATGGGTTAGGGATGAGGTTGCCAGTGAATAATTGACACGTTTAGTTTACACGAAGAAATCTTTCACGATGTTCCTCTCTTGAAAGTAGTATTCTAACTGATCCCAAAAACCCTTGTCCTATTCTCTCTTACCCCACTCCCTTTTCGAGACGCTCTTTGCAAAGACGATCGCGTGTGGAGAGTAATATCGTATCACCCACCGCCACTACTCTTAGTAATACTAACCTATAATTCATATTATTTAGAAATCGTCGAAAGGCGACGACGATGGCAGTCTCAAACAGAATTTAAATGTAGTTTATTCATTTTATAGAGATGCCTAATTTATCGACGGTTTTCATAAATTCATCATGTAAAACGTCAATTTAATGATTTTCTTTGAATTGAATATTGCAAACTTCGCGCTATAAATCAGCTTGTGATTGATAATTCTCAAAATCAAAGGAAACGAGCGTGAAACTGCCTTTTTAAATGGTATTTTTAGAATATTAGTTTCCTAAATGATGAATGAGAATGGTCCACTTTAAAATGTGGTGGGAAAAGTGCTTGTTTGAACTATAGTGACTACTGGGATGTAAATTTATACATCTTACCAATACTATTATGAATTATTAAGCCTTCGTAGAGCTATTAGTGTAATTTCTCCAGTTAAATAATATGATTAAAATCTAATTATCTTGGGAGATGCTCGGTTTCACGCAGGGTCACTCGGTTTCAAGCTTTTTGTATATGATTCTTGGAGCGCAGAGAGTCCTCAAGTTGAGAAAGCAGTGCCCAACTTACTTAATTTATGCCTCGAATATGAGTATCACTCGTGGCAAGCGTCTTGTACATTATTTCGTCCGTTATAAGACGTTGGTTCGTTGGTTGAGTGTGGCAGAGGTAATTAAAGCGTTTAAACGGTATAATAAGTCAACCGCGCAAGATCGTGATGCTTTCAAGACCTTTTTATACGCTTCGTCTTTTTAAATTAAAATCTCAGCTTTTATTTATAACAATTAAATATTTACTCCTCCATGGCCAGTGTCACGTATAAAATGCATTTTTCATTATCAGAGCTTATGCAAAGCTAAACTCGGCTGGTATAGAAAATAATATAATCGCATAAGGACATTCAATTACCCTATACTTATAGGTTACAACGTTTTTATTCATAGTCGGGACAATGCTAGTAGTGTTAACCTACCGAGAACGATTTTAGAAATTCTCTTGTACATTTAAACTAAAATATGCTCGTACGGTAATGAAATATTTTTCTATAAAATATCTTATTTTTCCTCTCCTATAAAGCATTTTACTCTGTGAATTTTTCGGACGAGAGTGTGACTGGCGAAAGAATGGCGAAATTTCGCCTGCTTCGGGTGGTCAGTCCAGTTTTTATGACTCGCATATCCCGTCAGTGCAATGTTTGAGTATCTCCGTTAGTCGAATGTCTATTGTCCCATTTTTAGTGTTTGCTTTTGCTTTATCGATCTCGCGAATTTTTACATTGGACGAAAAGCATTTTATACCGATCTATTCCGCTTTTTCTAACGACATTATCTCCCTTTTGTGGAAGCTCGGCTTCCACAATTAGTTTGTACATTTGTCACCCATCGCGTTGACGTGCAACGAAGCTGTCTTTTGATCTGCAGTTTTATATTAGATAAAATCAGCCATTTTCTAAGAATCAACTATAATAAAGTCGACGAGCACAGAGAGCATATTCAGGGAATGAATCGAGACGATCGAGTATTAAGCTCTTGGAATGAAGCGAAGCTACAGATTTTACATTAATTTATGTCTCTCGGATTCACTAGTGGCAAATGCGAAGCATCGGTGACGTTTTTATGCAACATCGCATGAATGAATTTTAGCTTCGGAGCCCTATAAATACGTAGACACGGAATAATGGATGGAGTTGCAAACAGAAAATGAAGTTTATGCATCCAGAAAAATGCAAGCACATGAAAAGCTTTTTATAACGTCATGCCTTTGATGGAAATTACACAAGAAAAAAAAAAAAATAAAATATTCAATACGTCAGACTCATATGTATGCCTAAAATACTTATACGGGTTATAAAAAAAGTAACGAATTATACTTTATATTTTTAATTGCGCTCAGTTAAGTGTTGATAAAGTATTACTCAGAATATAGTGTTTACGTAGCGAAACGTCTTCTACGAGAATAATAATTTTAGTGAATACGGTTGATGCTTCCAAGATCTATACTTATCAAATGTATACCGTGAAATTATGATTTTTTTCAATCGCAATCATGTATTGATAAATTTTTTCACAGCGCAGCTGCTATATTGTTAGTCTCAAGAATCTAACAACTCAACAATGTGGATTAAACGACCCGAATACGATTATAATTCATCATTAAGTGTAAATTTCTTTTCGCCATTATAAATCGCTTCGTACGTAATAAAAAGCCGCGTGAAGTGAGCTCGAATGTATATACGGTACAAAATATGGACGAAGGCATTAATTCTAACTCGGGTATAACTATTATTACTGGATGGCGAAAGTTTCGTTCAATCTTAGAAACGAGTTCAATGAAATGGACAGGCAATAAAATGGACTATGCGAACACATTGTTCTTCGATGATATGTCGACTCGCAAAATTTATATAAATCATCAAATGCAAATATAGATCTTGGATCTGAATCAGGTATGAATGATGGCTCGAAGAATCTTGCTTTCCCGCACTGTCGAAGGAAACTTATTTTTCTTTAAAAATTTATATATTATTTATTAATTTATTATACAACATTAGGTCTGTTAATGAAAAGTCTTGGTATAAGATAAAATTTGTAAGAAAATTTTACAAGCCATAGCCAGGGTAGACCATGATAAATTATTACGAAATATACTCCACCCTTTCATAGTAAACTATGGTAAACTATGATAATACGAAGGGCTTATGGATTTTGATAGCGATGTATAAATAAGAGAGTTAAAAAAGTTCTTATAAAATACTAAATACGTAAACGCTTGTTATTAAACAACCTTATAAAAATACGTCTTTACAGTAGATGTTGCAAAAGTCCGCCTAAATGTCATGTTGCGGAGGAAGCGGAACATTATTGATATTTCTTATGAACCATTATCTTTTCATAGTCATTTTACTACTTTTCTTTATCTTTTCAAGAAAGACGAAATATATTTTTCCTAGCCAGGAGACGAGTTTTGGTACTTTCAAGGACTTTGCCAAATAGATTCAAAAATTGTAGCGCGAAGACATTTTTCAGAGAACTTTTAAGGAAATCTCAAGTATTGCCGAAAAATTCTTAACAATACCGAAAGATCTAAAGATTTTAGGATTTCAAGAAATTTAATGGCGTCCCGACAATCATCCACGTTATTCTACGCCGCGGCTGGGTTCTTTTAATCTTATTTTCAGATCACTCGTACACATATTTTTCCTAATTAATCGTTGCTATAGTAAACTTGTGCTCTAAGTGTAACCGATCATAGAATATCAACTGTAGTCTCTCTCTCTCTCTCTCTCTCTCTCTCTCTTCTCTGACGCTTCGGTTGTCTGCTTTGGATCACCCTGAGAAGACACCATTTAATGAGATTCTCTGAATTGTACCGCCGACTTCAATTTTATATACTGCTTAGGTCTTTTTATTTCCATAGATATTAAATGACAACTTATTCCCGAGTAATTTAAATGTACAGAACTGTGCTTATGAGAATAAAGTCTTGAAAGCCGTTTATCATTAACGTACTTATTTTCGTTTTGGTTGAAGAATACCTCTGAAAAGTTATTAATCTTAATCCGGAACTCGTTTCAAGAACTCCTATGGTTAGATAATAAGGTAATAAAATGGAAATAAAGTGACTAAATGATGCTGGATGCGATGCCACTCATTGGGAGGGGGCGGGGTGTTATGGGAGCGAAAACTTTTAAAATTTTCCCGGAATTATGATCGAATCTACGAAACTCCTGATTTGTTACTTACTATCTAATGTATCCTGCTCAAATAATTTATCTTACCCGGAGTATATTTATGAATACTGACACGTATCAAACGAATTTAAGATAAAATTTATTATTTATATTTATTATTATTTAAACAGTATTACTCTAAATGTTGTAGTAAGTGTTGGTGATATAAGATTGTAAATGAAAATTTTAAGGAAATCCATATACGTTTAATAATAATAATAATAATAATAATTTTTTTCCATCTGCGCAATAAAGAACTAAATACTAATTTCCTAATAATAACTAGAAAAATCAAGATTTTCCCTCTAAAATATTATATAACTAGATGGTTAATTGCATTGGCAAAGAAGTACTTAATATGAATTTTAATGAAAATTTTATTGGATTCGTAATAATAGGTCGCGCATGATCCGTACGAACGTTTAGATGAAATCGCAGCTGCACTAAAACCAAGAAATTCAATGCTGTGAATGTGCTGCATCTTGAAAATCCTTAAAATAGCGTGATAAAAATGAACATGTTTCACAGGGGTTTAATGCTTTTACTAATTGCATACTTATTGTACAATGGATTAACTAATTCAAAAATGAGAATTACGATAAATGGACCGCTTAATCTCAATTTAATTGGAAGTACTTTTTATTAGCTCTTTATCTAATTGATACTTATTATTTAAATTACAAAATTTTATAGCCCTCGGCCGAATTAATCTTCATTATATTCAGAAAAGAACTTTATGCTTTTTGAATTCTGTATTTTTCGTCGACATTCGTTGAATATATATCCTTTTAACTGGCACGCTTAGTCCAATTTATTTTTTATGTTTAAATCCCCCCCCCCAGCCCAATAATTTACAATAATGTCAAGTAATTATATTTTGTAAAAGCAGTGTAATATAAACGAAGAAGGTAATGTCTTTGGATGGTTTAAATATCGAAGGAATTCTTAGATAGACAATTTATTACCGAAACACGTATAAACTTATTTATTATAATTTATAACGATAAGGGTGTAAGAAAAATTCATTTACAGAAATTGAAATGGTAATTCATTCTTGTGTTATTGCGAGATTGAAAATGTATAGAAAAGTAAGGTAAAATATATGCTTCTGAGGGTGGGACAGTAGGGAGCGTGAAAAGTACAACTACGACTACTGCTATTGAAATATATGCTAATTTACTGTTACTTGAGGCAAAGAAGGGAAAATATTTTTCATTCCGAGCTCGACAATATTGTTTTAATCTCAATAGAAATAATTAACGGAAAGCGAGTCGAGGGGAAGTACTTTTTTTCTCAGTTTTTCTCAGCCCCCCCCCCCGGACTCCGTCAAATTACGTTCTATCTGCATTTGTAGGGCGGCGGTGGGCGGAAGGCCGGGGGGCGAGAGGGGGTGTGAAGGGGGGGGGGTAAAGCGTGTATAATTTCCCCCGGAACAATTTGCTTCAATTTGTATCTCAGAGTTAGTATTTCGAAAACTCGCTAGTTCGGCTTCGCGTGGGTTCGTAAATCTCACTTTCGAATGCAGATCATATGTTGCCCTTTAGTTTGGAATTTTCTTCGCAATACGTAATATCGAATCTCCCCTGACGGAAACACCATAATATCTTTTCGATAAAACTTTGATATTCTTGCCCATAAATTTAGAAATTGCATGGCAGTAACGGCATAAAATCTGGATGCATTGCGGCCCTGACAAATCATATGGCATTTCGTATTTCACGTTCGGTACGTTCGTTTATTTTCCAAATCCTTATTCTATTTCCCCGGTCGGACCTTTCCTGATCATCTCATTATGCGTCAAGAGTTTTTTGAATTTATCACAATCATTTCACAATATCATTTACGTATTCCCATTCTCCTAAAGTTTATTGATTTTGGCAAAGATTTTTTTCTTATATTATCCAATCATTCTGAACTTATATTTAATTGATATTCAATTTCATTTAGTGAACTTTCACCGCCATTCGTGCAATTTTTTTTTTTTTTTTTTTTTTTTTTTATTCTTACGCCGCAGACACACGCACATACATACAGTATAATTTAAACACAATACCGTCAAAATATTCAGAAGAAACAAATGAAATATAAATATATATATATATATTTAAACTATAAGTACACGTGATTATTATAAGTTTAACAATTATTAATCGATCCTATAGGTTTTAATCAGTAACGCTCCCAATCAACATTGGAAACTATCTATTTTCTTCTTCTTATTTCTATTTCATATTTCTGTAAAATTATACCTAAAAATTGAAGAAAAATTTATGCTTTTCTAATGAAATCATTTTTTTTTTTTTTTTTTTGTAGAATATTAGGTAGAATATTTAATGGACTCATATATTTTATAAAATATAGAAAGTTAGGGCAGGTTCTGAGTAAGTGTTATATTAGTAAGTTTTATTATCAAGAACCTATGACTTAATGGAATTCTGCATGTGGAATCTGCATTTTGGACAGAGAAAAGAGAAGTCCAGAAAGAAATGCCGTGAAAGTTTGTAAATCAGCCTTCCAGACCCAACTTATTTGGAGAAAATATATTCCAACAACACGTGTGCGTACTTTGGCATACATGCATGGGCAAGGCGGCAGACCTTCTTTGCATGAGCGTAAGCGAAAGCGGGCGCAAGTGAATATCAGGAATTAATATGTTTAGCAGCTTGCTCGTGATTATATGCGTTGCTGCTATTTCTAATTATTCGTAGAATATTAAATTTTTTTACCCCATTTTCTTCATTTTGATTCTTTTTTCTTGTTATTTATCAGACTAATTTGACAATGGATAAAATTTATATTCATTTAAGATTCGAGTTTTATGTTCTTCTCTATCTCCTCTCAATCATATCGTTTTTTTAAACTGCTTCGAAATAATTATACGGTAACATTAAACAGTTTTAGTCTTGTTTTTCATTATTTACCTTATAATGGATTAATTTCTAACTTAAAATCCTACTACCATAAACGTACTCTGTTAAATTAAATAATTCTTTTTGTTGAGAAGCTTTTTCTCGCATCTCTATAAATTTATACCTTTCGTTTTTTTATAAGCGAATATTTATTAAATTTTAACGTAATTTATGAGCTTATTATTAAATTTCATGTAAATCATATAAAGTAATTCAATTATTTCATCATTTTGTTCAAAACTATTTGACTTCTAATCGGAATACATTTATTTACGTTCACTATCTTTCTCTCTACGAATTCGGCTTATAATTATACTCTATTTATAAAATATTTTATATTTTCACTATATATAATTATATAATATTTACTGAATCTGCTTTGAATGTAAAGAAATAATTCCGGTTGAATATCATATTTCAGAATCATAAGATTATTTGTTTCTTATTTGTATTAGATGCAACACATTTTTCCTGATTAATTACATTATTTTAATTTTATATAAAATACAAGTTATATCTATAAATTACGGAATACGGTAGTAGTATTAAAATAATTTGAAAAGGAATTTTCAAGTAAGTGATTCTGCAAGTATAGATATGAAATATTTCAAAAGTAATATTGCGAACTCTCACAAATCGTATTCTCGAATGAAGAAAAACTATTTCTATAAGTACATATGTATATATAAAATATTGTAAAAAATATTTTTTATATATTTACTGTCAATGCAGATAATTTTTTCTGAAACTTACTAACTTCTGCTTTTCTTCATATTATATTAAAAAATTATAAACAATGCATCAACTGAGTTTAATTGATCCCAACATTCTAATTTAATTTAATTTAATTTAATTTATTTTTTTTTCTTCATTAATACAATATTGGAGTAAAGAAAAAAGAAGTAGACATTTATGAAGTATTAAACGATTTGAATACTGCATAAGGTTTGTAATAACATTCAAATAGCCTGATTGTCTTTTAAAATTTGTAAATTTATCATGTGATAAACGTAGAATGAAAATCTTAATAATTAACTGCTGCCACTTACAGTTTATCTTATTGTTACTTATTACTATATTTCAATTTCTGGGCTTCTATATTATTTACTCTTGAAATTTTGCATACTCGCATAAAATGTACATATACACATACGTCTATTGCAAATATGAGATATTTGTTGGCATGAAGAGTGTGATTGCTGAATAATGAAATGAGATGAGAATTATATGCTAATAATATATAATACATAATTGTGTATTATTGTTGACTTTGTTAATTGATTTCTTTTACGTCTAATAAACGTTAAACAAAAAATAAAATGGAAATTAACTCTGTACGTATCTAAACGAGATATAATTACAGAAATACATTTAATTAGAAACGGCAATGAATGTGACAATAGCAATTTAATTTAGAAAAATTAATAGAAATTGAATTTTTTTTAATAATTCATTTATCAATATTGTGTCGATATATATATATTAATCTGTAATTGTATCAATAATGTTTAAAATAACAAGAACTTACATTTTAATTCATAGGTAATTCTTAATTATCTAGCAAACATAAATTAATTTTTATAAACAAAATTGAATGTTCCTATTGATCTACGGCCAAATGAAATAAACTATTAGAGCGAATCTTATGATTAATTTCAGATTATTCGGATCCAGATACTCATAAATTTGTATATTGATGGAAGGGTAATTAGAAATAAGACGTAAAAAATGGAGATTAAAATTTTAGGAAAGACAAAATGTTTGTCGAAAAGACAAACGATTCGTCATTCTTAAATGTAAGTGATATTTTGTCGAGACTAAAAATTAACTTGGAAAACGATGTCCGAACAAAAAACCGCATCACATTAGCCCTTTCTTAAAATCCCTTAAAATTCGTTCGGTTGTCATTGTATATAATTAGAGGATCAGTTGTCTTTGTGTCATTGATCTTTTCTAACGTCATTGCAACCGATATCGCTGTCTCGAAGTCTTGGCTAATTCTTGGCATTGGCTAAACCACGGCATTCCTTGGGTTGTGGTTGTTGCGACGAATATTTTTCTTAATTCAATTATTAGATGCACCTCCTCCTTCATGCGGCTCAATAGTTAATAAATGAGCCTTGATCGCGCGTTCGCCTCAATTATTATTGAAGAATTTTCTAATATGAAATTGTCTGCTCGAGTCGTCGGCATACCCATTAGCGCTTAATATATATTCTCAGTTACGTATCCTTTAGCACGATGATTTAGCGCGAAAAATTAGCCTATCGCTTAGGTTATAGTTAACTATCGCTAAAGTCATCGTTGTCGTTAATTTAATTTCCACGATATGTGGATCTATTGGCCTTTCCTGTAAGTTTTTCATTTCTAAATGTTTTCATAATAATTTACTGTGATTTTTATTATAACGTTTGAGGTCCGAAACCTCTGCGATACTTACTAATACGTGACGACAATTCAAGACCTATTAAATACATGAAAATTTTATTATTTCGATTCTTTCGTCATCCATCAAATACTGAATGGCGCAAAAACTTTTCACTGTACATAACTATATTTTCCCCTCTTGCACGCCCTATATTTTCCTATATTCTGCCATCTTGACTACACGCCTGTATCATCCCGTAACATTATTTGTCGCAGCTTGCTTTTCTCTAGTTGCGTTATTAATTGTTTTTACCTCTAATATCACCGCTACTCCGGAATCTCTAAGAAAATTCGTGCTTAGACGAGCTTTAATACAATTTATATTCCGACTCGGCGTCCAAGTCATTATTGTACTTGAATGTTGTCGGCTACGTTCAGCCTAAGTAAACGGCCTGTAACGTTGAATAATTAAAATTTGGTGGTTGCAACTTCTAGTGAAAAATTATGTGATAGGTATGTGTCCTAATCCTCTAGCCCGTCATGATTTTGTGATTTTTTTTTCAATTTGTGACACAACAAAGCTCTTATCTCAATGTCGTGGACAATCGTGTCGAATTTTCGCGATCTATATAATTTGCCGTATTTCGCTGGACTTTGGAAGAGGCTCGAGGCCTATGCTTCGGCGTCAATCGGGCCTCCGTCTTCCGTAGATGCTCTTCGGGCAAGTTCCGCGATGGCAAACCCGCGCACCGGCGGGTCACCGAACTATCCGTCGGCTCCCTGTTCCCCTTAACTCCTTACCACGACCACTACGAGCTCTCGACTCAACATTCTTTAATAATTTGTACTTTTAATGATGAAATATGAAAAAGTACGTGGGAATAGCGAACTAAGAAGATAATCGACTATTGAAATAAGATGAGGAATGTAAGAGGCAGTGTAATGAAAAGTAAGAGCCGTATAATTTCGTAAGATTAATTAAATAATGAATCTTAATCCGCGTGGGCGCAGTTTTTATAGAAAATAAAGGGTTGTACGTAAAATTTAATGAAGCATTCGTAAAGAAAAAGAGATTCTTGATTCATTCATTTGGCGGAGAGGAGTGAGGAGGAAAGCCGATCTCTTTAGGCTTATCAAGATAGAAATGAAAAGTTATTTGAGCGGGCTAAGGCAAGAAAAAATATCTTGAATAATCATAGTGTAAAATGACGTTTAGGCTCACGTTCTCGTTATTATTAACATTATAAATTATTATAATTTTTCCAGAAACTTGTTAATTTACTTGTTAATTCATAAGATTTCTTTATTAACTCCAATTGGGTGAAGTGAGTTAGTCAAGAGTCGAAAACAAAAATATTTATTAAAATTATTTGCATTAACAAAGAAAATTTGAAAGAATTTCATAAATTTTTAGTAAATTTATGAAAATTTACTCTCTCTCTCTCTCTATATATATATATATAATTTTTAAAAGATAACGTGATTGTAAATGCTAAACATTGTTTAGCATGAGAAATTTTAAATTAAGTAATAATTCTACTGAGCGTATAAAAATAAATCATCAATACGAGTATCAGATTTAAAAAATGGAGAAAATTATTGTAAATTTCTCTTTTCATAAATTTTTACTAAACTTTCATACATACGAATCGTCCAAGATATATATTATTTAGTTAATACTTAACTTTTGTCGAGTCTACACTGATTCATTTTAAATAACTTGCAATTAAACGTCAAAGTAAAATATATGCCTGCTTGCCAAAATTATTGTGTCCATCGTTAGCGCGTAAAATAAACTATTTTGAGAGTAAATGAAAGAAGTACGAGTAGTTAAATGATATCGCTTGTTTTTCGACTAGTGAGTACGTTATTGGGGTAAAAAAAAAGTGCGAATGCTCAAAAATAGGGTATTATTTTTCATAGGTGTATACGAATGCACTGAAAGGCGACATCGTTAATAGAGAAGCTTGCGGATGCTGGAGGAAAATGAGTTGGAGGGGGTAGTGGGTAGGGGAGTAGGGAGTAGGTGTGTGTGTGTGGGGGGCGAGGAGGATTTATAAAAGCAGGATATTGAAAAAGTATCGGTTCGTGGAAGAGTCGTTTTTGTGTTATCAATCCCAGGTCGACTTGGCCGTCCGACTTCCAAGCGCTCGACATGCCGCCTTCTTCTCCTTCCGTCCCTGCCCCTCATTCGGCCCATCTATACCCACTGAGCCGCTGCCATGATAAATGCAATTCTTTATCAGAGAGTGTGAGGCAAAGGGGAATATTTCTCGGCTACCAATGGCTCAGGAAGCCATGGGGCCATAATTCCTTAGCTCAGTACGTCATGAAAGCTTTTTGAAATACAGCAGTTGGTTATTGCCTCTCTCCATATCCACTAATGAGTCAGAATACTTCCTTCGACTTCACGATCCTCTCAGATTTTTCCTTTTATGCCCTTACCACTAAATGATCCTGGGTAGAGAGATGTGGATTTATGAGGACCGAAGGTGTTTCACTTTTTACGGAATAAAGTCAGTACTACACACAATAGATTTACGTTATTACGCCCACAAGTAATTCACGATATCAAAATTACGAGCTTTATAAATCATTACGAGATATTTTCAATAATTCCTCATTATTAAACAAAACATAGAAAAAAAACAACAAAAAAACAAAAAAAAAAGAAAAAAAAGCATGATCAGTACGCTTAGTTTTAAAAATTTATAGATTTTTACTTAACTAAAGATTTATAATAAAACAAAAAATAAATAGTTTGCCACTTACTTTCGTGCTCGACTGCGGAGTTTCGGAATGGAGTCTAAAGTCTAAAATAAACACTCTCTTTTCCTCTTGAACAGAGATACGAAAGGGATTTAAGAGGCATTAAAATTTATTATTTTAATCGAATATGAAATTTAAAGCTCAGCCCTACTTACTATACTTGTTGGATACTCTTGTTGGAAGCTATTAGAATAATTTGCCTTTTCAGCTTTTCAGCACTTGTCATTGAATAGATTTGTATTTAGCGATAAAAAATTGCAGAACGAAGGTAAGTTATGTTATGATATAATCTTTTATATAGCGAGTCATATTTCAAAATTTAGTGCTCCCTCATATTTATGAGCTTGTTTTCATTCCCTGCTGCTGCTCATGCTGCTCCTGCTGCTCCTCTTCCTACATTTTATCACTCCTCGAAATATTTACCTCTATTTAATTATTATTAATATAATAATATTCCTTTACACGTGTTTCCACCCTTAGGCCGTCCATTCATTCCAAAAATTACCAAGTATTGTTAATTTTTATTGTTGAATGAATTAACACTTTTATCCAATTTTATATAAAATGCGGATGGCAAGTGGCGTCGAGCTGTATGGCGTAAATTTATCATCGGATCATCATTGCTGGACAGGTACAATTATCGACGTGTCAACACATATAAGTATACAATAAATACTCGAATTAAACAACTGGTTGTTTCAATTGACGTAAAACTTGTGTAATTGTTCTTTTATCCAAACATTTATATTTCAATTTTAAATCATGTATATTTAAATCCCGCTTATTTATCTCTACTCTATTATAAGTATTTATGATTTTGATATTCTATGAAATGACGGCGTCCATCGGTAAGATTCGCAAAATGTATTGATAGCGCTAAACATGTCAGCATTAAATAATTGTTTAATGCTGATACGAATTGAATTCGTGAAAAAGCTTAAATCGTATCGGCCCTGAATATTTCATGCACTGCACAATTAATTATCTTGTAGATGTGCATGTAACTGACAATGTAATTGCCGTTGTAATCATTGTACATTAAAGTAAAGAAAGTAAGGGCTTATTGCCCAGAGAGCTCATCACGCTTTAAGCAACACTTCGTTTTAATGTAGCGATTCGCGTTGTTTGATTTATATGGAAAAAGCATGCATTGAAGTAATAAAGTATAAATGTGAGAAAATAGCGGTATCTCGTGATGAGAGAGTGTCGTGCTTAATAACAAAGGATACTGCGGTATAATTTATATTTCGCTTGGCTGTGTAATTCCAGCCCCAGTTACTCCAATTAATTTTAAAACAGTCGCTGAGTAATAATATCGTAATTATTATTGCTATACTCAACACCGCCGGCTTTCCCTTTAATCATCGTTACGTAATGATTAATTTTTCATTCGTCGTATTACGAATCCTGAAGAATCAATATTTACGTTTGCTCTGAATATTCAACGGGTTCAACGGCTAAGTCCACCGATGGATCAAATCTACGTCTTTTGACTAGAGTCATTACCACCACCTTCATAAGCTCGGTGAACACAGGCAACTTTGAACTCCCGTAATTAAATAGCCTTGCCAGCCCTGTAAATAGTATTTATATAGTAATTAATTAATTAACATCCGCTTTTAAAGTGTCCGATACTTACCAAATATAGATAAATAAGTAAATTTAGAGCTTGTAAATATTACTTGAGAACCACCATTGGTTCTTAGATTTTCAAAAGAGAAGCAAAGAAAAATAAGTATTATTATTATTATTATTATTATTATTATTATTATTATTATTATTATTATTATTATTATTATTATTATTATTATTATTATTATTATTATTATTATTATTATTATTATTATTATTATTATTATTATTATTATTATTATTATTATTATTAGGGAGCGAATTATTTAAAGAGGAGACTATTTATTTATTATGAATTTACTTTCTAGAGGTACATTTTTATATCCACGATACTTTATAGTATTGGTTATTTTTTGACGACGGGCGAGCTTCGGAGGATAGGTCATCGGTGCTTCTCGGTTTAAAAGTGAACCCAAGCGGTTTCTACTGTAAACTGCGATTAAATAGTTACATTAAAGCGCTTGTGTTTGGGCAACGCTGACAAGGAAACTGTCTCGCATTATATAAATTTCTCTCATCTCAGCAATTCAGCGCGTTCGTCCAGGGTAAATTCAACCATCGTTCACATCGTCATCACCGCTTGTCTATTAAAGTCGGATGACTTGGGATCCTTACCCGACTTTCATACCCTAACTCTACCACACAACCACACAACCACACACCCACACACACAAATATATATATATATATATATATATACTACGAACGGCACCTACTTGGAGAAATTACCTCTTCGCTGACATGGTTTTATTCAAACCGTTACATCAACAGTCCAACATAGAAGTTGGTATTCCTTGTTTTTATTTACAACGTCCTAATATTGTAAGCCAAAGTGATATTCCATGCGATCAGAATGATTTAGTTAAAAAAATATTTGGATTAAATGAGAAAAAAAGGATTTACTGTCGTCGTACAAATATTTTCCCTTTGTATTGTATAAAATACACATTCATACGATTTATATGTTGAAATAAGGATTATATTTTAAAATAATTAAAATTTTTAAACGATTAATTTTATATCAGGTTATTGATTTTTTTAATACTGTAAAAAAATGATTTTAGATTATAAAAGTTTTTAATAACAATTATTTAAAAAGAAATTCTCATATTTGTTTGTAAACACGTATAGTTAAACCAAATAAAGAAGTAATTATAAAATAATTATAATTTAATTAAAGTACTGACTTTGATAAGTATTGAATATTAATAGAAAAAAATGTGACAAAATTAATATTTAAAATAAATGCATTTACATTCTCGGGTATCTTTTGTTAGATCATAAATATCTTTCAAGTATGCAAATAAAGTTATTTTTTAGAATCAGTTTTACAATTTATAATGTCGATTAGCCTTTCTGCTGAAATAATATTATGGATATAATATAAATTTGTAAAAATATTAAGTGAAATACAAAAGATCTTGAATAAATTATAATTTCATAATCAAAATCGTGATTGAAATAAAAATTTTATTTCATACATCAAGCTTCAGTTCAATTGTAGTAATTATGATTATAATTCCGTAATAATAATAAGTATTTATAATTTTTCATAATAATACGACAAGTGTACGAAAGGAACCTACTCGAATCGAATAGGCGACTTATGTGTGCTGTGTTATGAAGATCAAATCATGTATATATGAAATTTACGTAGATGAGTATGAAAGTCATCAAAGCTAAACGTAATTCAACTAATTTAAATGTACTTTATTTCTATATTACGTAAGTAATAATAATTATACTGCATATTTTAAAGTAATTAGAAATGGTAGAATATACAAGTATATGTAGGGAGACCAAAGACGGCAGTAGGTAAGCCTGTGTTGCGTGTCCAGTGTTACATTTGTGTGCAGGTGCGTGGGTGACGACTGATGCGCGCGTGTGTTTAAAGTTTGTTTTGTACGTAAAGGACTTATCCGGAGGACTTCATACTGGACTCATTGCAAAGTGAGAGAGGAAGTAGAAGGGAGGGGGGCGGGCGGTGATAGAAAGTGGACAGAGAGCGAGATAGAGAGCGAGAGAGAGAGAATAAGAGGGGTCTAGGCTATTTTCGTAGTAAAGACTAAGAGGGAAAGCAGACGATATGGCAATATACGAAACTGGGCTATAACGCGTCACTCGCCGGGAAATTAACGTCTGTTCCATAAGAGCTTTGAAATTTGTAGTTGAGTGCGGTTATGCATCCTCCTTTCTCTCTTTCTCTCCCTGACTCCGCTCCCCTTGCACTTATTACGTTGTTAT
This sequence comes from Ceratosolen fusciceps, assembly GCA_018883505.1. Classification (NCBI taxonomy): domain Eukaryota; kingdom Metazoa; phylum Arthropoda; class Insecta; order Hymenoptera; family Agaonidae; genus Ceratosolen; species Ceratosolen fusciceps. The sequence goes on from RCIC01000005.1 coordinate 9,356,978, forward strand.
GCTTCTCCATTGTTTCCACCGAGTACTTTTGAATACATGAATTTCAATAGAAAATACTCTCTTACGTGCAATATAAAGTATATGGTCGTGTGAAATGCAGGTTCTTACCTTTTAACAAATACGAGTACCTATTCACGTCTGAATTTTATCTTTTTATTTATAAATTATATCTCATTTACAAGCAATAATAATGTTTCGCCAACGCTTCATTATTTTAATTAATTGCAGCTTCAACCTGTTAATCGTAATCATAATTAAGTTAATATAAAGATTTTGAAATATTTATAACATAATCAACAGTGTCCAGTCGAATACGAACATTTTTTACCTCACACTCAGTACTTATAGTATCAATAAGATATTCCAGGTGCTATTATTTACATACGAAGCTCAAGAAGAAAAGAAAAACACCGAGTAAAGCTGGGAATTAAAAACTTTCCTTCTAAATAAATGTATCGCTTATCCTCTATGTACAATTGAAAAACGTAACAAAGTAATCTAGTTTATCAGAGGGAGGAAAAAAGGAGAATAAAGAGAATTGAGAGAGAGAGGGGGGGTGTGTATCCAAGTCTTGCGGGAGTCGGTGTGAGGGGAGCTTTTAAATCTTTTTCGGCTTTCTTTCTGGTTACGAAACGATTTCTCTCTCGAGAATTTCCTAACCTTCCGAAGCAGAGCCATGCTCAGGAACACTCCGCCGTGAAAATACGTAAAAATGAGCCGTAATTTTTCAGAATGCGAACTCACGTGGATTAAGAGGGTCGGACCGCGTTTCCCTATCCTTCCGGCACGTGAAATTGATCGCGACTCGCTGCGGCTTCGGATTCTTCTTCTTTTCTATCATTCCCTTCGACTCCCATACTCTACTCTCCTCGCCGACTCGAGTTTTGAGGTTAGGTTTCTTTCTTTTTTTTTTTTTCACCTTGGATATGAATGAAATTTATTATTCGCAAAGGAAAAACTACCGCCGCTTTATAATATCTCGACGAACAATTATCTGGGGCAAATAATATTTATAACTTCATCTGTTCAAAAAATTATATGTATATATAATCTCTAACTATCTTGTACATTTTGTTTACTTTTAAACTTATAACCATTTGATCTCTGTAATAAGATGGCTCGAGCATACTATTATAGGAGCAAACAGACGCGAGTACGAAAAATTCTTATCTGCAATATTGTTCTATTTAAAATTTCATTCCTTTTGTTTAATTAAAGATATAACCCAATGTTATTGCTTTTAATAATCTTTACTTTCAAACAATAAGTGAATTCAAAATTTATGTTTTTATTCGTTTTTATATTCTATATTCTTTACTAAATTTTATTGATATTCAGGATCAGTTGTTTTTAAAATAAAATATAAGCATTATACTCGCAAGTACAAACTTTAACCGTATCTAATGCCAACAGACTCTACAAAGGTTTATACATGTTCCTTTTCTATCGCAATGAATGCTGTTCTTGTAACTATTTATCTACACACACACACACACACACACACACACATATATATATATATATATATATACACACACAAACCTTAAAAGTTTTTAAATAATTTACAATATAAAGAATAGCTTCTAAAGCGCATAAAGAGTTTAAATAAAATCTGAAATATAAAAAAAAAACAGTAACAACTACATTCATATAGAAAAAATTTTCTTTACATAATACTATGATAACGTATTGGAATAAGCTTACAACTTTAAACAATTCATTGTAAAATTTTAAAGATTGATCTGACCGAAATCAAATTTATAAAAGTTTTATAAAATAGAACATTTAATGTTAAAGTAATATTTAAGAACTTGTCAGAACTTTATTTAAGTATAATCCATAAATTTATGCAGAAGTAAATATCTGTATTATTGATATCAAATTATTATTTATATAATCATAAAGAAAATATAGAAAGGTGATTAAGTATATTCAAAATATCTATTTATAAGTACTATTTTTTTAATTACTAATAAATCATTTACATATTTATATAATCATTTATTAACAACAATATATTTTCCCTTTTTCCATAAAAATATCTGAAATTTTTAAATAAATTATTGTACGTAAAATTATAAGTAATGGATTAACGAATTTGTGTTAAAAGCAGAATTTTATAAAGATATTCTCTAGATAATCGATATTGTCCTTAAGCATTGGAACTAATAACAAATTTTCAATACATATTCTTATCAATTATTATATATTTTATACTGTTCCTTTAACATTAATCCTAGAAGATACCTTATAATAATAATAATAATACATTTTTAGTGATATTTTAATTATATAATCTATATTTAACTAAACTTAACAATAAATTTAATTTTTTTCAAAATATAAAAAAATACAATTAAAATTAAAAATACAGAAGGGTATTTCAAAAATTATTTATATATAAAATTTTAAAAATTTATAATATTATGGTTTGATATTCTAATCAACGAGATTTCTTATGTTTAAATAATATTAAAAATATGCTACTAAATATATTATAATACTAAATGCATCAATATTGTGATTGAAATTTAAAAAAATCAAACTTTTATTATTGTATATAAAAGATATTTTTTTAAATTTATAGCCATTTGTAAAATCGAAGAGAAATAGAAATTTATAACAGTTTACAAGTTATTGTGATACAATTTTAGCACAGATTTGGTTAATAATGAAAAAGAATTTTTGTTCAGAATTAGTTTCAAAATTTTCAAAATGGAATGAAAAGAATAACTAAAAGTATTGCATTGTAAAAAGTACGGAAATAGGTAATGTAATTGAAGATTTTACAATTGTATATAAATTGAAAACGTTTTCGCTAATAAAATGTAATAAGAAGAGATTTTTATAGCATAAAATTCTAATTAAATTTTCTATAAAAATGAATATTACAAATTTGAAAATTTTAATCTCTGACTATTGTTTGTAGCAATATAGACCCGGAAAATCTTATCTCAAAAGCCTGTTTGTGTATCGAAAGTATTTATTATAAAACTTCATTAAAGTTTTTACCATCAATTTAAAATTATTAAACTATAGAAGAAATTCGTATTCTGTACTTCGATTTTTCCAAGTAACGTAAGTATATATAATTTGACGTGTATGGTAATCGGCAAATAAAACTGATAGTTCTAAGAATTTAAATAATCTAAATTGTAATTTAGTTAGACGCTCATTACTTGTATTTTTTACGATTTTTACAAAGGGTACGTTCGATATAATGTATTTAATATTTATTAAACATATTACGGAGTATGAATACGCTTGAAAATATTTATTATTACGCTAAGAATGAAGACGTATATTGCCAATGGACTCCAATTATTATCAGCTCAACGTTCTATGCTTTTATAAATATTAATAGTTCATTATGCGCTTGTTGATAACGAGAACCTAAATATTCCTTTCAGCTAATACTTCATGTATGTACGTTAACGAAACGCCGTCGAATTAATGTTATTAAAAATTATTTAATTGAAAATAGTAACTAATACCCGGTTTGGTGTATAGGCTAGGAGAATTAATAGATTTTCTCTATTAAAAAGTACTTTTATAGTTTTTTTTCCGATGAATTTCCAATTTATTATCGTTTATTTTATTATTTGCTGTTTATATAAAGTAGTCAGTTGTATGTATTATTTACACCAGAGGTTGAACTACATGTAATACCATAAATTCTGATGTTCCGAGTGGCGTAGACAGAACATCAAAGTTGTCCAATATTCAGACATGAAAGCTAAGTACCTGTACGAAGGACACGCGATTAGCTTTTATCGTTATAATTTATATTGAAGACCCTTGGCGCATTGCATAAAATATTCCCTGAAGACTCGTATTTTCTAAGTCCTTTTCGCTATGGTGTGGATTACAATAACGATATTGTATAAAGTGAATTTATCTCCTGAAAATTTCAAGCGAACTTGCGGGAGGGATCGTTAGCTGTTTATTGTTAATGATAAAAGGGAAAGCAATAAGCGCGACTCAAGGGACGTGAAATATCGTAAATCGAATTAGGGAATTTGAGCCTCGATTATTTAAGTAATTGGACAACGATTTTATTTCTACGGAGATCATTTAGTTATTTCATGGTTATTTTCTATGAGTAATTGGAGAAAGTTTTTGAAAACATTTAATCGGATTATGGCGAAAAGGGAAAGTTATTTTCTTAAGGAACGCCGTATGTACGTACCTTCATCTCTTTACTCATGATCCATATATTAAACCTTTAATTAGGATCTATACTAGTCAGTCGTCGTAAATGAACAGTTAAAATCATCAATTATTGTTATGTATCAATCGTATCCTGCGACAATTGTAAAGTAATATTCTTTGTTAAAAACTCTTTTAGAATGTATTAAGATTATAAAGCGTAATTACCAGACTGTAAGATATAATGAAATTTTTTTCATTATACCGAGGCTAAACTATAGTCTCAGCACAGTTATACTCTATAAATGAATACGTCAAACGCGTTTATACTCTCATTTACGGGATGAAGAAATTAAGAGTAAAAATCCTTAATATTTTATTCTCATTGCTCGTTTCATTATGTAATTATTTTATCACGCTTTAGAGTATTTCTCTTATCCGGCATTCGGATTATAAGGAATTATTGATAATATGTCTGCTTGACTATCGAAAACCATTTTTCGCACAAGTTGATATAATTAAAGGAGCTCGATGGATTAGGGGATTTTCTACGGTCGACACGCAAGGAAAATAGAGAAGGGCTGCAAAGATCGTAATCGTCTGTGTCGGGAAAATGCGAAAACATAAATCTAGAGGAAAAAACTTACCGTTGTGTTCTGAAAGGAGTGAGCAAGAAAGATTAACAATATCAATTGCATACTAAAATTACTCAACGCGGCAAATACATACAGTCACTTGTTTGTGTTATTATATCTTGCACACTCGTCACTCACGTACATTATTATTCTCCACAATAAAAATACATCATTTCTTTTGTGGAAATTATTTCGTAAGATTTTCTACAGATAAATTTCCCTATGTAAAGTCATGAAATGTATTTCGGTTGCGTTTTTAATCGGATCGGGAGAAAGTCTTTGGGTTACTTTGTATTATAAATACGTCTTAATTTTAGAATTATTAAAAATTTATTATTCATCCCTGTAAGAGAAGAGCCATTAAATTCTCATCTTAAATCAGCCTTATTTTATATTCCCTATAGTCTTAAATATTCCTGCGTAATTTATAATTTTACCATTAATTATTTACGTGGTTCGATAAATAATTATATAATTTAAAATTTATTATACAGCAATGCGTCAGGTGTATCGGAATCTCCTTTAATTTGCAAATTATTAGGTTCAGTTTAAAATTTATATTTCATGAGTATAAGTATGCGTTTACATGAACGGAATACCGATTTTTCCGCTTTCTACGAGAAATAGTATAAATTTATGTTTGGCTTATTTCGCAGAGTGAATAATAGGGCTAAAAATCTTGTGGTATAATTAATATTCTTGTCGAGTGATGTTTTCAATGTTCTACGAAGCTTCAAACTTTCGAGCAAGTATGTGCTACTGTAGTTTTAATATAATTTCGCGCAGATTTATAATCAATTGTAACACGTCAACAATTCATTGTATATTCAGACAATTGATTTTTAAACTAATTCAGTTAGGGTATAAATATCCCTGGAACGTCGATACTTGGACTTATAAGTACGCAAAGTTATAATATGCCGATAGAAATGGTGTTGTAAATTCAAACTATATAATTGAAAATGGTTTGGAAAACTTTAAAGATACAACAAATGTTTAAGCTTGCATGTGGACACTCTTGGCGTATTCGTGACGTAAATTAAAGCAGATTTTGTTAACAATAGGACTGCAGCTATCGATCACGTGGAGTTGAAAATAATAAAATGATATTATGAAGGTCGTGCACGGAGAGGTGCCTCGGTGATGTGACCGGATTCATGAGGGGAGATCAATATAGCTCAAGTCAGGATCAAGTTAAGCGGATCCATCGGCTCATCCGAAGACGCTCTCTTCGTCCTTAGCCTCGACTGATTACTCAGCGCGGATGTATCGAATTCTCGATCGTAATTTTGTAGGAAAGCACAGGAGCTAATGACGCTGCGAGCACATCTATATTCCTTATTTCCGTCCTAGTTGCCATGCTAATGCGCATCCGACTTCCGGTCCAACGGGATCATAAAGGCTAATTAATATAATTACCCGGGATCGCGGGCACCCAGGATTATACAGCAATTTTACGAACTTGAAAATTTTATACGCATTAAATTTGACGCTACTCGCCTCTTCCTTCTCAATCTCACTCTCCGGATTACTCTTAATAAATCCTTAAGGTCTCCAAACTATTACTCCAAACTATTTTAATAATAATAATAAATAATAATTAATAATAATTAATGTTAATGATGATGATGACGATGATGGTGGTTGCGTGATTTGATTATTTATTGATAATTATCTCGAGGTCGCTCTAAGCGTTTATCCCCCTTGGAAATTTAGTCCAGTATTTTCATTAACTTTACGCCGAATACTTTAATACCGAACAGGTTGGCTGGCTGACAATTAAACGTAAACAGTTTTAATTAAAATCCGCATCCTTTGAACGAAGTCTGCGGATCCATTGACAGCTTCATGTGGATATTTACTTCCTTGGCATTCTTGCCTTCGCCCCCACCCCTCCCCCCATGTTCAGCCTCGGCGTCCAGCAAGAATTTGTTTATCAGTCAGGAGGACGCTCATTTCCACTGGGAGTAGCGAGCGAAGCCTCACTCACCAGACTCCGTAGGATTTACGCGGGGAACAGGGTCTTCGGACGGTGTCGCCGAAGGATTTTGAGATTTTCGAGGAGTGAAATAGTCTCGCAGGCAGAGCGTTTCACGAGCGACTACGCAATTTTTTTTTCACGCCCTCGAGGAAATTCATATCTGTCATTCGTACCAACTGTCGAATACACGAGGAATAAATACTTTTCTCGAAATCGAGCTTTAAGTATGAGGAAGGAGCGATGCTGCAGCAGAGTATTTGCGGACACGGAGGTCTCGCACAACTTGGGGAAGGTACTTTCCGAGTACCGAGTCGCCCGGGTAGGTAGACGCTGTTAAGCTACGCGGCGGCAGTATTTTACGAGAAATCGCTCGTTCGAATCGGAGGAGAGATAAATTTTTTTACTGTCGTTTCGTATATAGCTTCGAAATGTACACTTTTTTATTCTTTATTTGTGCCTTTTAAAACTTCGATTTTTATCATCTTTCTTCTTTTTTACAATGTCGAGCCCAATGAAATATATACCTTCGCAGATAAAACATCTCGTAATTTTCCTATTCTTTTTACCAATGCCCTAACTTTATTTTTTATCTTATTCAATTTTATAAGCAAACGCTTATCGACGTAATGATGGATTTTGCAGGATAAGCCGATTCTTACCAATCGGGGATTTCGGCTTACTTTCTTCATACGTCTCAGCAAAATGCTGCTTCCCGTCACCTTCACTCGCACATTACATACTATAACATCTCATATCCCGTCATTTTATTTATACAAGTATCCGAACTACACGATATTCTTCAATTATTACCTAAAATAAGTTTTATTAAAACTTTTATTAAAAAGTCTGATTTTCAATATTATTTAATATTAAATGGCTCGTTAAATCCTAACTAATTTACTCTATTTAATATTTGACGCTATTTTCTTTACAAACGTGAATTATTTAAAAATTGGGTCATCTAAGCTCTTTAATCTTAAAACGAAGCTAAAGTTCATTTTTTTCACTTTGTCCTTAACGGGGCTACTATTCGGGTCTCCCTTTCTTTTTCCCTGCCCTTATCCCACTTCCTCCCACCCTTATACGTAAATAATAAAACACGTTTTATATTAAGGAATAAGCGTCTCTAAGTATTTGACAGGTTGTATAGAAAAGATGTCAAAACGAGATGATGATGAGATAAAAATTTTCAATTGATGTAAAGTGTCGCGCTATTTTGACGTTTTTGTATTTGATAACGCAGCGCATCGATCATCCGCAACTTTCTATGATTGATGCTTGTTATACGTATCGATCGGCCTCGACTTTTCTAAAACCTGTGATTTTTACCTTTAAACTTTAACGCTAAGCTGTAAATGCTATTTGCCGAACCTATCCCCTGTACAATGTAAAATAATATTGTACAAAAGAATTATCTAAAGTATCTGTATCTAAAAATTATAAAAAGTTCATTGGAGTACAGGAGTACGGTTAGAAATATTTATAATACAATCAGGGCTATAATAATTTCTATAAATTACGTATTCTTTGTGCACTATGCATTCTTTGTTTAAGAAATAAAAGCATTTATTTTTCGACGAGAGTGCGAATCGGCTTATAAACTCCTTAAATTGTCTACGAGTAGGGAATATGTTAATGACAGTAACGGTAATAACAACAACAACAATAACAACAACAATAATAAACAGTAATAATAATGCCGATAGTTTACGGTATAGTTTGAGTAAAGTAATTGGGCCGCAGTATGTCGTAAATATTTTTAATAATAAATGACGAGTCTATGGATGCGTGAAAAGCCTAAGATTTCCCTGATTAAAGGAAAAAAGTCGATAGAGAGCAGCGGCGTATGTACGTCGGGAGATACCGGGCATCGGGTTCCCTCGCTCCTCGGCCAAAGCAGTAACAAACTGTTGAATATTTTTCAGCTAGCAGTTTTATCAATTCCTCCCCGGGATATAAACTCCTCGGGGAGTCTCGGGTGCGCATTAAATAAGAGCCGGGACGCATTCGCCGGCCACTGGCGAGCGAGTGTATTTTTCGGTCTCGGCTGCGAGGCCGTTTCATTGATATGCAGAGGGTATCCGCGTGTACACCGGCGTATCGCTCATCTCCCGTTGGCCGCTAAATTTAACGTCCGTCCGCAACTTCCGTCTGTCTTACGGGGCTTGAATAGACCGGCCAGCCGAGACTATGGCTAAGAAAATACAATGCCGAGCAACTACCGTTTCCGTCAACGAGCGCATAAATCCAGCTTTCCCGGGGGCTCTCCCAGGGCTTTCCCCATTATAGTGTCCCCGCGAACCCCAGAGCCTCCCTACCTATTACTAAATCAAATTTTTACAACAATTATACGCCCAAAGAGTCTTACTTAACAGCGACTTTCTTCGTGGGCTTTCGATCCAATGCTCAAAGGGATCCTCCTATTGATACAATAATCTAGCCAATGTCTCGTATATTATTCCGATAAAGCGTCCATTTATTTATATTTCCTTCCCCTAAGCTTTTATGAATAGTGGAATATAGATAGTAGCGCACAATTTATGGCATTAGCATTTACTTACGAGTGCAATCTAAACAATGGCGAATCCAATAGTGGAACACTGGTACCGTCTATTGTTTTGCAATCTTTTGACAGTATTCATTTGTACTTGTCGACTCTTTCGTGGCCATTTTAATGATTTAGAACGAAGAAAAATCTACTCAATAGATTAAAGTCTTGATGTACCATTGGAAATAAAATACGTTCTCGACAAGCTAGATTATAAATATGTGGGGAAAAAAAGAAAAGAAAAAAAAAAATCCTTTGAATTTCGTACTAATCATAGCCTAATGCTTTTTCAATATTTTATCAACCACTCTGAAAGCCAGATTATAAATATATATAGAAAAAGTCTTTTGAATTTTGTACTAATCATGGTCTAATGCTTTTTCAATATTTAATAAATTCTATATAGAAAATGAGAGATTCGAAAAGGCTTTTTTGTTGTTTCTTTTTCTTTTTTTTCTTTTCTTTTTTTTTCATTTATAATAATTATTAATTTTACTGTGTATTTTTTGTCTATTTTTTGTTAAATTTGTCCTTAAACTACTTTTCAATAATTCGTTCTACGTTAACTTATTTAAAAAGTATTTCACGAATCACAATCACTTATTATTAGATTATTATTTCGTTTGTGATTTCTTTCCCTTTATTTATATACAAGGAATAGTATTGGAATTTCGAATAATTTTTACTGTAAAAATATTTATTTTTATTAGTAGTTGCGTGAATATAAAAAATAAAATTGCTTATACGAATCCGTGCAATCGATGCATCTGACTTAGAAGGAGACAAGCGATTGTTGATAAAACGTTGGACGAAAGCATAATATGTACGTGGAAGCGTATATAAAAATTAGCGTCATAGGATGTAATATTAAAGAATTCAGTTCGGGTAATATAAATGGACTTTCTCGTCAAATATTACATGCGCACTAACAGAAGCAATAGTTCGGAAAGATTTATTTTCCCTCTAATCCAGCCGCTAAGTAAATCTAGCCAAGCGCTGTACGCCAGTGTCCGATCTTCTTTTCCGCATCTTTTCACGCAATCGTAACAGTTTCGGATGTTCATATTGCAAGTTGAGCGTGTCTCATTAATCCATGCGGTCAGAGTCAATCAACTCTCGCAACAGTTGATGTATACATCGATTAAATCTCCAATTTAGCCGTCGTGTGTAATCAGTGTGGTAATACCGCAGCTTTGGGGTGGAATAAGGTTAGAGCGACGGCTTCGCATTTCCCTATTTAGAGATCTATATTTCTGGCTGCTTCCCTATTCGTTTCTCTATCTCCCTTTAATACGACACGGGCCTATAAATCAGAGAATTTGTAGCATACATGAAACTTAACATCTTCGAGCGTAAGGTGTATTAATTATTATCCTGTTAGCCGGGGTAATAAATTTCCCTTATTTATACATTTACTGCCATTCTGCCAATAGACGTTTTATTAGATTTATTCCGAAATTACAAACTTACTCCGTTGTAATAAAAAAGCTGCAGTTTCTTGGAAAATTCAGGATTTCATTAATATAATACAGGTTTTTCCTAATTACTAAAGACATGTCTCCGGTAATAGATTTTCGCCTAATAGAATAACTGTATTAAATATGTAAAAGTTCTTACAAATTCAATACTTCAACGACACTAATAGCCTTATATAATTTACGTCATTTGCAGTTTTACATAAACTTTTATACTACGAGTAAGCATATGCCATAAAGATTTTGACGAGATCAAATATATCGATTCATTAAATAAATTAATTATACCTCTATCGTAACATTATATGTCGGAATACATTTTTTATTTATCTTCACATACGTGTTTTTTTAAATATAGAAAATTAAATTTTCAAATCTATCATTCGTACGTTTCGTTCGATTGATCGACAGAAAATTGACGACAATACAGAAAATACCAAAACTAATTCAAATTAATTTTAAAATAAATATTAAAATACATTTATTGAATGAATTGTTAGTTTCCAACAGAATTAATTTATCAGAAGAAGTTGTTAATTCTTCGTTGTTAGTGGGTAGTAAAGATTTCAAATAAAAATAGCCGATGTAATGAATTTAATTATTGCTAACTACAAGTAATATAAATTCCTTTTTTTATTAAATTCATCAAAATATTGCCTATAATACTAACTTTCTGGATTTACGGCTAATCGTTTTACGAGACTCCGAGTTCATTATGAAATTAAAGACTCGGAATTGTTCCCAACATGAGCGCATACGTGACTTCCTTACAATTCTACATTTGTGTTCATCTTCTAATTCGAATTAAACGTCCTATGTATTAGTTTTACTAATATATACAGCTCTTGTTATTTATATTACAAGTTAATGTATAGCTAGAGCCTTATAACCTTAATATTTTATTTGAGAAGGGGGATTAATTTAAACATATTCGGGTATGAAAGGCTGTATGAATTGTATTTATTTTTTATTGAAATTTGTATTCTAAGGCGATATCAGAATTTAAATGATTTGTTTGGCAGTAAAGTTAATGGAAGCGCTATGCTTTTCTTCTCTACTAAAAATAATTTATAATTTGATACTAATCGAACTGATTCCATTGCTTAGTGACGATGGACGACTCGACCAATCTGTATTGATAGAAAATACGGGCAGTCTTTTTAAGAGATTATTCTTAGCTTAAATGATCAATCCTCAATTTTTTGCATAAAATGGGAGGGTTAAGACACAAATTCCCTGATTAAAAGCTTAATTAATTTTTCACGGGGATTCATTCACTCTCAACGTTTTAATCAAGATAAATTATGTAAAAAAAAATAGAATATTCGAGTTAGACAAGTAGAGCTAGCGAGAGAGGGGGGGAGTAGGGGGAGTGAGAGATTGATGTTAGGGGTGTGAGGCAGCGGGGTCGAAGGGGGAAAGCGAATCGGCGTATTAATTCTTATTTCTCGAATGAGAGCTACTGGAACTCAGCCAGTTCGAAAATAGTAAAACGTTTTTCATCTACCTATGTTCTTTGTTTAATCAAGCGAATAGTTCTAATGGAAATATATTTCTATTATTATTGCACCACTTAATCATCTCAGCTGAAAATCTTCATCTGAGATTAGATACATAGAAAAGCAGTTTAACTGGAATGAGCCATTTGGAATATTTGCTGCGGACACTTATGTAAATGATAACCATTAGTCTTTTATTATTGACGGTTTATGATTTATGATTTTTTTTATTGCCGGATAAGATTCTTTGTCATAAATAAATAAAATATGGCCATTTTATTTGTAAATATAATCTGAATATTGGATTTTTCTATTTTGTAAAAATTAAAGTATTGAATAACGAAAGATAAAAGAGATAAAAAAAGGTTTTATTAAAAAAATTTCAGCAATATTCCGTTGGACAGAAAAAGAATTCTCTCAAATCCTTTCATTTTCCTTCGTATTCTTCTATATTCTGCAAATGTTTAGATAAGCAAAATCTCCTGGTAAGTCTGTTTGCGTTCTTACCCATAATATGAAATCAAATCGTATGATATGAATGATTATCCGAACTCCATTTTACCCTTATTGTATCGACTAAAACGAATAACAATATGCATTTATAAAAAAAAAAAAAATTAGAACAATTAATTAAAACGGAATTGATTTATGCTTAAGGAGATTGAGCATTTTATTGTACTTGAATTAAAGGTACATTAAGAAAGTTAAGGCCTTAATTCTTTAATTAAAACGAATAAATATTGATTTTTTTAATACTTTGTCGAGGCTTCGCAGGCGTAATATTTTTTTGATAACTATCATTTTTCTTTTGAAATGACAATAACTTTTACTGTTTAATCAAGAAATTTTTTATCATAATTATTCGACACTAAGTCGGATGCCTTTCTCAAAACAATTGATTAATTACCTCATTTAATTAAAAGAAAATGAAAATCTACTTTCTTCTTCTTATTTTTATATATTATTATCACATTATTACATTATTTGTTAAATTACCTATATGATCGATGACTTTACGATAAATCCATAAAAATATTTCCTAATCGATATTATTCTCGTAACTTGTTTTAAAATAATATTACAGCTATAATAAATATTTATGATTTATATAAACAAATGCGAACGAATGTGTATTAATACCAAGCAACGTTATTAAAATGGTAAAGTAATTATTAAAATTTATAATTATAATACATGTGATGTCGGTTCACGTAAATAAAACGGGATCGTAATCTGAGAGTTACAAAAGCGTTTCTTTGGATCAATTCGCTCATTGAGCCTAGACATAGGAATACTATTGCGCTTATACGTAGCAAATGTATTTGTGAGGCGCCAGAGTCGATGGCGCCTTCATGTCTTAAAAAAAATTGTCTTAAACTACAGCTCATTACTGAAATGGAAAATATGCTTAGCTCGAAATTCGATACGATGTGTATATAGTCGTGGATTTCTGTTACACTTATGACGTAAATTCAAATTAAAGAAAGTAATGTAATTTTTTATGTTTTGTTCGTGCAACAATTACATATGCGGTATGTGCTACGTACATTCCATAAGATTGAAAGCTTTTTAACTAATGTAATTAAAATATGGTCTACTTACATTGCTTAATTTATGTACTATAAGATTAATTTTTAATATTCAGTTTTTATAACTAAATTATTTATAATAATTAACATTGTAAAATCAGTTATTTGAAACACTTAGTTTCATCTTCAATTGAATTTAGTTGAAAATGCCGATAATCATAAATTATAGGAAACTTATTAACCGTTTCATTGAAATTTAAATTTTCTAAATTAAAGTTTATCTACGTATACAGATAAATTTCTACGGAAACTTTCCTTTATTCCTAGAAATGTTTATTCAACATAACATTATTATATACAAAAATTACTAATTATTTCCTAGCTTAAAAATAAAATTTTTAATATCAGTATTATAATTTAATATATGCGTTATTCAAATTAAAATTAACAAAATCAGTAATTAAGCAACTAAAATAAGAACTTTTAAATGTATGAGTTTAATAGTTTATTCGTTAAAATTCTCATTAATGTAGATCTAGAAAGAACAGTAATAAAAAAATGCTTTGAACTTTTCATTCAAAAGTCTATTTTACCTATAAAAGTAGTAAAATATTTTTCTAATAAATTAATAATTTAATAAAATAATTCTACATGCACATTAAAATGTAATAAAATTACAAAGTTATAATACAAGTATTTCTTTATAATTTCTGCGATAAATTTAAGAGAATTTAACAGAATATAATAATTATTTCTATAATAATTACTGAAAATATGTAAATTTCTATTTCTATAACTGATATATAATGAATTTTTGTTCCTTCATACATAATGAAATATTAATGATAATTTTAATAATTTTTTAAATAAATTGTAGTATTTTGTTGACAAAAAAATGTCTTCTAAACAATATTGTAAAAATTGATTATTATTAAATTTTCAAACCTTATTTTTGAAGTTTAATCATTTTCATTTTTTAGTTATCTTATTTAAACTATGTTCGAGTCCATTCCTTCAAAAGCCCCTTAGAAAAAAGAAAAGCAATAAACAAAGGTAAAAGGTCTGTGTGCCTTCGAGTCAACATGTATCGGAAACCCGATACTTTAGGCTCGTCGGTACGAACAAGACCCATGTGGGGAAAAGGCAATGAGAATTTTCCAGAGAGAGTCAATACTTCTTTAGACTGTTACGAGAGAACATCGTGCGATTTCTCGTTGCAGTGTATCCGAATAATAAGTATTTTAATTAGTTAGAATAGTAGTTATTATAGTTTAGTTATACGTATTCATAGGTTGAGTATCGGAATTAGAACGTGTATCTGTCATTGCCGTGTGAGAGGCAGAGTGTGAATCTCTGGGTGAGTTCACGTGTGTCGATTGCCTGCCCCCCGTGTGGATAGCTGTACACCTGCGCGTGTACCAACCGATTGCTGGACCCCGTTAGTGGTGTAGCAGCACCTTTGTGTGTGTGTGCCAATCGCTGGTTTCCGTGTGAGCGCAGCGGTTGCTTTGGGTGTGTGACAATTAGTTAAAGTAAGATAACAATTGCTAATATATTTGTAATAATACGTGCGTAGGAATATGCATACCAATATTAATTATAGAAACTAGATATTAAGTTGCGCAACTTAAGTACCCGGCTTTTTCCTTCTTTCCTGCAAAAGAAGGTATTTTACGCCTAGCACGGCATTTTCCTCCTTCCGCACAGAAGGAGGTTTTTTATGCCTATAGGGACCATTACAAGAAAGATCTTCTTTTATTCAGACTTATTTATATGTGCCAATTATTTACCCGCCACCTCATCCCTTCCTAAAACATTTTTAATAGTAATAAACGCTGCTATAACTAATACATGTAAAAAAATTTCAAATTCATTTGGTGATTAATAGATAAACAAATATTGTGTAAACGCATAATATGTGCATTGACGAATTTATGAAAATAAATAACATTGTCGAAAATATAATTCGCGATAAATACCGTTTTTTCAACGTTTTTGACAGTATAAAAAATTCATTTGTGAGAATAAAGGAATATGGATTAAATTTCATAGGGATAATAAAAGTTGTTCAATACGCATATAGTGCACAAATAAACCGCATTTTATTAGGCATTGGTGAAAAATAAAATTTTTTAAAATTTTTTTATAAATAAACGACTTGCATTAAAATATAAATGGATGTTCTTCAATAGCTTGAAATTTTTTGCTTTTCATGTTTCATCTTTATCGAAACTTTCCTTTTTTTAATAAAACGACACGATTAATATTTAACCATTTTTTTAATTCAGATTTTTTGTAAATTGTAATTATTGTTTTAGTGGTTATATGTCGGTTCGTATCGTTTTAATCATTTCAAGACATAGAACCGAACGTTTTCGATCTTCGATTTCTTTTCAATTTTTTGAATGTATCTCATTTTCATTTTTCTATTTTGCAAAAAGGTACATAAATACGTATTCATTTTCAGGATAAAATTACATAGAATATTGCTTGCGTATATTAATTTTATATATATTGATATTAATATACTGTGTATATTTTTATATTTTATAACTGTACAATTAATTCTAATTACATGTACCTTACCTTTTCTGATTATTTATAATTGGTTAATATCATTTGAATATAAATATGTGATTCTGTAATTGTTAAAAGAGTAATTTTAGTGATATTTTCAAGAATACAATTCCGAATCTTACAATTAAATTGCAAATTTTTTTCTTCATTCACGTATTATATTAATCCATAGGAATGATATTCTTGAAAAACAATAGGATTCGGTGGGACATTAAATGAGCAGAATTATAAAAGAATAAAATAAATCATTTTAATTTCTACAAAGTTTTTTAAAAATTACTACATTATGATTAACACAAATTTTTATAGTTTTCCATTATTTTTCTTACGATTCAAGGAATTATGCAGAATATTAATTTTCTTCAAACTTGAAATATTCATTACTGGCATTTATTATATTATTTATTACATTGATAATTATTATTCATATTTACAATTTTCAATTTACTCTTAGCTCAAACGCTTCCATTCTTTTCTTGTATTTGGAGCAATTTATAATTCTCGTATTTTATTTATATCCAAGCCTAACTATAAACATTATTCTTAAAAATATCTTATTATCATTGATGTTTTTATTATGTTTTTACTGCAGTTATTTGACAGTTTCAGACTCTGCTAATACAGAACAATAATTATCAGTTTAAGAAAATTGTAATTATTGTATACATAGAATATTTGTTTACAATATTGTATTATCTTTGCATTCCTGTTCTGGCGCATACGTGTGACTAAACCCATTTGATATGCTCACAATTACATACATTCTATCGCACATACTCACACACATTCCTTGTTTTCTCCACTTCACATGGGATTTAATACTATACCTAATTTGCATATTTCATACATTCGTGATCATGCACTCAAGCTAAACAAATTGACAAATCAAACTGCACCCATAATAGATTAGTGATTACTTTTATTTAAATCAGTCAGTTGAAATATTTTTTACGTTACCGATTCTCTGAACAGTGGACGAAAAACAATAGAAGTTGTAATCTTGATTGATATCAATGATTCAATTATTAATTGTTAAAAATCAATTATGTTTTACATTTTTTCAGAACAATAATTCGTAAAGTTAGAATTGTAGCAAGTAATAACTAATAATTACGAGCTACAACAAGTACAGCAGATATTCCATACATATATGTATTTATCCTCACAACATATATGTATTTGCTTATTCAAACATACTCAAATGCATATTCAAATACACTTAACACATAATCCTGAGCAGCATTAGTCTATATAAAAGTATTAGTGATTAGATAGAAGTAATTAGTCATCATTATTCTTAATAAACAGAAATTCGATAGCTTTTATTTTTCGTATTTTCTTAATTATTAAATGCTTACGTGTGTTCAAATAATAAATAAATTATCTTATATAATATAAAATATGATATACGGGATTTTTATTACAGGTATTATGTCTGTACGAATACAATTATATTTGATTCCATATTGTGTTTCGTAATATAAATTAATTTTTTAATTAAAAAACATTACTTGATGCATATTTTTAAAAATAAATGACGACTAATAGTATTAATTTAAAAATATAAGTAAATCGCAGACTAATGTTCTTACTAAAAATGATTATTCGTTACATATATTCGCTATGAAATAAAAAAAATTTTTTTTATATGAATAAATGTATATATTTATATTTGTATATTTATGTGTGTGTGCGCGCGTGCGTTCGTGTGCGCGTGTATTCATATATGTAAATTAAAAATATATTATGTACAATACCTTATTTTGTTCTCTTATAAGAATTCGTTTTTGAGTTATCTCTTATTTTTCTTTACGCTTTAAATATTAGTAACTTATTCATTATTTATTCATTGGTAGGTAAATGTAAAGTTTGACAATGTGAATAATAATTTCATATGAATAATAATTTCTTTGCGTTAGATTTTTTTCTGTGTACAATCTGTAACATATAGGTGAAATGGAAAAAAAAATTCAAAGAGCAGAGCGGAGAAGTAGAAGCAATAGAATAGAGATAAAGAGAGATAGAGATAGAGAGAGAGAGAGAGAGTGATAGAGAGAGGGGGGAGGGGAGCAATAGGGAGATTGCACCAAGTGGGAAAGAAATGTGAAGAAGTCAACAAACATTTCTACGGTCGAATAAATATTTATAAATATTTTATTTTTATTTTTAATTGGAAATAATTTGTTCACAGAGCCAGAATAGGCGCGCAAGCCAACGCAAAATCAACAAAAATCCAACACGAAGCCAACAACGCGCTGAATCGCAACGGGAATGGGAATAATGCCGGTCGGTCACCTACTCGTACAGTCCGGTCGACTCGTATAGTTTCTTCCATTTTTGTTTATCTCGAAATAACTGCACACGTTCTGAAACTGCCATAAACATGTGCTCCATTTCATTTTATTCGCACATGTCTTCCTGCACAGGCGAATCTTTCACGTAGAATACACTGCCCCCGCTTACAGTACCGAAAATATTTCTGATCTACGGGCTCTTATTTACATCGAACGTCGGGAAAATGATCAAAGTCGAAGTCGAACGCACGGAGAAAGTAACAAACTCGATTCACGCACACGTATTTTATTACCGGCATATGAGTGAGTATACTTAGAAAATAAAATAGACAGAGACATAAGTGCTGAGAGAGGGCGAGGGTGAGTTAGGCTGGAGAATAAAAAAGAGTCTGGTCTGGTGGTTCGTTTGGCAGAAAGTTCAATAATTTTGTTTGGACGCGTTGAGTTTGGACAAGCGAGAGAGCGCCTCTATCTTCCTCTCTCACTCTCTCTCTCTCTCTCTCTCTCTCTCTCTCTAACCTTTGGTATTTTTCTAGCTGTCGACGACTTCCTAAAGCAGCTCACGTTTTACGAAAACCGCGAAGCCGAGGGCCATGGCTCACGCCCTTGGAGTCTCGCGGCTTCAACCTTATCCTCATATTCTTCGTCTCCCCGCCCCATCACCCACGTTGCCACATTTTTCCTATTTATTTATTTATTTATTTGTTTATTTACTCATTTTTTTATTTACTTATTTATTGCGTATGGTATATGAAGCCGGCGCCATGAATCACTTTGGTTTTTTTTTAATTTTTTTTATTACATTTTCCGTTCGCCCTATCGTACATCCATTCATTGTATAACGATGATTTATCATACTTCCTTGTAGGAGCGGCAGGGAGGCGGTGGGCCGCTCCAAGTGCCATTTTCTCGGCAGGTCGGCTTCCGAACGGGTTCAAGAGGTGTTACGTAGCCGGGCGAGCAGGTCACCTGTATTGTGTCCCCAGATTTATACCAAAACTTTAATGGAGCTATACGACCGTGGAGCGGGTCCCCTGGATAAGGACACCTTACGTCACCTGCGAACAAAGCAAATCACACCCCACCTTCATTTATGTTCGATCCACCCTTACAAATATGATATTATTTTTTTCTTTCTTCGACGATCAGCGAATACCGCTTATTTCTCTATTGACGTAATGGACACCTTCATTATCATTTTTATAAATTTACCAATTCTTACATTCGGCATTCAACCGAACCGACGCTTTTTAATCAAAAATTAAAAATAAAGGACAAAATTAATGAACTAAAATTGTCAGTTCTGAGAAATTAATTGTTTTAGTGAAATTGATTAATCGTAAATAATCAATGATTTACTAGCGCTTTTAAATTAAGTATTTTCTTCAAAGCACGGCAATGTGATAATAAAAAGCGTATGATTATGTAAGAAATTATACGAGTAGCTGTTAAGAATCTCAGTTGTTAATGCAGTTTTACTTTTAATCAGTGCGCGATGGCATAATATCGTAATAAGTACAAATTATTCGATGAGAAAGTTATTGCGAAAGCTTTCGAGATGCAAGGAATTTATAATCAAATTTAGTAGATACGCCACTGAACTTCTCTATCGAAAGAACTTCATGTATAATTTACATTTTAGTAGTAAATATTTAGCATAGAAAATGAGTTTAGAGAAAATGAGAATAAAAAGAACACATATGATCTTTGCACTGCCGAATTCGACAGCCAAATAATGATTAGATATTCTTGCCGAAGATTCTTATTTATTTTTATATAAAATCCCTTTAATCTCTATTGAATAAATATTGATACCCGATCGAATATTATTAGCACACGTCGTAATAGTAATTATTTACTGCATATTTTGTATATTGTTTGGTTTTTATGAGAACACCGCGAGCACTGAGCATGTAAATTTCCGTTAGCAATGCTAGAGTCAATTAATTGACATTAAAAATAGCAATTGAGCGTATGTATTGCTTCAATTATGCGAGTAGCGCATCGAAATTGCGTTTACTCGAGCAAATGACTTTTGGAATACTTCTCGAACAAAGCAATTATTTGCCAAGTCCGAAGGAAGTAAGGAGGAGAGGCGGATAGGTATATTGACACGAGGGATGGTAATGAACGAGAGCGAGCGTTAGTCAGCGAATGGTGGACGGAAATGATGTACGTGCACGCCAATTGCAGCAAAGTGGCAAGGTTCGTAGGTAAATCTCCGTACTCGCATAAAAGTACGTGATAGCATTCATCGAAAGGGCTTATATCTCTTAGAGAGACACGTGAATCGTTCAAGGGGGTTGAAAGAAGGGGTTAGCATCAGGCGGGTCGGGGCTAGGGGGGGGGGACGAATGGACTCGTAAAGGCCGAGTTGGACGTTGGAACGGATATTGCTTTCGTGGTCTCTTCCGGTTCAACAGCTACGACTCCATCGTGATAATCCATTTCGTATACAGAGAAGTACGAGGCAAGAATGATGGCATTCCCTTGTTTTGTAAATTGATTTTGTTTTCCTACAAAAGTCTCGCCTTTACTTCGCACACTATGCCGATGAAATATTTTTATGAACTTCATCATAACTTGAATTATGAAGATCTGTGAAGTCTCGCACCATTCTATCTCGTCTAACTGACACTATTTACATTTTATCTTTTATCATTTGTATACAAAATATATCGAGTACGGAAAATTGCTCGGTTTCGGTAAATAAACATTCTTTATGCTTAAAGAGCGAGTAGCGAACGATGAGGGGAGTAGGAGGGGGGGAGAAAAAGTAATTTTTCAGAAGCGTAGTTGACTGAATAATGTATATTAAGCTCTTTGGATGGTTCATTGTTGTACGATCATATAAGCCGATAAGGCTAGTGGGATTCAATCAATGGGCCCCGGCGGTCGGGATGGTGGCAGAGGCGGGGGGGGGTGATCAATAAAATTTTAAGAGGATCAATGATACCGATGACGATGAAATTTCACGTCCCCGTAGGGAAAAAGAAAATTGCTTTATCGGTCAATCAAAATAATCCTTAACTACTGTCATCTTCTTAACGAGGGGCGAATACGCGTTTTTTTAAATACGCTTACTCAGCTTTTCAGGGTCGCGAGTCCTTTGAATAAAGCCCTAAGCTGAGAGAGGCCAGAACTATCCTCGCTTATTATTATTATTATTATTATTATTGTTGTTGTTGTTGTTGTTGTTGTTGTTGTTGTTGTTATCGTTATCGTTATCGTTATTGGTATTGTTATTGTTATTGTTATTATTGGAGGATGGGTAATAACGTAAAATCAAGTGAAACGGCTCGGTGACGCTGTTTTATAAAAGTCTTTTATAAAATTTCAGAGCTTTCGGAGGTAACTTACAGACTGGCGATTGATGCGACCACGTGCCGTTCTCCGTGCAGATGATCGACGGCTGCCCGATGAGCTGATGACCTTGGAGACAGGAGAAGCGAACCAGGGCTCCGACCCGATGCGTCCGCTCCCGTCGCTTGCCGCCCGCCTCCTGCTGGCGCTGCTCGTGCTCGATGAGTCGGCTGTTGCTCGGTATCGAGAGTCTCGGACAAGTGATTTCTGAAACAAGCCAATATATCGGACAGTCCTTTAAGATCGGCCCCCGTCCCCTCCCCTTTCGGATTTTCCTATTTCGTATAGGAGTCCGACTCTACTGGCGCAACTAACTTATAATATTTTCGATATGTGGAATGGGAAGAAAGTATGAGCTCGATTGCTCGGTTCACTTCGACAAGTATTTTCCTCTATATCGAAAATTCATTTTTTACCAATACGTTTTTACGAAAAAGTCCTTGGACTTTTAGGAAAATTGAGCTTCCGGAATACTTGTGCCCTTTAGCTTATAAAGCTTCTTTATAAGGAACGTTTGTCGAGCGAAATTTCTCTACCAATCTACTTATATATTATTTCGTCTCACGTTTCTCCTTAAATCCAACAAATACTTGATCATTCGTCGTTCCGTTTCGTTCATAATCGTTCGGCTGGCAATGTCGGGAAATTCCCCACGAAAAGCCGTACTTTATCTAGGAAAGAAAGTGTAAAGGAAGAATGAAAGGCGAATAGATTCGTTAAAGTGCAGTGATTAGAGGGGTTATTGGGATTAGGCAGGAGGTTAGAGAGGAGGTTAGAGAGGAGGTTAGAAAGAAGGTCAAAGGGAAAATGCGGAGGGGGAAGAGAAATGAGTCGGAGCGAAAGAAAATTTAGCGGTAAATAGGAGTAAATACGAGGGACAGAGGGACAGAAAGAGTAAAAGAAAGGCAAAAGAAGAAAAAAAGGAGGGAAAAGGTAAAGGAAAGGTTATTGAGGTAAATAAGGAGAGTAAGTGAAGAGGCGGCTGAAACTTTTCAGAGAAAGCTTCCTTATAAAGAATTGCTCGAGTTATACGTGTTACCAAGCATTCCACATGATCTGCTCAAACCATTCCCTTATTTAAAGGCAAAGTATACCAGTACGCAAGTACCGAAAAATGTTTTCACGCACCCGACGCCGTCTCTTCTTTTTTTTTTTTTTCATACATTCGTCCCCTGCCTATTTTTAAAATCTATGCCGCATACGCTTTTCCTTTGTACTTTTGCCTCTTTGTATCACCGCGCAATAATGGATAAATCAGTATCTCCCCGACCTTACAATTATGCATTGCCCAGCTTTTCTGAAATACTTCGATGGTATTTAAATTGTTTTTGCTTTTATTTTCTTCTCTTATTTATTGGAAATCCGGAAACAAATGGCGATACGGGAATAAACGGAAAGAATGAAATGTAGGTTCCGCGGAAATGTAGAACGCTCAACTTGTATTATTTACAATAACCAACTCTTTTATAACTGCAGATTCATTTACGTGTTCCTTTTTCTCTTTCGTCGTTTTTCGCCCAATATTGTTGATAAATTCAATTGCAAATCAAAATGTCTTTTTACATACGCTCAAGCGTGTGTCTGCATCGTGTGGGTAACGGAAATTGAGACTAACAAGATAAATCAGTCTTTATTAATATATCGTATAAATAGTCCAGTCCCCCCACCCACCCCCTCCCTCCCACAATTCGCCTGTCCCGCCGACTATTTATAGAACTTTAACAATTTTAATTAAAAGCGATAACGGGTTTTTTACTCGTATAAAATAAATTCAATTAATGTAACGCGGACAACATTTGCATTTTGACGGAAAAAAATTAACCACTGAACTAATAAAGAATATATTTCGAATATAATTACGAGTTTGTTGTGTCTGTTGGAAAATTCTGACAATTCTGTCATTGGTATGGGTTAAGGTGAGCCGGTGCAGGACGGTCCAGGTCATTCCGCTGAAATGGGACTTGCGCATTCGTGTTGTTAAATGAAGTGAAAATTAAGCGTATACATCTCGGTATTTATTGTATAAAGAGGAGAAAATGTGGAGGAGAGTTGGTCGTCTCTTAGGCGTTTTCAGTCGGTCGCGTTTTCAGGAGCCAGGGAATATACAGACTCTCCTCGTGCAATTAAATACAATGAAAAAAGGGAATTAAATTTCTGCCTCCGTTTTATTGCTTTGACCGAAAAATAAAGCCGGGGAAAAAGAAAGTAAAGTAAAGTAAAGTAAAGTTAGAGATGCATTGAGGAGGAGAGGCTTCTTTATTTTTTCATTCGGAATAACCTCCTGCCCCCGTCTAACAAACGCACAAATACAAAGCGTCGCTTTAAATATTTAAGAATTTTATTTATCCGAGTCTGGGGAAATACATGGATTTCGTCGATATTTGCTCATTACTTTGCCATCGCCCGCCCCCGGTTCCCACCGCTTCCCGCGCCCGCCCGTAGCTTTCCTCAAGATTTCGGGCTTTTCATTTTCCGCCTCCATTAATCGCGAGAGCTAATAATTTTAATTATTCTAACATAGTTTCTAATGAAACTATTATCAACCGAGGAAGCATGAATTGTAAAGAAATAATATTCTTCCTATAATTAGAGCGAAAATTAAAATTACGCCTTCTTTTGACATTATCTAATTAAGTTCATCCTACAAAACTTATTCAAAACTTCAAGAGCATGAGGTACGAAACATGAACAATAATAATATCAACTAACGAATTTAAAAGGCAGCTTTTCCATAATAATATTCTCATTACAATGAGCGAGAGTATTCAATTTTCGTGCTTTCGTTTAAACTTCTCTCGAGTGCCGAGAAGAACGATAACGTACTTATTTCACTAAATAAATAAAATTACATCTCATAATATTGATAAAGGCTTACTCTTAGCTCGTCGACAATACCCTCCTTCTTTCTAGATCTTCGTATCCATATGATTTCTATTCCCAAACTTTAAATCGCATAAAGAAAATTTCCCGATGCTAAGCTTCGCTTAAATCATCGACTTAGATCTTATTCTATTTAATTCTCCTACGATCGATAATATTCTTCTCCCCGGAATTCGTTTTCAGATTATGCAAGATATATGCAATTAGAATATTTTCTTACACGGAGAGAGCTTAAAGTATTCTATAATATATGTATTTATTCCTTTTCTATACCTATCATCTTGTGTAAAACACCGTTCGTATGCATAATTAAAATGTTATTAGAGCGCATTGTGTAATATGAGAATGTCTTGGAAATCTTTACTGGCTCTTATAAATTCGTCATTGTCCTTTATACAATGCAAAGTAAAGCGTTTGGTGCTTATCGCCATGTGATACGATAATTTTTTCTTTTGTTATCTCATCGATGATTTTTGTCTCTCTCTCTCTCTCTCTCTCTCTCTGCGCACGTGTGTGTGATGCACATATTTGAACTAGTCTTTATAAGTATTATTCCCTTATCGCTGCTGAAATTTTTTTGTAAACACAAGAAATTACGCCTTTTACTAATTACGTTTATTAAATCCTAATTAAACAAAGATTTTATTAACATTACAATATATTTTTAAATTAACAACAATAATTAATAATACCCATTCTTATAAAATGATAAAAATAAAATGTTTACGTATTCATTAAGCACTCTTCGATGATAATCAAAATATACGTAATCGTTACAATTATTTCTAAATAGTTATATTAACGGGAATTTTTATGAAATTTAAAATTAAATAAAAAGATCTTAGCATGGGTTGTAAAATATTTTTTAAGATATTACAAATTTTCTTATATATCGTACGAGCTACGGGGATGACATTTCTCATTCTATATGTATAGCACGTAATATTTATGTACTCTAGTACTCTGACTATATTAGATAAAGGAAGAATAAGCAACGTGTCTACTTTAAACAATACAAACCTAAGCAGCAACTACAAACATAGGTTACAGGTTTAATGTTATTGTACAGAGCTGTGGCAGCTTTAAATAAAAGTTTAACTCATAGTGATAATGGATTTTAGAGCCGCGTAGCTTTACTTTTACTGGCAAGCAGCTATTTGCTTTTAATTGTTAAAAAAAGTTTGCATTTTTTTAATAATATCGTAGATCAAGTACATAAAGTATTTTCTATCATCTTAATAAACGGTTTTATTAACTCGTTTATACGATAATTGATAAAAGACGTGATGCATTACACAAATGACACTTACACAAATCCAATAAAAATATTGAATAAAAGAAAAAAATCTACTAACATTAGAAAGTAATAATGGAAGACAATGAATTTTCAAGTGAGATAACTGCATAAGATATTGCTTGTCCATTGAGAGAATATTTGCAAAACAAGCAATAAAATTTACACAATGGTTTTCTATGTCGAAAAATATTTTTATATGTAAGATCAAATGAAAATATGACATGTATTTTCCATTGCAGTTTATTTTCCAATAAACTACTTTCACATTATCTTAGATAGGATGCATAGGATGCAATTGTGTGTACAAGAGCGCATAATGTTATCGAGTAAAAAATCGTTTTGTATGCGGAAAGTCCAGGTTATGCATAATATAATTGCAGGTAAATATACCGTGACTTATATACGCAAATATTTATTTGTACTTTCAGTAATTTTCTAGTTTTAAGTATCAAAAGCGAAAGTAGGTTAAACTGGACACTTTACTTTGTCTGCTTCTTGGAGCTTCAAGTCTATAAGCCAGCAAGCAGAAGTGATATAAACTCTTAATGAACGATAGTTATCTTTTTTTTTTCTTTTAGGAATACTCTCGAATTAAAAGTAAAGAAATAATAGATAATATGAAATATATAATGATTGTATTTCTTTACGCAATACAGATTCAGTATAAAGAGCATTATTCTTCTGATCCACGTAGTAATTATATTGTATTTTATTTTTAAATAATTTAATTACCTTTCATTCAAATCAAATTCAAATTAGCTTATTTATTGCAAAAATTTCTTAAAGACTATAATGTTAAGGTGTTGCATTAATTTTATGAACCTTGTACGTACAATTATATTAATTACTATAACATTGAGCAAGAAGTCAAATTAAAGCATTTCTTTAATAAGTTAGTCGTAACAGAAATTCGAATGAATAATAAATTTAAAGAAAAGATAAATTAGTCGAGATTTATCATACTAATCTGATAAGTTTAGCTTCAACGTAAAGAACAATTTATAAATTTTATCATTTGTTATTGTATTGAAAATTTATCGCCTCACATTCCGACCCTCTTCTACTATTCAAAAGCATAGAATCTGGAAATTTCAGTCGTCCCTGGGCTCATCAACAATTCATAATAATTGTAACAAATACGATTATAGTTTTTTTATGCAATACAATAAAAGAAATTATACAAGGTAATTCGATAAATTAAAAGAAATTCTCATAATTGCAATAGAAAAATCAAACGAATTTTCATAAATATTTATGATATTGAAAAAATTGAATTTTCGTCCAACTCACAATTTCTATATTTATTTACATTTACTTATCATATTTCTATTTACACGTACTATCTGGAACGAATTTCAATCATTATTTAAGATCTTTATATTAAAGTTTATCGTGTAAGAATGTTCAATATACCAAATTGATGCTTCGATCACTCAAATATGATAATGTCCTTTTCTTTTTTTGTCCGTCGGTTATATCTTTTATAAACATGAGTCAAAAACCTTTCGTCATTGATAACTACGTACGTCTATATAATATTTTCCCTAAAAATTCCAGGTGCTGTTTGTATTCTTAATTGATTGAATTGTTTCATTAAATTAATTGAATAGTTCGAGTTAATGCTTTAATTTCAACGACTGCGGGACCATTTTTTTGTTTTGTTTTTTTTTTTTTTGTGAACTAAGGCAGATTCAATTAAGGAAGAAATTCAATTCCAGTGGAATATTTTGTATATAAAAACAAAGAATTACAAAAATAGAAATAAAGAAGAAAAGGCAGAATTTTACTAGCTCGGAACGGTTATTTCAATGAAACGGGACGACGGGAGGCGAATAATTTTAATAGTATATTGAAATCGAAAATAATACGAAGTGAGTATAATATAATTTAGCGGCAATATGATAAGACTCTCGATAAGTGATATCCGATGAATCGGGTGGTAGGATACGGTGAGTCAGAAGCGCCGTAAGAGTGAGAAGAAGTGAAGCGTGAAATTAGAAAAAGATAAAGATAAAGATAAAGATAAAGATAATGAAAAATAAAACAAAAAAAGACGGTGGAATTGATCGTAAGAGGGATTTGCCGACTCACCGGTGCAGGTGGGTATCGATCCACTCCAAACGCCATCGCCCCCGCATCTGAGGCTTTGTGATCCGGAAAGCTTGTGACCCCACATGCAGGTGAAAATCACTCGGCCGCCGTAAGTGTTGTTATGCTCGAGCACTTGCAGCTTCGGATTCATCGGCTGCACCGCCGTGCAAACAATCGCCTTACAACGAGGCACCTCCGCCGACCATTTACCTAAAACAAGATCCGCAGTAGGACTCGTCAGCGATTCGGTCATTTTATTATTTATTATATGTTATTATATTTATTATATATTATGATAAATGCCCATCGTCTCCCTGATACAATGAAAATAGAATTGAGTGACCTTAAAATTATCGTTGAAGAGCTTTTGTCATTAATAACATTTTAATTCTATAACAATTTTATACTTTGCCTCTTATAAAAATAATAAATACGCGAATGCAGTGTAATGCAGTGACGGACGGTATTTCACTGGTCGCAACATGTAATGAACGTTACATTTTACCATTTAATCGGTCAGATCCATAATCGGCTCAATAACGATTTTGTTACATCAATTATAATATTACATGAATTTATATGAAGAATATCAATAACTCTTTTCAGCATTATCAACAATAGCATTTTCATTTTCTGGGAAATAAGTTTGGAAGTAAGTTTACTTTTTACAGAAAAATTACGTTAGCAATAAAATTATAATATTCAAGATTTACGTCATTGGGATCATGAATCCAATTCGTCTCTCGGCATCGCTAGTATCGAGGTCGATACTGAAAGTAATAATTTCAAGTATAACAGATCGATTTTTTGCCTATTTCACACACCGTTAATCACTACCTCTATGTATTTTTAAGAAAAAAAAAATAATAATAATAATTTTATGTACTTTTATTTATACAAATTTCATGTTATTTTAGAACGTGATCGTAATAAATGAAAAACATATTGCATATAATGGAAGATATAAACGTCACGGTTGAATGAATAATAAAAATTGAATAAAAAATTCTGTTAAACGAAGCTTATAGATGCGGATAAAAAATAAAAAATAAGGGATTCCATGTCAAGTGGATTAAGAGGTAATCTCAATATTATTCACCGCCAAGGATATCGACATGTAAGAGTAGTTATACGGATAAAAAGCAGCAATTAGCTCTATAGTAAATCTATACGTGTGTAAAGCTATTATACACGGAGTCCATCATCTATTACTTATAGAACATCTGGAGTACTATTAGTATTAGTAATAGAAGTATTAGTACTATTGTTCTTATTGTTTGAAGGCAGCTAGTTTTTAAAATTTATAGTTAAGTAGCTGTTATTTAAAATCATACTTTATAAAATTGTAACAATTATGGAAAGAGTGCTGTTAAGTAATTGAATTAATTGAATATTTTATCAATAGAATAGAATCTACTTCTTATAATATTGTTAAAAACCATCAATGATTTCGAATGTACAATAGATATTATTTACAATTTTTAAATTAGTTTTCTTATTAAAATCGTTTTTGAAAATGTTTTTATTCTCTCTCTCTCTCTCTCTCTCTCTCTCTCTCTCTCTCTCTCTAGCCTTATTTCTTAAGCATGCACATCAATGGAGAAACTTATTCTTTTCTTGAATAAGATGTCTATCAAACTTTGTTTTCTATATGTGCATTCTTCACATTCTTTTTCTCAACGAGTTTCCTTCAAATTGAAATCGTTTTTTTTTTGTTTAAGTATTCTTGATATACTTACATTAATATTCAATGAACAAACGAATTTTATTTCATTTTACAACTTAGATTTAATATAAAACTATAGATAGATGCATTGGTCACGGTAAAATGAATGATTATTTGTACTTTATGTCCTGAATTCACGATTTTTACATATTTGTTACTTATATATTTTATCGAGTTTACATTTTCTTTTTATTTTAATTCACACACAATAATTGTACGATGAAGAAAATGCAGTTTAATATTAAAGACATTTTTTAATCTTCAATAGAAAGATGAATTTATGGTGAATAGATAATTAATAATGGAATGATATTAATAATTAATTGCATCATGTATATTTCACTTTAATGAAAATAAAAGATAATAGAATATTCCAAAGAGATACAAGAACAAAGGAAATATTTATTTTCATATTATAGTCCGTTATTTTATTTATTTTATTTCCTTTTTTTTCGTTTCTATCCTTCCGTTACTTATGCTTAAAACTTTTTTCAGCAATATTAAATTCAATATCAAATTGAGTTAAAGATTTTTTCAAAACTTAAGATCGCAACGCGAAGAAGGAAAGAAGGAGGAGAAGCGAATGAGATTTAAAAGACAAGCTAGATAGAGAGGGACAGGGGATCGAGAGACAGAGAGAAAGAGAGAGAGAGAGAGAGAGACAGATGTTCATATAACACACGGGATGTAATGCAACTTATTAGTTTCAAATCGTATATCCGAAATTGTATAATAAACAGTAGAATCTGCTTAATGCATCTAAATTCAAATTAACTCTATGTTTGCTAATTAAAATTTACTAAATATACTGTAATAACAAGTTTATGAAAATAATTCAATTATTTGGGTAGTACGAAGTACTCCTTATCTATACACCAATGTACGGGGAGAATCAGTAAACTATCCCTGAATATAAATTGTGAAAAATTTTGTAATTTACAATATATATTATGAATTTCGAAACATAGTTTCAAAGGATTTGTTATTTCAACATCGAAGAATATTTACAATTCAAAGTAGAAAAATTAAATAATTTGTTTTTTCATATAAGATAGCGTGAAATTATTGTGTAAATTATTTTATAATTACATTATTTACTCATCCGCCTTTGCGTTATTCTATGAAGTTATTCATACTGCAGTACGACGCTTTAGTCTTTCTGAAAGTCCGTTTATCTCTACGTACGTCCTTTTCTTTATGAATAACAAGTCAGATGACTGGTGTCATGGTCAGTCAGGAAAATTAATGTCAAAAATACTTTGTCAATATAAATTTATATAATTTTGGGACAGTTAACTTATGAACAATAATGTTATTAACTGTTATGATGTATGTAAACACGTTAATCGAACTTTAAGACTTTAAACTTAACTTGGAAATCTAAATAATGAAGATTCTGAACTATGAAAATTTATCAGTCACGGCATTAAAATTTCTAAATACATGAAGCTTACGCAGTTATTTTGCTATTCATCAGAATTTTTAAATATTTTCTATCTGATTTGAATTTTCAGTTAATTCTTATTCGTTTATTCAAATACTCAATATTTTTCATTGTAAATACCTTAGTATTCGTATATTATGTGAATTTATTGTATAAAAACTGAATCTAATATATAAAATAGATTATCTACGTTGGATTCTTTATTTTAAAATATTTCTTAGAATATTCGAGTTGTTTTTACACTGTAATAACTTCTAACTTATAAAAAAAAAATATATATATATATATTTGTCATACTTCATTTGGTTATTAATTGAAAGCTCCCTTGAAAAAATATGTATCTTCGTTAATATATTTGAAATATACTGAATATTATTTAAAACTTTTAAATACCTTATTTATAGAATATAATACAAAACATCAATAAATACCTTTAAAAATTAACCAAATACTAATCTTACTAATTAAAAATAATATGTAATTGTAATTCATTAATTTGAGAATGCAATCAACTTAATTTCCCGTTTCCTATAAACATTTATTTCAAGCTAAACTTGTCTCGATAAGGAAATCTTTTCGAAGCCATATTCTAGATTCTAAAGTCAATGAATTCCGTGAGAATCGCTGCACTAATTGAGTTCGAATTAATTACTCCAATTTCCTTGATTTATGTGAAAACTATTGATCTCACTATCACAATGGAATGAAAAAACAATATACAATATATTTGAACGCAAATATTGTAATAGATAGTGAATTATTGATTATTGAAAATTTATACAAATAGGCACAGTAGGTGTACAGTATTTTCTATTAATTGAAACTGTTAGTTATTATAAATATCTTACGTAAATTTAGATAATCTAATATCTAGTATTCATTAAAATAAACGCTAATGCAACATTTTAAAGGAATTGATAATTCAATTTCATATCATACAGAAATATTGTTTTTTTTTAAATTTTTATTATAAAAAAGGATCGAACTGTTTATAATAACTTTATAGAAATTATAATGATATAAATTTTGAACAAGTCGCACGTTATAAATTAGATCAAAACAAACAAGATATAAACATATGTAAGCTGTGCGAGGGAGTATACACGTACGTGAGGGCACATTTACTCATAAATATTAAATATCAAATATATCTTTACTTAAGTGTATTAATAGCTGTTGATATCGAATGATTGTGTTGTAATAAATTTTAATAATTCGGAGTCTTCGGAAGTGATGTGATTTAAAGTAGAATGAAGATTAAACGTAAGCAAGGATCGAGAAAAATAAAAAGTAGAAAGATTGAGATAATCACGTAAGGGTATTCATGTGCATGAGTCGGTGCACAGGATGTAGGATTAGAAAAATATAGAAATTCAAGAGTGAAAATAAAAAAAGACCGAGAAAATAGTGGAGTCTCTCGGCGACATCTGCGGCACGTCGATCTACGTCGTGATACTCATTGAGCTCTCAAGTAAGCTCTCACTTGTGTAAAAGAGAACAAAAAATATCAGATCACATTCTCAAATATTTATCATACATGACTGGACGCTGGTCTCTTTTCATTTTTAATTTATTTCCTATTTAAACGCACCCTCTTACATTTTATGATACTCACCGAAAGTTTATTAATAAATATTTAAATACCAATCGGCCATTTAAAAACTCTTACGATTTTTCGAATTACGATTTCAAACAGAACATCTAAACAAATACTGATATTTGTATATTGTTGTAAAATCTTTTACTTACTACACACTGTCGAGAATGGTAATTAAATAATTATATAATATACTTCAATGATAAACTGTCGGTGTATACCGTTGCCTCGAGAATAAGGTAAACATTTTCGAGCAATTCGTATAGTATTTAAAGCAGAAAAAAGGTCAATTTTAAGGAAAGCCGTGTAAACAGACTCGTAAGGGCTTAAAAATCATAATTGATGAAATAAATGATATTGTTGCATGGAAATTACGCGAGAGCCTCTCGGATCCGCTATGGCGAAGACAATAATTCAAAATTTATGTTATCCAAGATATTGTTCTGCTCGGGGTACTGCTGGATGAATTAATTCATTATAATTGTCGTAGAGGAGGAAAGGGGAGCGAGTGAGGCTTGAAAATTATTTGCATGAAATGGGATTTGAAGTTGACACGGCCAGCTTGGAGAGAATAAAATTAGGTTTGCGAACGGTGGACGGTTCAAGTGTCGCATTGTTGAGCGTTACTCACCGTTGTACTGGCAAGTCATGCTCGATGCTCCTTCGAGCTTGTAACCGTGTGGGCATTCGAATGTCGCGCTCTCACCGAGTCGTGGACCCTCGATTTTCGCGATCAATGGCGGCTCGGGCGTACTCGGCATCGGGCAATGCACGTCTGTAACATAGCACGCATTCGATTACAATCACACAATCTTCGTTACTCACCTACGACGAGGCTGCATCGAACGATTCGAGGCCTAAACGATTCAGCCAAGGCTTCCCCCAGACAAAAAGCAATCGTTTTACAATCGTCGATCCAGAGTTATCAATCAATGCATCGACATCGTATATCTATAGGCCTTATAGCATTCAATAGTCAATAAACGACATTCCAATACTCTTCTCCGTCTTCTTATTCTTATTCTTTCAACAAAGGCCGTCTAAACAAAATTTAAAGAGCTCCGGGGCTCTTTACAACTCAGGGTCTTTAAAATTTTTAAATATTTAATTATCATATTCTTATCTTACTTTAATCCTTAATGCTCAACAATATCATTAGCGTACCATTAGTGTTATTTCTCTGCCGACATTAGTGTTTAATGTAAATTAAACAATTTTAAAAATGAAATTTTAATTAGAGTCGAGAAATACGGGGGAAGAGTATTTACACTGGAATATTATTATTTTAACGTCATTGTATTCAAAATAATAATTGGAGCTAAATAAAATTATCTGTTCATTCATTTACTTTACTTTTATGTATAAGCAATGTAAGCAATGTCGTGTAGTAATAGGTGAGTTGAAAATGTAAGCCTGATATGGTATTTAGCAATAAACATCATTGGCTGAGTGATGTGTGCGTGTGCGTGTTGAAGGAGTGAGGAGGGCCGAGGGCTTAATGGATGTTAGTCAGCCAAACGTTTTTAAAGTAATGCCAATACTTATGTTTGTTTAATTATATTTCGGTCCTTTATTTTGCATCGGTCCCAGAGGAAACTTCCGTACACTCGCATTTAACTTCGTAATTACTCTTGCATAATTTATAACGAGTCGTAAACGTGGGAGTAGAAGCGAGATTGACGTTAAAGCAATGTGACCATCTTTGCTAGAGAGTTCAACTTGAATCGAAGAGCATTTGTGCATCCGTCCGCGGCTTTTAGTTTATTTTCCTTTCCCTGTCCGGGTTAAACTCAAAATACTGTCACTTTGTCATGTCGGCGTCCTCATCCGTTAGAGCAGCCCCTTTATTTTTGAATGTATTGCTCCCACTGCGCATAACGTGCGCATGCCTAATCCGGTTATCCTTACCCCTGACACGATATTAAAGAAAAATTCATAAAACTTTATCATGCCGCTTTTATAGAATATTTCAGCTTCCTAGTTCCTCTCCCCCCCGTCAAAAGAATATTATGACACATTTTTTTTACTGTCATCGCGTTTTCTTTGTTTTTTTTTTATTATTATTTTTTTTTTTTTTATGCAAGTCTCTCTTCTCAGTTATTTATACTTAATTAGACGAGTGACACTGAAGCTTCCTCCGTGTACGTAAAATAAAAAAATCAGAGTTTATTGATAAGAATTATTATTACAGGCAGTGATTTATTGAGAATTATATAAAAATTGTGGATATTTGCTGAAAGCTATTGGAAGCTCTGTCGCACGTATAATATAAACGACGACGTTGGTGTTGCTGCTGCTGTTGCTGCTGATGCCGATGCTTTTTATACAACGACAGCCAACGAGAGTCGACGATAAAAATGTAAAAGGCATTCCATAAGCGGAAGTAAAGGCTGGGGTTATAGAGAAGGGGTGAGCAGGGGTGAGCAGGGGTGAGCAGGGGATAGACGGACGCATTGAGAAAGTTAGCGTGAGCAGGAGGAGAGTTTATAACGCGTGGATCCGGAGAGGTTGACGGTAGGCACGTGCTTACCATTCAAACATCTTGTCATGCATATCGGTGTATTGGTAGGCATGGAGCTTTGAGCGAAAGTACCGAATCGCGTTTCAGGGTGGATTCGATTGAATGGAACCACTTCGCTTGGGTTACAAGCCTCTTGGATGTATAAACACTGCTCGCTACGGATGTGCACGAATAAATCCACTGAATGATTTCGCTCTTTCGAATTTACCGTTCGCTTCGTTATATTCCAGGGCTGCTTACGCGACATCTACGATTCTCCCTTTAAATATATTATTTTTTATTATTTAAAGACCAGAAGATTTTAAGAAGAACTTCTACCTCTTTCGTTTATGTCCCTAATAAATTAATTTCTTATTTTATTGGGCCACGAATAAAAAGTGAAACGAATGTCTCCTGTTTATTATAAAGTCATGCACCATACACATATCCCATAAAAAGACATACATTTGTAAAGATTTCTAAACCATGAAATATAATTACTAAAATTCAATTGCTCCTGCGCCATTAAAAGCTATTATTAATAATTACAAGTGCTTAATAATTACGTAAAAATCGATGGGCTTTATTTAGTTTATAATTAATTTTTCCTTCATACCGGACGCGTGAAACGAAGCCGAAGCCGAAGCCGAAGCTAAAAGATAAAAATAAATTGAAAAATTTAATGTAGCCCCAACGAAAGTTGAGTTTGAACAAAATTCGTTGGAAATTTATATATCCTTATATAGTTTTTGACGCTAAATACACGTTATTCGGTACAAAAAAAAAAAAAAACAAAAAAAAAACCAGCTAACAGGCAATTATAATTGACAAAAGGAAATAGCTGCTTTATTATTAAAGCGGACTTTAGTCGACTACGGAAGCAGGTGGCTTAAGGGGTTATTGGGGTAAATTGGATGCTGGTAAACAATGAAGGTCCGGCATCAATATTCCCGCGATGGGTACATAAAAAAAAAAAATATATATATATATATATATATATATATAATAAAATTCTAGAGGATTGAAAGGGTAATTATGGGACGATAATTGCCAGGATATCAGGAACGAGGAATGCCGAATGAGTCGGCAGTCGAACCATCTATGTCTAACCATCTAACCATGGTTAGATAACGTGCACTAGACCGGGTTTAGTCTGGAGCAGCGGAAGCGCCGGAAAACTCTCCGGGGATAGCGAGAGTCGGCGTTAACAACACGTAGAAGCCGGATTAGTGGGGAGAATTCCGGGTTTTGTGACAAGGATGAGAAGAAGAACCCTTTCCAGCTCGCACGAGTGAATAATCGATAAGTTATAAGTATAAATATGCCAGCCCGTTTTCACCGATAATCTTTTGGTGATCATGATACGCCATTTGTTTTACCTTCGAAGCACCAGCTTCCCACCAATGGGAAATCAATACGCGGATAGTGCACCTCTCGAGCTTCGCGTCTCCCCCCCCCCGCCTCTCACGGATACGACAATTATTTTATCGGACAGAATTATTATTATCACTATTACTATTATTATTATTATTATTATTATTATTATCGTTTGAGATCGGGACCGAGTTAATTTCGGCTTATTCCTTTTTTTTTCTTCTTTTTCTTCTTCTTTCTTCTACTTATTTTTTTTTTTTTATTACTTTTCACTCGGACCGAAGAAGGCTTTTATTGAACGAGGGACAGGAACTGTTACGGCATAGGGTCCCGAAGCGCCGGAATATCATGTTATTGGAAAAAAATTCTTTCATTCCATTAAACGTATGCGTAAGCTACACTGCTCGTATGCTGAACAAAAAAGTACAATACAATGAAAATAATTGTTGATCCAGCGATTTTAAAAGCAGAAGACGCCAGTGGTACCCAGTAAAGAAAAACCAATATAATATTTCGAAGCTTTTTTCCCGAGGAGGTATAAATAAGTCCATATTATCAGAATAAATAAGTTGGGAAATTGATTTTGAAAATGCGCCGGCGAATCTACGTGTAAAGACGCTTACATGCGCCCCGGGTTTTCATTTCCCTGAAGATGTCGTCCGCGGAGAGGCGCGACTCGATATCACCGGCGGGACGGCACGCCTCCCCTCGAGCTCAGCGAGAGAAATAGAGAGAGAGAGAGAGAGAGAGAGAGAGAGAGAGAGAGAGAGAGGGATTAGACAGGGATGGGGTGAAAGAACATCGGAAGCGGTTTATATTTTTGGTTTATACGGAAAGCCAGATTAAGCTGCTGAAATATTAATTCCTGGCCGCTAATATTCCTCTAGCAATCGGAACTTTGAAGATTACTAGGAGTAGTGGTGGTGGTGGTGGTGGTGGTGCTGGTGGTGCTGGTAGTGGTGGTATCAGTAGTGGTATTAGTAGTGGTATTAGTAAGTGCTTAATGACGGAGCGCAAGAGAAAATAGGTGGATCGTGGCCGCTCATAGGTATCATCTTCTTGGGTGCTAAATGAAAATTGTTAGTGCTCGAGAGCATCGAGAGACTTACCAATAACGTGAACCCGAATAGAATTCGTGAGGCCTCGAGGGGTCGAACAAGTATAAACTCCAGAGTCTTGAGTCTTCGCGTAGTATATCGATAGCCGATACTTCCAATCCCTTTCGAAAGCTGCTATCGCCCATCCTGTAATACATACCAGATTGATTATTGACTACATTTCTAGTCGCATAATCCCCCACATCCTCTTTACCCCCTACTCTTAAGTCCGTCACCGCGCATCCTTTATAATGTGGTATTCAAATTCGGAGACAGTCTTACAACCTGTTTATCGTTGATTCATTATATTCTCAACTTTGAATTTTTTAAATAACTTGAAATTTTTTATATCTATATTCTGTTAATTAAAAAGATATTTTATTTACAAGTACGATTTTCGCGTCTTTGTCGCATTTTTTTATTAAAAGCTATCCAATAGACATATTAGTTAGTATTTCTTAAGCATTATTTAGAAGAAGAGTGTAAGTAGCGTAGAAATAAGAATCTTGAAAAATGAATTATTTTAATCACGAGAATATTGACATTAAGTTTACATTCGAATAAATTATTATTCTACATCGCTATAGAATTTAGGAAATTATACATGTAATTGATGCTCAGCCATTAATTAGGAAAAACCTACGTTACAACTTTCTAAAATTAATGACTTAACTTTAATTTCGCATATATTTAACTAAAGGTAGAGTCTGCGCTTTACCGACACGTAATTCTATTAAATATTGCTATTTAAAGTAATTCACTAATTAAAACCAAGGTATAAAGAGAATAATGTTGAATAAATTTTTTAAACTTTTTTAACGTATTTAAATTTTTAAACGTTTTATAATTTAACGATTTTTTGAAAGCTTATTTCGTAAAAAATGAATGTAAACGATGCATATGGATTATTAAACATTTTTTTTTTATTTGCTCTGTTTGCATTAGTAAAATGTTGTTTGAAACATCTACTTGACAGTAGTTTTTATTTTCCACGCGTAAATTATTTAATCGCTGCAATAGCCGAATTTTAATTCAATATATTATCCATATTTACAATGATCTCAGAACAGTTGAGAATAGTAATTTTATTCTTTAGGGATTCTCTAGGGGAATCTAACTTTCTCATTTCAAAGCTTTCTTGTAAAATTTATTATAATTGAGCTAATAATTTGTGTTAAAGTATTGGAAATGATTACAAAGACGAGTTAATGGTGCTATTTTCAAAATGCTCTCGCATATAATTATTGAATGTCACATAAGATTATGGCATAATAATTATGCGGTTAAAAATTGTTCAACGTTTAACGTTTACGCACATTTAATTATTACAAAAATACAAAAAAAAAATAATAAAAAAAAAGTTATTTTTATAGAATTATTACGTTTAAGGGATTATATTACGAAGCAGCATCATTAATTTAAACTTGTGTGAGGTATCACGACGAAAGTTTTTTCTTTTTTTGCTTCTGTTCAATATGCAACGATATTACTTTATCATTAATCAAGATACGTAAAATAATATTTCCCCCCAAACAGGGAGTAATTATAAGTCGGGGTTAAATAACGCAAATCATTGAGATGTAACGAGACTGGACAAATTGAATTCGAAAGTGAAATTCGTAGGTTCATATCCATTATATATATATATATATATATTTATACATATCATAATTAATTCAAAAATGTCAGGCATAAAGTGTGTGTATATAGCTTGGGAGGGGGGGGGCGGATGGGGTTGCTCGGATTCATCCGATTTAGTGGGCGTGCACGGCTTATTGTATCAATACGAGCCAAGTGGGTTTTGTGCACTCCCTCCCGCACCACCACACCCCGCAGCCGACCGCCCTCACGCACTATAATTCACTTGGTTAAATGCCAGGCGAGAAGATATTATGAATAACAACAACAAGGCCGCACGGTTAAACCCATCCTACGGCCAATTCGGGGCCGTTCGACACGTCCTCGTAATTTTTACAGCTTAAAAAGCCTATAGGAATAGAAAAACTAAAGGACTATTAGAAGCTTTGTTAATTGCTATTTTGCTCGTTATCGAATTTCAAAGCCGCGGATAAATTTTCACGAAACTTTTAAAGCTTTTACTTTTTATTTCCTGCACACTTATGAACTGCAACTCCGGAATTAAAACCATATTTTTTATAATAGCCGTGAAGCTAAAATTACGTTAAGTGCTTTTACTTCTTCATATACTTCTTTCCAAATTCAGCACGAGTAGCTTCATTTTCTCCTGTAAGTATCGGTATTTTTTACATAGATCCACGCCATCAGATGCCATTGGTCCCTACAGGAGAGCTATGGTTTTATTAAAATTTATCGATACAGGGCTCCGTCCATAAAGCCGTGAACCGTACAACTCCCTATAATTCTACGTTAACGTTATATTAACTGTATAACTACTCTAAATTAAATTTTGTCACTACTCCGGCCGTTGTTGCGTAATTTTTCTGTTCTGTAAATATACGGCCGCCACTCGTTAACTCGAATTTCGTTGCGAGGAAGATGGTTAACGACTTGATGCTCGTGAAACATTTCCGGCTTAATATCCCCGGATATTTGAGAATGAGTGTTTTTGAACTGGACAGAAAAAAACCTTCTCTTTTTTACAAATAAATTTTCTTCCCATCCTTCTGTAACATTTGATCTTTTATTGAATTAATCGAACGTTACAATTTAAATTATTTTCCGACTCTTCTTTTTTTAATCTAAAACCTTTTTATTAAACAAATAAATATCGGATTTTATAAGAGATTTTTGTCTGAATTAGGCATCGGGATAGCAAGTAGTTATCTTTGACGCAAAATTTAATACGAAATAATTCGTCGCAATGTAGTTGTAATTTTACAATGTCCGATAATTGATACTTTGTTGGTATGAGAAGGTCTTTTTATTGGAAACAAGATATTTTCAGTTTTTGCAACAATTTATTATTGAGAATTTCCAGTTCATTTGTAAAGCATGTTTTTATATTTATACAAGTTTGTATTATATTTCAGAGAATGTATTTTTTAAAAAATCGTAATGCAATGGAAGTAATTTTTTCGGTCCTTTGTTAGTTTATTACGTTAAGGGAAGCTTGTGAAAAAAAAAAAAAAAAAAAAAAAAATTGTAACCCATTTAATTGCAATACTCGTAAAAGACTGTAACAATTTTTAATAGATTTAATAAAGTCTTTTATTTTAAAAAAGAAAAGGATTGTTTTAAAAATTTTGTAATTTAAAAATGTTACTAGTTCTCAGGCTGCCAATCAACGGAATTCATACGTCGTTACACTTAATTTAATAAATTTGAATAGACGAGTCTGAATATTTTCATCGCGAGTGAAAGTAATTAATCTGGAAAATCGCGTGGGTCATTGTAAGATGAAGGAGTAGCAGTCCCAGTTAGGGATACGTATCATTAAGTCGAATAAAGGAATGAGTAAAGCAGCTTGCGACTGGGATATCTGCTTCGGTTTCTTCCTAAGCAGATACGGCGTAGTCAAGGGTCCTGGAGGACGTCTAAGAGAGGATTACGATAAAAAAAAAAAAAAAAAAGCAAAGAGAAGGTTGAACACGGCTCTTGACTAAGGAACAGATCTTCCTATTAGCAGGGCTATCTCTGTCTCCTCTACCCAGTTTCGACTTACAAGGTCTTTCGCTAAATATTATACCCGTATATATATATACATGCATCATTTATTGGATCAACGAGCTTGGCTGCTCCTCACCTCGATAACATCATTGATATTCAGAAATAATCTTTACGACTAATTATTCAAGACTTCAGTTGTGCGTAAACACGAGGAATCTTTTAATCGCTGGCCGTATCGAGGGAAAATATTTTATTTCGAGGGGACACACCTTGCGCGTCAAATTTTAAATAAAATTAAAGCCTTTAAAGAATCTTGAGTATCGGAGACGTACATCGTGGCTCGAAGGACGTTTAAAAATAACCATGACACCCATTCCCATTGACGAACCTGAGTAAAGGGCAATCAATTGAAGAGGTAGAGTGACTCCCTCGGGGCGGTTGTCCGCCCCCATCGGTAAGGTCGGTTACGGTCGAGCGGCCGCCTCGGTCAATATGAATAGCGCGCGGCTGATATTTCTCCGATATTTTGTATTGGGATTAGCGGTCGACGTAAATTTCGCCGGAACCAAGTCAGCGCGATCGATGATCTTCGCGATGAACTCGTGAAATTAGCTTAACGGAGCCAAAGCTCGTGAGCATTAGTCTTGCCTATTACCCGAACATTAATCAGTTGGCTTGCAATTGGCAGCAAATGGGATTGTTCGCGATTCGCGTCGTTGCCTCATCCTGTTAAACAACTCGATTGCCACTGGGAAATCGTTAAATAAGTAAAGCTCACTAGTCGTGGCATTGGCCAGAACGTACATACCCGACAAATGAAAGCTCAGGAGTCAGAATATTCATGTTTGATCCATGTAAAACGGATTCGTAAAGCGGCTGAATAGAAGAACTAACTCCGATTCATTGATATCGCTAATTCATCGATTGTATTTCATCAAGAATAGGATTTTTCCTTTCAATCAGACATATCATCTAATAGCTTCTCTACAGAAAATTAAATAAGTTACAACGTTCGTTGAAAAAGTGCTCTTCGCACGAACATAATAATTTTCATTCCCATTCTCAGTACTTCACGTTTTCCTTTCGTTTCCAAGTTATTGGGAAGAAAAATGAAAAACGTAAAAACTCGAGGAAGGAAAATGCGATTGGTTTTGTATTGGGAAGTGAAGAACTGAGGCCTGAACAACTCGCATCCTACGTCATACTCATCAATTCTCCTTAGCCCTGTAAAAATCAATTAAAACTTTTCTCGATACGCACATTTAACTTATTCTATTAGTCAAAGTAATCAATGGAAAATTGAGGATTTCAGATTTAATAACCGATGTCTTAGCATTCCTCTTCCCACCCACAAGATTGTTTGCTTTCTTATAGTTTGACGCTTCTGGGAAGTTTCCCTTTCAATAAACGATTGCCTTTCTTTCTTTCTTTCTTTCTTTCTTTCTTTCTTTCTTTCATGCTTTCTTTTATTCTTTACTAGATTAGTTTATTCTTTAGTTAGATCTCGTGGAATTGATTTTACAATGGAAAAAGGGTTAAATAAATAGAAATACATAGAAAGCTGGTACAGCGAACATACGACCTGACAAGTAATTGTCAATTCAATAATAAATAATATAATATAATTTTTCTAGAGCATTTATGCAATTACGTCGCGAGGAATATTTTAATACGTTTTAATTCCTACGCAACTTTCTTCTTAATAAAAAAAAAAAAAATAAATAAATACTCTTTCATTGCTCTGTTATGGAGTTTATTCGAATGGTTTTAATACAAAATTTAATATGTAAATATTTGAATTGGAGGTAAAATAAAGAGCTCGGCATACGTTTCTCTTTAAAGTATATTTATATTTCGACTATACGTTTAATGCGTTCATTAATTTAAATGCAAATAATCATTTCAATGACATATACACGTATTTGTATACATTATTTTTCAAAATTGTACATTAGAAATGCTCCTGACAGTCGAATATTTTTATTAAGTAAATGAAATACGGTTTTCACTTTAAATTTATCTTTTATGGTTAAGGTTGAAAAAGAAATTTTGACGATGTTTAAAATTATAATACTTTAAATACAGAAATTATGCCTTCAGAAGTTGTAAGCGACGGCAAAATAAACGATATTTGCTTTATAATTTGGTTACATTTTTATGTTGAATTAAAAATAAAACTTTGTTTATTTAGTTTAGGGGAAAACTTTGAAAACCGCAGTCTTCCCGAATATATGAATTTGCAAATGTTGCAATTTTAAAATGCCTTAACTTTGTTACGTTACAGTTGATGTTGAGGAATAAGAGTATATTGAATGTATTGAACGTATTCCAATGCGTAATTAACAGTTCCCAAAACAACAATTAATTAAAATAAATGATTTTTGTACGTGATACCGTGGATCTTATATTCTTCGTGTCATGCGTTTAATCTTATTTACGTAATTAGTGCTTTTCATTACATGGGAAGTAGTTATAATAAAATATTTTACAAGCATTGGTGGCAATACTCAAAATATGACGGACATTATTGTTTTATGCTTCGAAGCATCAAATTATTGATTTTATCCTCCTGTGCTTGTCCGAACGAAACCATTAGCTTCGACATTATCAATGCTGTATAATAATCAATTAATAATTTTTATTGCGTCACGCAGTTTTCACCTCGTTATTTCTAATGCACCGAAATGCGTTTTTATATACAGCAGCTCTCGGAGCCGAGCTCGTCATTTCACTTCATCCGCGCTACGCAATACTTTGTCTTCCCTGCGTTCTCATCACGCCTTTATTCATTTAATCACGATTTTATTAAAATGAGCAGTCGCTGCGAGCAATAAAGGTTAAGTTAACGCTACTCTG
The DNA here is from genome assembly GCA_018883505.1 of Ceratosolen fusciceps. Lineage (NCBI taxonomy): Eukaryota > Metazoa > Arthropoda > Insecta > Hymenoptera > Agaonidae > Ceratosolen > Ceratosolen fusciceps. The sequence continues at coordinate 9,401,478 of RCIC01000005.1, forward strand.
TAATAATTATGTAGATCGAGGTTTTAGTAACAAAAAAAAAAAAAAATAATAATATAAAAGAAAAAAACAAAAAAATCGTGGCAACTGACTAAAGGAAAGGAGGGAAGAAAACTTAATTAATAAAAGTGATAACAAAAGGATTTACGATAAGGGCTCGAGCGAATTAAGTACGAAGCCATCTATGGGTTTTATAATCAAGCCAGTATAAGTTGAGAAGAAGAGATAGCTTTGTTCGTAATCAGGTAAATGGAAAGATTGAGAGGGGCAGCAAAGGCTGAAAATGCCAGAAGCGCATCGGGCTTCCGAGTTGCCACTCTTCCTCACCTGAGTACCGCCTCGGGAAATGGCCTAGTTATTCCCCGTAGCCCGAGGCCGCCGCCGCCTCGTCGTTCCTCAAACGTAAGGAAGGCTCGTCGCGCCGGGCCCTTGACATTACTCCACCTTCCCAAGCAACTTGCGAGTCCGCGATCATAAGCGATCATAAGCATCCCTAAAGAGGGTGAAAATCTATCGTACGCGCGTCCCCTATATTTTACAGTCGCATTCGATACGCGCTTCAGGAGGGACAAAAGTTTTCCTTTATTCCTACTTCTAAGCTCGAAAGTCGACTGCTTAAAGATACCGACATTCTAAGTAACCAAGTCACTTACAAACAGCCAAGTTTTACTACAAAAGCCAATTTCACGCATTGAATTTTCATGCTCTCGTAAAAATGTCTAATAAAATTTTGATTTGAGAAATTTTTGTCATTTCGAATCTTTTACCTGATTTGCTTGGCTCAGTACTTCTATTTTTCATTAACTCCCCCACCCCCCACCACCAATAACTCCAGCCCACTCCACCGCTTCGCCCTGTGTCCTCTGCCCTCTGCCCACTGCCCTGACACTCCCTGCGCAGTGGCTTTCGTGCTCTCAACGGATCTGCCGAATCTGTCGAATCGAGTCTAAATACCTTGCTTGGGCGCCGAGATGGTAGCCCAAGTGAATACGGGGGTCCATTGGCGTCGGCAATTGAAATAGGCAAGGCCCATTCGGTCGTCGCAGTTACGTCTTTGGGGCTCGAGCGCAGGGAATCAAGTAGCTTTAGTGTCCTCGAGCGGCGCTCGTTTGCGCGATATTTTATAACGACGAGGGAACGGCGAGACGAGACGGTTATTGGGGTAGTCGGTACTGGCGAAAAAGGCTGGAATAATTTTTTTAAGACGCAGGCAAACACTTTAACGGCCGACCGTCCCTCATTTGGTGACCGAGATCGGCGACGGGGCATCGGCTGGTGCGCAATTGCCGACGATGCGATCCCGACGTTCGCTGAATCGAGTTATTCATCCACCGTAGAGCTTTGTCAAGCGGTGCAACTTTCCTTTTCTACGTGTACCAAGTACGCGATGATAAACATCCCGATCCTCCACGAGTCACGAGTCACGAGCGGGCTTAAGCTTTCAATCGGTAAAGCTTCACTGCTCCCCCCCCCCATGGTTGGCGCATTAATATTACGGATATACTTACCGGTCAGGTATTGTCGAAAGGTCGACGTCCAGGTCCATTCGGGGTTGCCGAGCCGTCGAGAGAAAAGACACTCTAAGTGAAGGATACTTCCGGGAAAAACGGCCAGGGCGCCCGAAGGCTCGAACGTCGCGGATCCCGCGGGGAGCCCAAAAAGTATGGTCGGCGGCACATCTTCTGTAACAATGAAGCGACGCCCGAGACGGGACTTTAATACATTTTGATGAATTTGTAGCTTTTTATTGCTTGGCATTGGCGGGATGCGTCACGGATGCTCAGACAAAGCAGATTGACACGCGACGAAAATTTACAAAATTTATCCTCCTGCCAGATAATAAGCCGTCCAATAAAAAAATAAGAAGCCGTTATCGTTACTCTGGATTGAAAATTGATAACGAACCTCTCGCCTAAATAATCCGTCTCTGAAATGGTCTTACTTTTCTCCTCGCCTCTGCTTTCATATCTTCTCTTCTACCGCTTTGTAAAAGAAAGTGCATCTAAAATGCAAAACAAATGCCTTGAAGTGCCGGGGCGCATCGAATAAAGGATCTCTGAATTTTTATGGCTATGATTTATCCCTTTATATCGGCACCTCATTTTTATCAGCGCGCGCGCGCGCGCACCCACACTCACACATACCGGCGAGGAGCCTATGAAGTTATGAAAAGATACCTCATTTGTGATTCTTTTGCCTCTTTTCTGTATTTTGTTTTGGCTTTGCACTCGGCCGTTTCTTTTCTACCAGAGGCGCTATACACGTGCACGTATGCGCGCACGCGCGTATACAAACGCGCGCACGCACACGTAATACACCTTTCCAAATACCTGCTGCTGTAAGCTTAATTTTTCTTTTCACGACTTCGCGAGCATTTTTGCATTATTACAAAGCTTCTGCAGTTCCGTAGTTCTACGAACTTTAAGCATATTTTTCTTTTTTGATTACATGGGATGCTGCACTTGTGTAAATTGTGAAGGTACTCTGACTTTGAAGAGAAGTCTGGGGTGACGAAAAATTATTATATTTCGTCTAATTTTTAGAATTATTTCAATGACCGAGCAGAAAGTTTTTCTACTCCCCTATCAAACGACTATACAAAATAACTAAACAAAACTTTTATTGCGCATTATTTTATATTCTTTTTAGAAACTCCATTGCTTCCACCATTCCTATTAAAGGCCATAAATGTAGATGTCTACAGTTCGTTATAATAAATATGTAAAAATGTTTATGCATTCATTTACTGACGGTACTCTTTCAATTTATCGCATTATGACTTCTGCATTTATTAATCGATATTATCAGTTCTGTATTATCTTATAATATTCATACACATTCACATATAGAAGTTTTAGTCAATTTATACTAAATTATTTTATAATTTCGAAACATTTTTCTTAACATACGTCATTAGCGAACATTTCAATACATATTCAAGTATTTAATAACATTTTTAGGATCTACGAGTTATTGTGCATTGCATTGGAATTACATTACTATTTTAATATTTCAAAAACAACAGCGATTCGTGTACTTCTCAAAACCTTTTTTAATATTATTATATCATGTAATATGTCATATAATATGATTGTGTTAGAAATTGAAAGAAATTAACACGATATTATATTGTAATTGTTTTTTTGTAAGAACGTTTATGTGAACATTTTCAGAAGATTTAGATATAGACAGAAGGTTGCAGATGAGATTCATGCATATTATAATGAATTTACGTTTAAAGTACATTGATTTCAATACGAAGCCGAAAAAGTGGATACGAATGAAAACAAATGCTTCTCCTTATACCTACGCATGCACATTTTCTCGAAAAATGTGAATGCAAATACATCATTTTAAAATTACAGTTGAGCTAGATCAGGTATACTGGTATGCATGCATGTGTGTGCATAAAATCTTTTCATACATAGAGATTTGAGAATAGGGCCGTATAATCCATATAAAAGTAAATATATCTGGCACGAGCAGAGGCTGATTTCGCTCAGACCGCAAGCTCGAGCGTATGGGAAATACTCTTCTCTTACTCACTCGGCCTGCCCGCCCGCTCAGCTTATTAAAATTTCAAGGAAAACTGCATACTCAAAAGAAGGACGGGAGCAGCTGCGGGTAACCGAAAAAGCTGAAGAAGTAAAAAGAAATTGAGTCTTTGATGCACGAAAAGCTAAAGACAGAATTGAAAGTGGATGCAGCATAATATACATCTGCATACACCCAACTTCTGACGTTTACAAATCGTCGAATTCAACAAGAGCTTTACGCGTGTGTTAGTCGAGGCTGGTAAGTCAAATTCAATGTATTGGTATATTCGTCAATGCCGCTCCGAGGGAACGTACGTATTTATAATTTTTCATCATTAATTTCATTCTCGTTTGACTCAACTCGTTGCTCGGAAAAACCATTGCAAAATTATTATCATATGTGGACAGCATATTACACGATCACATGTATTTGAAAAATAAAAATACAGCTTTAACAGTAGATTAATATTCATATAATCTTTTCGAAGAAGTATGTATTGTAACTTTATGCTGGAGAACAGCGGGACGACAATATAATAAAATTATTGTTAGTATTGTATGTTGTATAAATGTATAGGATCCGTTTTAAAGGCGTTATAAAACAATTGATACGTGCGAGGAGAAAGAAAAAATCATTAAACTCCTGGAACAATATTTGCATTTTCCGCTTGATCTCTTATTTGAATAGGAAAATAAAGAATTTAAAGCTTAACTTTCTTATTAATAGCCTTTACCCTTTTGATAATGTTAATAAAGTTTCGCAACAATGGATTTAAAATTCATGTATTGATAGCGCTCAACTAGAAATTTGATGTTTAAAAAGTATCGGGAAATAAAAGAATGTGCAGCAGTAGGTAGATAATAAAAAGTACCAAACGGAATAATGTATGTACGGTTGTCGGGAAAACTTGTTTTATTTGCTAATACGGTGGATAATCCCATAAATCATATAGCGTACGTAGCTGATAGAAAAAATAGTATTGTATTGTAAATAATACGGTTAAAACTGTAAGGACTGAACGGAAGATGGATTGAACCTTCATGAATAATCATGAGCAGATGCGTATCTGCATTTGAATTTATTGCGATTTCAATCTTGAATTCTGCTGGATATAAAGAGGTAAATGTAAAAAAATTTGGCAAAAGAACGATCAGCGCTTTGCTGGATGCAAAAAAACAAAAACAACGACGACGACAACAACAACAACAATAATAATAATACATCGACCCATAGGAAATTAAAAAGGAACTAGTCTAGTTTTACGTTTCGATCATTTTTTTTTCGCATCAATAAAGTATTTTCGTTTCGAAATAAAATTTCGAAATATAATAAAATCACGCAGCTCGATTAATTATTAAATAATTAAGCCCGAACGCTTGGACCATTCGAATGGGAATTTCAATTTAATAAAAAGATATGGGGAGCGTGCGAAATTAGCAATAAAGAAGAGCTCGTGATAGGAAAACATTATAAGTCGAGAGCAACATTAACAAAGTCTCGAGAGCAATTATGCGAATCGCTTTATCCGTTGGAGCTTAAGTAAGACTCGGTGCTAAAAGATTTAGGGTTAAATAGATCTATAAGAAATTCGATCGTCGAGCTTTATCGACTAATGAAAAAGTTAAAGCTCCTTTGCATTTAAATGTCGTATATAGCTTACCTGTATAATTAGCCAGGGCAGTGGTCGGTATGCAGGATGGCAATTTTCCATTCCAGATGCCGTTACGGCAGTGTAGTAGTGAATCACCGACGAGCTTGTATTTCCCAAGCTCCCGACACCGGACGGCAACTTTTTCATTGTGCGGCACCGTAATTTTGTCCACCTGCAAAATCCAGCGAGCAAAAAAATATTTATTACGATGAGGCTTACCCAAATTCCATAGAGAAATGATCGTTAAATTGCGTAATATAGAGCTCAAACGGCGAGCTTTTTTTTATAACGATAGTTATGGCATTTTTTCATTATCGCCGCGGGACCTTCGCGAAGTCACCTTATGACATTACACGCCGACATCCTCCACGTACGACAATAACAACAGCGCTTCCGTTAAAGAAATAATTGTGCCAGAGATGTACGGTCTGCTTAAGGATCAGAGGGATGAATTAAAAAACGGGAGTCGGTAATTCAAAGAATCTGGTAGAAAGTGGATAAGTGGTGGTGGGAGGTTGAGGTTTTGAGGAATTCGGGGATTCAGAGGTTCAGAGCGGACGGATTGGTAAAAGGGACAAAGGAAGCATCAAAGGAAGAAGTTGGCTGCTCTCGAACGATTCTTGCGGAAAAGTTTTTGGCTCTCGGAGCCCGACGTTTTACCAACGTATGATTTCGCGATCTTGCGCCGCGCTGCTGCGGATACGCGAATATTCGTTGGCGCTGCATTACTGCCAGAAGACGTCCGAATCGTGATCGGAATGCATCCTTTTCAACCCCTCGCCGCCACCCCCTCCTCACTCTCCCTCTCTCTCTCTCTCTCTCTCTCTACATCTATCTCTACCTCTCTCTCTCTCTCTCTTGACCCCCGGCCCCCTTACCCGTACTATGCAGCAGATGCAGCGCATGACTTTTTATCCCCGTGGTCCTTGCCCCTTAGATATTCCGATCTCGAAGTTTCTTAGGCATTTAGAGCTTTAGGGTTCCTTAAATTTTCAGGTCTTATCAGAAGCCGATGCTCGATGCCGAAGGGGATAATTCGGACTTTTCCAACCGGCTTCCCAACCCGAATCGACCCGACGAGTCTTTCCCTTCTTAAAGATCGCTAGAAATATGCGCACAGGTATCGCGGAATTCGTTAACTAATTGCCAAAGTTTTATAAAAGGTATTCGACTCGCGGTGGCGGCGGCGGGACGAGGGTGAGGATCCTCTATGAATTGTTTTGAGGAAAGCGCGCAGCTGGAGAAGCGGCCGAATTCGTTCTTTAGTCACACGATTTCACGCTACGGAAACTCTTATTACTCATATAGCTGGCATTTCCACTGGAACATCTCCTTTTCACGTCACTGAGGATTTTCTTATCATAGCTGTTTCCGTAAAACTTTCCTTTATATCTCCGTCCGTCGGTACACGCCACCGGAGCAAAACTTCAGCCCCAGATATTAATATAGAAAGTATGAATAAAAAAACTGTCGAACAATCTGTCGATTCGACGGGTAGACGGGGAGGGGGATGGAAGATCGTTGACCGAATATTTTCAAGGATTTCCCTTTACGAGTCGTCGAAACTTTGTCCCGACGCTCACGTCCACTTTTGTCGCATTGTCAATGTAAAAATCAATGTAAACTTGATTGGCCGTGTAATTAAATGGCTGACATTCGAATAAAAAAGAAGGTGCGAATGAACCTACTGAGTTTAAGGTATCGCCGATGAGGTTGATATTAAGGTGGAATTCCGTTAAGGTAAACAGGGAGTAGCGCAGGGTAGTAGCGAGGATACAGTGAAGTTATCGCGTGGCGGCGGTGACGACGTAGGCGAGGGGGTGGAACGACGATGTAGTGTGAGTGGGCAAGAAATTCCCTCGGCAGTAATAAGACAAAGTCTTGTGGATTCTTGCGTGATGCTAGTCAGCGTTGGTGGGGGGGGGGAAACGACGGCAAAGTTTAACCTTCGTGGTGAATTCGCGGAGGTGCAGGGGGAGACGCACGTCGTGCCGGAGGGCGGGCCTCCGTGAGGGAACATAATGTGCGCTAACCTCGACTCGTTAGTTGTGCTGTCGCGCAATAATCACGTCGGGATCGGAAGGCTTCTGATGGGATAATAACCTCCTTCATTCGACATGAGAGGCGGTTCGAAAATTGCTTTGTCAGGTGCTACCCGATATCGGTCCATACCAGCATAACTTTATCGCCGCGCGACTCTTACCCTTTCCCCTTCGAAATTCTTTTCCTTTATACATTTTTCAAGGTTATCTATCACTGCTTTATAAACTCCCTTCTCTCTCGCTCTCTCACTCTCTCTCTCTCTCTCTCTCTCTCTCTCTCTCTCTCTCTCTGATTTCACATCGCTTCCTTTATAATTGTCTTACTAACTATCGTTTCGCACTACTTGCTCATACGAAAGTCGGACGATTTCCATTAGAATTCGTTCGAGAAGAAGAATTGAGAAAATCAGATAAACGTGTATTTAAATTTTATATATTCTTCTGCTATATTAAACCGTTATTATGTATAATTCATTTTCTACTTCATGATCTTGAATCTTATGGAGATCTTACAGCCAATGTTTCAGCCGTAAACTTTAGAATACTAGAGTCTTTTTAATGCAGCATTATAGTCAGTTAGACAAGTTTATGTACTGTCCGAGTAGAAAACATCGGCGAATCAATTATCTTTGAATGCTCGTCATTATTTTATTTACGTCAATATTCACTGATTTAAAGACATCGATTATCTCTGCTCTTTTACGACTTTACAACTTGTTCACTTCGAGTCTGATTAATGGCCAATATAAATGTAAAATATTCAGTAATAAATTTGATCAGCCGAAAATGATAAATTCAGATTTACCGAAGCTTATTTGCTCAAGCGACGGAAAATAGTCGCGAAAAGTTTATTTTCACGAAAGCAACTACATATCACAGCGGAAATTCGAGACTCTGAGTTGTTTATATGATAATTTCTGTAGAGCCTTTTATGTAAAAACATGATTCCTTCCTTCACCTGTTCTGTTCTTGGTTTTTCATTAAAAATTTACAACACCGAAAGCTTATGTTTCCGTTACGTAAATATAAACTTCCTCGATAATCTCTTTTTGATGAAAATTTTATAACCCCTAAAACATTGTAATGCCAATGACCCTCTTTAAATCATCAAACATAAAATCAGTTAAATTAAAACGATGTAAAAGCTTTTTAATAAAAATATTAAGCCTTTCAAAGTCTAACGCATTATCGATGCATTAGATATTTTCAGTCAAAAGTATATCTATATGCGGCAATTCTATTTCTCATAATTTCTCATGCGAGATATGGATCTTAACTACACTTTAATGGCTTAATTCTTAAATGCTCTGAATAATGGCTCAAGTATCCCAGGGGTATATTTTATTAATGTAAATTAACTCACCTGGAACATACTACTAAAAACTTATTTGAATTTATATGACAAGAATTTTTGTCTTAAAGATAATAATAAAACTTCTTATATGACATAAGAAAAATAAATGTAAATTATTAATTTCTAAGTATTGTTAAAGCGAATAAAGGTAATGAAATATTTTATTTAGAATATGTCTGTGTAGGTGATGATCCATCGATAAAGGTATTTTTTTTCGGCGCTTGTAAATAACCGAAGCGCCTGCTCAGCATATATATATATATATATAATTTATGTCGAGCAGGTAGATTAACTTTTTGAATTTACGTTCGCCTTTTTCATTTACATTAAATTATAAATGTGCGGGGCACGTAAAGCCTTATTTGAGAGGAAAAGCAAATTAAAGTTGTAAGTAATGCAATACATTTCAAGGACAAAAGCCGAAACTTTTTCGTTATCAATGTTTATCACAATTTCCGAATGGAGGGAAAGGCTCCTCCATGTCGTCGAATAATAAAAGAAAATTTTCTATTTTACTTTAGCTTGCACGTGAAAATAATGGCGAGTCCCGAAGAAACGCGCGTACGAGGAAGCGCGCGGAGCGTAAAGAGAAGAGTGAGAGAGGGCCAGAGAGCGAGAGGGCGAGAGAGGGCGAGAGAGGGCGAAAGAGGGAGAGAGGGTTCAACAACTCTTGCACAGTGGTAGCACCAAACCAATGGGGCGCTTTTCCCCGCGGGTGTTTTGTCGCTCGAGAGGGTGCGAGTGTCGTGTGGGCCGATGATCCGCAACCCTCCGGTAGGTACACACGGAGGCTGGGGTTGAAACGAATGCTCGACTCTTTCATTGACGAGTCTGAGTCCGAGTCTGAGCTTTGGAGGGAAAAGGGACGGCGGAAGAAGGGACGCCGGCAGTCCCTTGCGACACGTCGCAATGTCAGCGATCGACAATGTCTGCAATTTCCTTGAGTGACCGGATCACGTGAACTTGAGCGGATCCACGGTATCGCGTGCGCCACTTTGATGGCGGAACAGAGGATGTATAAATTGAAAAACAACGGAGGCTGAAACCGGAGTATCGGAAATTCCGGATTATATTATCTATCGGCGTTATAAGTAGAAAAAAAATTCCAAGTTTTATTATGGCCGCTGGATCTCCTCTATATTGATTTCACCTCAAGCATATCTATAATACCGATGGAACTTGCTCGGGGTGAAGCGAACTACCCATTCGGAAGTTTTTCACAACTTCATGAAGTTAATATAAATAAAGATCAACGAAGAGATTGAGAGGTAGTAAAGTAATAACCAATACTACTTCGCTCTGACTCTGCAACTGCAACCTCGGTATTTGAATATACCGTAAAATCATTATTCCCAAAGTAATTGCGTATCAATTTTATTGTAAACGTATACAAGTAAGGGCTGATAGAGCTCCCGCGCTATTATACGCGATATTCGAGTATTTTCTTCAAGTAATTTTACTTTATGTGTCTCTCCTCGCTGCTCCTCCATTCCCTCTGTTTTCGTAGAATCCGGTCGGACTACTGTTGTTTTTACAACTAAGGAATTTTATTTTTACACGTGTTTGTGTCTTTATTTGAATTCTTGTGTCCTTCCACCACCACCACCACCTCCCCTCGCTCTCTCTCTCTCTCTCTCTCTCTCTCTCTCTCTCTATCCGTCTCTCTATCTACATCTCTTTCAATTACTCGGATAGAGGCAAGAGCGCAGATTGACTCCACGCGTGTACAACCGAACGGAAGTATGATATTTCTTTTCTCTGATTTCCCTAGATTCCATTTAGTCATTCTTTTTATATCTGAGAATATACGTATCAATCAGTTTATATTGTACGTTTGAAACTTTCTTGATAACGCGGATGCATCATCTTGCTAAATGAAATTTTTAGTTTTCAAAATTATTGATCTAATATTTTTTAAAAGCATGTCAGTACTTATTAATCAAAGTTATTTACCGAACGCCGTAATTATTTAAATATAAATATAGTAAATAATGAAGAGGCCTGATGTAGATCAGGTATTTTCAACGCTTTGTCACTGTACTGAGGCTAAGATAATGATAAAATTTGTTGCACATTTATATATACGTAAATTAACGCGATTGATGTAAAAATTTAAAAGGAAAAAAGGGAAAAAAAATAATTTAAAAAAAGGGAGAGAAAAAGAAAAAGAAAGGAAGAGAGCAATGATAATCGCGAAAGCTCGGAACAAGATGGGCGAATGCAAAAAAAAAAAAAAAAAAATGATGATTATGCATTAGCTTTCCGGAGGGGGGCGAGATGCATCCGTGAGGTTTTTCTTTCCAGAAAACACGCTATTCGAAGGCGTACATTCCGATGTAGAAAAAAATATGGACGGTGCATTGAGTTATGACCTGATGAAAAGGTTATTGCTCGCCACCCGTTCCGAAAGATCCAGTGAAAAGGGATAATGATTATTATCCTTGACTAATATTTACGTTTAATAGATTCGAGTAATAAAATGAAATAGGAATCCTTTCAAATGTTTATGAAATAAAAATATACGTACAAAATTATGGAAGAGATAAATTAACGAGGATTATTAAACTATGAAAGGCGACAGCGAGGATGTCGCTGATAGATAACTTACAATGTTTGCATTTTCTCGTTCAGGCGATGTTAGGCCTGAGCATAAGAATTTAAAGAATTCTCGTTCTTAATCTGCAACTCGGGTTTCCAAAAATTAACTAATCCGGCGACACGGTGTCGAGGCTCGTAGGCGCCGAGGCCTCGGCTCGTCTCACCATTGCAATACGCTTCTATTGACTTCGAATTCATTGTTCGACTCAACTTCTCTCGCGGAGGATCGTTCTAAATAAGACTCCAGAAAGCTCAAAAGCATTAATCATTCTAATACCATCATGAATTAGTTTAAACAATAAGTACGTCGAGAACAAAGACTTTCTTTTCCTTTGTGAAATATCTTTTAATTAAATTAGCCACAATTTTCATATCGCAATAATATAATTTTTTTCAATCATAAGCTCGCTATACGCTTTTACGAAGTATCCAGTAATAATCAGAGCTGCGAAAAATATGCCTTAGCTGAGTTTGATTTGATGAAAATCCCGAAGGGACGGACATTAGAATGTAAAGTAATCCAGAAACAACTCGAATGGAAAAGGGCTTAAAGTGGTAAGTGCCTGCGGTTCCTAGAATGCCATTTTCAATCCCTTCCTTACACCCCCAACCCCTTCGTCCCTCCCCCCTCCCTACACCCTATTTTTTCGTAACGTTACTTAATGGATTGAACGGGATAAATTACAGGACCTTATTTAGTTACAAATTGGTCGGTTAGCGGGAAATCAATAATAAAGCATCTGATTTCACTTCATGTATCACAAATACCTATTTTTCAGATGTATTGGCATTTTTCATCTAATCATCTGTACTCTAGAAAGATTTTCAAAAATACTCGACGTAATACGTTATCAATAAATATGTTTGTTTGCATGTTAAACTATCGATTTAAATACAATTATATCTATTTTTTAGTTTTAAAAAATCTTCATAAATTGGATTTTTCACAACTATATTGATTAACACAATGGTTTAACACATCACTTTGTGTTTATTTTGATAAAGTCTTGTTACGCAACTAATAGCGAAATACTCTTGTCACATATATTTAAATGCGATCATCCTGTCATCAAATGATTTAACGTTGGGCTTAAGTTTCCCATACATTGTAGCAAAATGTTAATCTTTCATTTACGAGCTTGATTTTCATAATCTGACAAATTTATATTATACAAGAAAGATGGTAACGAATAAGAGAAAAAATATTTTCTATAAAACATGTACGAAATTTACATTGATAGTAGTAAATTTCCTGATGCTTTGTAATAATAAAAATTAAAATCTGTTTGTTTGAAATTAATTTCTTGTATAAATTGAATGGAAAATCTAAAGAAAATTAGAATAAAATTTAATTAATAAACGCCTCCGAAGTAATTCGTACTATAAAATTTAGTAATATGCATTTAGTATTAGTATTAGATGAAAACAGCCGTTTACAAAGAATAAAACGTTGTTTAACATTACGTATTAATAAATAAGTTGATTAATATTTACGAAGTACATGAGATTGAGTCTAGATTTTGAATGGATAAACAAATAGAATAATTTGAAAAATAGTGGAGTGAGTTTAATAACATATCAGTGTCGAAGAGGTAAGTAAAATTTACGCGAGAGAAACTTATCTCTATATTATACGTATTTGGATAAGACTTTAAGGGCGTTTTCCCGGTATGAAATAATAAAGCTTACGACCTATTATTTACTCTAATGGTTTCTGTTTCCTCAGGTAATTGCTATTTAATTATATTGCCCAAAATATTAGTCTGTAGTACAAGAAATCATAAAAGTATTATTAGATGTATTACACGATCACAAGAATGTAATAAAATATTTATATAATATTTGTTGTACAGAACGTTCGTTTACTTAACGCAGTATCATAATATTAACTGTTTAAGTATTAACTACAATTGCTAAGATTCAATATTATATATATATATATTGAAAATGATATCAGCTCAAGTCATACGAAGGGTGGAAATACCGATTGTAAAAGAAATCTATTTATTGCTCAATTCTATTATTTTTTCATCTATTAACTTTTAATAACATAAAGTGAAAATCCAATAAACTTCTTTATGGTACTAAAATAATAAATAATAAAGCGATATAATAAGCGAATCTTGTTATTATTTAGTAAATCGTAATAATGCTCCGAATAACTTTGTTACCATTGACTTTAAAAAGAGAAAGGGACAAAATGAAGTTCTAATAATAATGAAGGTATTTGAAATTTCAAAATAAGTACTGACCTAAAATTTCAGTAATCAGGTCAATTGGAATGGTTAAATGCAATCATTGAAGAATATATACTCTAATTAATATTTTTCTTCTGCTAGAATAATTTACTAATTTTCCTAATTATAATTAACTAGATATATTATAATATAATTAATTATTTTATTATATTATACAACTTATTGTATAAAATTTTCAATAATGTAGCAGTAGCATTATTATAATTGCTCCATAATATAAATAAAATATTTATATAAAAAATAGATAACCTTACTTTAACCTTTCAATTTTTAATACAAAGTATAGATTTGCATGTATCGCTTCATGATATGATAGCGAGTACTTTGCCCGTATAAATAAATGATATCGCATCAATAGAGAAAAGTACATGTATAGTACCATTTAGAGGAAGCGAAACATTAACTTTGGTTTAGCTAATGTATTATATAATAAATAATTCATTAATGAGGAAATTTTAGACGTGTAAAGTAGATATAACATCAGCGTATAAATATCCGAAAACGAATTAATAGTCGCTCAGCTGTGACCCAGAAAGTCTGGAAAATTTAATAGACCTCTCTGTATACCTCTATATATGTATATATATATATAAATATATATATATATTATATATATATATATATATATCCATGCGTGTTCAAGATACATTTATGAAGAATACAATCTTATGATTGCTTTATCTTAGACCGCGGCTCTTTTCAATCGATGTAAGTAATTTTCTTGTAAGTTTTATATAAAAGTAAAGTAAAATCTAATGCCGCGATATCACGTGATTGATCGCATGACATTACGAGGACAGGATATTAAATTTGCTACTTATATATTTCGGTTTCTACGTGAAAGCTTAATTTTAAAAATTTTTTAATACAATTAAATAATTTACTTAATAAAGCAGGTCCGCTGAAGGTGTAAATACGTGCTTTTTAAATATACATAACGTCTGGTTATAAATATGGCCGATGAATGTGTCAGTTTTCACCTAAAGATGAATAATTGCAATACTCGGCGGCAGGTCGATAATCGATATCGATCGCAATATCACCTATGAGCATTAAACGTTGGAAATTGTAAAAATATATATAAATAAATAAGTACGTGAGACTTACGAGTACGGTAATGTTTTTGTATGTGACGATCAGAAGAGGATGAAGACCTTCAAGCTTACATTCTTGCAGAGGTATTACTGTTGATTCACGACCTGAAATAGAATACAATCGATTAAACATAATATCTTGAAGCATTTAAGCAATTCCTGCTTGAGTAAGTTATAAAATAATCTTAATATGTCGTCGTCAGGTATTGAAGTTTCCACTGGTCATCAAGTATTCGATTGCTAATGACGTTACTAAAATACAATAAAATATTCACTTGATCTCAAAAGTATGAAGAAGACGCGCCGCGCACAATGGAAAATAATTCGAATTTATGATGTACGCGTGAAAGGGTAAGGAAAAAAATAGGCATTCGTACAAAGTTATTGATAGAGGATTATTCGGCTCTATTCGTATACGTCCGTGACTAGTCGTTAGATAATAATGATCCGAGCCATCCCTCGGGGGGAGCGAATGCTAGTCACACATTCTTTATCTCTGAAACGTGAAGATTCGATTACGTTCATCTCGGATTTCAAGAGCTCGATACCTCAATAAAGATAATTGCTTCCGCAGATGCGCCGGCTCGAATAAAAAAAATTACAAATGCCGGCAAAGTTTCTCCGAGGCCAATAAATGTGAAAGCTTCTAATAGTTTTTCAGAAAGTCTATTATGAAGTAAATGCAACGTAAAGTAAAACGAAAGCCTGTTTCAGACCTCAGATATTCCGCGAGGAACCCAGAGGAAGTCTTCAGTCCTATTGATAGGACATCTTTTTGAGGATTTTAGGGGATTTAAGGCACTTACACTCAAATTCATCGTCCTCGTGCCTCACTAAACATTCTTCGCACACGCGCGCGCCAAATTTTGTTTTGAGTAAAGTGCATCTTAAATAAATAATTCTTGAACCTTTTTATCCTCCCTCCGAATCGAATTCTATTCGAAGGCCTGTATTTATTCTCGCTCGAACGATCTTAATCAAATGCCCAAGACTAATGCATAAAACAGAATTTTCTAATTCTTTTATAATCCTCGCAGTTTACAATTTAATAGACTTTCTTTTCCATTCGAGGCTTAAAACTTTCATTTAGAATGCATGAATTTGTAAATTCAAGCTGCGAAGCTCTTATAACTAACACATTGATCTTGGCACAAATTGGGATAAAGCGCAAACAAGTTTCAAGACAACTTTTAATATTATTTAAAACAATTATAAATTATTTGTTTTCGTATAATGCGACGATGAGATTATTATTACTTAACGAAATTATTAAATTTCCTTATTTGAAATAAACTCAAGTTTATATTTAGTTAAATGCTATAATAAAAAAATCAATTCTTACGTTTATAAAATTATTTCTTGTATTTACGGTATTGATTCTACTTTTGGAATAATTGAATCCTTCAATTCGACTAATTTTCTGCACTAGTATTCATTCATTTTATATATTTCTTAACTTACGTATTTAGCTCGTAAACCGAATTCTACCTTGTCGGTCTCTAAATACTGCGCAAATATTTAATAGACAATACGTATCCCAATAATTATTTTAATTATTATATTCTTAATTTACTTTAAGTTCGCTGTTATTTTTACCAAAAGTTCTTAATATTCTCTTATCTCATCCTGGCAGAGTGCCGGATGAATTTCAAAATTTTATTTATCAAGTAATTATATTCCGATCTCGATGGTATCCATTGGTATTTTTATTATTACTTTTAATTTATATAAGCCACTCGTGGAATCGTATTATTATAAAGAGCTGAATTACGTATGTAAGAAAAGAGAATACCAACGTCCTTGAGGCGAGTACTTACAGCTTAATCATTTTCCGTAATTAAATATTTTATTCCCTTCGTATTAAAATTAATTTTACCTTAGATGCTCCTGTAATATATTATGACGCAGTTACGCAAGCGCAGATAAGCCATCTTGATTCGAGCTTGTACATAAAAGTAATGTATTAATTGATTAATTAGTTAAAATTACCCGGATGCACGATTTGCATTCTAATGGATCGAAGCTGACGTGTAAAAATTAGTTTGGCATCAGTTAACGTGAAAAGTATTGGCAGCCCACATAACGACAAGGATAATAGTAATAATAATAGTTAATATTAAGAATAATAATATTGGCAGAGGGATGAAAATATAGTTAGTCCGTAATACAGTGGCATGGCTCGTGAACATCATATGGAATTTAATGTGATCGTAAATGCAAAAAGGATGTATCCGTGAGGGGGGAAGAGCCGTGGCCTGAATCAAGCGCCGACGCAGTTTCCGTACGAATGGATAATATATGCGCATTGCATTATTACATAAACTGTAATTACGCATACATTACTCGGTGAGGTAGTGCCCTCGTAATTTGCACCCAAGGCTTCTTCCTTCTCGTGCTCTTTCTCTCCTTTAACTCTCGGTGGCACACACGTCGGCGTCAGACTTACAGCCGTCGTATACGGTCGACGAGAGGATCCGTCTCCGTCTCTATCTACGGGCGACATACCGAAATCCTCTGTCTCCCTTCTTTCCGCGTCTGCCTACCTTTTCACGCAAGAATTATTCCCGCCGTGGCTCTCTCTCGCGCCACGACTAATCCCATTGAGAATAATTACTTCTCAAAATTCTCTCAAGTTCATTAATATTTTTAAGTACTCGAGAGAGCCGCGGGAGTTGAAGGGTTTTTAATTAAAGCCTCGAGATCATTATCATCTCGCCGATTTAGAAGGACGTTGCCTTTCTTTCGAACTACCTAATGTCCTTCGCGGAATTTTAGATAACATCGGCAGGCGCGAGGAGCTCATTGCCAAACAATAACTGCGAGTGACGATATTCTTGTTACTCAATCAGAATCAACCTGCCATTGATTCGCATTTTTCGGCTAAGCTCGCCGAACTTCAATGGCTCCGGCTAAACTTACACTCCCGGCTAAGACTCCCGATAAAAGTCTACCGAGCAATCAATATTCCATTCAGCCATACACTTTAGAATAATTTCATATTCCTCGACATTATTCTTTAATTTCCTTATTCTATTCATTCGCCGCAGCTCTATAAAGATGCATCTAAAAATAATTTCCTCCCGACATTTCAAACAATAAAGCTCTATAATATTATTAAAGTGCGGCTACAATCCTCATAAATTAATAGCTCCCTCGCTTTCAATAATAATTTATACCTAAATGTTTATTCTGTGTATACGATCTTATGTATTTATAGCTTTCATGTCACGTGACACGTTATCACGAAACATATCCTTTTACACCGGGCTTTTCTTGTTCTTTTTTTTTTTTTAAACTTTAATGAAATGAAAATATTTCCAAACAATTCTGCATTTATAAAAAAAATAAACGGAACGCTGCACATAAACACATAAAACAAATAATTGTGAGCCAATTTCCTTATATTACTTTTTGAATTAATTTTTAAATTGTAAATCACAATTACTTTTTTCGCAATATCGTTTTATAAATATTAAAGGATCTACGAAATAATAATACGTATTGTTTATTAGTTTAGGAAATTCCGTAGAGATTTGTGATACGCGATTTGAGATCTTTTACAATGCAATGAGTTTGGGAACATTTTCTGATCATCTATATTCATTATATTTGTAAATAATTTGTTTCTTAGCATTTTCCGTATCCAGTATTTCGTCTATTTTTCAGCAGCACTCAATACTTCTACAGACTTGATTAATCTTTCTTTTTCTTTCTTTTCTTTTTTTTTTTTTTTATTACGGAATATTCTTCATTTTTATTCTTCATATAAGCTTCCTACTTTAGCCTTCCAGCCATATCTATATTTTTATCAGACTCCTTCATAAAGTGCTGCAACTTTTATCCATCTTTTTTAAAATATTTGCTGCTTTATTGATTATTTTCTAAAGTTAAGAATATTCTTCGATCGAGATCCTCTATTTGTCTTATTAAATAGTTTAAAGAAAATTGTTAAGACATTTTGACGTATTCGCATCCATAGATATTTTCAAAATAGCTAAGACATATATTTTTAATTTTCAAACGAACTTACTCGTATTAGTTCTTCCCTATTTTTCTATTTATACATACGTACATGTGCATATGTATATATAAACATTATTTACAATCGTTCTAAAAATTACAGGGAAAAGATATAATTAAGTAAAAAGTAGAAGCAATCAAGTGACTTAATATTGTAAGAAACCTTAATTTTTTATTACCTTAAAAATTTTTTCATTTCCTTCGCAGAACTTATAACAATAATGAATGTTACATTTTAGTCCCCTAATATCGATACGTCATTATGAATATATAATTTCAAATTTTCAAGTCCATTAAATATTACTAATCAATAAACTTTAAAATTTTCAAAGTATATTTATAGAACTTATAATGTTATGGGGCTGAATTGGAAACTGTAAAACCTAGCAATTGTAATTTAAAACAAGAAATGAAGTACTTTGGTAGAACTACTTAGAATTAAATATGAATATCTCATAGAATCTCGAAAGAAAATGCTCTCGGCTTTACGGATAGACTATAGTAAACTTGAACATTGAACTCAAAAGATAAAAGTTTAATGAATATGAACCAACGAAAACTGCGTATACAAAATTCTATCGAAAAATGAATTATTAAAGAGTGCAGGGAGATTGTAAAATCTCAAATACGTATAATTCAGACAGTTTTGCAAAAAAAAAAAAAAAAAAAAAAAAAAACATATTTCTTAAGTATTAATATGATTAAGATTTTGCGTAAATTAATTAAGCATCTTATTTTATTTAGGTAACGGGTGGATAAATGCACTGAGTTAGTTGACTTTAGTTTATAACTTCAACAACATAAAACCTTTAAAAAAACATGTATACGATTACGATTTCAGTTTAAGCATATTGTTTAATACACTGCTTAGGACTCACAGAGACGAGCCTGTTTCAGGAAATAAAGAGAGAAAAACCGTAGAGATACAAATTATTATTGTAAATGTTTCCAAACAATGATCTATGTAGTGAGTATTCGTTAGGTTGTTTGTAAACTGGCCTGATTGAAGTAGAGTGATAATAAATAATAATCGAGCTCATCGAAAGTCGTCAGGCCAGGTAGAAAATGTTGTCGGTTCGATTAGTCGAAGGAGGCGAGAGATCGCAGGAGAAAATTGCTTCCGTTCCGTTCGGTTTTCCGTGCCGAAAATGCACCGCGTCCCCATTTGTCAGTAGGGGGTCCGCTTATGCAAACGACAGATGTGTAAACTCGGGGAAGGCGTTGTACTGCGGCCGCTGAAAGCCGAATCGTGTTATGCATCGGGCTTTTAGCGGCGTTTAACGCATTTACATGTTAAATCTTGCACTGTTAATTTTCTTTACAGATTTCCCCGGCCCGAGCGAAACCATGCCGACCTCCAGCCACTTTTCTCCGCTCGATTCCACCCTGTACTTTACGGTTCTTAATAATTTTCAACTCCAGGACTCGCCGAGTACCATATAACCTAGCTAGCACCACCACCACCACCACCACCAGCACCACCACCGCCGCTACGGCCGCTACGGCCATCCCGCCCCGAGGAATACTTTCGTCTGAAATTTAAATAACTTCAGGTCTCGAGTTTTTATAACGATACTCTGCAAAAGAATACAATAACCGGGACACGCTGACATTTATAGAAAATAAAGTATTTTAATTAAAGCTATGAATCGTTGTGTGAATTAAGCAAGTCATTTATCGTGATAAATCAAATACCCGTTTCTTAATTAAAATATAATATTTTTTTTTAAATGTACAGATCGGTTTAAAGAGTAAATATAACGCTATAAGCCTTCAATGGCTTAGCTGAGAATATTATTACGAGAATATTATTATACTCAGAAGTCCCCCTCCTCCCCTCCCCCTCCCCCCATCAACGTGGCTGTGATAGAAAAACATTATTAGATCACAGTAGCTCTAATGCCCGATCCACATATTATCCCGACTGATTATTCGAATACCTGTCGATGCTTCCAATCCGGTTTATCTTACAGTAAAGATATTTGCAAATGCACTATTACTACTTATTATTCTTACTTCGAAAGCAAGTAAACACTATGAAAATATAAAAAGTAAAGGACTGCGTTAAAGTAGCGAATAATTTAGTATTACTGGAGATATCGGGATAAGTAGTAATTTTTTCCCTCGGCGTGGGAACCGATTTTTATTGTAGTGAATATTTTTTAGAGCCTTAAGTAACCGAAACGAGCGCTTTTAAAGCACATACTGACGACGCACTACAGCTAAAAACTTTGCCTGCCTCCCACCCTCCCTGTACCATTTATCTTCCCCGCGCGTATCCCTCCTTCCCCTCCACCACCACCACCACCACCTCCACCGCCACCACCACCTCCTCCTCCTCCTCCTTCTCCTCCTCCTCCTCCACCACCACCTCATCCTACTGCTAGAATTTCACTTTCTCTCTTTTTTACGACTTTTCGAGTTGCCATATACCACTTGCCCCTGTCCCTTATTTTCAAGAAGTTTCGTATCTGCTATTGCTTTCGTTTTCGTTTTTAGGTCTTTGTTTTGCTTCGCACTCTTGAGTCGTAAGTCGGAGCTTCGGTCGGAGCGGCTTCCGTTCGAGCGGCAGATGTCCGAGTCTATTTGTCCGTACGCATAAAGTAGGGAAAATAGATGACGTGTCCTCGGACTTAATAATCCTCCCTGTTAAAAGCGCCATCGTCTGGATTCTGTATTCATTAGCAAGTGTTGATTAACGCGAGAGCCTCGACCAATTAGAAGCTCTGAATTCAATTCGTTATGTTAAATAATAGCCGGTTTAATGGCGCAGTTACAGAAGTAGTAGTGAGCTGGCGAGGGAAGATGCATCTTTCGACTATTCGTTAGCGGAGGGCAATTCACGGGAGGACATCCAGAATTTAAGACGGAAACTTAATACTTAGCGAAATTGCTGGTAAATTAAAAGAACAAGTTTTCTCAACATATAATTTAAAGGCTAAGCGGCGTGTCTACCGGACTTTAGAGCTTCCATAATAACTACAACAATGCTACTGCCACTCCCATTCCTTATAACCGCTCTTTCCTTCCGACGATTCCTTACCCTCATCGGCAGGATCGCTTTAATACATCATTTATTAAGAAAGAAACGGCGGATATTTAACATTTTATTGTCAGCTTCAGGTAGACATGAACTTCATCCATCTCACATTCTGCTCGGATGGGGAACCGGACTGGGACACTACTACGAGTTTGCGAGCCTCTTGTCGAAAGACATTTAATTACGAGCAATTATTTTTCTATCCTCACATGACGTACTCGTATTTATATCGTAAATTAACGAGTTTAATAAATTTAAATTGATGATCAGGAAAAATTTTCAGAAGCGTACTTATCCTTGCTAGGATTTACACGTAAGCAATAATAGTATTGTCGAATCTGCCTATGTATTCGTACAAAGGAATATGGTAACTAGATCTCGCTATCGGAAACTCTAAGCACGTAGGTGCTTAAAAAAAGCCCACTTCCACATCTGAACTCGTAAAAAGTAGTCGAAGCTCGAGATCAAGCCTCTTTTGAATATACAGTAAATTTAATTTTATGAAAATTTACGGCAGAGCTTGTAACAAATAAAATACATATTTTTCATTGAATACACCTGCCGCGAATAGTCTGCGTTTTTTTTTGTTTTTTTAATTTTTTTTTTAGAAAGTCGTCCCAAGGTACATTACTAATGCCAATTAACAATGTAAGAAAATCCATCTCTTAGATTATGTTAATATTTTAAATAATGTTTTCATGGATTTTCGTTGTGAGTACGAGTCGGTACTCTCCCCCCAATACACACGAGTCATTGTAACGAGCGTATTCGTACGACGTAATACGGATTATGCAGTAAAATAAATTACCGCGTGTTATTATAATGGCATCGATGCATAAACAGAGCCGAGATAGGGATTTTTCAATGTCACAGTACATTATTCTCAAATTGGCGCATATTGTATTCGCATGCGCCAATGAGATGAAAGGATGCTGCAGATATAACGAGAATGCGGCTATAGTTTCGCTCGTCTGATTGTTTCGACTATTCCCTTGGCTGGATTACTGCATGCTGGCAGCCAGTCGCCGACTTATCGCTTCGAGACTTCGATATTTCAGACGCTACATGCAACGTCTCTCTCTCTCTCTCTCTCTCTCTCTCTCTTCTTGGCTATTTTAGCTCTAATAAATCCCTCGATCGGCCACTTCACCCATTCCTATAGGTCCGGATTAATTAAAAAATCCAATTTAAAGTACCGTTTGGACGTCCTTAAATTAGCGTCTCTACTCAAATAAATAATGAAATGGGGTTACTTTGTTAAATCGTTGCGATGGCTATACAATCGCTTAAAATATGCCGGATTGACGTGAAGAGGAAGCAGAAGAAGAATAAGAAGAAGAAGAAGAGAATCGTTGTTTTTCCGGGCACGGATCGTGTCCTTGTTGCTCGACTCTTTGTAGTTGCCCGCTTCGGTCGTCGACGTATCGACGTAGACACCGAATACTTTGAATTTTTATCACATTTCGAGGGAATCCGCAAAAGGAATCTCTGCACGAAGAGCTTCTATCAGAAATAAGAGACGCCCTGCGTATGTAAAAATGGGGAAGATGAAAAAATATCATCCATTTCGTAAAATGAAAATATATGCAATGCTTATAAAATATCATTGCGTCATAATTTCGATTGGAACGCAGGGACGGGGAGGGGGAGGAGGAATTTTTCAAATTTTACGTCATTTGCGTTAGTTAGACGGACTCGATTGTATGCTTAAGGCCGGTAATAATTTAAAACATTTGAAATAACAGTTCGAGAACCGACGAATCAGCCGACGAATCAGCTGACGAATCGACAAAAGATAGTAAACGATAACCGTTTTTGCCGCTCGGATGGAAAAGGAGATCGATTACGTGTTATATATTATCGAGCGCTTTGTGGGCATGAGAAATAAATAAAGCGAATGAAAGTACATTCACACGCTGTAATAGTAATATTCCGGAGACTGATCGAGTATTCGAGTATTTGTTGAATATTGGCCGATCGCCCGATAAGATCGATTCGTACGTAATTCGTTCGGGTCGGGGCTCGTGATAGAACGAACCCGTCAATACAACATTAGCAATTGAATAATAAAGGGGGTTGCAGAGAGAGAGAGAGAGAGAGAGAGAGAGAGAGAGAGATACTAGAGACGGACGGGTGGAGCAGGATTAACCGCAGGATGTATACACAGGACGCAGATGATTTCCTGTATCGTGCATTACGGGATCATTCCGAGTAACATGTGTAGGGTATAATCCGAGCTCCGGTGCCCTTAGGCGGCCATCATTGAGGTCGCGCGTCACGTTTAAGTTAATCCCGAGCCCCTCGCCCTCCCTGTCCAGTCACCCCGCGACGCTTTTTCTTAGCAGAGGTTGGGATGAAAAGTAACCGGGCCGGCTTTCCCACCAAATTGAATGCATCTTACGGGCATTTTACGCTCAAAGTACTTTTAGCAGTGCGATTTGCGATTTTACGGCCAACGAATTAAAGCCGCGGGACATAATGAATGCCGACGGTCGTGCGGTATCGTTATTACAGTGTATACAGCGAGATTGATTGTAGACGCTCCAGACCCTGAATTCAATAAGTCGCCTTGGACCCTCCCCTCCCCTCCTCCCGATTCCTTTGGAGAACTTTTCTAGCAGCTAATCCTGCCGACTATCGAGTTCCCAGGCAGTATACGACCAGGTAATGGGCATTGCCGCGTTTTCATGTAGATGAGCGGGAGCACTAACGAACCCCGCCAAAACCCTAATGAACTATTTTACGCCTCCCTCTCTCTCCCTAAATTCGCACCCTCCTCCTACACCCGGGCCACCACCACCACCACCACCATCGCTACGACGCTACGGCGCTACGACGCTACGGCGCTACGAATTTTAATACTTTTCTATCGGGAATAATGGCTCCTCTCAAAAGCGCACTATCCACCGAGCTATTTATCTTTCATTACTAGGCTACAAATTATTATCTTTTTTTATTCACTCGTTCCATTTTACTTTCAATCATTAAAAGCCAGCCAAGATCTGTAACTCCCTCTCCGCTTTCATTTTACTCTCATTGGCTTGACGAATCCCTTCATCATTTTTCATATATACGATCACCCACTGCTTCTTTCTAACGCTCTACTACGCATTACACAGATTTTTGTGTATTCTCCTCGATCCTTGCCGCTTATTCAACGCTTTTTTCCCCTTCGCTCGCTTAGAATGCCAATTACGCGAAAACTTCGTTCTAACGTCATTATGCCGAAGGATATAAGGATAGAGTGACTCAGTCATGGGCGGGATTTAATCACGATAAGACGAAGCGATCTCCTTTTAACGCAGCCACTGTTCATTTCCTTTTTTATACTTTGTAGAGGCACCACTTTACCGTTCCTTTTTATCTATGCTTATCCTCGGCTATAATTCCAATGCTTGCCTCCTTTCAAACTAAAGATTTCATTCTGAACACTAAGGATCTCTGAGTTTAGCGAGTTTATGTCCCTTGAGCGAGCTTACGATTTGGGCTCATCAATACCCTCCCATTCTAGAATATCAATTTCATTCGCATTTTAAATTACAAACTATGTATTAGCGGATCCAATACCCCCTCCCTCCCTGCGCCAATGACGAATACAAGAACTTAAATTCTTAAATATGGTGCTTCGGTTTTACCGCGCTTAAAATTTTCATTTTATATTTAATGACAGATAAAAAGTTTCATTGAATCCCTTCGACTCCAGATTTTGAATAGACTCTCTCCACCCCCCCCCCAGTATCGCTTCATAAAAAAAGTAGATTACTCGGATAAGCAAATTGCGTAAATAAAATTATACACGTCTATTCGCTTGAGCTTTATAGGAAGTCTAAAAAAGAAACGTCCACGTAGAATATTGTGAGATCAATTAGGTTAATTGTGCCCTTCTTCATTGTCCTTAGCTTCTCAAGATACGAATACTTTGGGAAAACGTGATGATGAGTAATCAAGGGAATAATATCCTACGCATTGAAGGTCTCTCCAGAAACTTCAGCTTTAAGCTCCATTTAAGTATAGAACCACAGGGAATAATTAGGGAGCTGCAATAATTCCATGCACTGAACATCAAGTTATAGTAAATAAATTCAAGTGGAAAAATGTTCCTACCGTTTTAACTCGATTAACAATTTCTATCTATATAAATTTAATCAATTAGAGATGCGTGTAAGTATCCGGGTTATAAATAGCATAAACGAAGTTCATTCTCACGCCTAAATGCACCTACAAGTAATAACAAAAATTAATGATAACGTCGAGCACTCGCGTAAATTAAATTCAAAATTATTGAATACAATTTTAAAAAGCATTTTATCGACCTTTCAATCGTTTCACTTCCTAAGAAATGATTTAATTTTTATTCCTAATAAAGGGTTTAAGAAATATATATAGACGCGTGCTGTCTTCTCCTTCGTGTCGTTATTCTAAATGTGCTTTTAGAATTAAAAGTAAAAATAAGATGACTAAAAACCAAGATGAAATATAGTATGGTTAAGAAAGATCTTTTATAAAAGAAAGCGAATTTATCGATTTCGCTGAAGTAGAGCGACCTTTTGTACTCAGATTTGTTGGAGAGTATCCAACATCGCGTAATCAACTGATCAAAGATGTAGCTCTGCGACGGGGTCGGTGGGGGGGGGCGGAGGCGATGGATCCGGCAAGATAAAGATAAAAGAATCGGGGAAAGGCTCTGTCATTATAGATAGGGTCAGAATTAGATGATGTCGACCAATGACTAGATTAAGCATAAAATCACATTATAGATTAGACAAATCGAATTCATAACGACAATATAAGATGAAATAATCCATACATCGAGCACTTGATCTATTGAGAGGCGATATAACCTTCCCCTGCATCGTTTGAGGCTACATTAAGTAGACCCAATATACTAATGCTTACTCTTATCCCCATTATTATCTTTATTATTATCACTGTTATCTTTATTAGTATTATCCTCATAAACCAAGTGCTCAGCTTCATACAAATATGTACAAAAAACTTATAATGACCATGTAATGTGAGATTTTTAAAGGCTTTTGGATTATGTGTTATCCAATAGTAAATAATCGAAATTATTATTTTTCTAAGGATTATCTTGTTTTGATTGTAATTCATACACTGTATTAATAATATTATCAAGCTGAAAATGTAGAGTATATATTATGAGGAAATTCTGTGAGGTAAATTATAAGAGTAATAGAAAGAATAGAAAAGGTACATTATAAGTAATAATAAATAAAACCTGGTAATAACAAAAAAAAAACAAAAAAAAAACAAGAAATTATCGAGAAAATAAGTACATTAGGATAGGGTATTACGATTCCTATAAGTTAATGGACGATAGGCTGCGAGTAAAAGAAATATATATTGAGAGAAATCTGATCAGTAAAGGGATCATTATCGTATCTATTAAGGAATACGTATAAGTAAGTAACATTAGCTAATTTTCATAAAAAGCTGTTTTTAAAAAGCAAAAAAATGTATTTTCAGAATTAGATGGATTTACAATTACGGTAATCGACTACTTTTTTTGTTTTGTTTCGTTTCGTTTTTAATAAAACCATTATTAATTAGAAATAATTATAGACTACGATCGGTATATTGATAAAAAGGCAATAGTAATGAATGTATTAGTAATGTTGATTATTAAGGAGGTAAGAGAGACTATTTGGTGAAATTTTACCGTAATATTGACGCGATTGGAAATGGTAATAAAATAATGCCGACAATTTAATTAGTTTTGATAAGGAAACGGCAGAGGACCGATGGTAAAAATGAAAGTAAAAGTAAAAGTAAAGATTAAAGGAACGCGTTGTATATCGAATAAGGTCAGATGATTAAATATTTTCTCTGCAATCGGTATTTGACGTACAAGATGGAAATTGCTTATTGTAGGAATGAAGTTACGAAACCGAGGCAGTCAATCTGTTGGACAATTTGAATATTGAATTTTAGTCAAAGCTTAATGTCTTAAAGTGGTGGATGACGAGCAGGTAAGTCGCGTGTCCTCGGATTAATTGTGCAATTCGCTATTCGAGGCCGTGGATCGAAAAGGCATAAACGTAAGGTAAAGAAAACGTCAAATAATCAGTGGTTCGCGTGCTGATCGCGTTATTGCCGATCGGACTCGGCAGAGAAAAAATATTGCTAGAGCGAGAGGGGGGGGGTGAGAGAGCCTCGCGAGCGACAATTACAGGGAAAAACGTGAAGAATAGCGGGAATGGGGCGGGGATGAAGCGGCCAAATAATAAAATCCAAAGTCAATATTTCAAAATACATGTGGTGAAGTGGAGCGCGAGGTGGCGATTGAAGGTGAGTGGAGGCGTGCGCGCACTCCGAGAGATAAGCCTGGAGTGAAGAGAGCGTGTGGTGTCGCTTTCCCTAGTCGTGATTACGATCCTTGGTGGGACTGGAGCCACTTGGCGCTTTCTGCATCAATAAACGTCCGCAGTCGTCTGTACACGCCAAACGCTCAGGTTACCAGACAGGCCAATATCGATCATCCCCCGTTTAAGCGCTTCTTAGCATTTCTCGGCTTCTGCCCGAGGCTTTTCACCTGACGACAGTTGTAATCTAGTCAATTCCGAGCCGACGATCCACACTCTTGTTCCTATTCCTCACCTCCACCCCCACCCCCACCCACCCATCCGCCCCTCTCCGCGCTCTTCTCTCCCAAATCGCGCAACTCTTCCACATCATCGACTGCAGCTCCGAGGTTTCTCAACAACATGGTCCTTTTTCTTTCTTTCTACCTTCCTTTCTTTCTTTCTTTCTTTCTTTCTTTCTTTCTTTCTTTACTTTTTTTCAAAACATTGTCTTCACACCATAGCGTCCCTCACACGAGATAAAAACAAGTACACCTAGTTTTTGTTTCACCCTCACGCAAAGGGTTCGACGAAGATCTCGATCGCGTTAACGATTACGCTAACGACCGCTTGAAGGGAGAATAATTTTTTTCTCTATACTCTGTACGAGCTATTCGTTCCTCGTAATAATAATGATACTTTTCCATTGATTAAACGGGAAAAATGTATTTGCTCACAACGGTTTCATCATTTGTATTACATTATTTAATGGGATAAGCGTTCCGCTTGACCGTATAAATCCGAACTATTGTTCATTGTTTCATGAATTATTCATCCAACTTTTCGAAGACTTCATAATTTATAGAGAATTACTGGGCTCCATATAACTAGCTATTATCATTGTATAATAATAACGTTAAATAAAACGACATTTATTATTCATGGTAAATCTAGATTAAGATAAATTATCGCACGTAAATAAATATAATTGTATTATTATGGTTATTAAATATTTAATCCCGACAATATGATACATTATATCATTATATTTCTATATCATTATATTACTTTATATGTACGATTTTCTGAAAAAAGTGTTTTTGAAATAATGAAATGAATTATCTGGCCGTAAAGGGTAAGCCGTGCGCAATTCATTAGGAATTTTAATATTTATAAATTTCATATAATCTGTCAACAATTCATTTTTCCTACTAATCTCCCTATTAAAGAATTCTTACTTCTATTCAATTTTTAATTCTATATCAAGTAAAACAATTTATTTGTTTATTTATTTTTTAAATACTTTTTACGGCAATTACTTTGTGCTTATTTTACGAGATTTAAATAGAGAAAACGCAATATTTTGTTATAATATAATTTAATTCTATAATATAATAAGCGGCAGCGTTAAAAGAGAAAATTAGTAAGCAAAAGAAAGGAAGTATAATGAATGACAAATGTATTTTTCGAATAGCATACTAATTAGCAGAATGTGTAATTATTGAAATTTTACGGGATGTTTCAATAATTCTTATTAAATGGGTTCTTTAATTTTAATTCCACCCAAACTAGCGATTATTACTAAAAAAAAAAGAAGAAAGTACATCCGAAGACAATTACATTGAAATTATAAAATGTATGGTTCGTTACGTAATCGACAATGTAATGAAACGAAATAATAACTTTAATGGTAATATTGTTTGACATTAAAGAGATAATATTTGGAATATATTACATGTCGGATGAATGTAAAATTTAATAAAGCATCGTTGAATGTATGGAGTGATTGAGAGTAAGCTCTATTCGGAGACAGATTAAGCTAGTAACAAATGAAGAAGTAGTTGAATACGGAAGGTTAATTAATTATAAGTATTAATAAAAATAAAGAGCTTGAGGAAATAGCGCGTATATCGTATGGTGATCATATGAAAATGTTAAGAAGAAGATCCGGTAAAAATAGAGGCTCGAGCCCAGGGTGTCTCATTTCGTATAAAATAAAGTAAACCGGGAAAGGACAATTCGGGGGTAAAGTAATTAATTAATGGTCCCGTAAAAAAGGGATAGGGTATACCAAAAGGGAGAATCACGTGTTCGTGTATTGGCACTACACACCTTGTTTGCCATGGCAGTAGCCGGTGTTTGTCAAACTGAGGGCGCACACAAACCAAAGGGCATAAAGTATCATTTCTGGGGCCTTGTCAGCTCTCGACTCGGCTAAAGCGTCAAAGTAAAAGGCTCCTGAGCCGCCGCGGCTTAATAAATAACTCGCTCGTTAAGCCTGCGGTTCTGTCGGTCGGTTCAGCGAAGCACGGCACATCATCTACATGTTGCATGCGCGCGTAACTTACGCGGTGCTAACTTGCTCGAACGACGTCCGACCTCGCGCTCGACCAATGCCAAACTGAGCTTCTCTCGCATCCTACCCTTGCACGCGGCCGAGGGGCTGCCTGCCTGCCTGCCTGCCTGCCTGTCCGCCTGTCCGCCTGCTTGCCTGCTTGCCTTTATGCGTGACTATGTGCGTGGATGCGCGCGCGCCCTCTCCTACGAGAGCGAGAGGCGCTGGTTGTTCGAGCTTGAGGAGGGGGTGGGTGGACCGAGGGTGGGGAGGGGGCTACCCCGTGCTTCCAACGCCGAGCTTACCAGCGCGCAGATTCAAGACCCCACTCGCTTCCAACAACCCCTACCCCACCCCCACTGTCTGCCCTAGCATCCCTCTGTCCCGCTTTCCATTTCGCATTTCACTTATTATCGCGTGTTTGCTTAGGCGGCCGCCCGGACACACTCTCTGGCACTGGTTTGGCTTGCATTTCGGAGGCTCACTCGACATACAGAAAGGAAAATTGGGCCCTTTTACTTCCTCCCACATTCCTCATACGATTTAATATAGCTAGATCGATAATGATTTAGATACAAAGCATTACATCAATTATCCCTAATCATTATTATTCGCAACAATTCGTTGTATTCCTTAATAATCTTTCATCTCAACTTTCGAATTATAGTGATGCTCGCGGGAAAAATGAACTATTAACTATTACACTAACTTATTACATTCTATATTATACATTTAATTACAACAATGACATTGCGCAATCATCATCTAATTTCGTTTTCATATAATATTTAAAGAATATACGTGCTGAGATAATATTTTTATAAATAGTTCATGGGAAATTCATTAAATAATAATTACTGTTAATTACGTGCATTCAATATACTCTTATAACTGTACACAATGAA
This sequence comes from Ceratosolen fusciceps, assembly GCA_018883505.1. NCBI lineage: Eukaryota > Metazoa > Arthropoda > Insecta > Hymenoptera > Agaonidae > Ceratosolen > Ceratosolen fusciceps. Next base: position 9,432,611 of record RCIC01000005.1, read on the forward strand.
AGTTATATTTTTTGTCAGTCATCTATAAATTATAGTTTTAAAACCTGTAATGGTGATATTTCATCTGTAAATTGTGATAACAAGAATAAAACGTACATTGCATGTATTATAGATTTTTAAATAAAAAAGAAATTAATTTATAAGCTTCAATATCACAATATTTCTATAATTGATGAACTGTTCCGTAATAATGATCTTTTATTTATAGTATATATTGTACTAGGCAAATGAATTAAAAATATAATTAGAATTTTCTTAAGAATAAATAGGTATTAGCTTACTATGGAATCGTAGCAATTAAATCTAAGTTTCATAACATTCAGTTATACATATTAACTAAAATATTTGTTTGCTTGCACTACTCTCATTCCCCTCTGTTATGCACCCTCGCTCACATCATTCCATCCTCTCACCGTCTGCCCTCCCACCCTCTGTGTCTCTCTCTCTCTCTCTCTCTCTCTCTGGCTCTCTCTCTCTATCTCGTAGTCCTTTCTCGACTCTATTTCCTTTTATCTACATCTGAATATCCGAATAAATATTGTTGTACTTTTTACTTATTTGGATCCTTGGAATTATTCAGAAATATTAACATGCACAGTGAAATTTGTTGTCTTTTTAAATTCTTAAATTTTCAATACAAAGGGAGAAAAAGTAGTCAGTAAGAAAAATGCGCAAGAGTTTATGAAAAAACTATATAAGCGTAATACATTTAAGAAGAAACATTTTAAGAAACGGAAAAATGAAAAGGAAGAGAGATGAGGGTCGACGAAAGAAGCGTGAATCTTTATTGTTAACACGACACACGCTTGAAAATTTATATTCGGTACTTATCTTTCTCACATAACCGCGAAAAGTAGTCGAGAATAGGTCACGCAACGCCAACTCAAACCTTTAGCTCGACTACTAGCAAAAGTAATTCGCAGCTGGTGCCCGTACTTCTGTATCAACTACACATGTGTAATTCTCCTTCTGGTCTCTATGTAATTTTCCTTTTTGTTCAGGAATTATGGTAATGGAGGCACTTAAATTTGAAAGAACGAATCCAGAAAAAAGCTATAATACTGTATAAGAATCTAAAAATAATTTCTTCTTGTATACGAGCATAAACCATTAAGGCTTAAATTAAAATTAAATATATATAATTATTATCAATTATTTATTAATTCGATACAAGATTCTTTATTTTATGCTTTTTACCTTTATGCTTTCGAAAGAACTTGGCAATTAGACGATTGAATGAAATAATTCTTATAAAAATTGTATTAAAAGTATCAGTGTTATACTTATTAAATAATTCAATCTTCGTTTAATCAATGGGAAGGTGAATAATATAATCCAAGAACGAATACAGTTAAGAGTTCTGTGCGTTTATCATCGTCGTATATACAAAATAAATAGATAGATAGATAGATAGATAGAGAGAGAGAGAGAGAGAGAGAGAGCCTTATATGAAATACGTTAAGAAAAAGGCAAAACGCGGAAATGTCTTAATTTAGACATTTCGCGTTGAGATTTCACTCGGCAAAAACTCAGCTCGTTCGACACATACACGTACACGTGGGGCACAGCCATAGCATACCATTGTTTTCGGTCTGGCAAGAAAAAGAGCCAAGGGCTTCTTTGTGGCGAAGCTATGCGGCAGGAGGGGAATGGAAGAGAGAGAGAGAGAGAGAGAGAGAGAGAGAGAGAGTTGGGCGTACGGGGGTGGGAGAGAGGCAGGAAACGTTCCACTTTGCCACGGTTCGAGGCGCGCCACGAAGCTTTGAGAAAAGCTTGGAAATTCCCACGTAATTTCTCTAAGAGCTTTCATATATGGCGACGCACGGAATCACGTATCCCAATTTAGAGAGGTCGAGGGAGCGATTTTTTTTCATTTTAATTGGCCTTACCTTTACCTTAGCTTTAAAGCGAAATCTGAAAGCCTTCTATTTTACATGAATCTTTTAATTTTTTCACTTTCTCGTTGTCTAAGAAAACATAACCTTAAAAATTTAATATCTTATCCGATAAAATTCCTTAGTCTAATTTTATCTTTAATCTCAACTTCAATTCCAGAACAGAAATTAACAAAAATTCAATTCATCATTAGTGTTATTTAAGAAAGCTGGATTAATATTACTACTACACTTGTATGTACAGAGAGGAGTTTTTTGCTATCATCCATATCCCCGCATTAAACATAAATCAGCATAAAAATGCATTCGTGCGTGTATTCCAAAATTATTCACAATTCTATATCGTTGTGTATTAATTTTTATTAACTCCCACTGATAATTTAAACGCATCAAATATTTAAATATTTTGGTTTTATTGCATTACCGGCAAAGTTATTAAGTAAACAAAATACAAATTTGTACGTTATAATTTATGTTATCACGAATAAACTCGTGCGATTGGTATTTGCTGTAAAATTTCTCTACCGAACAAGAATACAAATGCAGATTATTACAATCAGAGGTCGAAGGGTAAAGATATTTCTGAAACCGGAATCGCGCTTTAAAGCGCAAATACTCGCGCAAAGAAGAGTTAATACGCACACGTATAAAGAAGATAAAAAAGCACGTACACGTACATGCTCGAGTATTCATTTTAATACAAAAAGCTTTTGCACCTTATGAGTTAATACCTATTACAGATTATATGATTTTTTACATACATTAATGAGAAATTATACGTATTTGTATTTGAAATTGTATTGACTGTCGTTACTCGAACGTACTTTCAACGTTTCAATTATCCAAATATTTGTTCAGTTATAAAAGCGTAAAAAATCTTGAAAAAATGTATGTCTTACTTCGTTAATATACAAAAATAGGAATATAATTGATTCTATAATAAATCAAACTGCATATAATGTTCAGTTCAACTACATACGTCATCTGACTATTTACATTATCTCCAATTAATTAATTAATTCCTGTTAGAAATAATTTAATAAATATATATATGTACTCTCATACATATCATCTCATACGTATTTCTCTTAATCAAAAATATGAAATAAGCTGGGCATATAGAAATTTGGATTATCGTATGTAACTAAAAGACTATTTTGCACATTAGAATATCAATATTGAAAATACTTGAATATTACATGGTAAGGGTCATATACAGATTTTATGGAAGTAGCATACATTCGACGTGATAGTCCGGACCACCTGGAAAGTCAAGTTCGGAAGCCTCGGAACAAGTGGAGGAGATGCCGACCTCTTCGGTCCCAAAATTATTTTTGCCAAAATTAGTTTCTTGCATTCGAGTATTTGAATTTTTATTTTTATTTTTACTATTACTTTTATTTAAGTACTTTCCTGTTCTTGTAATAAAATTAACTGAATAAGCTAAATAATAATAATTTCAACGGCGTCGCAGCCTCGAGGAACAAAAATTCGAACTTCTGTGAGCTGTTCTGGATGAGGGACGTCGGTGAAGGGGTGAAGGTCGTTGGAGGGGAGGGCGGGCCCAGTCTACAAGTTACCTCATCCGGCCGAAAAATTGGAAGAAAAAAAATTCGTTTCTCGCATTCGATTCCATAACCAATCGATTGCGCGTCGTTTGCTCCTTCCCGATTCGTTGCCTAAATACCGAAAAATTACAATTTGCGACCTCAAAATATGATTTCAAAATTTTGCCTCCCCCCCGCCCCCGACTATTTTTTAAAGTATCTCCGAAATTGACCGTATTTGACAAAAATCGATTGTTTTCGACTTCCGATGCGCTAAAAAAACGTGGAAAGGGCAAGAGAACGCGTTATTTTGAGTTTGGAGGTGGGCCCGGAAAACGACTAAGTCATGGAAATTTCAGATTTTGCGCATAAAAGGCAGTGCCGATGGAAGGGATACGTATGGGTGACATCGCGACAAGTCTGGGTGATGCGGGGATGAATTGGTAAATAATTACCGCAAAAAATTTTCAAGTTGACCGAGTCGATTCGCTGGAATGACTTGGTGCGTCAAGGTGACTTTGGGTGCTGAGTCGACCTTGTAGCTCCAATTATTTAGAAAATGCATTATTATGTTTAAAAAGGCATATGCATTTATATATAAATTGCTGCTCTCGGTTCGACAAATACTTTGCCGACTTGGTTTTGTAAACGTATTTGTAATATGAATATATAATCCATTGCTTTTAGAGTTCAATACTTGAGTAACACATGGTAAACATTATTTGCGTATGATTGTGATGTCAGACGAAAGACAATTTAATTAAAATGTTTAATAATTGAGTATCGTGAATATTATATGCCACATATAGCAAATATTCTAAGTTTTTGTTTATTATTGGAGCTTTCGAGTTCGACGGAGTTAATTTTCTGTATCGGCTGTGGTCGGCGCAAAATAACGTTCATTTAGGAAGTTGCGATTTTTTAAGTACTGGTGTGTGTGAGTTAGCAGAGGCTCCGTTCTGCATGTAAGAAAAATGTCTGAATTGTGTATTTGAGTGGGTGGGTTCGCATTTCAAATTTCCATGCCTCCGTAGGAAAATATTCTAACCGTAAGATTTATTATCAGACCTGGATATTGAAAAATACGATCAGCTTATAAAGCAAAGAATGTGTGAGTAATAAAGCCTGATTTCGCAGGCGCATTGAAATTTATTAGACTTTGATTATTGCTTTTCTGTTTAGGCAGTAAATATTTCTTTTATTTAAAAAATTCGCAGGTAAAAAAATATATTAAAGCCTCAGGAGATCGAATGCCGCCACAAAAACGTCACAGGCGTACTTGCTACGTATACAACAAGATTATGAAATTCATTGAATTTATTTATATATTTCCCAATGTTAATAAGATATCGTTAATAAGAGTCTTTTCTTATAGACTTTATTTTACTACCGTAATTTTTTATAAACAAGTTCTTTATAAAAGCGTACGAAATTTTTGTCATTTAACGGCATTACATAGCTCAGGATTCATTTACAATGAAAATATCTTATTTCTTCGTATAAGCATTTTCATGTATTCGTAATCCAAATCTGATCCAACGAAATCACAAATTATTTTATTTGATAAAATAATAATAATAGTAATAATACAAATAATGTATAGTACGAATATAAGTTCGGAAAGTTAATCTATTTTTTAATAATCTACTACTACCGTAACATGTACAATTTTGAAGACATTAATTAAAGAAATTACCATTTTCCGTACTTATTTTGATTAAGTATTCCGAAGCTGCGCGACAAAACACGATAGAATCAATAATTTATTATTACAACGTATTCAAGATATGAATACGTATAATTATTTTTATCCGAATTAGATGCTTTTTATTTTTTAATTTATCAGAATATTAAAGAGAAAATATTATAATATTGCAGTATTTATTTGAAATTTTAAGACTTGATCAGATGAAGCGTTGGCAAATTATAGAAAAAATAAAATTTCAAAAATCAAGCTTATAAAATCCGATATTCCAATTTTTCTAAGTCTTCTTGCGTCTCCTGTGACATAAAGAACAAAATTATTTATAGAAAGTTTAATTTCTCTATAGAAAAATTATATTCCACAACTATACCAATAGAATATAAATAAAAGCACATTGCGATTATTCGATTATTTTAAATAAAATAGATATACAATGAATATTAACGTTACAGATATTTTGATTCACAAAGTAACGGAGTAACAGAGTCAATTGCTTCCAGAGATCTCAAAGTGTCGTGGGGCGGGTGGGGGGAGGGGGAGGATTAGAGATGGATATGTAAAATATTAGTAATCGTAACCTCGAAACGTATACGTCGTATCCATTGGCTCGAGACATAACTTCATTACTGGTACCGTGATTAATAGGAGCAAATAATTACTTAAGGTATGGATTTCTAATTAAGTTGCCGAAATTGGAGCATTAGCGCGTTCGTAATTAGTGCGTCATACGTATGAAGTGACAACTATTAGGTTACGCGTATTAAGACATGAAAACTTCACGAGAGGCTGGTCGTCGTTAGGAAACGAGTCCGTACCCGAAGCGACTTGAATGTAAAATTTCAAACGCATTAATGATAAAAAAAGGAGAAATAAGAACAGTGTCGAAGACGTTAAATGCGCTCAAATAATTTTATAATGATCGCGTGGAGATCGAAGAGAAAATCTGGATTTAACGTCCGCAGATAACATTAGGATTAGTATCGAAGACTACAATGTGAATAGGATTTTCGTTTAAATTCTCTTGAGCGTTTATTATTTACTTGAGTTGTATTATTTACGTGCTCATCTGGTGACGGAATCGAAGACCTAATTTATCTTTAAAAGTCGCTGGCCGATCTTCAAAGTGAATTCCAATAACGATTTGGAAAGGTGTGCGTGGACGTTCCGCGCGTACTGTTACGGGACAAGTCAGCTCTTTACGTCAGTACTTAACCACGTGCGAACTTATTCGGGAACTTTATCTTTTTCCTGAACTTTTTCCTTCTGCTTCCTTCTCCCTGCCTCGCAGGAAATGAAAAAGTTCAGACTGAGAGAGACAGAGAGAGAGAGAGAGAGAGAGAGAGAGAGAGAGAGAACGATAAGGAGGAAAGTGCGGAACCCCCGACCCTCCACACCCACACCCACCTCTTACCTCGAAAAACTTTGGAGATTTTCGCGAGCTTAAGCGCAGCGATCGACGAGCAAAAAGAGAAAATGGAAAATCGTAGGACCAAAGTTTTGCAATTAACGTGACGGACTTGGAACGCGACGGGACTTTTGCGGTATTCTTATGATGTGTTTTAGTAGAGATTCTCCTCTATCTCTTACTCCCCCCCCCCGAGCCGGCAAGAATCCCGGGACAACGTTATTTCTTACGGTGGCCGACTTGCCCACCCGAAGCTTATTATCCCGGATACCACGAACGAATATCTACTTAAGTACAAGGAAAATAAATTCCAGGACATGCCGATGCGAACAAACGATGTGCTTCTCATTCATTGACCATTTAACTCTTAGCTTAAAATTAATCTTCCTTTATCTTCATTCCTCTATGCTCTTTCCCTTGTTTTCGGACATCAAATCCAATTAAAATATTTGCTTCCTTCAGGTATCAGTTAAGTATTACTTCAATTTAAATTTTTCCATTTATTCCATTCTTTCCTCATAATTATTATCCTTACAGATAAACCAAAGTCATATAAAGTAAAATGAAATTACATACCTACATAAAGCCGTTTCTTTCGAACCGGAATCGAATAAAATTACATAGAAATAATAATCTCAAAAAACACACATGTTTCCTGATCCTTAAGTCCTTTTCCTCATTCAGTCATTCATAAAGTGCACAAATAATATATTAACAAAAATAAGCACGAAACATTGAATTTTATAAATGAAAAGACTATGGTAATCGAGAGTATTCATAGTTGATCGATCTCCGAATCTTCTTATCAACTTATCGTAAATAATAGAAGTTTGATGAAACATGAAAGGCACTTTCTGTATTTCGTAGGAAGAATACATTTATATTTATAAGCAAATGACGTACATAGTATTCACCCATTTGAAATTTAAATATTTAACGTCATTTTTCTCGGTATTATTAATACTAATAACAAATAACAATACTTACTTTTATAATATACGTTTCTATTTGTTTAATAAACAAGCCTATTGTTATTGTATACGTGTCCTTTATCGGTAAGATTTGGAATTATTGATAATATGCGTATAATTAATATGGACAATACCGCATTAATAAATACCGCAATTAATTTTAGTCGTTTGTTGATTGATCAATAAGTACAAATAGGTTTCATCTAATTCAATCGATGAATTTAATATACCGTTAGAAAATTTTCTTCACATATAGAAAAACTAATGAAATTATGAGAAATGCAAATTTTCTGAATACATCTCGAAATGAATTTCGAGAGAGAGAGAGAGAGAGAGAGAGAGAGAGAGAGAGGGTATTATTTCGAAAATCAAATTATTTCATTATGCACTCATAAGATACGTGAGCATAGAGAAAAGACATTTACGAGGCAAATTCATATGGCCTAACTGCGAAATTAGTATTTCGCGCGCGAACATACGTATAATGGCCTCGGTTGACTTCATTCGTAATTTTGAGAAAATCAAGATTAAGCTGCGAGGTTAATTCCCTTTGAAAAAAATAAATAAATAAAATTTAAAAAAAAAATGAACAAAAAAACAGAAAAAAAATATAACGCTTAATATTTTCGAATAATATAAAAATACGTACGTAGTATGTATTTGGAATGAAAAGGAGTTGCGCATATAATTAAAAAACGGTTTATAACGAAAAAAAGTACTTACTATGCAAATTGAAAAAAATTTTCGCATATTCATATTTGATATGTGCATTCGCTTATAATTAAAAAATATTATTACGATACAAAGCTTTTGAAACATTTAGAATTTTTCATAATTATCGCGCAGTTTAAATTAAAATTTAAAATTAAAATTAAAGCCGAATTTAATTAAAATAAACTACTCGCCGGAGTTACGTTTTAATGCTAAAAAAAAAAAAAAAAAAAAAAACAAACAAACAAACAAAAACATTAAATATTGAAATCACGTAAGCTTAGAATTATTTTTAAGGCCGAATCGTCTGTATCCAGAGACTCGATTACTTCTTTCTCAAATGAATATACCTTTTTATAGCAGCCCTGCACTGCTCCTACTACGTTTTCCACTGCATCTGCCGTCTAATCTAAAATATTTTATATATTTACGAGTGAATTTACAGCTCTTAACGATTACTATCATCTAAGTATACCCGATGTAATTACAAATCGTATAATCTCTGTCTATTGTCTCTCCCTCTTAGAGATTTTGGTATTTTTATTTTTATTGCTGTTCAGCAAAAGCTGAACCCGTGATATGTATATATATATATAGACTTACACGAGGGAAGAAAATATTATTTTTAATCCCGTGTTGAAGTTATGAAGGTACTTGACGCTTTTTATTATCATCTGATGAGGAGAAATTCCGTTTTAGTGCTTCTTCATTAATTGTCTTGGAGTTTATACAGCGAAGCTCCCCCTATTCATAATTTTACACGAGCTTATATTTAATACAAATCAACTTTAACGTCTTATACTTGAAGTCATGTGGCTCTTAAAGTCTGAGCAGGAATATAAGCATGAAGTGCTGATTCATGGGTCTGGCTTATCTGTCCCATTTTCCAACTACGGCTTGTAATTACAGTAGTAATAGTTATTTGTCACTCGCCTTATACATACAAATGTACGTGTCAATAAAATGATGGTCGAATTGTAGGTATCCGTATATTCTAAATATTATCGTTTAAATTAATTTGTTCAGTAATTAAAATCAAACTGTTGTATTATGGTAGATAAATAAATAAATAAATAAATAAATATATAATAATGAAAAAAAAAGGTCGCAGTTAGAGACAACAAACAGCAAATAAGAAGGGAAAAGAAGGAATAGAATGTGCGAAAAGCAAAGGACTCGGAGTACAAATACAAGATAGAAATCGAAAAGCTCAGTGAAATCACTTATAAAAATCGAAAAATACTCCTACCCGAGGATATGCTTGCCGATTTATTCGGCTGGAGGAGTAAAAAAAGTCAATGTAGCGTATGAGGGAAGGGCGGGCCCCTTAAATGTGGCTTCCCCGATCTAGACGGAGGAATTCTTCCAGACGCCCGCGTTCTTTGTCCGCTCACGTGCTATAAAGCTCGTTAATAGAATATCGATCGAGGAAGAAGACACGAAGACAATGACGCCTAGGAGTCGGCGCCCATGCGAAATCAAGGGGACGACCGGCCGCTAAAGACAAAGAGTTAATTGCGGCCAGGATTGTTACTTACCCCTCTTACACTCCCCCGGTCCCTCCCTTACATAAGCACGTCCTTCCTAAACAAATATCTCCTACCACCGTACCCCTCCCCGCGTCTTCTATGCAGCCCAACCCAAATAACCCCAACTTACAATATAAATCAACCCCCCCACCCTCCCTCGGTCATTATGCTTGAGAAGAATGCAAATTACTTGAGATTATTATTCTCTTATCACTTAGGGGGCACTAGTCCTCTATCCTACGTCCCCATTCCTCTATTCATCGTCCCTCTTCCCGCGATGCGAAAGTTGTTGTATATTTTTTCAAGCAGGCTCCTTGCCTCCATCAATCATCCTATTTGTCCATCCATTCTTCCATTCTTCTTAATCATTACACTCGCGACAGGCCGCCAAATCGATTTAATTTAATTTATCCCGTAACAACGCCAATAACGATTTCATGTTTATTCGATTCGGGAAATCATTCTAGCATTTTTATAAAATCCGATCTGTTCGATCGCGTGCTTCAAATCAGCCAAGAATTTTCCTTTCGCACACAAATCCAGCGCCAATGCAATAAGGAATCTAATAGACGTATGTACTTGTCGGGCTGATGGCTTTTATCCGTGAGTACACTTTCTCGTCTGCGCCAGAGGAGGTTGTCGCCGGGTCAAGATTCGTAAGGGTAGGATAAGATCAGAAGTAGATCTTGAAAAGAAAACGCAGTACTTGAACGGCAACAAGCTATATTCCTTTATTTAATGTAGATCCTTCCTTCGGAGGCTTAAGTCTACGATTTCTTTAACGACTTCGACCGAAGATAAAGAAAGGGATTGTCCTTATAAAACGTGCACCCATTCAGACATTGATACAAGTTGTATACAAGTTAAATATTTATTATTGGAACGGTCGATTATGCGGACAGAGGCGTTTGAGCCTCTGAATTTTGAATTATTTTCAATCAGATTGTTTTAATACCGTTATCCCGAACTTTGCTTCCCCGACACGTCGCTCAGTCGTTGAGATTCTTATTATTGTTTTTCCTAAAAGTTTATCTGCTTTCGTGAGAGACACGAAAGACAGGGCTTGCAATTTCTTCTTGGTAATGAAGCATTTGGAACAAAGCCTTACTACGACTACTGGATAAGTACCACAGGGTAAGGGAAAGGCGACGTAATTCGCATTTATTTCTCATCAGTAAGGGAAATAAGTACTCGGCGAATCCCATCAAGACTGGTCTCCGCCACACCTCTTATTAAACGCGCGCGAATTTCGTACGACGAATCGCAGCCCCGTTCCTCTATCTGCGTATAGCGTTCGCACTCCCAGGGAAACACGTATAATTTTAAAAAATAAAATAAAATAGAAGCGAGACGAGGACGGCTAGACAAATGGAATTGTATGAAACATAGCAGAGTCGACTGTTTGAGCTTGGATTCCTGAATGAAAAAGAGATTAGCGTAGGATGTCGCGGGGGAGGTGGGGAGGTGGGGTATGAATGGGAGACGAGGAGGTGGAGCGAATGAAGCTGTAAGCGAGTCGGAATATGGAAAAAATGGCTTTTCGAAGCGATCTCCCGACAAGTAAGGGCATTTTCTTGCCGCCGGGAAGAAGAGAAGAAGGGCATGTATAATCCAGCGGAGCGAATTCATTTAAAATTATATGCCTTTAAAACGTTACGCGCCAAACGCTGAATAATCCGCATATTCAATCCTGCGCTTATGTATTCTCCATTTACTCATTGCTCTGGCCAATCTGCCAGATTGGCTGTACAAAGATAGACGGACAACTTTGGCGCGGCGCTCCACAACGCAATTCGACCGATACGTACGTGAAGAGTCATAAATAATCTCCCTTCGTATAATTTAGACTCTTTCGTCGTCGTCATTATCTCGGAGCCCTTGAAATCTAAGATTAAAATCAAAATCTTCGTCATCGACTCATGAGACTCTCGGCTTTTATATTTCCCTTGAAAAAGCGTAAAGAGCGGACAATACAGAGTTGAAGAAAGTCAGAATCGCGACTGAGTCAGCAAATTCTCATTTCGTCGCAGTTAAGGTTTCTCAGTCTTTTTTCTTTTCTCTTCTTTTCTTTTCTTTTCCTTTTTTTTTCTTCTTTTTTTGCTCTTGCGTTAAAACTCGTATTCGCATGTTTAAAATAATTATCTTCTAACGCGCTTAGTCCCGAATCGTTTACCTCGGCAACCAATGCGACTCTGTTCCGAATAATTCTTTTCGCTTAATTATGAATGACTTTCGTTCCATGGTTAACTGCCATTAGAATTCTCTCGAGATCTGGCAAATAAGAACAATATACTTTTGTAAAAATTATTATTTACACCCGTCTACCGTATAATACATTTGACACTGCTCATTATTCAAGCAAAGCAAAGTCATTCCTCTTGATTTCTTAAATGTAATCAGACAAACTTAAAAGTCCGTCTCTCTCTCGCTCTTTATTTTTAGCTTTAGCTTCATCTTCTTTCAGTTACTTTTATAAAAGACTTTTCTAATTACTTCGCATTGGTAATCACAGGGACAGAATCATCCAAATTTAAAAGCGGACGCAATCCGATTATTAAAATCTATAAATTTTCAAACTATTATTAAATTCAATTAGAACTGCATCCACTTCCCTTGCTATATTAAAAAAATTAATATTTCAAATCATTCTTGCCAACGAAATTATATATTTACCGCCGACTTCTTTAAATTATTTTTACATTCATTAAGTTTTCAGAAATTCCGCGCTGCAAGTTTTTTTTTTTTTATGAATTTCAATTGAATAAGTATTAATTCAAACGAAAACTTGATATACTTTTGTAGATTTTTCCCTTATTATAATTGCTTCAATTACGTGATCTGAAATGAATATTTAATTGAGCATAAATTCAAGCGCATTAATTATTTTCTCTCTTTTTTTTTTATACAAAATTCATTTCTACGTGACCGAGATACGAATTACTAACTAAATGCACACTCTGACGTTAAATCTCGTTTCTGTAACGAAACGTTGCAATGGAAAACATCGGTTTTCTTTTTTTTTTTGTATTAAATTTGTAAGGGTTCGAAAGCAGCAAATAATGGATATATGATATATTATTATATATTACGAGCCATAGTCTGTAGAATTGTACAATTATATGGATAGGAAAATTGATTTCCAATCCATCAAGGCGTTTCGTTCAATTTATAAATTAACGAGGCATTGCCGAACTTCGAATACATGTAAAATATCGATACGTATTACGATCACCATGACTTGGGTACACATTATTTTAAATTTATTTCCATAATTTCGGTATAAACCGAAGACTGCAGAGATTTTTGGATTTAAGCAAAAACCGGTAAGATAAATAAATGTTGACTTGTTCGGATAATAGTAATGGTGTCTTTGTCGAAGGAAAGGAAGAGCGAGAAGAGAAATAATCAATTATTATTATTGGAACGAGGCTCGCCTTCGATTGTCAGTGTGAGTCGAGGGGTAGGGGGTAGATCGAAAGAGTTGCGCGGGCGTTTCGAACCCCATGTCGCAATTTTGAGAGAATTTCGCCAGAAACGTCCCGGTCCGGACGCGTCCTTGGAGCACTCGGCTGTAGATAAAAAAAAAGGGGGGGGGACTTCCTTTAGGAGGCATATAGAGTGGGAGAAAACGATTATTCGAGAAAATAAAGGTTTATATTCATTTAAAAGTAGTTTTAAGCTAACTCGAAGGGATTTGCATGGTGGCGTGGAAAGGGGGGGGGGTATGCACGAGTAGAAGGAGCAACGAATGGAAAGGAGGTCTTGACGAAGCGAAGAGGGGCAGGGATAAAGAGAGCGGATAAAGAAAAACAGCGACTGCCTCGTTCGTGCGAGTTATCGAAAAAACAAAAACAAAAAAATATATACCCAATGGAGAATTGAAGAAAAGTGACTTCTGGATGCACGACCGGAAGCTAGAGACAAAGGAATAATGCCGTCGCGATAAGACCTTAAAGACAAAGGCTGTCCGTTAGCTGCGAGCCACAGACAATGCGAATACGAAGAAGCTGAACCGCCGAGAGGGGCTCCGTTATTCCGTTATTCCGCTATTCCGCTATAAAGCTCAATTATGATGTAACACGAGAGGGCAGATATAGGTCTAGGCTTAAGAATACCGGCCCGTCAATACCGGCCAATAAGCCCAAGATAATCTATCCGTCATCTTGTACCCTTACATTTTTACGCTTACCGCCGAACCTCGCTATCTTATCCTTGCTTGGGAGGTGTGGGCCGGGGAGGTGATGGGTAGGAAGTATGTTCCTTTACTTTTATTTGTCATTGGCAATTGCTCATCCTCGTTTTACTCTTATTGCATGGCACGACTCAGCGCCCTTGAAATCTAAGATTAAAATCCGAAGCCTTTATCATGATGTATCCGCCGCACGGCCCAAAGTCCCGGGGCTCAGCTTTTTCCTCTGTAATAATGAAAAGGGGTGGGGAGAGATGGCAAGAGATGGGAGGAGTGCAGTTTTCGAGAAGCTCGCAATCGTTGCGCATCAGCAACTATTCCGGTTACGGTTTCTTTCGATACAAACGTTGAAGGAACGATGACATCAGCGTAAAGGCAGATTTATCCGAGTTCATCTTTCTATGGTCAGGAAAAATATACAGTTTTCTTATCTTCTGTAGCCACTGACGCCTCACTCAGCTTCACATCTACTGACATTATTCTTCATTTTATTTTACGATACCAAATCGCGCCAACCCTCCCTCCCAACCCGTCGAATACGTCATACGTGCAAATAAAAACGTTATTCCTTATCAAATGTTACCTCTACAATCATAAATATATTGTGCTTGGAATAAGGCTTTAAATCATCATACATCTCGTAATACTGACTTAGAACTTTTATTTTTAATCGTAATTAGAGAAAACCCACCTCTTTTCACACATATTCATAAATTTTCCTGACTTTTCTTATTTCAATGGCATTAATTACACTCTTACCGCACTTTCTTCCTACGTTCGAGTAATTATTGAACCCTTCATCGCTTAACCGCACTATCAATTTTAGTAAAAGTTACCCAAGAGACCATAGGGATGTTTCAATGTCAATGATTCAATTCTGATTATAAAATAAGAAAAATCCTTGATGTATACGATATACTAAGTTTCCATGAAAAATATTTTTCCAAAATTTCCGTACAAATTACATTTCCAGTATTATTTATTTTCCAATTGTATAAGAGCTTGTAAAAAGCCAAAAATTAATAATCATCGCAAATTTCTTATATTCAAAAATTAATGCTTTATTTATTATTAATTCATTGTATTTTACATGGTGAAAACGTTGAAAATATATTAATTTATCGGGTGATCAGTGTAACGGTTTTAGGTAAATTTGTGAATGAGTAAAAAATAAAATAAGTACGATTAATGATAATCGACAGCATCAAAACGGATGTATATACGCTATCGTTATTAAATTTCTTCTATTTAAATATATATATATACACATATACGTGTGTTTACGTTTGTATTTTAAAGTATTATGGACATGAAGATGTGTCCCCGCGAATTATTATACTAAATCAAGCAGTTCTTTCCATACTTTCCATTTTTTATCGTCACTGCTCTCCCGACATTCAAGATTATCACTAATTTCATAACAATTCTTTTTAGTTTCTTCTAAAGGCAGCCACTTTGTCGTGATAAGCTCGTCGGTAGAAGGGGTCGGATCACTGAAATAAAAATATTAAAATGAAAAATAAGGGAAGAGAAGGAATTATTTTAAACGATAATCCTTCAGTCTAACCCTGTTTTGGCAAAGTTGGTCCACATCGTTGTCATTCGTTGCGTCGTTAAGCGATCCTTTTCATTCGTAGACGGCTTCCCGTGCAATTCCGAATAAAATATACAGCCTAGTTCATCGGCATGGCAAGTGCCTGAAAAGCGCGGGCCGACATTGTTATGAGATTGAAAAATAAGAGCCGCTCGATCGGTTATCGGTCTACGTACCCTCGAAGTTAATATTCATCTTTTGCTTGAGTCGTGAGTAGGTGGGTCGATAAGAAAATTTATAAAAATACGTCGGGGTCGGGCTGCGCATTTGAAGGTCCAGTACCTGATGAGTGCTGACAACGAAATGCAAATCCCCTAAAAACTGCACGATTTGGCCTAAATCCTTGTCGGCAACGCTGCGATCGGGGAAATAAAGTCCGCGAATATTATCGATGATTTTCCGCGCCTCGTCGGTCTCGGGTATCCTCAAGCTTTCGCATATAACCGAATGAAATTTATCATTGATCATGTTGCGGCTCTTATCGAAGGCTTGGTAGAGAAAGAAAATGCCTTCGTGGCTGTTATATCCAATGATTACGGGAACGTCGATGGGCTGGCTTTTCATTTCATCGAAGCCTCGAGGAAAGAAGGGCTTGAGCCTCCCGAAGTCTTCGGTCGGCGTTTGTCGCAGAATTAATAGCTTTAGGTCCTAAAAAATCATAAAAAGTTTCCAAAATTACTCTTACTATCAATGTATATGACATATATAACATAAACTTACCTCCTGGTTAAGAGATTCGTACTTCTGAATTAACTCGGAAACTGGAACGGTCCGTAAGAATTGAATAACTTCGAGGGGAGTGGCAGCGCAGTCTTTGGATAAAGCCTTGGCTAACTCATATCCGTACTCCTTGTTCGCCCTGTTGTAGCCCCACGGATAGGAGAGAACACCGCTCTGTATGATCGCTTTGTGAAAGAGCCCTAATAATAAATTGTAATAAATTGTAATAAATTATAAAAAGTCGAGAGAGAGAGAGAGAGAGAGAGAGAGAGAGAGAGAGAAGTCGAGTGGATCTGCGTTATCTTACCCTTCGCCTCTGGACTTTTGCAGTGTGCGTGGACCAAAACTGCCCCCGCGCTCTCGCCGATTAGCGTGACGTTGTTCGGATCGCCGCCGAAGGCCCGAATGTTCTTTTGGATCCACTTTAAAGCCGCCACTTGGTCGTGGAGCGCTTGATTTCCCGGGCATTCCTCGTGCTCCATGTTCAAGAAGCCTATTTTTAAAGCAGGCATTCCAATTATCGGCATTCCTCTTCGTCTTCCTTTTATAAATAACCATTATTGCTACCTAACAACGACAGCCTGTAGTTCACCGACACGTAAACAATGTCCTTTTTTAATAGATGATCGGGCCCGTACTTTCTCAATGAGCTGAAACCTTTGTAAAAGCCACCGCCGTGCAGCCAGACCATAACTGGTCGGCGCTCGGTCAACGAAGTCGTCGCTACATTCAAGTAAAGGCAGTCGTCCGAACCTAGTATACCGGTCCCAAGGTCATTCGATTGTGCCGACATTTTGCTGTCATCTAATGCGTCTCTGACATCTGGCCACGATTCCGGGGGCTGGGGTAACTGAAACGTGTCCATCAATTTTATCTTGATTAGCTAGGGCACAAGCATTTTCTTACCGGAGTGATAAATTATTTGTATCCGAATCTCTCGTCCACCGAGATTTACACCGATTGTCCATCTATTCATGCGAACGTTTTCAGGAAAGAGGACCCAACAAAATCAAATAAAACCATATACAATTTATTCCTAAGATACTTTTCTATAAATTGTTTGCGCCTCATTGAAAGAAATGAAAGAACAAGAATGAAAGATCTAGGATCACTTACTTTGAATCTCAAGTTCCCGACTGGAGCTTTCGCAAAAGGGATTCCTCTGAAGGAAATATAATTGCCTCCGGTGATGCTTTCGTTCACAGCTCCACGTAATTTACCTTGTTCGATTTCAACGATTGGTCCATCCATCATAGCTTCACGTAATCTCACAATACTTTTAGAACAAAGCAAATAATTCCCTGTATTGCCGTAGTAATTCCTTAGAAAAATCGATCCACGATAACTATTTAACATTCTTATACATAATTTTAAATATAATATTAAATTACAATATATAATTATTGAAAAGCCTGGATGATTACTTGGTTTTTACGGCTTTAAACGTTAATTTTCGCAATAAACAATAAATTTATTGAAAATGTTATTCCGATCCTAATTAATTCACTTGAAACATTTACAAGGGAGTAAAAGTTCTTGAAATATAGAATAAAAGAACATTCTATCACTGTTATTGAATGTTTAAGTAGATTCTTATCTTATCATTTAACCTGGTTATTACATAACATTCAAATAAAAATTATATTGCAGTAAATAAAATACTTGAAATTTTTATAAGTTTGCACTCAATTATAAAAAATAAATAAGTATTGCAATAAATGGAAAAATTTATTGTATACTTTCTCCAAGGTATCTCCAATTAAAATGAAATGATATAAATAGAGTCAATTGCCATGATAATGATTTTTATCTGTATTATTTATCGACTTATTGAAAACTTCCCTCTCTATTTGAATATTCTTTATTTTCTCTACAAAGGCATTAATAAATATCAAATTTATACTTTAATTAAACAGGAACAATCTTTATATAAAAAAAATATATCTTAAATTTAATTTTTATCCAACAGACTTTTTTGTACAAGTATATTATTGGTAAATGCAAAAAAGTTTATTATGTAATGTAATAAATTACTTATCCTACAAACAACCAATTCTATGCTTTTTATATAATTTAATAATCTTCGAATACTAAGTTAAGAACCAATTTGCTATTTTTAATTTGTAAGTGGAATGTCAAATTTCTTCAACCTTTTTCATACAATACTAATTCAGAATTTATTTATTGGATAAAGTATTTAGAATCTAAATACAATAAATAATTTTATAATTGTATATCAAATTTTATAACATAAACTGAATTTGTATTGAAAGAAACAATACATAATGGCTTTATTTAAATAAAAAATAACAATCAAGAATCTTAGTCGAGCAATATTATAGTATTCTTTACTTTGGAATTAAAATTTGTATTAACTTTCATTTTGAATTTTATAGAATTTATTTCATTTACACTCAAATAACAATGATTAAAAATATATTAAAAATCTGATTATGAATTGTAATAGATAATGGTGTATATTTTCATAAAAGGACAGTAAATAGAGCAAGGACAAATACGTTTAGATTAAATACACAAGTAGTTAATTTATAAATAAAAACATTCGATGTAAATCAGTTTTTAAGTATTATTTGCATAAAGAACGGCAAGATCTATATGAATGTTTATCTGTTTTTGTCAAATCAGGCCAATTCAAGTACGTACAAAATACTTTCAGTATGAATGAGTAATTTAGGCTAAATACGTATATATCTGGTTTCTTTAATAACAAACAAATATTACAAAGCACATTATATCACAATATTAGAAACAGAACAGACCCACAAAAATTAACGGTATCTTGATTTCTAATGCTTCGAAGCAACTTGAAAACAAATGACTGTTAGAACAAGCAACTCTAATCCAACACGTGTTACTAGCAAGTCATGCTTGAAACGTCAGAAAACGGTACTATGGTCTTAAACCGCTCCCTCCCATTATCGATAGTCGATATATTTAAAGTCTGTTTCAGCGACATTAGGTAACGTAGATGCCTACACGTTCGACGCTTGCACAATTGCACGTGTTTCGTTACACCTTTAAGTATATTTCAGTGAACTAGATGGGGTATTATGCATTAAAACTGAACATTTCTTTTCCACATAAACGGAACTCATATAACTTTACCTGATGAACTTTATCAATATTTAATACCGTAAACTGTGTCTATCCTAATAATTATTAACTCACGCACTTACGGATAATTTTGAGAAATAATAAGCCTAACGTAAAAAACTTGTTAATTATACAATTTTAAATTTGATTATACATATATATATATATATTATACATATATTTTTTATGCGTAATTTGTTTAATGCTCTCCTTTCAACAACGTTTTAATAATTTCATTTCCTTTTGCTGTCTTTAAATATTTTTTAAACTATATTTTAGTCTAGTTTATCGATTTAAAAAATTATTAAATAATTACAGATTATTATTATTAGTTAATTTCTATAAAAAAAATTTGCTTTTTTTTATATTAATTAAAGCTTTAGAGACTTTTTATGCAATTTAGTAGTAAATTAAGATTAATTTTTTTCTTCATTTTTATTAATAAATTTAGTATAAAATTAACACGTGCATATGAAGCATATTATACTTAAAAATAAGGGTTTTCTTTCATTACAGTACTCAAACAAGTATAAATACAAAGAGAAGAATTCGTATAAAATCTTTAAATTATTGAGAGCAATTAATTGGTCTGTAGTATTTTATATAGGCAAAAGAATGAAAATGACCTTTCAGTGTTGAAGATATTGGGTTCGAAATCGAATGGACTTATCATTTTTAAGGCAAAATAATAAAGATTTCGAGAGTATAGTGCATTGCAAAGTAAGAGTTACGATGGTACCGTATAAAAGAAATTAAGAATTTCTTACTTATAGATTTTTTACTTAAGCAACTGAGAAATTATTTAGAATAAAATATTTATATAAATAATACAAGGATTATTTTTAATACAAGGATTCATAGGGACAAAATGCATCATTCACGTCTATTTACCCAAGAGAAATATGCTGTACAATGAATGCATACATAAAAGCACAGTTGTGACAACGTCCTCAACTTCTCATTAAGCGTATAATTTATCGACGAGTGCAACAATAACGACAAAATGCCATGATGTTAACCTCCCGTCGACTTTGATGGTTTCCGTCTGTGTGCCGTCCAAAAATTAACATCAATTTGCCGTGAATTGTAAAATAAAATATTAACGATTTGCTTGCGGAGATGGTAAGAAGACAGAAAGATAGAGTGCGAGCGAATGAGAAGGCGGGGGAGAGGGTGGAAGCTCGGAGAGAGTATGCTTGTGAGAGAGAGAGAGAGAGAGAGAGAGAGAGAGAGAGAGAGAGAGGGAGAGAGAGACGGAGAGAAGACAATCATTGAAATACCTTTATTCATTTATTTGTACCGAAGCCTCTAAATTTATCCATCACTTGATTCAATTACGTAAGTCGTAGGAGCTGCATTTTATGATTATATTATTTATTCAATTTACGATTACGAGATTGTAAAATTATTTTTTATTTCTAGAGTAGTGGCATTCCCAGTTTTAAGAGCAAATAAAGTGAAAAAATGGCTAATTACAGAAATTTGGGAATTTCTTTTTACAATAATAAATGGATAATAAAGTCGATGCTCCTTCAATTATTTTATCAACTCATTATTACATTTACCTTTATAATAAATAAGCCATTCGTGAATTTCTTGACAAGTACGATTCATGTAAGCCTCGTTGATTTTCTGAAAATATATGAATTCATAATACCTTCTCGTAAGCTTCAAATTGCATTTGGTTGCAACATAAACTGTAGAGGATTTACTTTCATTTGGCATGATTAATTCATCAAGTTTTACCTATCTACATACATATATATGTATGTATATATATATATATATATCTTGAGATTATTGACTTTTATAATTAATGTATCGGGTATTGATTTTTTGAAATCAGAGGGATTATAATATTTCTAGACTATAATATTTCAAATTCAGATTGTTATTTAAAGGCATAGAATATTTATCATAATTTTTTAAACAACAATAGTCGCAAGTGCTTGTTTCCATTTGTTTTTGTCAAAAATTATTTACAGTGCAATAAATCTTATGAATGGGTATTGTAAACGTGCTGTATGTAAAAGTCCTTTCAACGGACTGTCGTAAGGAAATGCATAAGAAAAAATATACAATATATTAAGAGAAATTGAAATACAATATTGGACTATTAACATTTTTAAGACTGAATATTATTGCTTCGTGTGTAATGAATGAAAAATTCTACTCTCACTAATTTTAATCGTATTTAAACGTTAATCTTAAATAAATCACTCGGGCGAGCTAATTAAAATGTAGCTTATCCGACTTATTACAGCTGCTTATCAATATTAAATAAAGGTCGGCCGAAAATAAGGGCTAAAGTTTAATTTTACAAGGATTTTCATAGCCGACGAGTTAAATTATTGAGAAAGCTTTTCAACCGGTCGAGTACATCGAGTGTCGATGAATAGAAAAGGTTCTTCGGTAGAATATGGAAGAATTAACATAAAGGAAGTTAATTTATCGTTAAAATGTAGCAAGTCCGTTCGCGTAAGGTTAGCATGGCACACCTGCAGCCGGTCTCTAGGACGAATAGGGGTGAAAGTAAAATAATCTCGAAAAATCCGCTGGAGATTATGACATTAGCCTTTTAACGCGGTTCCGCTAAAATTCCCGAAGCTATATTAATCATCAAAGGATAGATTAGCCTATTATAAATAAGGCGCAGGTGGCGGATAGGGGTTAGAGGGAGGAGGGGTCGTGATATAATTCCTGACGTCTCCGTCTGACATGAGCCATTTCCCATGTCGTAGATCAGGTATTACTATAGCATTCATTAGCCACGGATATTATCTATGATTTATTCTTCCATTTAAGCAGTTAAATTTATCGGATAATATGTTACGCCTGTTGTCGCATGCTGAATTAGAATTTCACATGTTGTAAATATTTACAACTGCCCATTAATTACCTTCCGATTATATTACATTTTTTTACGGTATCAGTTTCGCGCGGACTGCGAGCTCGATATTTTCGAGAAAATCAATCTTTTCAAATCGCTTACACATTTCCCCATCATTATTCTAAAATCATTATTACGGAGGGAGGTTGGCTTCGTTACATCGCGGAGGTGGCACGATATTTTAAAAGATCATTAACTTTTCTTTAATTACGCACGCACGCACGCACGCACGCACGCACGCACGAATGCACGCAGGATTAATAACGTAATTAAGTACTTTAAAAGATGTATGGCTCCCGCAGATTTATAAAGCTTTGTGCGTACATTTTCTTTTCGACAAATAGTTTTCGAGCTCATTCGCTGCGTTAAATAAAATAAATAAAAATAATTACTCGCTCCCTGAGCAGCGATTTCATTCGGCTCCGTATCAATGAAGATCTCACGGTAATAGATCACGTATACATAATTATTTAATTCTATCGATTCTACGAACTCCCTTAATGTCTAATATTATTCCACATTATTCCACATTATTCCACATTATTCCACATTATTCCCCATTAGTCCACATTACTCCACATTATTCCACATTACTCCACATTGCTCAGAGTTTACGAGTTAAAATGGATTTTGTAAAATAGCCTCACGAAGCCGATAATTTCTGCATAATATTTGAATAATAATTTGAATAAGGTAGCCGATAATTCATTGGCTCGTTTCAATTTATCGCGAAGCTCGAACCTTACTAATTAATCACCTTCTTCATATGCAGTCCCTTATACCATAAAAAGTACATCCACATTACGCGATTAATTAAATGATTATTTGAGTTATAATCGTTAATATGGAGAATACAAGTGAAGTCGTTCTATCTAATTCATAAAGAATCAGGAAGAGGAGGAGGAGGTAAGAGTTTTTTTTTTACTTATACCATACTTTCCCATACTTAATGATGATAAAGTCATAAAGAGGGAATAATTGGTAATTTTCAGTTGACAAGAAGTAACAGTACACAGGGAATACTTAATTCAGCGGGATTTAATGCGCCGAAAATCTGCTTTAATACAAAATAAGAAGAATCTCTGTAGCACGAAATATCGCGTTTCCATAAAATTTACAATAGAGATAAAAGTCCCAGCCGATTGCTCTTGTGATAAAAATAAGAAAATGGAAGAGTAAAAAAAGAAAAAAAGAAAAAAGGACGAAGCTCTCCCCGGTTTATACTTGAGTCCCATAATTGGTTTTTTACGATCCGTTTTCACGTTACGAGCGCCAGCGCGACGTATTCCCACAACAGGATGTATTCCCTACAAAACAATAAAACGGTCCCTCTCCTCCCCCAGCCTACCAACAATCGTCAATCCCGATCCTCCTAACCTCCCCTCCCATCCCCCCCATTTTCCCCACAAGATCGTCTCGCTCAAGTCCCCTCTCCTACCCTGAGCGCGGCTAAGCTGAAAAGGGGGCAGGGGGGGGTGTGTCGAAGAGAGCATTAGCGAGGACCGAAATCCTAATCACTGTAATAAACACGTACTCTGGACGAACGATTCAATAAGCAGCAGGAGCAGCGGCTACGTTAAAGCGCGCGTGGAACAATTACTTCCCTGCATTGTAATCACTGGGCTTTCGATGGGGGGGGGGCAGAAGTTTTGAATTTACATGCAGAGCATAGAAGTTCTAAGCGCGCGTCGGTAAAAAAAAAAATTATCAGTTTCGCGACTCCCTTGTGTAGCACCCTTGCCGACCCCCCTCCTACTCCTACTCCTCCTCCTCCTCCTCCTCCTCGAACAACGCCGAACCGCCACCACCACAACTACCACTAAAGCGCCCCCGTGCATAGAATTAAAAGAGGTTTCCACTCTTTCGAATTTGAAGAGCCACTGAGGGCATTAAAGTAATTCCTTTAATAGGGCGACATTAGGAATAATTTTCTTATTTACCTTCGACGGCCGAGGAAGCCTGCATTTACATACGCCCAATCTTCCAAACTATCCGTCGCTCTTCCTCCTTTACGATCGAAAAACAATTTTGGGATAAAAAGCCAATGGAAGCGTGACAGATAAGTGTCCGTGCGAGGACGAACAAAGTGTCCTCTAAAAGGAAAGCAGGCGGGGAAAGAGCGGCAGTTGAGTTTGGTACGATGGCTGCGTAGTCGTTGGGGTATGGGATGGGATGGTGGGCGGGGGACGGGGGATGGGGGCAAGGAAGTCTAGGCGGCTCTCTGCCGATTTAATAATCGGCTTGGCTATTACCGCGAGCTAGGAGAAGAAGGATGAGGCTGAGGATGAGGAGGAGGAGGAGGAGAGTCGGTCGGCCTAAGGGTGTCCCTCTCCAGGGGTTCCCCTTTTCGTTCCGGCAAACACTGCCCCTCCCGCCACCCTTAAGCGCATGCGGGCTCGAAACTTCTTTCGGCCCCTCCGAACTCGTTCGCTACTCGCGACAGAAAATAGTGTCGGCCGTCTGGTCGTGACGCCGCGGGAGGATCGGTGGTGGCACGGCGAGGAGACGAGGGCTAGGGCTACGCGCGGAGAAGTCGAAGTACAGACGTGGGGAAGGAGGAAGAGGGAAAGCCTGCGGGGTCCCAAAAATTCTTGGCCATTATAAGTACGGGTCGGAGGGGTTGGGATGGGTTGGGGGGGGGTGCTTGCGGTCGCCCGTTTTCTTCGTCTCCCCATTAGAATTACAAATACCTGGCCGTGCAATGGTAGTGGACGGCACGCGCCCTGGGCGCAAAACTTACCGCTCTAATGTCAGACATTTCGAGCGGACGCTGAGAGGGAGGAAGTCTCGGCAGAGAGGAGTGAGAGAGAGAGAGAGAGAGAGAGAGAGAGAGAGAGAGAGAGAGAGAGAGAGAGAGAGAGATGGAGATTGCGGGGCCCGGAGGCCGGCTTAAGAATTAAAAGATATTTTTGTCCTCGCCGTCGCTTCGACTCGCCCCTCCCTGGCCCCGCACCCCTTTCTTACCCGAGCTCACACCCGAGCCCAATAACCATCGCCACCCCTACCACCCATCGCCCATTCAGCCAACGATTATTTCTTCACTTGCAACTGCAAATCTCCTATAAAACTACACAGGGCGAACCTCCCCGTCCCGAACGAACCTCTATACAAATAAATACAAAGGGTAATATTTTTCTTTCTGACTCCCTCCCAGCCGCCCTTCCCCTTCGCGAGCCCGTCAAACGTCGTCAAGGAGTCTCGAGCTCCAGCAGGTGAATTATTACGCAGAGCCGAGAAAATATTCCATATTTTCTCCCGCAAGGAAAATATTTATCATTCGCGGGTGACAAGCTGCATTGCCGACACTTTAGGAATAAAACTAGGACTTGTTAGTAGTGAGTAGTTGTTACTGGATAGGAAAATGAAAGCGCGAGGGCAATGAAAATAACGCTTAAAGAAGGATAATGTCGCAAGAGACGGAATAATTAGCTTGAGATTAGCTCGAGACGACTGGTTTGCCAAGTCTTTTCATGCCCTATCGATTTAGGCAAAAAACGGCTTTCTCTTTCTCTTCCCTCTTCTCGGCCCCGCCGTTCCATGAATATGCACGTCCAGCTCGACGGAGAGTCGGACTTTTTCCGCCGTTCCACGTGCTTATGTTGCTTTACTTCAGTTGTCAGACTCCTTGCGGTAGCCCGATCGCTGATCAATTAACGATCTTATTAGAACTAATTCTCGCGCGGACGATCGCCGCCGACGACGACTTCCTCGCCCCGCGCCCACCTCTCTCTCTCTCTCCCTATATATATATATCTATATATATATATATATATATATACACGGCCCTCCCCCTTACGAGACGTAGTAGTCCAGACGGTAATTACGATATCGCCCGTTTCGTCTCGCTCTCCTCCCCCGCGGGCGGGGGCAACCGCCGCCTGTAGTCCCCGCGAGTCGGCGGGCACTTCCCGGGGCCAGCACCTATCATTTCCTTCGACTCTCGTAGGCCGAAAGAGCTGGCCCCGGGACCATAGAGCCCGAACACGAGCTCACCACCTTCCTTCCCTTTAGGCGCGTGGAGAAGAAATAAAGGAAGGATCCCCGTGACGATAATAACAGCCTCGGCCTCGCGCTCCACCGTCGCGGCCTTCTATATAATGGACGACGTCGCGCGTACACGCATCATCCTTTATCCTTTTTTTCATTTCCAAACGGACTTTTAAAGGGCTAATTTCGTACCTGGAACGCGTAGTCCCGGCCTCGCCTACCCCCCCCCCATCACCCCCCTCGCCGCCTCCATCCCTCTCTCCGCCCCTCCGCCCTTTTTCTAAATCTGCGCACGCGCGCTACTAGCGCGAAGGTGCCGCCATCGACTACGGATCTTATGCTAATTTAGACATTTTTCGAGGCAACACCGACATCGGTAAACATCGGGCGCGGGTACGCTCGCAAAAACTCCAACTGAAGCCAAAGGCTTCCTTAAGGAACTTATTAAGCAGCGCGTAAAGTATTTGGAAGAAAAAGACTCGCAGCAGCGCACACCTGACATTTCAATTACATCCGAGCCGAAAACCTTCCTGCCTAAGCATTAGCTCGGCTAATGTTAACCTTTACGGGTACTTGCAATTACTGCCCATCGACAATTACCTTCGGCCGGGCTTTATCCGTCCCTCTCTTAATCCGTCGCTCTCAATACTCTGAAAGTAGATAAGCGGGCCTTCAACCATCTACCCGTCCTACCCGGCGCACCATTAGACCATAGTCCAGTGCAAATAGCACATTCATTGCGACGGCGATGCTCCTACTCGAAAAATCTTAGCCCACTTACCGACACAACGGATCTTCTTATTTCTTTACACGGGTTAATTATTCATCCTGTCTCCTCGAGCATTTTTAAGTATTCTCAAACGCGCTTGGAGGCTGACGGGTGGGGGGGGGAGGTAGAGGGGTAGAGGGCATTTTTGCTTAATACAGTGAGGTATAATGGCCTGGATTTATCGAGAGACGCTATAATAATGAAATATTATTCGGCTTCCAGCTCAATTGTTCGGGCTAATGTATGCACTGATGTACGCTTATAGATTCCAGGGGATAAATATTGCGGGAGTAATAAATAAATATTAAATCAGGCTTTCATGTGTAAATCCGACTTTGTTCGAGCCTTAAAATCTCCATCAGCGACAAGGAGTTGATTATTTAGCTCCTCGTAAATATAATAGTCCGGCAATGTCTATCAGATAAGTGAGTATCGGTAGGTGGTGGGGGCGGCGGGAGGGGGGCGCGGAGGCTAGAAACTCTTATCGAGGTACTCGACTATGCAACTATCAATTGAATGGACTTATGAATATATATGTTATCTCTCGTTAGGATCTCGGCTGTCGTCTATGCGCGAGTAATCTAGAATCTTGATAATCCACCGTGGGCAGAGTGGGAGGGGTGATCGGGAGGGCTAGGGGCTGGGGAGCAGATAACAGTAGCCGGATAGGAAGCTCCAATCCAAGGACGAGTGGCTGCCCTCGCGCCCGATTAATCCCGGTAATTAATTAAGCGATCAATTAACTAGGCGACTGATTAATTATATCGGGTCCTGTGGGCGAGCGGCCCTGCCCTACCTTAGCTATAATTAAATCGCCGCGTCACCAGCCCGAAAGACTCCGCAATGAGCTTCTTCTTCTTCTTCTTCTTCTTCTTCTTCTTCTTCTTCTGTTTCCTCCTGTAACCCCACCACTTCCCGACCAAGCCAAGGCGAAGAGAGCGGCCGGTCCACTGGCCCTTAGGTCCAGGGTGGTCGCTGCTCCCTCTCCCTCGCTATCTCTCTCTCTCTATCTCCCTTGATTGGCTAATTAAGTGGCGAGCCTTGGTAGCGACTACTACGTCTTATTCGATTCGCGTAATTACGCTTTTTCCACGAAAATGTTTTTGCATCGGTTTCCGTGTAATAACAACGAGGACGAATGCCGCGTGCTCATCTTATTTCTTTACCCCCCCCCCAACCCTCGATATCATTGTTCAACATCGTTTGTCGCACTTGCCCTATCTCAGGAAAAAGCTTCTTGCCCTTTCCTTCTTTCGCTACTTTTGCACTTATATTTACGGCCCGATAGCCTGCCCCCCCCCCCATCTCTCGTATATCGTTTAATACAAAGACGCAATGAAAGTCTTGTTAAATACGAATTGGTCATTGTGTTGGGCGGGCCGGTCGAAACCAGTCTCAAAACCATTAGAAATGCGCGCTCCCGTAATTGACTCGACGAATTATTTATAAATTTCTTCTGGAGATAAAATTATATACGCGCATGTAAATGCTAATTACAATAATTGTCCGCTAAAGCCTTTGATTTAATAGTTGTAGCGGGCAGGCTTGCCAAAAACTATTCAAATGCTAATGATAGCCTTGGCCCGAGCTGAGCACGGGAATCAAACGGTAGAATGATAAACGTAATAAAATGTTGAGGCTAATAGCGAATCCGAATATCCAAACGGATTAATTAAAGCGTGCTAAATCAAAGGATGCATTTAGCGTATACGTACATGATGGGAATACAGTTAAATACATAGAAAAAGAGGTTATGCCCTTAAGGCGATATGTCCCGAGGTTGTATGTACCCGTTCTCCTTCTATGTTAATTAGAACGTCGTCCTTTCGTTCGTCCATAGATCCGCGCGTTTCTTTATTTTCAACCTCTCCCCCTCCGCCCCTCCACCCCTCTATCGCCATCTGTCTCTCTCTCTCTCTCTCTCTCTCTCTCTCTCTCTCTCTCTGTCCAGCACACTCGCGGTAGTAATTATCAAAGGGAATAAGTCAGCCATACGCACTCAACAGCGTTAATCGAAGGAGATCCGAGCTCGATCTTCCTGCATTTTTCCGTCGCCAACCAACTACTGGAATCACTTAGGAGCCGTTACGACCGCGAGCTCGTTATTTTAACACGATCGCAACACTAATTTAGTATCTAGTATTAATGTTACCGACGGATACGGTAACACGAAAAGGACAGGAGGAAAGCGCGTCAGGCAGCGGGGGGAGGGGAGTGGAGAGTATAGAAAGTAATTAGGACCGCGAGAGGGGGTGGTCACTCGCGTCGATGAAAGAAAAAGAAAAGAACAAATGAAGCGAGGATGAAGAGTGGTAGGAGGTGGATGGCGGGGGCAGTGTCGGATGTACCAGGAGAAAGAACGGATGGCGATCGCGAGCAGAAGAAGCAAGTACAATATCATCGAATCAAAGGAAACCGGACGGAGATAGACGAGAAGAAGGTGACAGAGACCCGAAGCAGGAAAGAAGAGCACCCAGATTGCGAGACAACGGGCAGCAGCGACACGAACGCGAATTGACAGGTTTGTCGTTCAAACCAGCCACCTACACACAAGCGACGCTGCCACGATCCGGCAGGCGACCAGGTGAGAGCATAGCCGAATGTAGCCGCGAGAAGCCACGAGGCAACGTCGCAGTCAGCGACAGCCAAGCGCCTGAAGGGAAGGTGGGAGCGCAGCCACAGCGCAAGGGATCAAGCCTCCGCCAAGTTGGCGGAGATTGGCGCCAAGTGGGGTTAGGCCTCAAGGCACGTGGCGTGGTCGATAAGAGCGGGAGCCTTCGTATCATCAGAGCAAGCGGGAAATTTAAACGCTTGAATAGTGAACTGCGGCCAGCGGCGACACACGGAAAGGGCAGACGTCGAGGAAAGGGACGAAGACGCGGGAGATCCGATAATAAAGGTTAATCGAACGAATGCAGAATGTAGTTCTTCATTCTACCTATTCCCACCTCCCACACCCGTCAGTAACAATTAACTTTGTCCTTCTATTATTCTCCTTCTTATTGTTTATAGCATGCGTAGCAAAAATTAGTAAAGTTTCTGTAAAAACATTTTCGCGAATGCCACGGATACCTGAAACTGCATAACTTTTTATTTTAACGGATTAAATTAATCGGCAAAAGGATTAAAGTGTTTTTTAATTGTCTCAGCTTTGTTCGACATGCAATAATAATAATAATAATAATAATAATAATAAATAATAATGTCAAAGTAACAATGAATCCGTAGTACAAATAGCGAGAAAACAAATTAATGTGGGGAAGATCCTAGTTATTGATAGAAAATCGGTAAGGTAATAAGAATATAATTTGTTCGCGTATTCGTTTATATTGGAAGCAAAACGATGGGAGGAAATATCACAAGTCGTCAGTGAGTATCGTCGGTACCGCAATCATATCGAGAGCGGATGCTCTGCATTCGTTGTGAGGATGCAATTCGGCCCGAAGGGCATCCAGAGCCCGCAAACGTAACCGCACCGAATAGTTAGATTGCTTTACGCCCTTCCACCTCGTCCCTCGCCACCCCCGCCTCAGCCGCGGCCTCGCCGTTCTCCTTCAGAAGGTATTCCCATGTCGCTGCTACTATGTAAAGAAGAGGCTGCGTTGCTGCTGCTGCTGCTGCTGCTGCTGATTCTCCCGTCCCCACCCTCAGGGCTGTTGGCGTCCGGCTGACTCGTCTTCCCCCCCCCCACCCGCCCGGACTCGAATTGTTTGGCCAACTAATTTGCGAGAGGACGAGCGTCCGCGCGGATTGTTACAGAAGCCGTCCGCACCAGGCCGACATAGGTCCCGGATGAGATTAGTTTGCGGCTCCTCCGCTTACATCCCCGACTTTCTTGTTACCAGTTCTTACTCCCACACGGCCGGCCTCCGTCTACTTATTTACCGCGCTTCTTTATCCCGGCACGGCCCGCCCCACCTTTATTTATCCCAAGTTTTAAATTGAACGACCACCCCGCCCGCCCCCCTCTCGCCCTACGGACCGCGCACCGCCCTCCAGCCCCTCCGCTCCTCCCCGTCTCTCCCACGATTGCGACAACTTGAAGCCGAGTCTTCATTTCCCTCACCTAATCACGTTCTCGCATGCAATCTAAACTTCGTCCCTGTCCCAGTCCACGTGCCAGACCCTGACGGACCTTGGGAAAACCCCCTGTCACGCCATCACCTGGCACGTTCCGGCGCACATGCACAGGCCAGTGTATTAAAGGGAAGTCTCGCCTCTGCGACGATCTAGAATAGAAAAAACATTAGAGGCTCTAGCTGGAGAACGGGACGTAATGTGTAATTGATTAAGAATTATTTAAGAGGCGAGCGCCGTAAAATAAACGAGGCCCAGAATAAGGCTACAAAGTGCTATAAAAAGTCTAGTGGACCGGAGTGGACTGAGACTACAATGGGTTCGGATGAGTTAGGAGTGCGGGAGACT
This sequence comes from Ceratosolen fusciceps, assembly GCA_018883505.1. Taxonomy (NCBI): domain Eukaryota; kingdom Metazoa; phylum Arthropoda; class Insecta; order Hymenoptera; family Agaonidae; genus Ceratosolen; species Ceratosolen fusciceps. The sequence goes on from RCIC01000005.1 coordinate 9,464,062, forward strand.
CCGTAACAGAAGTAGCCCGTGGCCGAGGCGCAAAGTTCATCAATCATATAGGTGAGGGATGGCGTAGGCCTAGGAGAGGCTCGGCAGCGGAGGATGAAATAAAAGGCCGTGAGGAGCTCGTACGAGCTCCGAGAATATTTATGGTTGGCTAAAGGAACGAGATCCTGGCGCATCCCACAGGGACTCGGAGACACGAGGCTCCATGAAATATCGGCTTATCGGGCTTCCTTTAGTTTCGGAGCCGCACATAGGGCCTTACGCATTAGTGCGCGGGCACGTCCGCCCGGACGGGACGCCCTCCGAGGATCGCGCAGGTGCGTCCGGAGCAAGATGAAGTGGGCGGGTGGGGGAGGCGAGGTAGTCGATGGGTGATTGCGGGAGGAGGTTGGTGGGGGAGTGCGTGCATGTGTATGGGTAGGAGAGTGGAGGGGGGTGGGGAGACTGGTAACGAACAATCAGCGAGCTCTCTTGCCGTTACAACAGCGATTTTATGTTCCAATTTGCAAAGGGGACGTTAAAAGGCTCCTTGGAGGGCGAGCAAGACACCGCCGTCGCCGATGCCTATGCCGATGCCGACGCCGACGCTCGACTCTCGACGCCGATCCCCAATTTAGAGATTCCGCCACCGCCGCCGCCGCCGCCACCGCGGCGTAAAACGAGCAGCCGGGGGCCGCGGGGGCGGCGGCGGTGACGGCTACGCCGGCAAAGACGATGGCGGAGGCCGAGGCAGTGGAGCAGGAGAAGCAAGAGGAGAAGGAGGATGAGGAGAGACCTTGAAATTCAATGGGTGGTTCCTCCCTCTCTCTCTCTCTCTCCCCTCTGCCGGTGGCGTATAACCCGCTCCGGCCAAGAAAATTATGCGATCATTGTGGAGAGCGCGGGCGTCTACTCCAGGCCCACTTCCTCCCCCTCGAACTCTCCCCCTCTCAGTTCTCTTGGCTTGCCAATGACACTTGGAAATATTACGCCGAGCTCACTTGCGGTTACTTATTACACCGGAATTTATTCGCGATCGAGAGCCTCCGCTCACTTGCGGCTAAGCCAAAATCCGTGCCGGCCGTTCGTAACTCTAAATAAGCACACAGCGATTCTCCTTCCGGCGTTTATCTTACATTTAAAAGCATTTAGAACCGTGTGCCCTTATCGGAATCGTCTTTAATAAAAACAAAACTATCGGACTGAATTTTTTTTTTTTTTTTTTTTTTTTTTTTATTTTTACAAACAATAACTCGTGGGCATCGTTTTTCCGACAATTTGTTATAACTCACATACAGAACAATAATACATTTTATAGAATAGTTCCGGCATAAAAGACGTTTTGTTTATAAATTTAAATTAAGCATAAATTATAAAAAATCAGTAATAATATTGCGATGTAGAATTAACTTAAAGTGACTTGAGTTGCCAAGAAAGTGTTTGAATGAAGGTTTATTGAAGCTAATTCAAGAGACCTAAGGAGCACTGTTATTAAAATGATTTACTTTGAAACGTGAAAGGAATATTCGCAGTGTTAACGAGAAGCGTAAATTGTCTCGAAGTAATATTCCTTTCTAATAAAGTGGAAAAATTACTTGAATGGTTAGACGCAATGCATAGACCCTATTCATGAGCCGCGTACAGTCCTCATAATTACAGTTAACGTATTCGTTCGAATTATTGGCGACTTAAAGGATAAATGGATTACGTCGACCATTACGAAAGACGCGGTATTGAAATTGTCCATTAGAAAAGAAAGGAAAGAAAGAGTCTCGTCGAAAGGCACATTATTAAGAATTTAAAGGCTCGACGGTGTGAGCAGGTGGTGTGGGCCTTGGTTATTGGGGCCGGGGCTGGGGGCGAGGCGTGGGTGCGAAATTTACAGTGATAGGCTCAACGGAGAGAGAGATAGAGTGAGAGGGGGGCGTAAGAGGTCAGTTTCGGAGTTTTGGCCTCTGCCGGAGTCGGTCGCGAGTCCGAATGGCCGAAATGTATTCTAAGGAGCAACCAAGAGCGATAGGCATCTCTAGTATGATTCATAGCGCCCCCGCGGAGATTTAAGCAAGCTAGTCGAGCCGAGGGTATTTATGGCTGGCGAGAATACGCGGCGCTCGTCGTTAGTCGGGGCAGAAGAAAAAAAAAAAAAAAAAAATTAAAAAGCAAAGAATACAAAACAAAAAAGTCACGAGGGGAGCGAAAGCGCGTTTTGACAAATTTAAGGAAGCCTCGGCCGTGTGGCTTATTATTTTCCAAGAGATCTTCCTTACCGGCGCCACGGACAGTTTGCCCTCTGATTAATCGTGGGGGCCCGCTTTAATTATGTTATAAATATCAGGCAGTCTCGAGCGGGCGGCGATGAGTGCATTTGGATTAGCCAGCGCTTGACTGATGATGGCCAGTCGGCTTTTCCCTTTCGCATTCGCTACTTGGTATTGCATATTGTCGCGCTTGCGTTAAATCGGAGAGATAATGACAAGTTGCCGGAGTCTTGACTCTCGGCGACAATTATTGCATTTATTGTACGGCGATAGCTTAACTAGCGATCGAGACCAGCAATTTTTTAATCAGTCACGCAAACTACGAGCAGACGCCGTTTCATTCCTCGACAAAGTGTTCTATTACAAAGTTTATAATGTTTCCGGGAAAGCTTTGGAACAATACATTCACTGTCGCGTAGACGCACTTATTATTAAATCATTTTCAGTTCACAGACACCCACGATCACGCTTATCGATCATTCTTAATGTTATTGTTAAAGTAATTTAATTTTCATCCTTATCAATGACATTTATTCGAATATCTGAGGTCACGTGATCATTCCCTACGAGAATCTAATAAAGTTCAAGCTCATTGAATACAAAAATATCGCAAAAAAAAAGAAAGAAAGAACGAAACACCTACCTACGAAGCTTTGTGAAGAATAAATTAAGCTTTCTGAATAAATTAAGTGCCGCATTAAGTAAGGCTTACTTATAAAACATAGTCTGTAGCATTAAATTAGTTGGTCGATGCTTGCTTATTGTTAGTTTAGTGCTTGAACTTAAACTTTATACAAAAAACTGTATTTTTATTGACTTGTATTAATACGAAAGACTGGTATTCTTAAATCTTTTACGGTTTACATAACTGGATTAAGAATATAATTTTTATTCCTTTATTTTACGTTTATGACAATACTGCAATGCTATAGACGTTAATTAATCTTAAAAATAAGTAAATATCATTACAAAATATATAAAATAATCGAATTAATAAATACGGAATAAATAAAAGTTTACTCGAGGTCTTCAACATTAGATATTGAGTATTGCATAATACTTGTATCATAATGTGGCTATAATTTAGTTGAATATTATTCAATCTGCGTAGTGATTGATTTTCGCTTATATCGTATATTATATTTTAAGTATCCGTCTCGGCGATGTCCGCAATAGCCGTCAAATAAAAATTTCATTAATAAATATTGTAAAATAAAATTTTCCATAATAATTTATCACTAAAGGTACGAGGTAATTTTTATATATTAAGCTAGCTACGTAAATATATGGCCATTATGATAAGAAAATTATTGTAATATAAATTACCGACCGAGCGCCGTAAATATTTCTTGCTCCTGGTACCAATTTTACACAAGGTTTATAGAAAATTTTTTAATATTAATTAAGGCGCATAGTATAAAATTTAATAAAGTATCGAAGCGACATTTGATGTTTCACAATAATATAATACCCGCATGAAACTATTTAAGAAAAGATTTACAATCCAATGCCCCAGCATATACGTATTTTCAAGCATAAGTGTATTTAATAAGCACTGTAGTTTCCATGGATCGAACAAATGTTAAACCGGTATCACAATCTATTAAGTACTAATCTATATATAAATAGATAATGTCTCATATGACCTTCGGCATAATGCTATATGTTCGTTCCTTACTTCGCATACAGAAATGTGTAATCGTTGGCGCACGGATATGTAATATGAATCCATTTGTGATGCAATAAGGGTAACTAATATACATTATTGAAATCTCTAATACATTTAATTGCATTAATATTCACTATAGATCTGTACAGAAGCTATGTAAAGCTTGTTATTGGCCTAGAAAATATAATAAAGCAATTTTTTCTTAGAAAAAATACTTATCTTTCTATATAATTTACACAAACGCTCAATTTTTTAATGAATATATTAATTTTTTCTTTTTCGTAACGTCGATTACTGCTTTTTTTGTTGCAAATACACTTGTGTTCTCCTACTTTATTTGCTGTAATAGATCTATCCCTGGCATATTTAAGTTCTTAAATACAAGCCTTAACTGCTGTGTAAATATTAGAAATTTTCATTTTTCGGATGCTTTAGAAGATTTAAGCAATCTCATTTGCAATTTTCTTTAAATTTTCGTATCAAAAAATACTGAATAACATCATTATTTATTTCTTAATGCTAGTAATATTTTATTACGTAGTAATAAATTAGATCCGACGGGTATTTTGCGCTACAAATAACGATATTCCACAAAAATAACTGTTATTTTATTATCAATTACTAAATGAAATATTTATATTAAAAACAAATTTAAATTGTAAACTTTAAAAAATATTGAAATTTAAGATTTCAATATAGTAATAATTTAATAAATCAGAATGGCGGTAAACATTATTTTTAAAAATTAATCGAACAATTATTGAACTACATTTTATTTTCAAAACACTTGTTGCAGGTGAGCTATAAATTATTTGTATTTAATTGAAAAATACACGACCGATTACAAAAGGTCTTAAGATGATTCATATTCCAATATCTACAAAAGAAGAATAAACCAGCTCCGATATATCTCTAAATGTCAGCGCCGACGTCCGTGCAAACGGATGTATTACCGGAACTCGATGTAATACCTACTTAACTCATCTGACAAACATTCGAGAATGCTTCAATTTATCCACTAATGCATTCAAAAGCCTGTTCGATTCGCAGTCAGTTATGGGTTAGTCATACATTGTTTATGCATCCACGAGTCACTTTATTTTATCAATACGTGCTTTTAATTAAGTCGCGTATGTGTAATTTTAGATTATTGCATGAGATACACGAATTGTGATTGACAGTCCGTAATATTGTTACGTATTTGTTTAATATTTATTATACAATTGAGATAGAGAGAGAGAGAGAGAGAGAGAGAGAGAGAGAGAGAGGAGAGAGAAATGATTAAAATTAGAGAGAAATTACTTGCATAATGGGAAATAAGAAATATTGACAAGATTTACAATAATCTCATTGGATAATTATCATTATCTCTTATATAGAAGATAACGTCTAGTAATTATGAATAGTTTGTATAATTTTCGTGAGTAATTGAAAACTATGAAAATAAATCATAGTTATTTAAGGGTATAAATATTTATTTACGCGTCATAAGCTGTGCATTGGATGAATTGTCTCTTTGTTGCTCGCAACTAATGGACGTGGCTTGAGCATTAATTCAAGAAATATATTATAAAAAGATAGTTTCAAATTGCCTTGGGCATTATGAATTCGAGAAATCGACTATTTAATAATTAGCTTAAAAATCATGTATCTCGTTACGCGAAATGCCTGCTGCACGTAGGCATACCTAAATTGTCTCCATTGCAATGTCGAGGATATTTATGCGGCTATGCGGATAAGGGCGTTGTCCGTGAAATTTGTCGTTTTCTGTGCGATAAATTTTCACGAGAAATCTCATGCTCATGTATAAGTCGGCACTTTACAATCGGCGATCTCTTAAGTAACCGAAAGAGCTTTTACGGGAGAATTCCGTGGAATAAGAATCGCAATAATTAGTAAGAAAAGCAGAATATAATACAATTACATTGAAGGCTACAATTAGCTTTAACTTATTCCTAATAGGTATAAGGTATAACTAATGTTATACAGCACTTTATCGATTAAACTGTATTCTTACGTACGTAAGATTGTAAAGATTATAGAAATTAGTATTTCAATATTTCACTTGTCAATTCAATCACTAGATTCCAATTAAAACATTATCGGACGTACCGTAAAATAATGGAATTATTTTTATTGCGGGTCAAGTTTTATGGAAAATATTTGTAATACTGTAAAAAGGTCAATTCACGAGGCTTTTCAATTCAATTGGATTCTTAGAATTTATATTTCTACCCAAGAAAAGCTGTTTCGAGGCTATTTTTATGTATTCTAAATGTATTTTGAAGCTCTTAACCGTTATTTCATTAGGAAAACAAAATACAACTGCGCGCATGCAACTCTCCACGAAAATCCGAAATAATATATCTTTTATTTATTCCTAAAAATGTTTCTACAAAACAGATAAGAGTTATTTTTACGAGTAGACTTTTCTAACTGTAATTTATAATTAAAAACAATATTAATATCCCAAGTAAGTAATAAATAAGAATTATACGAAAGATTATAAAATCTACTAAAAGCGTTTGTTGAAAATTATTAAAAATATGTCATAATAAATTTAATTTGTTATTTTAAATCACTAATTCTGTACACCGAATATTCCAATATCCTTTCGTATTAATAATATTTAAACGTAAAGTAAAATATTAAAACTAAATCATAAAACTTTCATAGTAATTACATTCGTACATGGGAACTCTTGGATGCGTAGGATATTGAATTCAATCCGAAAACTACGAATTGAGCGTATCTATGTAACTTCTACCACCGTTAAATATAAATACAAATTTCTTTCCGATAGTGCTTTTATTTAAAAAATTTCTTCTCAATTCCTCGCCGTCTGTGTACTCGGGCTTTCATTTGAAATACATTTTTCTAAACAATTAATATAGTCTGCCTTATACATGTTCATTATGCCTTACTTTACCTTATATACATATTCGAATGAACGGAAATGTGTGTAGTTACATATATACATAGTAAGAACAACGTTTCTTAATGCTATTTAATGCTATAGATTGAGAACTGCGTGCAATCATTAATTGCTCCGCGGCTACAGCGTTTAATTACAATTTATATGTATTACTATTATTATGGAATCTTTTTATAACAGTGAAAGCTTCTTCGATTTCCATTTTCTACTGAGTTTTAGATTGCTATTCAATTTATTTTATAACATCTCCGTGTGGAATTCGTAATACGGAATCAGATTATTCAGTGATTACTTATATTCAAACCAATATTCACGATAATAATTTCCATATGTTTTACGAGTATTGATAAAAAATCTTCTCTTGATCGAAAGATTTTACAATTTGATAATTAATTTTACCACCGTTAGGTAATTATACTTTTAAAACTCAATTATAACCTTTATTATAAGTTTACAAAAAGCGTGAATGTTATAAAAAAAGGGGGGGACGGGGTAATCGTTAATTTTTCATTCTCTCGGGAATTTTAAATTAATAATTTACTAATATGGTAATGATTAAATTTTTATTACTTACCTTTATTCAGATATTATAACAAAATTTATTTTAGCAGTTCAAGTCTGAGAATTGTTGTTTACAGTGATTATCATCCGTGAATATGAGCCTTTTACAGAAAAGGGACGATTTTGTCTCGATACGAAACTAAAAAACCACATGAAAGTAATTTGTTAATTTACAAAGTATAGGGAGATAAGTGTAACAATCGTTTAAGTGAGTTTCTTAAAGTAATTACGGTAATTATGCGTGAGGATGTATTAAAAAAACATTTTAAAGGGTATATTATTAATTTTGCAAATTGTTGCAGTGAGCTTTATTAGTTTGGACTGGATATTATAAAATGAGAAATAACTTTAAAGGTTTGAGAATTTTCATTTTCTCGCGTATAGTTTATTATTTGACGTTTTAAAGTAATGCTTAAAGAAGGGTTATAATTTCCAAGTTTATGATTAATATTAAGGAGAATAGATATGATCTTGAAATACATGGAAGTAAAGTAGTACAGTATCAATAATGATTTCGTGTAGGCATTGAAGTTAATTACAATAAGATTACAAAAAGACTTGGGCTCGATAATTTAAATCGAGATACTTTTTTTCGATAAGAGATTTTTCAAATATTAAGGAATTTGTCATCAGATAAGGCTATTTGTAAAAGCGAAACTGAAGTGAAATAATTCCAATGAGAGTATAATAAAAAAAATCGGTTTTGGTTTGTTAATAAAATCATTTATTATCGGTGGGCAGTGTAATTGTGGGGGGTTTTAAAAGGAAAAAGCGGGGACTTGACTAATAGGACTATAAATTTCAGGGGAATTTGTGCTACGGAATCACTGCGGATTAATTGTAGTTGTGTATTACAATAAAAGCTATTGGTAGGGGATCCACTTCTGCGGGGACATAACATTTCTGTATAATAAACGCAGGAATACAGAAATGAAATTAATAAGGAAAAATGTTATCGTTGGTAGGGCTTCCCGGCACGGATCGAGGAAATATCGAGATTAAATAGGATTTATAAAGTACGTCCCAAGCCGATCTATTTATAAAGGGGAGGGAGTGAGTCGTTATCGAAAATTTTCAAGGAGGAGGGCCGCGCGAAAAGTATCGTTATCGAGTGCCGAGTACCGAGTACCGAGTATCGAGTACCGAGTCCCCCCGACAGGTCGAAAGAGGCCTCCGCGGCTCAAGTCCCCGATAATTGTCGGCTAAAAGAAGAAATCCCTATAAATAATCGATCGAGCGGTAAGTGCTAATAAGAGCTCGGGGGGGGGGGCAGATCTCGGAGGGAATATCCGTTGCCGGCACAAGCTCGCGCTCGCTGAGGATACGTCTCGGAAGCTTTCGCGTAGTTCGCTGGTCTCGTAACTCATCGGCCGATAGTACCTGCCGTACAGGTAAAACGTAAACAGGACCCGGACGGGGAGCCGTCCGTCTCCTTGTTCCGGGATTAGCGGAGGCTCGGGGGGCGGGGGGAGGCAAAAATTTAATTACCGCGCTTTGGGAATTCCCGGGGAGCGTAAATTAAGCCGATCTCGCCTCCCCGATCGCCTCGCCTCTCCCCCTCCGCCCTGACACCGCCGGCCTCCCCGCCGATAAGATCGAGAACGTTTAACGGGTCATTCGATCGGCGGGAGCTTTTCGGCCGAGAGCCAACGCGACTTTAATTTATTGTCCAACAATTTATTAGATAACCGCCGCGAAATTGTTGAGGTATGCGCGGCCGCGCGTGTAAAGAAAAAAAAAAAAAAAAAAAAAAAAAAAAAAAGGAAAAAGTGGAAAAAGGCCTAAGTAACTCGGAAGATGGAAGCGGATTCAGTCTCGGGGCTGAGCTGCCGGCTGAGCTGCCGGCTGAGCTGCCGGTCGAGGCTCGATCTCCGATACTTGCATTCATCGCACTGCGGGCAAATTAAATCCGAAAATTTTTTTCCAACTTTGAAATTAAGCTTCGGTAAACGTCCGTAAAAAAAAGCTTATCTAGCCATCATCTCCGTTACACCGCTGCTAAATAAGTCTTGTTGCTTTTTAATTGAAATAAATAAAATTACATCTCATGTAAGCTAAATTTATTTTGTGACAGAAGCGCCTACTTCTTACTCGTTACACTACATAACTTCAACTCCTCCTTCTCCTTCTCCTTCTCCTTCTTCTTCTTCTTCTTCTCCTCCTACCTTACCGTACATACCTTATACTAGGAAGGTCTACGCCTCTACTCCCGACTCCGAGGCGCTTAATTAACAAAGTCTTATCCACAGGCTGACTGATTCATTCGGGCAAATAATAAGGACATTTCCTTTATTAAATATCAATACCTTCTCGTAAGATTTGACTGAATTCCGTACTTGGATCCCGCAATATATTAAAATGCCAGTCAGGGCATTTCCAGGTAACGGCAGCGCTCGCCCTTTCGTATTGATTTGCTTCGAAATCGCGTTAATACGAGTAAAGATATAAATGTCATTACGGAATCGAAATTATCGGAATAAAGAAAGAAATAATTAAGAAGCGAATCCAGTTTCACGGTTTTGATTAGGTGCTCAGTCTATGAAGAAGTCGAGCCGTGGCGAGGCGAGGCGAGGCGAGGCGAGGCGAGTCGAACGGGGATAAGGTCGATAAATATTCATTTTGTTCCAAGGTATCCAGCGTTCCAAAAGGTCCAAAAGGTCCAAATGGTCCAAGAGGATATATGGAGGCGCAGGCGCACAGGTTAAAAAGCCCAGGCCTTAGGAGGATCCTGTGAGAAGCTCGTATTTCATGGAGGGAGTTGCGAGATCGAAAAACGAATAAGGATCGCGGAGGGCGTTGGTGCGTGGGGCAAAGGAGGTAGAAAAACACGGCTAAGGGAGCAGAAGGAAATCTCGTCGTTGGCTAAGCACGCGCTTATCCTTATCAGGCGCCTCGATGCGCTATCTCGGGAGCGACCTCATACGCCCGGTTGATTTTTTTTAACCCCTCCTGCGAGAGGTGGTGTGGCTCGGGGCTCGGGGCTCGACATCGGGAGTACCGGGAGCATCAGGAGCAGCGGGAGCAGGAGTTTAAGCGCATCCCGGCGCGGGCCCGTTAATACCAGCCCGGAGCCGCAGCTCCGTAGTGGTTCACCTGCCAGGGAAAATAATGAACCGCATTCCCGCGGGCGGCTCCCGGTGCTCGACGCATTACACGAACGTACCATTACGCACCTACACCCGATATCGCTCGCGCTTACTCTCCCGGGGCTTGTACCGAGGGACTCCTCGCGCCGAGCCGCTCGGGATATATAATGTCGAGCGCGAGAAATATTTATTGGCCGGGCCCAGCGGAGAGCTACGCGGCATGTCGGTCGGCGCGAGCCTCCATTGGCCTTGGGGTGGCTCACCGAGTGCTCACCGAAGCGGCGACTAGGTGGCGGGAGGGCTCGGAAGCGGGGGCGTGGAAAAATGAAAAAAACCTCTCCATCCCCCCGCCCCCGCCCCGCTCAACCCGCCATGCCCGGATGGTCGTGCCGACGCACCTCCGGAGAAATGGGTTATGAGAGTGGATAGCGGTGGGGGGAGGGGAGGGGGCTGGACCGAGTCGTATATTACGTCGGGCCCCGATCCCCGGCTAGATATCATACTTATTTGAAGAGGCCCCGGGAAATAATAAAAACGAGCACCGCGTCGATAACAATTTATGCGCGTCCGAGCGGGGAAATGCCGTGTTTTAATGCCACCTGAGACTGAGCGGCTTCTCCTTCCCACCCACCCTCCTCCTTCTCCTTCTCATACTTCTTCTTCTTCTTCTCCTACTTCTTCTTCTTCTTCTTCTCCTTCTTCTTCTTCTTCTTCTTCTTCTTCTTCTTCTTCTTCTTCTTGTTATCCTTCGTCAGCTAATACCTCTTCGACAAACTGAATCCGTAATGAGACAAACATGAAATATTTTCAATATTTTCGCAAAAACCATAGGTTTAAAGTAATTCAAAATTTGCTCCGATATTACGAAATTTATGCTCTTGCCTTATTATTTATTTAATACTTCTTCCTCCTTTTCCCGACATCCGCTCTCAAATTATTTACCTCGTTATGCCAGAATTTTCTGATCTTCGGATCTGCTTTAAAATAATTCAGACACAAATATTTATTCTGACTTTCAGATATTTAATATACATTTGCATTCACTGTTTTTCCGCCGAGAAACAAAGGGAAATTTAGATCGGACAACTTCAATTCTCACTTACGAATCCGGTACATCCGTACGTTCTCGTACCTTTATCTACTATAAAAAGAGATTATTCGTACGTAGCAACAAAATGTTTACTTTTTCAAAAATATCCCTCCATGCCGTTCCGACTCAAATTAAATATCCAATAATTCCAAACCACATAAATATAACGTGTTAAATTCGGTTAAATAACAATAGTACTAACAATAGTCCGAATTTTTTTTTAACTATTTAATTCAAAATTCAATTAAGAATGGGGAATAAAGATCTTTTTAGAATAATCACGAGACTCTGCAGAGTCGAAAATTACTTTATTTAAAGGCTAGTATTATCAGACTATTCTTACTAGTCTGTTTTATTAAAAATGTGTTATATGCGCTCCTTGACTTAGTTCAATTCCCAAATCACATGCCGTAAGATAGGAAATGACATAAATCAAAATTAAAGGTTAAGAAAGAATGATGCAATTGATTCGATCATTCGTCATTTCTTTCATGTAAATTTACTTCGATTCGATGGAACGCTCGGATTTTTTAGAACAAAGAGATAAATGAAGAAAATGGGACAAGCAATGACTTGGGAAACGTTGAAATCGTATACGCAATTACAAAATAAAAAGGAATATTTATTTTTAAAAATCTCTTCTAATTACGCAAAGTGTGTACGAAAATAAAGAAAACGGAGAAGCGGCTGCAGGTGTAAAAATAGAAGAAAAAGCTGAGCGCGAGGATGGACGTGTGCGTGTGCGTGCGTGCGTGCGTGTGGGTGGGTGTGGGTGTGGGTGTGTTTGTGAGAGAGAGGGGGGGGATAGAGAAGTAAAGGACAGCGACACACTTTATCAATTGAAAAGCTGTAAAAGGTAAGAAGTCGAAGAGAGCCGATGAATTAAAAACTGGTTAACGAATAAGACTACACGCAAGCTCGAGGAAATACATGACATTAGCATAAGAGAAAGACATTTGAAAACGGCAAAACACGAGTTTAACGCGGACTTCGGCGATATTAAAACTTTGAAGGATTTTATTAGAGTCTGCAAACAGTGGGAGGGTGCACCTACACCCACCTACCCATCCACCCATGTGCATGTATATATGCAAGCGTGTATGGAGAGAGTGGCACGTTACGTCTCTGTCTATTTAAACGGTAATTTATTATCTCCGTCGAGAATGGAAATTTTGTATTCGTGCTTTTTTTTCTTTTTCTTTTTCTTCTTCTTCTTCTTCTTCTTCTTTTTCTTCTTCTTCTTCTTCTTGTTCTTATTATTATTATTATTAAAAGTTCGAGAGTCGATAGCTGTGATTACAAATTGAAAATGTTCTCCATTAATAATTCATCAGACTGAAGCGGCTTTCGGTCTTGGCATTCAGCGGGACTTATTGTGGACTATGTCGCACTACGTACATTTAATTAAAAGTACATTAAATCCCCCATATAATAATTATAAGGATAGATTTCTAAAAGAAGCTCGCACGCGAATATCTGTAAGCGATGGGAAGCGAGGCATGCTTATAATAATCCTTACTTTACTCTGTAAATCCAGTAATTTAACGAAAATATATTTAACTTACATTCGAATGAATTCATAAAATGAAAACACTTGCAAATATGGAAGTGCTATGTTTTCCTTACGAGCTATTTTCTTATCTGACCGATAAGAGAAACATTGAAGCACAAATATGCACTCGAAAGGAAAGAGAAAGAGTCAGAAAAATGAGCAAATTACTCACATTAAATTTCCAAGTTGACATGAACAACAGTAGCAAGGGTAAATCGATTCTCCGGACAGATAAGACAAGAGAGGTGCATTACCACGATAAGGACTTTGGTATTCCGGTGCTCTGTAGAAATCTATTTCAGTCCTTCTTTCCTCTCTCATTAAATTGTTCCAACTCCAATGTCCTTCACCTTTTCTCTCCTTTTTCTCATACATACCATTATCATTATCATCCGCATTATTATTGTTATTAACATTGTTGTTGCTGCTGCTGCTGCCATTGTCGTTATTGTAATATTACTTTAATATATATATTATGAGAAATGGACATACGTTTTTCTCCATCAGCTTAATCACTTTTAGAAATGTATAAAATGTCATTTTTATTAAGGTCTGCGCCGTGATCAATCACTGCATCCAATCACTTCGCCTTAAACTCTAAACTTTATTACTCCGAAATCTCATTCGATTATACCAAATCAATAATTTATATTCGCTCATTTTGGCTTTAATTTACTAGCTTCCATTAACTATGTATTACTTATCTAGAGGCTACGCGCGCGGGCGCGCGCACAGACACAACCGCGCTTATGTAAGTAGAGCTCTTTAGCCTGTTTTTTCGAGCGTGTTTATTTTTATTATAAATTATTCAATTTCTGTTGATATGATGTTTTTTCATTCATCTAGCTAAAGACTAAATAAGCTGTTAAGTACTTTAATAAAAGTATCGGCAGGTTTTAAATGTACGAAGTAGATAAATTGTATAAAATGTACATTAAAAATTAGGAAAATTAGCATATTGAATAACGAATAACGATAAATGGAAGAGTAATACAGCCTCTATTTACTCTGCATCCAAACAAATTACTATGCAAGTTAAATACAGCCGTACGCGATTGCGTAATGAAGTATTGCGGCTGGTAGGTATGTAAAATACAAATAAATGAAATGTGGTTAATAAAAAAGCACGGGCTGAGCGCCGGGTTTCTTACGTGACGCGATACGTTTCTGTTTAACGGGTTGGAAAGCAGGCTTGGGAAGCAGGCAATAGCACATCGATTGCCCTAATTTCTGACCCGGAGTCCTGCTGGCGAATTGAAATTTCACGCTACTGATAGGTCGGGCCGGAAGAGGCCGTTGTTAATAGAGCCGTTGTTGAGCGTAGAGCGGCGCGTCCGTCGTTGGCCGAATGCAAAATGTCAGAATTATCGGGCCCGGAGATGCTGCCGAGAAGTCAATAATATTGCTCAGCAGCCATTTGGATAAATTGATGAGATCTGGCTAGGGGTAGGGGTGAAAAAAGGCGAAGGCAGTTTATCTCTGCTTACGGCGAACAAAGTCCTCGGGTCTCCTTTTATTTTACATCGGTCGGTCAGGTCCAGTACCAGTCCTCGGTGTTGGCGCGGTGCCGAGAAGCGGGGATCACCTCTAGAGCACAGTTATCGGCACGAATGCGCCCGGGGAAATGTCAGTTTCGCTGGTACTGGTAAGGGCCTGTCCCCTGCCACGGCTCCATTATCCTCGGGTCCGGAACGTTTCCGCACCGGGGCCTAGCGTCGTGACAATCGGGAGCAGCGAAGGAGGCAGTAGTAGCAACGCCCGCTGCGGAACTTGTCTTAAACATAAGCCGGGGGCAGGGAAAGGGTGTTTGAGGTGGCCGTTTCAGGAGTTGGGCGGCTCCGCTCGACTTCTTCCTATTTCTATCTCCCGAGGCACGAGTACGAGAGCCCTCACAATGGAAGTGTACGTTATCTTAAACGTACATAAGTAGCGCGAGGCTTCGCTCCTTTATTTTGCTCGAAACGCCTGGTTGAGCTTGAGTACTGCTCGCCGTCCGCTATACCTGTTTCTCTCGGGCTCCCGATGTGTTTATGTACTCGACAGAAAGAGAGAGAGAGAGAGAGAGAGAGAGAGAGAGAGAGAACCTTTCTATTGTTACGCAAGAAATGGGTAAATTATGCAATTTCTGATGCATCGTTCTTGGACTTGTTCGTCACTGCTCACTGAGTAAGAGCCTTTTTTCTCTCAAAGGTGTTGAGAAAACGAGTTGGCTTTCTTTAGAATAAAGAGCTCCTGATGTTTTGGTCCACTCCTTCCAAGCTTCGCCAATAAGCTATACGAAATTTATAAACTTGTGGCTTTTTTTTTACAACTACTGTCATTTTTATATATAATAATTAATTCTGGATAAGTCCTTTTTCACAGGCCAAACTATTTTTCCACCTCTCCTCGATATTCTTCCTGTAATGTGCTTTTTACTCGAACGGGGAATAGAGATGAAAAATTTTAATATTTCCGACTCATGAATTTTCGCCAATTAAATGTAAAATAATTTTAAAATGACTGGAACGCAGGGCTATCCTGCTCATGGCCAGGCTATTTATCTATTGCCGATTCAAAATACATTACTACGCGTACGCACGCGTGTATATATTGCTTATGGGAGATATAGGTAGGGAATAGTAGCCGAACGGTACATCAAGCAATTGTTAATATTTATTTGCTTACTAGTGTCAAAACACTTGGCAGCTCTTATATATAACCTCTCGCATTAAGCAGAAAATCCATAAACTGGTAAGAGCGAATTGCATTTGAATTGCTACTTGGAAAAGTTTTACTACTTAATCACGAAAAAGGTAAGAGAGAAACTGATCAAGTTCATTTCAGAAGCTAATTACGAGTTCTTCTAAGGTGGTAGCATAAGAAAAGATTGTATTCGTAGTTCTTTCATAAGCTTCCGAGAAGAGCAAATGCTGCTTGAACCGCAACTTGTCGACAATACGGAAGCCTCTAAGCATCGGAGATGATAAAGATTAAAAAATCCGAGCTTAATAGTGGGAGTTTTGGCGCAGTCGCGGCCCAGGGGTAGGGGTAAAGTTTCTTTCTTATATAGGAAGAGAGGGAAGGAAGGAGAGAGAGAGGGTAGGGTTATAAGCTCGCCTGGCTTAAGGTCTCGGACGATATAGAAATGGAATTGTCGAGATGTCAAGTCGTTTTTCACCTAATAAGGCATCTGCGAGGACGTGTCTAGCAGAGTCGGAAGCGAGGGTGAAGACTCGCAGCTCCGGCGCGGAATCCATTCCGACAGGCGCCAACAATGCCATCGAGTCGGTTCTGCGGAGGAAAAGTCCCAACTGTCGGTCGGGGACGACGACGACGACGACGACAACGCTTTAACAACTCGTTTCCATGTAGGGATGAGAGTCACCGGCCCATCCCGCACGACACCCGCTCGTCTACTCGGTCTACCTGTAAATGGGTAGGCGCGCATCGCGTCCAGCGACCAAATTAATAGGGTAGACAATATGGTAAAAATACCCCTAACTCCAATTTGGGTAAGCCGCGCTCCATTACCTGCATGAGCCCGTGACCCTCGAAGGGGATATTGAGAGCTCAATGGGCTATCCTTATAACCGCGAAGGTCAATGGAGTTAGGGTGGGGGCGGCGGGGGGTATGGAGAGAGGCGCGTTTAATGAGGAATGTCCGCTTAATGGAACGAAGAAGACACTCGGACGAAGATGCATTTAGCTCCGAAGCTTCATTCCTTTAATTATATAATTAAAAGCTCGATGCCACTTTCTACACGAGATTTAATTATAAATCCCCCGATTATAATTAAGTGACGTTTTAACTCGGATCCTCTTTAGCCCTCATCCCAACTAGTCCTACTTAACTACTTCGCATTCGCGTCCTTTTCCTCGTTATGTGAGCATGAGAGATTGTATAAAATAAAAAACAAAATAAAAACAAAATAAAAAACAAAAAGAACAACAACAACAACAACAACAACAACCAATAATGTGAGCAACCGATGGTCATTGCCACGTATTGAATGACCAAGTATAATAATGGCATTGGTTCTCCGTAATAAATGAATATCTTTGAGCGGCGAAGACGCGGACGGACGGTCAGACGGACGGACGGACGGACGGATGGAAAGGATAATTTTATAAATCTTATCTATGAAGCATGGGCAGTTATTTGGGGGGGGGTGGCGGAGGGACGCGGCGGTAGTGTCGGAGGAGACGGAGGAGGAGGAGATGAAAAAGGAATTAGAAAAAGGATGTGAAATATCGTTGGTCCGATGGTAGAAATCAGATGAAGCATTTGCACTCTCACCTCCTTTGGCTCCGACTCCGAGTGCCTAAATCACCTAAAGCACTCGCGGTGCTACAGACCGAGGGATAAAGATAGATAGAGAGCGAATGAGAGAGAGAGAGTGAGAGAGAGCTGATAAACGATCGCCGAAAGAGTCCGGAGATGTTGTACGCGCGAGATAGGATCAGTCGCTGGGGTTGGCGGCTGCGGGGGAGGGGGGAGGGGGGCGTACGCGGCTTGACGAAGAGTCAAGACTGGCCGTCGATCGTCGTCAAGTAGGCCGAATTACAATAAATGACTATTCATTGGAGAGGCTTGAGTATGCGGCTCGTAAGTCACTTAACGACGTGTAAAACATCCCGAGGTATGAATGCCCTGCGTAGGTGTCGTTCAATTTGGATACCGTTGACCGGCTAACACACACGAACAGCACTATATATATATATATACAGATGGCCGTGCTTACAAGCCTAGCATATTGATGAGGAGAATTTCTTCTTTAAGTATACACGTATTTTGTATAGTTTAGTGCGTATTATCGGTTTGGCGCGCAACCTCGATGTAATATATTTTCCTCCTCCCCCATGTCATCTTGGAATTTCGCAGTAAATGTTTCCAGGTTCTTTTCCTTCCGATAAACACGTTTAAGTGACACTTTCCTGCGTGGCTTTCTACACGAAAGTCGCATGCGCTCATCAAAACGAAATCAAGCTAATCAGCAATAAGCACAGCTAGAAGAGACTAAATTCCTTTCGTCCGAGCCTCGCTCCCTCGCACGGATTCATAAATTAAATTTAAATTTAAATTTAAAAAGCCAGTTAATAAGATAAGCGCGAATTGTCTTACAAATATCCCAATGCCATTAATAAGTTCATAGATCTCCTCCGCGGGTATATCAATAATAAGCCTCAGATAATCGGTTAAAAAATTATTGCCATTCAATACAATCGTTTATTTATAAATTAGTCGAACAGGTATTATTTTTTTTTCTTCTTTTTTTCTTTTTCTTTGTAGAAAAGCCCTCGTAATCAGAATGTAAGCTCGGATCGATTAATCAAAGTAATTGATGGCTAAGCAGGCTCTCATGGCAACTGGCAACTATTCGTTCAAAGCGACACTTTTCGATAGACGGAAATAACAATTCCATTTCAACAGGGCTTCTCTCTCCTTTTATCGACACTGTATCTTTTAGAACTATCGGCCATGCAATTTCCTTTCGTTATTTTCGATCCTTTGATAGCCGAGGGACGTTGAAGGACGAGGTCGGGAATTTATTGGTGGAGATCCTCCAAAGCGGAAGGATGACGGTGGCCAAGTAACTGACGAGCAGGTGAACTTGCGTGGACGGGCGGGGGGGAGGGGAGGCATTGCAGAAGATGCAGCGAGATATTTACTGCTCGGAGACTGCTCGGGCTTTAGTTGGAAATTATGTGAAAGAGGGCTTTTCTGGGAGCAGCGGTGAATATTCAAAAGACTCGAATGGCTCGAAGAACGCGGAGGCTTTTTTCTCGCGGTATCGAG
The DNA here is from genome assembly GCA_018883505.1 of Ceratosolen fusciceps. Lineage (NCBI taxonomy): Eukaryota > Metazoa > Arthropoda > Insecta > Hymenoptera > Agaonidae > Ceratosolen > Ceratosolen fusciceps. Next base: position 9,482,968 of record RCIC01000005.1, read on the forward strand.
TGCGCGACGTCTCGGGTGAGACCGGGACGTAACGTCTGACGAAAGATTTTGGAAAGACGGCGAGGGACAGCGGCAGGACAGTCGTTGGACGGGGTGGGGTGGCGTCGGGTGGATATCGTGTTGGGGGGGGGGATGACGTCGCTACCCGGCTCCATGTACGGTATCGCGGCTTTTTCTCTGCGGCCGCTTTAAAAGATCCTCGAGCCCGAGCAATAAATATCGCGATAAATTATCGCCAAGGGAGTCATTTGCGAGGCCGATTGCGAATCGTTCCCCGGCTTCCGAGGGAATTCGTCACCGGGAGTCGATTAGGAGCGGCTGGCTCGATTAGGAGCTCCACCGAGCTGCCCTCATCACCCGAACCGCGAGAAAGTCTCGCTTTTACGATACTTTCGATTGTTCCGCGCCACGTATGTCTAATCCACGAGTCATTTGTCCGCGTCAATCGCTGATTTTTCAACGATTTAATCCAAACCCCATATGTCGCATCCTTTCAATGGAATACAGCACTTAATAAGAGTTTAATTAACATCAATGCTCTCGTTCACTTCATTAAAAGTCTAATAATAAATTCCATAAATTGTCATCTGTTGAAATTTAAAATATAAAATATCCTTTACTTAAAATAAACATCCTGAACTTAATTTCTTAACTTTAACTAATTTGGGGTTATTGGAATTCTATGATAATCAAAGAATAATCTTTGCTCTTCTCGTCACTTGCAAGGAGAATTACGATGAAACTTGCGCTAAAAGTACCGATTTACGTGTAACGAACTCTGCTAAAAATAGAAGCAAAATTTTACATAAAATAATTTATAGCTTAGAAATATTCCTGTGGGAGGATTTTATCCTGCAAAAGTAATTAAGGAGAAAATAAATAAAAAAAATGTGTAAAAACGAATTTTCTATATACGTTTCTGGCTTACATCCACGTATTGTATAAACATTGTAAATCAATGCATTATTTACTTCTCTTCTCGGCAAGAAAAAGAATGTCGGCGGTTCTTACGAGCTTAAGCATAAATTGAAGTATTTATGACGTAACGAAGTGTTAAAGTCACAGATAGTGTAATTGAGACAGATTTAAGTCGCCGTTACAATACAATACAAGGCAATAATGATTAATTATATGTAGATATCTCTTGAAAAGTTATAAGTCAAAAGCGTCAGATTGAGAAAAGAGTGTGTGAGAGAGTAATTAAGGGAGGGAGGGTGAAGTCCGTTAAGAATTGGCCGTGGAAATACCGTTGGAGCGATTTGATTGGTCGTTCTCTGTGGTGGAGAAACGATACGTGAGGCGAAGGGCTCGGTAGTATCAAAATATCAGGCTGCTAAGCATGGCTCTCCCCGCCTTCACTCCCACAATCCCCATCGCATTCTTTAACGACGGGGGGAAAGAGAGGCTACGGGGACTCGCAACCGCGACCTTTGCCCGTGGCCACAAACTTAGCACCTCAAGGGGATTCCAAGGGATATTACGTCTCTATGATCCTAAAGCGAGAGTGCCGTGAAAGGATGGCAGCGAGTGGGGTTAGGGAGGCGCCGGGCAGGGCGGGGGGGGGCTGTAAGTGTCGGAAGACGAGGCGAAGCTGAGAATGAGAAAATAGAGATGAAATGAGAATGATGAACGGGGAGTCTGAGCTAAAGGGACAACGGAGAAAAAAAGGAGCGGCACGAAAAAAAGTTTAAGTTTATTATGTAGCGAAGCCATCGGTCTTTAAAGATTGAAGAGAAATGAGCGTTCAGTGGGAAAAAAATTCGAAATGAGAATTTTGCGATGCGCTTCTATCTCCGCATCGCTCATAATTCACTCGTACTTTTAAAAACGTGCCTACCTTTTCCTCATTTCCTTCCCTCCTATTCAATTAATAACTGTATGCGCTTCTTATGAGCGTGCGCGCGCGCGCGCGCACGCATCTCCTTGCCCATACACAGACCTATATTATACCCCCATAAGCGTCTCCATGATCTCCTTCGCAATCTTTTTTCTCTCTCTCCCTCTCTCGCCCCCTCCCCCACTCGATCGTTACTTTTAGGCCTTTCAACATTGTTCGCGAAATATCATTAATCCAAGATGCAGCTGCTCGCGTATGGCACGGCCAATAATAATTCCTCCTATTATCGACCATAACTTTATTCGCACTACATTACCTTATAAATACCAGCTAAGTACTTACAATGTTTACTATCTGGCAAACGCTATTTATACATTACGCGCTCCTTGAAAATATTTATTACCGACTAACAATGAATCCATTATAATTCATAAATTCCATTCTATTCAGATTAAATAATTTTATTTACAGCATAAATATTTACGGTATCTCATATTCATGTGAGTAATAAATTCAAGCGACTTTCCAAGCCATTGATTGCCAAATACAAATAAATGCGAGTAATAGCTCTTTAATTGCGGCTTTTCTTGCATTTCAAGAGCATGTGCCGATACAATGTTATATTAATACATGTGCAAATAGAGCCTCGAACCGAGGTTTCGAATATTTCCTAAGAAATATTTATATCAAATGTGTAATTTAAAAATAAATAGCAACTTAGCTAAAGGGGAATTAGGCGAAACGAAATAATTAATTGCTTATGAAATATTAGCTACGAAATCGCCAAACTAGAGTGAATTCAAATTCTTTATATTGGACAAATAAATTTTATACAAATTATTTTTACCACTTACTTTTACATTGATGTCGCATTGAGAGGAATTCGTTAACTTTGCGCTGTTTAAATTCGTTTGAATGCAGTGGGGAGTGGGACTGGATAAGTCGCTGATTTAATGATAATACAAGTCGCACAGTTGATGTACGGAATATGTAATAGAATCTAATGAGTCCGAGTCAAAGGAATAGTTTTGAAGCTTCGTTGCCCATTATAAACTATTACGAGAACGCAGTAAAATTGGAATTATCCTATAAATAAAGCTTATCATTGCTTAATGTCCTTTTCTTTATTTAATGCCGTATTGAATACAGGAATAGGAGTGCATAGGACACATACGTAATACGCATTTCTTTCAGAAACTGTTAACCGATCATGAAATTGAAATAAAGTTCGGATTAAAAATAAGAAAATACCGCTAAAGGTAATATGGAATAAGAGGATAAGTAAGTAAAGGAGTGTCCCAGACTGTTTAACCAATAACAACAACAGTCTCAAGTGTTGAACAAGTCGATGGAAATAGTAAATATAATTCAAATGAAACTCTAAATACAAGAGTTGAGGGCTTTCGAGGAGAAAAAGACATTCTTTCGGGAGATAAAAGTACTTTAGCAAGAGCAGTTGGTACAATGTAGCGGCTTCTTAGGTATTTCGAGTGTTATGGAAAGCTCATTGAGAGGCAAACTTAGAGAATCTAGAGAAGCATAACTAAAATCAGCAACTCTGAAATCAGGATAATAAATAGTTTTCTTTCATTTTTATATACCAAAGCTTATAGCCCTAACTGTACATCTCATTTATATTTGTAATTAGAAAATTTCACTTTTAATGAAGTTAATCTATCATCCTACATTCTTACATTATAAACAAAACATGTATCTTTTTAAAAAATATAAATTAAGCTTTCTTTATAATAATTAAAAAATATATCAATATAAATAATAAAATCATGTAAGTTCGATTATTTCAAATTTAGTTTCAAAATATTTTCAATATCAAATTCTTATATTAGAAATATAAATTGCCAATATTGTATTATAAGCCAATTCTTCCTATTGAGAGAAATGAATTAAAACAATTTTTCTATCTTCGTGCCAATATTGATTCGTAATAGTAAATAACATATGAAGGCAAATTAATCAACATTCCATAAATACGCATTTAATAGGCACCAGATTGCGTGTGTATATATAAGCGCGTGCGCGTGTTGTCTGTATGAAAGTCTATACAGGAAAGTTACAGCTACACACGAAGTTATATTTTCTATATAAAACAAAACAAAAAAATAAGCTTTTTCTTACTAATTTAAAAATAAAAGTCATTAATATCGTACTGTTCCTTAATATTTAGGCAAATATGTGGTTAATTGATTATAAAAAATAAAAATTTACAAGCTATTGTGATAAATATACAATTCTATAATTACTATTGAATTTATATAGAATTATGTAAGGACTATACAAATAATTAAAATACAAATCGTTACATTTTATTTCAATTTAATGCTGAAAATAAATTAATGAAAACATGCTGAAAAAGTAATTTTAATCTAAATATTACATTAAAGAACAGTATTAATTTTTTATTCCACTATTAAACTTCAAGTATTTACGTATATATTGTATCAAATACAGATTTCCATATATTTTTTATAATTATACGTTATTATTCTCATTAAATATATCTTAAATTGATTTCGAGTAATTTAATTTCGAGTAATAGTAATGAGCATAAAGCCATTTTTATATTATACAAAACAAAAAGTAACACTATCACCGATAAGATGAAGGCTCTCAGTACACTCTTAATTACTCTAACAATTAATTTTATTTTCTCTATTAACTATTTATAAAGTCTCCTGTAATCCAAGAAATGTGTGCACGAAAGAACTTTGTTTCTTTCGTGCGAGATAAAGGTTGTAAAATTGCTACAGTTTTAGTGTAGTTGCTGATTAGGATCAAGTTAATTAATAGTTATAAATTGGTACTTCAAATTTTTTATTAGGATATAATGAGTCTGCAAGGTACAATTGACCTCTATACACATACTTACATATACGTCCTATAGGTAGCAATACGTATGGAACGGATGCGTATTGAGGATATGTTTGTGAATAAATACGCATGGGAAAGGTCACGTATCTGATGTGAGAGGCTTGGATAGGATGGCTACAAGTTGGTGGGGGAGGGCGGGGGTCGGTGAAAAGTCTGTTGACAATTTTTAGAACGACATTTCTGTTCTTGTAATAAAATTAACTGAATAAGCTAAATAATAATAATTTCAACGGCGTCGCAGCCTCGAGGAACAAAAATTCGAACTTCTGTGAGCTGTTCTGGATGAGGGACGTCGGTGAAGGGGTGAAGGTCGTTGGAGGGGAGGGCGGGCCCAGTCTACAAGTTACCTCATCCGGCCGAAAAATTGGAAGAAAAAAAATTCGTTTCTCGCATTCGATTTCATAACCAATCGATTGCGCGTCGTTTGCTCCTTTCTAGTTCGTTGCCTAAATACCGAAAAATTACAATTTGCGACCTCAAAATATGATTTCAAAATTTTGCCTCCCCCCCGCCCCCGACTATTTTTTAAAGTATCTCCGAAATTGACCGTATTTGACAAAAATCGATTGTTTTCGACTTCCGATGCGCTAAAAAAACGTGGAAAGGGCAAGAGAACGCGTTATTTTGAGTTTGGAGGTGGGCCCGGAAAACGACTAAGTCATGGAAATTTCAGATTTTGCGCATAAAAGGCAGTGCCGATGGTAGGGATACGTATGGGTGACATCGCGACAAGTCTGGGTGATGCGGGGATGAATTGGTAAATAATTACCGCAAAAAATTTTCAAGTTGATCGAGTCGATTCGCTGGGATGACTTGGTGCGTCAAGGTGACCTTGGGTGCTAGTTGAATCTTGTTGAATTGAGGCGACTTGTTGCGTGGACCCGCCCTGGGAAGCCAAGTATCGAAAATATCGTGACAAGTTGGTGAGGTGGAGGGAAGAGTCGATCTGAAATCCGTCGAAAATTTACAAGAAGATCGGAATGCTTTGGAGCATCCGGCGAGACTCAAGGATGCTCTCGATAATCAAACGTATCCTTTATTTTTCTACATATGTAAATAATTTTTTAATTATCCTTCATTTCTTTGATCACAAACGTTGACAGTTTCTGGATTGATATTTTATCTAAACTCTGGGGCTGTTCCACAACTCCGATTAATAAATTATTAAGAAAAATTGGACTGCAACTGTCTCCCTGAAAAGCATTTACAATTATGTAAATGTACATTAATTTATGAATGTGTATATTGTTAAGAGAGATGCCTGCATTCATTGTTTATGTGCAGAAATGAGTAGTAATTATACATATATTATATTAAATATGAAAAATAAACTGAGTTTTGACTGAAATTCACCTACCAACATTGAATCGCGAAAATTGAAATTCTAGGAATATTATTGATTGTTTAGAATCGTTGAAAGCTTAATTCTGAAATTTTTTGGACATATAAGGTAATGAAATGTCTGAAAAATTCAAATTATTGTAGACTTTTATTACTCTACAATGAATATTTGATTTTATTTAAAACCTCTGTAATAGACATGATGAATGAACAGAAAAGTATATAAAAAATATTTGACATGGGACGAGGAAGGGCCGTTGCTACTGTTGCTGCTGCTGCTACTGCTGCCGAGCCCCACGTGTTGGAACGGGGTTTGGGTACACGTTGAGCCCTCTCCCTCGGTGAACACAGAAGGCTCTCATTCATCGAATCCCGACCCTGGCAATACGAGGAGCCGTCGTATTAGAAAATCTCAGCACTGGAACGTGCCCCAGTTATATAAGGAGCATCCTGAGGAAATCGGGACTTTTGAGACTAAGATTCCCTCCTCACTCCTCCCCACCTCGCATCAAGTATCATCTTTAAATTTAGTCTGAGCACTGGTCCTCCTCCGCAGCAGTGAACGGGTCGTAAATCCAATTGAGGGCATTCAATGTAAAATATTGCTATATCGTCCGATTGTCAGTTCGGTTTTGATAAAAGTAAATCGAGTTCGCGTATAAGCAGAAATTATTGAAAGTCAAGTGATTTACGTCACGTAGTAATACGTAAGGATTCGCTTGCTGTTTGAAACTTGCCGCTCGCGAGCTTCCATACTTAAAATCGTCACTGTCCCCAAAGTATTTGGTAAGCTATGATTTCGTAAAAGGCCCCACCCAGCGATTTTAGTTTCCATTCTGTATAAACTTTGTATTTGTAAGGCGTAAATTTGTGCAGGCTGACTAGCATTATCTGCGTCTAAAATTATCTAAGATAATTTTATTTCATTTCTGAATTTCTCATTCAATTTATAATTTAAGCATTTATTTATATCCGAAGCTAAAGGTATTCATTCTTTTTTACTTTCTTATAGTATTAACAAAGGATAAACAAAGGAAATATTAACAATTTATGAAAAATAATTACTTGTAAAATATCAATGTCGTTATTTAAATCATATATATTCAGAATTAGTGTGTACAGCCCATTGATCGTATGGTATTTAGCGTGCAGGATAATGTCTAGTACCAGAATTCATGTAGGATGATCCGACAACTGCATGGATCCGTTCAAGTCGTTCATCCGAGAAACAATGTTCACAGCTTAAAATATCCCCGTCTCGAGATTAAAGATCCAGTACAGAAAAAATATCTTCGAAAATTTCGTCTACGATCTATTTTTGCAATAGCTACAATAAACAATAATTCGTATTCTTCTGCCTATCTTATTGTTTCACCAACTACGGCTTCCCCTGGAGCGTAACAATACATATAAAATAAAAATAACATATAAAATTAACGTTTTATATATAAAAAAAAATAAATAAATAAAAGGAAAAGAATCCTTACTTACAGAAGATTATGTATAAAATAATAAATAGAATAATACTGAAGTTGCATAATAAATTGAATTCAGATAAAATGCTGAATTGTTTAACTACAAATGTTTATATCATCGGCAGCGCAACGTATTTATTTTAAACAATTTATTGTTCTCTCCCTAGTAATTTAAATAATTAAAGGGAAGATATTTAAGAGTATTTTTAATTATTATAAAGAGGCTTAAACTCTATTATAAACAAGATCAGCTTAAGAATTTTCTATGTACATTTCGATGCATACGAATCGAAAAATAAATAAAGTAGAATAATATTAGAATAATAGTGCAAATTACCTTGCACTTATATAGTTTATTTATTGAAAACATCTTTAATAGTCTTCAAACATTAGTTTAGTTACGTATAATTACATTTACCTGAATGTACGTACTAAAAATTTTTATAGATTTCGAGAATACATGATTGTATATGCATACGTCATATTTTTTATAATTGCGTGCATGAACTACCGTTATACGTGTGTGTAAAGTCGTTTGAAATAATTAAATTTATAACGACAGCATACAATGTCACCATGGCGAACATCGCTTTCCTACCGCTGCAGCAGCAATTCCTCGACACGACACATTCGCCGATTTCGAATTAGCATATCTGCCGACGGAAATACCCCGAAACTAAGACCGTAATGCTGACATTAAATATAATTGTCTATATTATCCAAATACATGAATTCATACATCTTTTATAATACTTTAATGTCAACGGATATGTATAAATGATGTTTTATGCCATTAAACTCATAAGACAGTATTCATGAATCAAAGGTTCTTCAAAAAATAGTATAAGTACACGTTTTATTACATAATATTAAGTCCACGTTGACACTTTTACATCATGAAAAGACTTTTTTATGCGTCAATAACAAAAAGTGTGTCAAATAAGAATAATTGCCTTAAATAAATTATATTAATTTAAAATTATAGTTTCTGTAACTCAACGATCGAATGTTATCCACCATTTAGAATAATAACAGGCATAGACAATTTCTGATTTGGCGGTCAAACGAGTATTCGAATACGGTCAACGTTTTTCATCGTTCAAACAGTGTTCAGATGACAAACTATCCTATTTGAGATTGGTGAACCAATAAAAATATATAGTATTGCTATATTATCTTCTAGATAATATTTAGAAATTGTGAGCATCCCTACCGAAATTTATTTTCTTCGATTTTAGAACATCGATTTTATAATTTACATTAAACGCGTAATTAACGCGTTAGAAATGTTCTTAGGTTGACATTGTAGGGTATAATTGAGCCTTGGTTAATAAATAATTAATTGTTAAATTGGCAATATTATGCTTGCGAGTCAATTGTGAAGACGTGGATGAGACGCTCGTCTTAGATATTAAAATCATTCGGTTTCAGTCCCACTCATGCCTAAAAATTATGGAATAAATTGTCAAGCAGGTTCGCGTTGGAATGGTTGAACCTCTCGTGCGTACACTTATATAGAATGTAAGAAATTACATGCTACGTACTATTGTGAGCTAGAATGAGGCAAATGACGCGAATCGTCATTCGTCAACGAGTAAATGAAATTGTTCAGATACAGTAATACAAAACTGTAATTTTGATTTGACATTCTTAGAAACACACAAGGTTTACGTAGATATTATAAATTTTATTCTAGATATTATAAATACGTATTGTGAATACGTAGATATTATTATAAAATTCAGATATCTTATTGACCAGGCTAGATTTATTAAGGAAAGAACTGCATATATATGATCGTGCAGAATTTTGAGTGACGAGCACAATAAAATTCGAACTAATGAGAATGTTTTATCGACTTATGAACTTACAGACTTTGTTAAGGCCTTTGCTTCAGAAACATGCCTAAGATAAGGAAAACTAATGACAGAAATAAGTGCTTATGAATGTAACGAGGCGTCTGAATCAATGCGAGTAATCGCGACTGCAATTAAAGAATTTCGTATTGCATAGAAAGGCAGTGCAGCCAAGTGTAAGTGCATTAACGAATGGCATTGTGCTACGGGAAGGTCGTAGCGAGTGAGCCATTATTTATGTCATATATCCCAATTATTGCGCAGAATATAATGAGGAGAGCGAGCCTCTTCCGTGTGCGTCGAGCAATATCGGAAAGAATTATTGGTTGTCATTCGTGAAATGGCGGAAGCGGTCGCAGATGCGATTAACGGATGCTCAGATTTAGCATGATAATGTAGAAAAGGACGCGTAAACGAGATTGCGGTTCACCGTCCTGGCGCTTACGTTGCCCGCAAGTGTTGGCGATGGGCCTAATGAACCGCGTGGCGTTCAGTTATTCGCATACGGCAGGCGTACGTGAGCCGACTACTGGATTTTTCTATTATTATGCTTATAAAATGTAGGCAACAACACGTACTTCCAGCTCGGGTCCGCTTACCGCGCCAGCTTTGGGAGCGGAGATTGCACGAAAAGATTGATTTTGGCCGAACAAGGTCGAACGAGAAGCCCCATTTAGAAATCCAGTCGCAATTGCCCAGCTAAAAGAGTGTACCGATTGCTCCAAAACATTATAAACAGGGGGCGCAATAATTAGCATGTAATTAGGTGCGGGACTCGCTGGACTCGCTGGACTTGGTGGACTCGCTGGACCATGAAACAGTGACGATTCGCGCATTTTTATACGGTGTAAAATAAATAATTCATAATTACCTCGCAACGCGGGGACGGAAATTTAATAGCCTCCGGGCCGTTTAATGACATCCCGTTCAATGCGTATATTAACACCGACATTAGCGAGCAGATCCAAGGAGATTAAAGCATTTTAATTACAAGCTTTTAAGTGGGCTCTTGAAGTCCAGCGACACGCAGAGAAAGTCAGTCCTTTCAATATTTCTCTGGGCCTAGATCATAACATTAGATTATTTTATAAATATCCGAGCTTATTTCAATTTACAAATTTATTAATTCAATAGCGCGGATAATAAATATTTCGCTCGTATGCTTAGCGTATAATTAAATGAGCATTAAGTGGCTCGAACATCCTAAATCACGAATACATATCTGCCCGCGGACTCTACTCATAAATACCAAGCCATTTACATATACATTTATTAATTAATATATGCTGCACTCCATTAGCTCTATCCCAATGTTTATATTTGTTACTTATTCGTGGAAAAGAGAACCTTTTAAATTTACTTACATATTTCGAGAGCCTGCGCAAGCGATTTACAAGCTAAATCCGAATTGAGTAAAATTTCAATTAGATGGTATATTTTCTTTAATTGACCGTACAAATTATAATTAATATATTAAACACAGGTATACGTGCGTATGTGCTTGGCGGTTAATTAAAGTAAATGGCTTGAATAAACTAATTGATATTGATAAAAATACGTTGGCCATACGTAAGAATTCGTTATTGCGCTGGGCTTATTGAAATGCATGCACGACATACATATGTATGTACGTAGATATGCTTACATTCTATATTGTCTTGTCGAATAGTGTAATCTCATTAGGCTTGCGTGAATTATGAAGTAGGGTGGAATCCAGGAAAGGAAGGAATAATTAATAGAGCGGCGCAGTACCGGGAGGAGGAGGAGGAGGAGGAGGAGGAGGAGAGTCAATGGCCGAATTCTCTATAGGAATGTCGGGAGTCGCCGCCGAGTCTAAAGGGAAATAATACTTAAAAAGTTCAATGGGAGCACAATGGAGAATGGACCGGGAGCGGATGATCTTGAAATGACTCGTCCTCGGCCGGCCGAGTCGGGCACCGGCGTGCGGACCACAATATCTGTTATTGCCCGCATCGGATGCCAACGGAAAAGCTAAAGCTCGCGTTCTTTATGCGCTCACGAAGGATTCCTCGGCGACAATTACGAGCCATCGGGACGCGAACGTATTTAGTCAAACTAGGATTTCTTCTCTTCATTGAAAACTCTTTATTGACACTTAATTTTCTTTCAGGGTTTTATTTTATTTTAGAGAGATACGCAGCCTCCGATCGTACGTACAGCGAGCATAAAAGCACTCGGCTTAGCGCCGGTATGTAATTAATACAATTGTACTTTTACACGCAGCCAGTATGTACGGTAATTACGCGCTAGTAAACACACGGTATTAAATGAACTCTCTGCAAAGATATACTCATAATAAATTCAGCTCTCCAGTCAATGTAGTTGATCTCGCAATACCCACCTGCGTATCCACTATATATTTAAAATCGTTTGTGAAGGCGATATTTAAATATTTATATATTCTACGCAAAATAAAACAAAATCATTTCTTTAGAAAATGCTGTTTTTGACTGCCCCTCGACTTCTCCCCCCCACCCCCCACCCTCCCGTCACCCATCACCCCACGCTCTGTCTTTTTCTTTTTTTTTTCCTTTTTAAGGGGACTCTCACTTTCCGGCTTACCTGCTCTCGCGGATTTGCATTTGGCTTTGAAATTACAAGTTTAAATGTAAAAACTGGTTAGGAATAACTGGTTGGTGCCTTGCGCCTTAGACCCTTAGGATTTTCTCATTATAATTTTTGTCCGCTAAAAATGAAAATTTTAAGAATAAGGAGGGCGGTGCATGGCCAAATGGCCTTTGGGAAGGTAGCGCGAATAGAGTAGATGGTTGCAAGGTTAGAAAGAATTAGAAGACAGCGAATTAAGTTTGTCTGCGGTTAGTCGGTGATAAAAGCTACTCGCGTAGCCCTTTAAGGACGGAGGAAATTTTAATACAGATAGCTAAATGAATAATTTTATTTACGCGGTCTGATAGATGCTGGGAGCCTCGGCCGGTAAATCTAACTTTAAACTGCAATCGGCGAGGGGATCGCGGGGGAGTACTAACTCGGTGGACATAGAGTCGAGGCCGAGACAACCCAAGTCCTTGTGCATATGGAATCGCAGGGTAAAGAGAGAGAGAGAGAGAGAGAGAGAGAGAGAGAGAGAGAGAGTAATGTAACTTTTTCCCATCAAGTGGCGAACCGCAGCGTTAGTGTGTAGCTATGCGCATATCTTAACATTACGGACCGACGCGACCTGACGCGCTCCTATTGTATTACACTACCGTACATGTGCACGCATACCCCAAACAGGCAATGTATACGCCTTAACGTCACCCGCAAATGTAAAATACAATCGTCTCGGGCATCGTGTGCTAAGAGAAAGTGGAGATAGGGAATGAGAAATAAATGAAACTATCGCCGTGGAGCGAGAGAAGGGGACAGGTGGTAGGGTGGAGTGGATGGTTGGGAGGGAGGGAGGAAGGGACGGGGAGGGGGAGGGGGAGGGGGAGGGGGAAGAGAAGACGATGAAGAGAAGTAAGTGTCGAGTGGAAAGTTCGGAGTGCCACAAGTCTACTCGCATAAGTGTCTAACTGTATACTAAAGACAGGAATTATCTATTATTTCGATGCACGGGCTCATCCCGTTACTTTACTTGCGATTACCTATTGACCTTTTCCTCCTCCAAGCTTTTGTTTATATAGGCGCCACTCGCGGGATTATTCATTTTCCCAGACGATTAATAAAACCTCCTGCGATCAAGGTTCGCTGTATACACGGGAACATTCGAAATGTGACGATAAAGACCAGCGTCCGATATATTGCCTATGCTCTAGGATTTCTTGGAGACCGTCCGACTGAGATTCGAGACAGAACTTTTATTAAGCTCAGCTTTTATTAATGAGGAGAGGCTCGAGAAGACAAATCCCTCCTAAAGGTCGGGATCGACATGGGGGATCTGCCCGGTACTGCATTACGACTCATTACTACAGACGATCCTTATGATAGGCGTACAAAAATTATTAGATTTTATCCCTCGTTCATTTGCGCGTGGTTTAGCAATATTGCAATATTGGCTAGCCGAGGGCAATTTTGCGTCTTCACCGTCTTGCAATTTTCATTATTCTACGGCTAATGTGTTTTTAATATACTCTTGATATATTACACGAGCTGATACAATATCATCAGTCATACGTGTGATAAGGATGAAGAGTCAGCTCAACACCTATAGAGCTCGGCCCTACATAAGGCGCGCGCCGGCCTCAAAATAAAAATATATTATAAAATAGCTGCGTTTGGTAGTAATTTGTTACAAAGATAATGAGGCAGTTTATATTTTCTACCAATCACTCTGTGATTTGCTTCAATTAGCCAACGAACTTTTGTTATTCCCTACAGAGAGACTGATTGGATGCATTAGCCGCAGGAATGATCATACGCGTTTTCATCTCTTCGGACTTTCTGAAATTACTACTCTTTCCTCGCTTTTTTATCATTATTATTTTAATCCTCACAATGTCAGGCATTTAATCATGTATAATAATAACATTTTGTGCGTTTCAGCTCCTTTCAAACGTGCATTCCCTCAAATGATTTCTTTTCTTCCACGCGTAAATTACTCTTCATTGCAACGATCGCAGATACTATTACGAAATAAATCGATATGCGCGGTAAAAAATAATTTTTAGTACATTATACGAAAACGTAATTTTAACGATGAAACAATTAATTATGTGAGCTATCGTGTCATTGCAGGCGTTTTATTAGTCACGATCTCACCTTTCGGTGAAGCAGCATTTATGGAAATTCATTTTATGTTATTTCTCAATGCAGAAACAATTCGCTTATTAAATTTCGTAGGAAATTAATAATTAATACTCTACGTCAAAACTTCGTTTAACGTAAAATAATAATTCAACCAGTTTCAATACAAACAGTCAATCAAAACTTGCATACATAGAGATATTCAAAACATAATAATAATAATAATAATAATAATAATAATAATAATAATTTCTTAAAAATCATCAAAAGTGTCGTTAAATATTTTTAAATATTTATCTAGTTAATAACCTGCAAGTATGTGCAGATTGAAAATGTAGATTATGCCGGACTTACTTAAAAAATATGAAAGTATTTATCGTTCTCTAATTACTGTAATCTATTCCCGATAAATCTGTAATCTAAAGAATTTCATTATTCTCAGTTTTTTTTTTTTTTTTTTTTTTTTATTGAATGCCATTATAATTAATTTATATGATTAGCTACTTTATATCTAGATTTCTCTTTGAATGAATTATTTTAATTACTTTTTAAATTGAACTATCGAATTTAATTAGGAAATATTATTAACAAGGGCTTCTTTTTCTTTTTTTTATACAATTAAGGGAATTATTTATATTTATAAGTTTAGTTATTTGAAGCAAAAGTTCTGCCCGCCGTAGATACCATATTATCATTATCTTATGTCCAATAAATATTATAAAATGCATTATTTTTTTTTTTTTAAATAATCAGTGTACTCAAAATAATTAAAAATAAATTTCTTCATATTTTTCGAATTAAAATATTTTCACTAACTCCTGCCTGTTATAATTATGATAAAATTATAAATAATTAGAGATTTTCTCAAATTCAAAGAGCATAGGCATTTTACAGACAAACAGTATACTCCATTAGTATTTCAAGTCTTTAAGCAATAAATGACCTGGAAAATTTAAGCGAGACTGAAAATGAATATTTGTTTATTGTGAATATTTGTTTATTAAAATCGTTATTGAATATCAAATAATCGTATTGGAACTCTTGACTGTGTCAGTTAATATAATTAAAATACTAAATTTCCATCGAAAATGATATTGTAAGTTATAAAACCCATGAGCATTAATGATTATTATCATAAATATTATCGTGCAAGGGATGCGTTGAAAGAAGTGGATTTTTCTATTATTAAATGTATCTAAGTTGAGTTTCTCGTCAATGCTAATTGATAATTCTATGATATCGTTAATAGGGAGGTAATTTTCATATTATTGAATAGATCGATCAAGCGCAGCCAATTATAAATACGGAACTTTCTTGTTTGATATGGTGATGCATTAATTAGGCTTCGGTCACGCATAAGCGTTTTTAGACTCGCAAATGTAAAAGAGGGAAGAGTTTACGAATGGAAATGCGATTTGTCAGAGGCGGGGAGGACAATGATTTCCGCATTCGGTGTCGACGAGTCGCAGCTCCGAGATCGGGAATCGAATTGCAATATCGCGTCCAGGAAGGCTCGGTAGCCGGCGAATACCCGAGCCAGGGATTAATAGTCCGCGTGTAATGTCTTTATTGCGCGACGAAGGGCCGCGAGTCGATGCGCTCGGCGATTATGCCGGACGGAGGAGATCCTCGACCCGGGTAACGCGTCAAGCTCCATTCGAGAACCGAGCCTCGGAATTATCATCGTGGCTCTGCAGAGTGCCCCGCGGATCCTCGAAATCGCAATCTCGTGACGAGCTTCGATCTTGTGACGGAGATCCGTCGAAGCTCTGGTCCAGCCCACCCCTCCTCGTCCCTGCTCATCCCTGCCCATCGCCAATGATTCACTTTAGCTTTTAACATCGGCCGGTAAGCACTATTCAACGAACTCTTAAGCCGATCCGAGCTAATTTAGCCAGGGCGAGCCTCGACTGGAAGCCCTTCTCCATTGTGCCATAAAACCGTGCTCCTCTCCCAGTGTCTATTCGATTTATCCTTTACGCGCATTGTTCGGCGCTTATTTGATTTACGGATTTCCGTCGCATCTTTTGTCGATGGCTCCCGCAGAAATAGCTCGCGCGCACAACCCGTTCCTTTTAATCGATGCTTTATATTGCGCGCAAATAAACCAATCCTATCAAATATTGTTCTATATATATATATATATATGTGTGTATGTACTCGGAGCGCTTAGGCTTCCAATTTACATCCTTTTATTCGACAATTCAAATCCCTCAATAAGCACTTAATTTATTCAGCTATTCGACATTACGAAATCCATTCCAGGCGCAATGAAAAGCATTTTAGAAGAAAGACATGAACTTAAATAGCCTTAAAGCTACGCGCTACGCACTACGCACTACGCACTACGCACTCACAATGTCAGTATAAACTAACGATTGTTTTTCAAATTTATAGCTCCTGAATCTTAAGATTGGCTTATGAATAAAACTTTTCAATTAGTATATCGTCTTCTATTATTTTATGTGTGCCTGCCTGCGTAATCTTCCATTCAATAAGTAATTGCTTATTACGGATAGACTATTTAATATAAGTAATAACGGTTCATTAACTACGTCCACGCTGGCTTCATTATTTTTAATAATATTTAAATAAAATGACTTTTACGATGATTATTGGCGGCTCACTGTCCCTTATTAATTTATCTAATTTTTACTTGGCGACTCGCGAAGCGAAGTTGGAGTCGGAGAGAAGTAATTTTAATTGGAAATGCGCCGAGTAAAACAAAAAAAAATCCAATACAATGAGTTTCGCGCTATCTAGCGGCGATCTAAATGAATTAATAACGATGAAGCGAATGTTGAAAATTCCATAGGACAAGAGCCCAAGCCCTGCCGGTTTAGAATCAAATATCTCCGGTGTAAGAAGGAGGCCTGCGAACGAAGAGACGCAGAGATTCGAGCCCGGCCGAGCCGCATGAAGAAACTTGAGCCATTGTTTTAATCCCTATTGACATTCATGGAGTGTATGGCTCCCCGTGTCCTTGTGCTTCAGCTCCTCATCGATAGTTATATTATACACCGGAGGACAGTATTATGAGTTATCGCGCCATTGTTTCCCGTCCGGCTCGATCTTATAACTACAACGTACTACTACTGTTATACCTTTATGTTTACTCTTTCCGAAATACTATGACATCGTTGCGGGAGTATTATTATATTTACTTTGGGAAGCGTCTGCAGATGTATGATTGAATGCAGTCGTAAGTCTGAGGTCCTCGGCGTGGAAAATAATTCCTCACTTCGAAGCCTCGACATAAGCGAACGAACCTCAGAGCTTTTCTCTGACGTTCTTTTCCACGGCCAAGTAAACGTACGGCGACGAAAAGTATTCTTCCTTGCTCCTTCCAAAATCAAAATAACAACTAATGGCTCAATCAGTCCATTTGACGAAACAATTAAATAATATTGAATTCATATACGAACTGTTTTTTAATTCTTCCTCTTCGTCCTCTTCTTCATCTTCATCATCATCATCTTCTTCTTCTTCTTCTTCTTCTTCTTCTTCTTCTTCTAAAATTCTTAAAGTACCCAAGTAAATTTGTTTTAAATTTAATTCAACACTGATTGAGAGAGGATCAAGAGAAATTCGGATATCGATGTGAGTATTGCAAGTA
Source organism: Ceratosolen fusciceps (assembly GCA_018883505.1). Lineage (NCBI taxonomy): Eukaryota > Metazoa > Arthropoda > Insecta > Hymenoptera > Agaonidae > Ceratosolen > Ceratosolen fusciceps. The sequence continues at coordinate 9,500,689 of RCIC01000005.1, forward strand.
AAATTATGACCAGCTGTAGAAATACTAGAGATTCATTGTTTGAAAAATGAAAAGATTCGGAAAAATTATTGGAATAAATTAACGATAGGCTCACGAGGCCGTGCATTACATCAATCAAACAATGTATATTGACGAGTGGCGGATAAAAATTAATAATTATTTATGTTGAGCATGACGAGTGAGTTGGCGTTTTTGTTTTCAGTTTTTATGGCTTCCGTTACGCCTCCCTCCCTCCTTTTCACGATGAAATGTAAATCACCGGGACATTAGATAATAATATTAAAGCGTTTGCTGTATTATTGGGCATGTGCGAGAGGAGAGATAATATACGATACGAGGGTGGGAGATAAAAGAAAATGGAATTTATCTTAATGGATAGCGGGAGTGGCAAGTGGCAAGTAAAAAAAAAAAGTCGAAGGGAGCAATATCGATCTAGTAAATCGAGAATAAATAAGCAGCCGGGAAAGGCTCGTTCGTGTACGCGCGTGTGTCTGCGTGTCCGTATGTGAGTCAGGTAGGCGTGCGTAAGCGGCAGAAGAAAAGAGAATAAGATCACCGGGCGAATAACCGACTTGTAGATTTTCGCACATACGTCTCCGATTCTCTCTCTCTCTCTCTCTCTCTCTCGCTCTCTCGCTCTCTCGCTCTCTACCTCTTGTTTATATTTAGTCGGCCGATCTTCCGATCTCGAAGCTACAACGACGACAACGACAACGACAACGACAACGACAACGCCGACGACGACGACGACGACGACGACGACGACGACGACGACGTCGCGATACGCCCGGGAACGCGGGAAAGGCGTCATGGCGGGGCGCGCCGGGGCGGGGAATAAATGGAGCGGTGAAAGAGAGACGGGCTCTTTCTCGCCTGTTATTTTCGCCCTCGCCCGCCCGAACGTGTTGGAGGAGTATCGGCCGGGTTCCGTATTGGGAATTAGAAAAGGAGAATGACGAGGATGGTGCGCGCGATCCGAGGGAGCAAAAAGACGCCCACGCTATTGTACGCGAGCCTAACTCGACGAGCCTCTCCTTCGATTCCGCTCCTTTATCCGCGCTTCTACGCCCCCCCCCCATCCCCCCCCCACGCCGTCATCGCCCCATCCTCCCGCCCTCACCACCACCCCCTCTCGCGCCCACCGACCCCTGGCTCATCGCCGCCCTCGAGCGCTCGGATCTCTTTTAGTCCGCCTCCCCCCCCTTAGCTTTCGTTTGCCGAGCCCGTGTCACTTCACTTGCACGGGAGAAAATTAGAAATGGAAGAGTTCGAGAGGCCGATCCGACGGGAAGCGATGCCTCACTCGCTGTCTGCCCTCCTCTGCCTCCTTCGCTCTCCCGGTCAGAGTTCATCGAATCGGAATGGAAATTCCTCCGGTCCATCTCGCTTATTTTCTCGGCTTTGGTTTTGTTCCATTCCTGCGACATTTTTCCTCCCCACATACTCGATTATATATATTTTAAGACCCATCTAGCCTACTTTTACTTCCATTTACCTCCAGCCGTTTTTTCTCCTTTTCGCAACAAGCTGCCCTCAAAGCGCCTTGGGTACGCGTGCTCTCTCTCTCTCTCTCTCTCTCTCTGTCACTCTCTCTGTCACTCTCTCGCCCTTACACGCACGCTTTCTCCGCTCGATCGTCACTCGATTCAATTCATTGTACTTTATAGAATTCCGCGCGGACTAGCTTTTATCTGCCAATGCTAATTTTCCTTCGCCTAGCGAACATCCAACGTATGAGAAAACTATTTTTAATTGGCAATCGATCGAGACCTTTATTACGTAAATTGCATACCTATATATATCTAAATACGAGTGCGTGCGCGCGCGCGCGTGTGTGTGATAGGGATAGGCATGCACATTAGCTGAGGAGAAATTACCGTACAAACAGACCGCGCAGGCTGCTCGGCGAAACCAACTCGCCAATTCTGATTGACAGCTATGCATAACTGATTCTTCGGTAGCTGTACGTTCATCTAATTTTTCAAAGCTTTCAGGCTCGATCAGGTCGCCTTGATTTTAATGTCTCATTTCTACTTACCGTTTCCGCCATGAATGTCTGTCTACGCCAGTTTGAGCTGGCCATCTGGATCGCTCATGTTTTTATCCCTTTTACTTACACAACCAATGATTTAATTGCTCGGATAATCATTTTCTCCGGCCCATATATGTACATATACTTATACCTGCGCGCACTTACCCGTGGCCTCGGACCCAAACTCTTACCGATGCAAAATCAAACAGAATTATTCTTTTATTAGGGAGTTGTAAATGTTGCCGGCGATACGTGAAAATTTTCGCTCAGCATGATTTATAATAGTAATGGAAATAAATCGGCAGGACAAAACGCGCTGTATACGCGTATACGCGCTCCGTATCTATAATACATTGTTAGTATTATTTTCGGCTGATTTTCGAGAGCCATTATACGTTTTCCGAAGCCGTATATTGTCAGAATCCAGTCCGCTAAGAGAAAAATGACATTAATCGATGACGTCATTATTCACTACTCCGGCTCGTTTCGCAGCTCGTTTCGCAGCTCGTTTCGCAGCTCCTTTCAATAGACAGGATTCGCTATAATTCTCAGTTGGTGCTCTATCTCGAGGTATTTTCTCGGATTTGAAAAAACATTCGACAATCGAGATGACTAATATACTTTTCGATATTAAATTAAATTTGAAAATATTTAAAATTCGTACGTCTCTCTCTCTCTCTCTCTCTCTCTCTCTCTCTCTCTCTGTATCCCTCTATCCGGTCTTCGTCTAACGTTACAATAAAAACATTTACTTATTGCGGCAATTTACCATTTTACGGCTCGGCCAAGAAAACCATACGGCCTCGTGATAAATGAGCGTATTTAATCAGTTTCGACTTTAATTTCACATGTACCTTCTGAATGGAATATTTAATGCTAGTAATGTTGAAAAACGAGATCGGATAAATATTACATTTTATACCTTCAAATATAATTAAATAAAGGTCTAATTAAAAATGCGGGTACACGTGTACGTATATGCGGATAAAGGACAATTATTTATCATGCCCGCTTAGGAGGCCAATACGAACTCGCCAATAGTCCGATATTAATAAATCCGAGTTTCGCAGTTCCGAGTGTCGGGGCCATTAAGACTCCTTTAAGATTGCACGATTAATACCCGAAGCGCTGTATTAAACACGTCAAAGGCGTACTGTCGCTATTTGTCGCAGTGAGGGAGAAGCGTGGGGTAAAAAGCGCAGCAAAATCGAACTGAATCGGAAGAGATAAGAAACGATGACTGGCGCTGGATGGGAAAGTCCGCAGCTAAAATGAGTTTTAATTACCGCGAGTGGCTGAACGGGGAAGGACATAACGATGACACAATCATGCATGGAAAATGCCTGTCGGAGCGCGGCGAGTAGAGAAGCAGAAGCGACGAAGAAAAAGTAACCCGGGTCCCGGTGCGGTGCGGTGCGGCGCGGTGCGATGCGATGCGGTGCAAGGTGGACGGGGGGAGGGGGGGTGAGGGGAATGGGGTGGATAAAGTGGCAAGAAGGGAATTTCAAAGTAAGATGAGAGGAAATGATAAAAGTGCGCCAAGAAAGGATCCAAATTAAGTACGTGCGCCAATGCACAAAGGGCGTCCACACTCTTTGGTATTTAGCAGAAGGAGAAAAGGATGCTGCCGAGGCTCGACTCGGCTCCGCGCTCCGCTCAGTAAGAGAGGAGTGACGGCCTACGCGGCCAAGGTAAGGAACGCGTTTCTTGCCGGGACCGCAGACGCGCGCTCGGCAGACTTCCGCTCCTCCGTCTGCTCGGCCATTCTTTTTTTCCTCCCCGGGTATTTATCTATGCAGAAATGCAACTTGCACTTAGTACTGCCCGGAGAACTTAGTAGTCGAGGCGAGAAGTTCTTATTTTCGGTCACCGAGATAATGATTCCGATTGTGCGCAGGCCGTAAATTACCCGAGCCGGTGACACGCGCGCCTCCGCCACTTGCGTGGGCGTCCCTTTATTTGCTCAACCTCCACGGCTCTTTACCTCGAGCCTCCAAACCCCTCTGCCCCTACCTCCCCCTCTACCCATCCCCCAATCGCCATCAACAACCCTCAGCCCCAACGTCTATTCGGCAACTCTCGCCTTTTTTATTAGCGCAATTAAGCCTAGATAGCGGACTATCCGTATACATCCTGAACTCTCAATTAAAGCCATTACTTTGCGTAATGCCGCCAATCTTCTCTATTTCGTCTGCTATCTATTATTTACGTATCTTCCTATATATATATATATAAGAGAGAGAAATTATGTACGGGGGCTGTGAAATCATTTACCGACCGAAGCTTCTTGTCCTTCGGAATTCAAACCAAGCTTACATAATCAACTGATTTATTCGATTGATTTCCGTTTGCAGTACATCGCCTCGTTCTTTTGCCAATAGGCGTTGTAACGAACCCAAGACATCCTCATTACAGGAGCTAATATCAATGACCCGACCTTACAATTACTTACCGTGTACTTACCATGTGCGGCTAGAATACTGTCTCGGGTTGTACTTATACCAGCAGTGTCTACAAGCCCAACATCTCAATACGTAATTCTTAATATTTGATTAATGTAAGCACGGATGATTTACGATCGATTGCGATGCTCTTGAGCAAACGACTGCCACGCCTTATTTTATTCCTTTTTTAGTTAGATCAAGTGGGCCTCTACGACCATCGATCATTCGCTCGCTCGCTCACTCTCTCTCTCTCTCTCTCTCTCTCTCTCTCTCTCTCTCTTTCTCTCTCACTTACTCGCGTCATCTCGTTCTCCCTTTTCACCTTCTTTCTCATTATTTAATTTACGGATAGAAAAGAATCTACTCTACCGATCAAAAGCATAAATCCTTACTGGAACGAGAAGACTCGACTTATGCGTGATCTCTATTTCCTTCCCAACGCAAGAACATCATGCGATGTATACACTGGGTCGCGTTACTCGATTTTTCTTAATTGCGTGTAATTAAAAAGGCATCTTCTTTACTCGTTTATGTACTTCCAATGATGTAACACATCTAAAGATTTCCTTCCTCCTAATTAAACTTCCACTCGCTTCTATCATACTCGTTTCCACGAATTTCCGGATTTAAAAAAAAAATATCGCAGAGATTAAGTAGCGCCAATAAAGTACATTGTACGAATGAAATTTCTTACGGAGGCCATTAATAATTACACTTGTACGAATAATTATTTGAAAATAATTATATTAACAATAAAAGTGATATCGATTATGTTAGAATATTTATAGTTAAATTAAATTTCAACTTAATGGGCTGATTTAATATTCGGTCATTCTATTATTCTATTTAGTTATGCAGTAATGGAATTCCGACGAGAAAATGCCTAAAATATAACAATTTAAAAATGCAATTGAAAGCAGACGACTAACTAACCATTCAAAGTCATCGAAACGAATCGTCTGGGTCAAAGGAATATATGACATATTACGATACGACAACGATCGACACGCTATTTATAAAGAAAATTATTTTAATTTTTCGCCTATCTAAAATAACAAACTAACGTTTCAAAGACAAGGCTTGAGACAGAAATAGTAATAATGAATGAACGAACGGTTACGTAACGCGTGTAACACTACACCCGATGGGATAGAAAAATGTTTCTCTGAAAGCAGAAATTATAAAATCAACGTTGCTATTCATCCGCGAGCATAACAATAATAATAACAATAAATATAAGTGAACTAAGGCAATAAAGCCGATAATATTTAAGCGCTAAACAGTTATTCGTTGCTGATAAAGTATTTTTATCGAATCCGATGAGCCAGATAATGTATTGCGCGGATTAAGAATAGAATGACACCCGAAGCCTGCCAGGAAAAAGCTCTAGACGCCTACGCGATCAATTTGTTTGTTACCGACAGCTGCCAGCTACCGCAAGACCAAATGCAATTTATATCCGACGATTAAATCCATCGATCGGATAACTCTCTTTATAAAATAACCGTTATTTACAGCCAATTAAAATTATTATTTGATGAAATACAATTCAGCAGCGCAATAACGACTTTTATGTATTCATCGATACTTTCCATTCCATCGTTCATTTATTCATTTATTTATTTATTTATATGAATGTATGGTATATCACGGGAAAAGAGGGCAATGATTTATCCTTTATCCTTAAGTCTCGTTGCCGATCGTTAATCTTTCCTTGTTACAATCCCTAATCGTCCTCAAGTTCGAGAAAACCGTATCTTTAATTCCCACAATCTCTATAATTTATATAATGCGGTACATAATACAAAAAAAAAAAAAAAAAAAAAAAAAAAAAATTAAAAGAAAAAAGAAATTGTATATATCCATAATGATAAGCTAGAGTTTAAATAAGTACGGAGACGTATACAACGACAAAATTACTTATTATATAATAATGTCAAACAATTTGAGGAGCATTAAAGCAGGCTAATCACTACTTTATTGAAATATCTTACACTTATACTCTGCCATTAAAAAATCTCCGTAAAAACTCATCTATATCATGTCAGATTTAATGAAACAGTGTCGCATGTAAAATTGTTTACGATATTGGCCACTTATAAATATAGAGGCAAGTAGAAGGAATTTTTGTTGCCAGGTGAAGCCACGAGTAAGTTAAGATACCATTACAGTAAATTGATAGATTATGCACTGACGACAATTATTCGACGAAAGCAAAGTTTAAGTAACCGAAATAATTCGCACAAATCGTTCAAAGTAATTTAAAATTACTTTACGCGCAGAATATTTTGATTGACAATAAATGTAATCAAATCAAGAAAACAAACTATTAATGCGTATTAGCGACTGAAATGTTGATTTCGGAGATACAAGGCTCCGACTTGTACAGGTGAATAATGATAAAAACTGCGTAAGAATTGATTTGTGCTGGAAAATGGAAAGGCTTTGGTGAGTAAATAGAGGCGATCGATGAATTTTAATGTCTTTTCGGGTAAAGATATGGAAGGGGCATAGCAGCAGCAGCATCACCGCAAGAGATAATAATCGTCAGATCGCTCCGATCGTGGCGATCGTGGCGATCGTTGCGATTTCGAAAGTAGAATGGAAGTCGGCCGAATTGCCGAATCGGCAGAAGAGAAGAGGTTTGAGCCGGTGCCAATTTCGTAAAAGAATCCTTGGAACGAAAGATCGAGTTTCTTCGCACTCCCACCCTTGGAATAGCTCAGGCCTTCTAACGTTAAATCGACGTTGGTCGGCGGCGATCTTTTATTAAGTTTTGTTGCGATTTATTTCGATCTGTTTACCTTGCACTGCTAAGATTATCTCCTACACGTTTAAAATAATTAGAGAAAGCTCCTGCCATTTATGTCCTCTCGGATAATCTTAAACTTACTAGCACTGGAAACTTTAACCGATTTCAATTAGCAAAACCATGCAAACTGTTTAGCGAATATCCTTCTTCCGTGATCTTAATAGATTAAATCATTCTCATTAGCAGGGCATCTATTTCTACTAATAATCATTCCGCTACTTCTTAGATACGACACAAGTTCTACAATTTTCTTTCGTAATATTATTCTCGTCCGTTGACATTTATAATTGAACTTCATTTATCGCAGTACATTATCATGGATATTAAGTCCGACGTACAATTCGTCATTAGTTTTCAACATTATAATTCTGCGCCTGATATCTCAATAAAATATGATGTTTTGTATTTAAAAGAAGAAGAAGAATAAGAATAAGAAGAATAAGAAGAAGAAGAAGAAGAAGAAGAAGAAGAAGGGAGGAGGAGGAAAATAAATAAAAAATACGGGAATGATTTCATAAGTAAAGTAGTCGCGAATGTAAAATATTGGTCGAGTTCTCTGACTGATCGATCGAGGAAAACTTTGATCAAAGTAATGTTTGATTTTAGTAGAAGAAAGGCAGTGCTAGAGGAGACGCTGATTTAGGAAGTTTATTGATCAATGGCTAAATTAGTCGAATCGAGTATTGCCGTGCAGTTTATGAAAGGGCACCGACGGACGTAAGAAGGCGATCAAAGTGAATGTGAATGGTGGGATAAGCGAGGAAAGGAACAAAGAATAGGAAAAGGAAAAGGACACGATTTTTAATATCGCAGTGGATATGGTGCCCCTGAGACCCATAGCTTACTGGCCCATGTAGGCGCGGCGGAGAGTCGCGAACGGATCACCTCCGCAGGGATGTAAACCCGTCTCGCTCGCTCCCTTTTCCTGGCGTGCGAATTCCCAGCGAGGATCGATCGCATAAGAGAGATCAGTCGTCGTCGTCGTCCTCGTCGTCGTCGTCGTAGTTATTTGCCGTCGCGTCACCGCCGAGTCACAGCCGAGCTCGAAATTCAATGAGTCCCGGGACTCGGCCGCCTACTCTTCTCCTCCTCCTCCCCAGGGATGCCCCATCCGGCTATACGTGACTGTAGGCGCGCGGGAAATCGAGGCGGAGGAGGAGGAGGAGGAGGAGGTGGTGGAGGAGGTTGGAGGAGGTGGAGGAAACATTTGCCCGCCGGTTTTTCCGGATTCAATTATATGTACCCGCGACGGGAATATGTACCTGCCGCTCGCTCCGCGGATTCTCGCTTTTTAAGGTTCGCCAGACTATTAAGCCCAGGCTATACTTTATTTATGAAAAAACCAATGAATTGCCAACGTCCCCGCTTACATGTATCATTACAGAGAGACGTTTTGTAGTACTTTGTCGAAATAAGAAATTAAATTGTACTCGATACTGTTCGAGATAATCTCTAGTCTCGAGTCTTCCACTCTGTTCCCACTGGCCAATTATAGACAAAGCCCATTCATCATTACTCCTACCGGACATATCAACTCTCTGAAAACCGCATTTTTCACCGTAAAACTGCATCAACGTCTCCTCCACGATATTTATATAATCCACAGAAATGTAGAAGAGATCCCAGCCATAATTACAACGAGCTGAAAAATCTCCGCCACCGCCCCTCCCCTCCCACCAATCCTCCGAGTTATCAGTGCATCGAGTTTAAAAAGCCGATTGAGATTCCTCGTAAAAAAGGAAAATCCTCACGATCGCGCATCGTTTCCGCGTTATTTCCGGCAAAGGAGCCGTAAAAGTGTTAATTAATTGTGCACGGCACGATTGTGCCGAGGACGGACTAACGGATGCATTTATTTAAAGTGTTCCGATAAGTTTATTCGCGGAACCGTGGTCGGAATCCGAAATCCGAGAGAATTGTGAAATGTGCTCGATGATGGGACTGGCGGTAGTAAGATAAGCAGGAAGCAGCGTGGCGTGGATGAATGAGCGTTTGAGAGTAAGTTATCGACTTGTCTTGTCAAGCCTATAGAGCGCGTGAAGTTGCGGCTCTACGGGGGTAAGAGAGGAAACGGAAAGAAGCAACGCGCCGTCGAGGCGCCTCGTAGGGATCCGGAGTCGCCCGCACTGCGTCAACCCCCAAGCTTAGAGAGATGGAAGCCAGTGTGCCAACTTCCGGCACACGAGACATTGCGCGCGCGAGTGGCGGCTTATCTTCGGGGGGGAATCGGCTCAGGGCCGAGGAGATTAATCTTTGCTCGTAAAGGACGTAAAAGTGCCGGACTATCATCACTCTTGGCTTTCGGATGTCGCATTTTTCTCGATGTCAGTCGACCGATCGACTCGATCGATAAGGCAGAGCGAGGGTGTAGGCCAAAGTCGGAAACGCTGCGGTTCGGGGGAGGTTGACAGGCCAGTTGTTAATCTGAATGATTGGCTCGATTTATTGCGAGCTTCATCACTTTTCTGATCGACTCTCTCGCCCCCCTCTCCCCCATCTCACCCATCTCCCGCCTCTATATCTCTCTCACACACACACACTCTATATCTTTCTTTCGGCACCGCAATTAAAATCCGAGTCGGATAATGTCGAAAAAGTCAGTAGAAATGTTAGGCTCCCAGTTGCCGTCCACGTTTACGAAGATAGAATCTTCATAAATAAAGCTCTGGTATATTTAAATAGCTCGCCTATACATTATAATTAACAGGTATACCATTCTTTCTCCTTTTTTCCTTTATCGAGCATCTGAAAAAAAGCGGCTTTGCATTTTTAAAGAATCTCATACTTATAAATTACCAGAGCAAAGCTTGTTTATTGACATATCGGCTCTGTAATTGCAGCCGCGTAAAATTAATAAATATTTGTCTATAATAATAAGTGATTCTGTAGCCAAGAGATCATACGCATATCGCTAGCCGCGTAACGCTTCGCTCAGATTTTATGAATACTTACAATTACACGGCAATTAGAAGAATGTTTTTTTATAGCGGTATACTATACTAATTTACGCTCGAGCTACTATTTCTGCATTAAGAAATTCTTCGGCGGCGCTATCTCGGGAGCAGCGGGCGGGCGAGCGGGGGGTGGGGAGGGGGGTCACAGCACCGGTCTATGAAACTTATTTATTAAACATTTTTTCAATAATACATAATTTTCTAATGAATATTCAGTTCGTGTGTCGTAGACATGCTGCGTATGTCTCTTTATGTGAAATGTTGGATATCCTTTATGAAATTGCAAGAGCAAAAACGGGAATAATGGGGGAAAAGTAAAACTCTTGCCGGTTAACTCTGAACGCGGACGAGTCGAGTGTATTTTCGAGATTGAGAAAACCCGAGAGCTTAACAAGGGTTACTCACTAGTCCGGATCATGACGTGATTGTCGTCGGATAAATCCAATTTGCCATCCAATTACTTAATAACGGGGGAGCCTGTCAATTCGCGATGTGTGTACGTACGTCGCGAGGACATCGCACTGACAAGAGCGAATGGAATATCCGGAGTGAGAGAGAGAGAGAGAGAGAGAGAGAGAGAGAGAGAGAGATCTCCTGGTGGAATCAGGTGTAGAAGAGTGAAAGCAAACACTGTTACCGACGGCGAGTTTAAAGTGCCGTGCGAAAGCTTGGGATTTTACGTAGACGCAGCATCGGATGAGGATCTCGAAGTTGAAGCCGCTCGAGGTAGGTGGGCGGGGAGGTAGCAGACGTCCGGTTAAATTACGGCTGTGGAGGGATAGTCGCCGCTGTTCGCGGTTTCCAGAGTCCACGCGTCACCTAAATACGTCGTGTGAAGGAGGGGCGGATCTATAGGCTATCCTTGTCGACGCTTGACCCAGAGAATCTGGCCAAAAATTATAATAAATTACGGATACGTAAGCATGTACCAATAAATGTTATTTAGGCGGATCTTTCCCCTCCTGGACCTAGATCCTCTAGGCGGCTTACACTCAACAGCCAATGGGGATAAACGATTCCCATAGTGCATTAATCAATAGGTGGACAAGAGATTCGCACAACACTTACCTACTTTAGCAATGTATTTATAATTAGATATACAGGACTTGGGACATTTCCAGTTGAAAAGTTTAAAAGACTCGTCGAATGAGAAGAAGGGGAAGGCGCAGCCTAAGTGCAACAACGTGCCATGTAAATCGATTCCACGTGCGCTTTGTATAATTAATAAATATAAAAGTGCCCTAGATATTAATAATTTTATTCAAAGAGAAGCGGGACTTTTCTTGCAGAGGCAAATAAAAACTGCGCACCGCACGATGACGGATTCAATAAATAAGGCCTTATTTATTGGAATATTATAATATAATTTGCCAGAAGCATGGGTTTGAGGACTCGGTTGAATAAAAAAAAAAAAAAAAAAAAAAAAAAAGAAAAAACGTTAGAATTGGATAATTAGCGCGAGAGCGGAGAACCTGTTTTAATCACTATCATTGTAGAGGAAAAGAAAACGCTCCTACTTGTCATAGGGAAACGCGCGGCATTTTCTTAATAAGCTCCTAGCTTAGTAATGTTTATTTAAAAATCTCACGCGAACGTTAAGTTAATAAAGCATTCAATCTACCGTGAAGAGCAGTAGACGAAAGAGTGGATATTAGAGTAAAGAAAGCGCTGGGGGAGAGGGCGGGGAGGAGTCGGGAACTATTGCAGCGCAGGGTAAATAAAGAAATGCCCGGGAGTCATGTTGTCAGGGATGGCTTAGATGGTGGATCGAAGCGGCCAGGTGGGGGTGGGGTGGGGGGTTAGGAGGTTCCGATACATGGTGACAGTCGGTAATGCGCGTGCGCGGTAAGATATTACGGCGGTGAGGGGCTCATTGACAGGATGTCTCGGGTACGCTAAGAGGGGGCGCGAAGGTCCGAGCTGTTGCGGATAAGTAAATTCGACGCGGGCAGACGTGCACACAGAACAGGAGGGATCGTGAGAGAGCGCGAGGGGCGGGTAGGAGGAGGGGGAGGAGGAGGAGAGGTAGTGGAATCAATCGATGTCGTGTTCCCGGGCCTACGATGTCCGTCGAAGCTTCGCGGGGCTAAAGGGGGATTTGTCAGCGGGCCGTCCGATCGCCTACCGCTGGTGCAATGTCTTTAGTGCGCGGCGGCCTCGCTCCGGATAATTATTCATTAAAGTGGTGAGCAAGAGCCGGGGCTTTTATTACTGGCGAGTGAGAGGGCGCCGCTCGCCGAGGCTGAAATATAGCCTTCGAGCGCTGTTAATGAATAGAGGTGCTTATTGTTTGTCCGCTCCCTCCTTAAATCACAGGGACGCGCTCTTCGCTCGTAATTGTCCGACCTCGCTACCCTGACCAGGCCCAACGGTGTCGGCGATGGCGGCGACTGCGGCGACGGCGCTTATGGCGGTGATGGCGGTGATGGCGGCGATGGTAGCGATGGCAGGTGGGGGGTTGGAGGGATGGCAGGGGGGGATGGTAGCAGCGGCGTCTCGTCGTTGATGACCGATCGGCTCGCGAGCTCGATTGTTTCTAAAAAAATGCATCCACCGAGGATCGAGCGCGCCCCGTCCGTTGATTGATCGATCCACTCGGTCCCGGTGCGGTTTAATTTAAAGGCGGCAGGGGCACTCGGCAACAATCCGCAAAATAATTACAAAGTCGGCGGGACATTTTTCAAACGGACACGCGGCCTAATGAGCGGACCCGGCCAATCCTCCCCGATACGCCTGACATAATTGCCATTACTTTAATTTGCAATTAGCAATCCGTTTATAATGTAAATACAAATTGACTGGAGCTGAGCCCGAGTCTGCCTACCTCCCGACTCTCTCACCCCTCCCACGACCCCCTCCCGCTCACTAACCTCCGCTCCACGGCACCATCGCCCCAATTCACTCCGCGCTCTAACGATCCGCTAGATTTACGATCCCCGGCCTCACAAATACCGATCATTGTTCCTTAGCTTTTCTCTACCGATGACAATCAAGATTAGGGCCAAGCGGCACTTCTTCTTCTTCTTTTTTTTTTTTTTATTTTCTTTTTTTACCTTTTTTACTATTACATCTTCTCCGTTACGGAACGTCCCGGCGTCGATAAATCCGACGACTGGGCTCTACATTTTAATCAAACAATGCTATACTTACGGCGTATCTCGCTATATACCGATAAAGCGGAATTCTTCTTCTCCAAGGTATTCGTATGTTCCTAGGCTAATTAAGGGCGTAATTACAGAGTATGATATATAATCCTTTGTCAAAATTAATGCTTGATTATTAAAAACTACAATTCGGAAATTCAAATTCTTGCGTCTCAACGCTTAAAGAACGTTTAATCGGTATGTAGGATCGTCGGATTTACGATAAGACGTTCACGTACATACAAGATTGCGCGATCGTATTGATATCCCTCCGCGCATATCGGGGGGAGAGAGAGAGAGAGAGAGAGAGAACGAGTACGCATGTGTTTTTTCGGGCAGATGTAATATGTAATATATAATATGTAAGGGGCATTATGCGTATTTGTAGAAGCACGTGTAAAGAGAAACGGCATATTTATTGGGTTATTGTAAATTTCAAAAATGCCTTTAAGGTGTAAGATCTTCGGAGCCAAGATAAGTACTTGTAAGCGAAATGTCGTATTCGAGGGATACGATTTGTACAAAAGTACGAAGGGGGAGGAACGAGCGCCCTCCGGGTTTTCCCTTGACCACTCGAGGAGAAAGAAAAATGTTATCTAAAGATTCCTCTTGTAATAATAATGTCAGAAATAGATCCGAGATTAAGGATAAGCATTGTCTTGTATTCTTTTTTTCAAGGTCCGCCCTTCGGTCTTGTACATCGTTCCCGAAGAATACGCCGCGGCACTTAATCATTAGCAAAAGTTTTGTTCGCTTTAATCGTAACATTTGTTTCATAAGATGTGACGCAGGGAAAGGACGGCGGGTAGCTGCCGGGGGGGGGGTCGAGAGGCTCGGGTAAGTCGATGCTAAGCGCAAAAAAAAGTAGAGAAAAGAAGAGAAAAGAATAGAAAAGAAAAGAATAGAAAAGAATAGAGAAGAGAAGAAACTAAGAGAAAGAAAAAGGAGCAAAAACAAAAGCGGCCGTTTCCTCGAGTATTAGAAGCGCAGCTTCTCAGATTCCGAGCGAGCGGGATCCGAGTCATTTGTGGACCCCCACCCTCGCTCCGGTACTCCTAATAACCGCGCGCGGGCATCAGCATTGACGGCAGCCGAGGCGGCGGCGGCGGCGGGGGAGGGGGGCAGGATTATCGCTAGGTGGAGGAGACTGATCCGGAGCCGCGTGAGGTGGAAGCGGAGGCGACCGAGGGGAGAATCGGATACTCTCGCCGGCCGATGATAGCTTATATAAAGCGGTTGAGCGGGGCGCGGAGGGGCGGGGCGGGGGGAACGGTACCCGGTGCACGATACGAGTAAGGAGCCGTAACGAGCTGGTGCGCGCGCGGGAGCGCGCGCATCGCCGTCAAGTCGAGGCAGCAACAGGTGCGATACGGTCGCCAGGGTAATTTCGTTCCGCGGATAAGTTCTTCTTGCGGTGGCGGCGACAGGCCGGCCGACAAAATAGACGCAGAAGCCGTGATCCACAAAGGCCGGTGTCAGCGTCGGTACCAGAAGCGTCAGGGGCGTCAGCGGCAGGAGCTCTCCGCGCCGCTCGTATATTAGCCGATGCATCGGGTCCAGTCGTTGGGGCTCGGGCTTAATTGCCAACGGCGATTGCTAGATGAATATCGGCCCCGCGCGTATCTGCACTGTCGCGGTCCTTTCCCCTTTCCAATAAAGCATCCTCGGCTCCGGACGGCTTTTCCCGGGGCTCGCCCGGGCGACGTCGCGTTATCTCTGACGCGCGGCCGCAATTTACAGCTCAATACCGACTCGACTCGCCACAACTCGCACGCAATATTGCGAATTCACATAGCGCAGCCTCCTTTTGAAGGATTAACGCCGGCGAACGTGGACATACCCCCTCCCACCCTACCTCTCGTGGAACCCCTTTATCGCGAGGCTCCATCTCCCCCTTGACGCCCCGCGCTACGTTTTATTTAGCGAGACAAGGTGTTTAGAGCTGCACGACTTGCTTCCTTAAACATTTACCGAGACCCATGACTTTCGCGCACACGCACGCACGCACGCACATATGTTAGCGCGTAAGCTGCATCACCCTGGCGAAATGTCAAGAGCTTCGGCCTCTTCCTTCCGAGTTTCCGAGCCATCTTCTGTCGGCATCTCTTCCTCAATCTCCTCGCCGAATTGTCCGCTCATCATCCGTTCCCAGTTACAACCCTCTCTATTATACTGCACGCCTAATCAATATATATTATTAGACCTTATTCTTCTTCTTCTTATTATTATTTATTATTTATTATTTATTATTTATTATTTATTATTTATTATTTATTATTTATTATTTATTATTTATTATTTATTATTTATTATTTATTATTTATTATTTATTATTTATTATTTATTATTTATTATTTATTATTATTATTATTTTTGTTGTTGTTGTTATTAAGAACTATATGGCTTAACTAGTTTTTCTTTCAGAGCGCTATCGCGATATTTAATAGCTATTGTGGAGTTATGAAAAAAAATCGGTTCAGTCTACATCAGCGTAATGAGAAAGATCTACGCATCGTGTCTCAATACCTCAAATCTAAAAAAGAAAGTCATCTCATTTTCAATAACAAGTTTCAATGAAAATTCTTAAATAAATAATATTTATCGCGTATAATTATCTGTGCGCGCATACCAGCCTCGTTCACGTGCATGCGCTTAATTTGCATTGGGGCAAAGAAGTCCTGAAAACGTAGCAATTTTACGTAATAATTAAATCGATCAATAAAACGAATGATAAATTGCGATGGTGAAAATGAAAAGGTCAGTGAGGAAGGATACTGACTAAGGAATCACGCATGCGCAAATAATCGAAGGAACGATTTCGATTAAGGAAATCCCGATGTAATAAAGACTAAAGAGGCTCCAAGATAATGTCAACTATCTCGTGTATATTTAAAAAGCTAATGATAGTAATCATAATAATTATAGAAGCAGTCTGGCTTAATGCACACTTAAAGGAAATGTGCTCACTTTTTTTATAATTTAAAATGAAATATAAATTGATTACAGCAATAATTAATATTAATAAGGAGTAAAAAAAAATGGACGTCGTCCTTTCGCTTCTTTTGCCCTTTCACTATTATAACACGTGAATAATAATAACCCCAATTGGATGAATTATACGCGTAATGAGAAATATGTAAGCGGAACGGCGGTCAGGGGTGAGGGGCCGCTTACCTTTCCTTAAATACTCTAATTGACTGATCGCGTTATATATGCACACGCGTATATATACGCGTATGTATAAATAATGTTTTTGAGCGAGTACTAATGCAATAATTGAAGTCGGAGTTTGGGGTGTGGGGTGGGAAGAGCCAAAACAAATAAAGGGACGTATGAGAGATCGGTAAGAAGCGCGGTGGTGATTATAAAATGCCAGTTTTCGGTAGGAGGAGCCTTGGAGTGCAAATCATGCTGGGAGAAAACGTGTTCGCCCTTTTTACATTTTCAAAAGAAATATAAACTCGTATTAAAATCGAATTAAATTCACGCGGCGAGAACTAGCGTTTTATCAGCTACTCTCGCTACCGATATCTCGCCTCCAGTCCATCTTATATTGCTTCGTTTTACCCGACTAGATGCACTACACGTGATAACTACTTTTAATCATTTATATTCTATCTCCTCGCGCCTTACAGTCAATGGCCACTTGGTTGCGAGCGTCCCGACCTCACGCACCCCCCACCCCTATCCACAACAACATACGGCTATTGATTTAACTAATCGTAAGCCTCTTCTACTTATTCTTATTCTCGTAGTACTGTTGTCGTTATTGACGCTGTCGCCGCCGCTTCTTCGTTCCCATTCATTTAAAAAAATCTTTTTCGCAATCATACGCGTAAATCATTAACGTCTACGTGAATTTCTATTTAAAAATATCACTATACACTTATTTTAATAGCTTATCATGCTAAAAATTGGTATATTATCATAAACTGTTAATAAATAAGGCAAGTACCAGAGGAAGATAAAAATAAAATCAATGATAATTGTTCTCGTAGGAGCCGAAAGGGCGCAAGTAAATAAAAAAAAAGTAAATAATCTAGAGAGTCGGGGCTTGAGTGGGATTATGCAAAGTTTGAAAAATCATTCTCTAAGAGAGAGAGAGAGAGAGAGAGAGAGAGAGAGAGAGAGAGAGAGAGGAGAGAGGATCTAATATTATTGCATGTTTTCAGAGATATAGTGAGAGAGAAAAGGACAAAAACTGAAGGTTTCGACTCGAAAGTCCCGCATACGAAGACAATGACAATTATAAACGAAACTGGGGCGGGGGAAGATGGAAGGAGGCGGCAGTCACGAAGTGGTGGAAAAACGGTAGATGGGAGAGGGGGACACAAAAGTTAAGTTGTTGAAAATTGAACCTTTAAAAAGTCGGGATGAGGAAGGGGGAGGTTTACGCGAGCAATAAAAGAGAAGCGGATACTCCCACAAGGTGGAGAAAGGGCGAGGCCACCCGGGACAGGGATGCTCGTCGCCGGGACGAGCGCACACGCGCGTACACGAGCGCAATGCCAGGTGAGCCAAGCTGGGCGATGAGAGGGAGATGAGACTAGGTGGGGAGGGGGTGCCAAGACGGCGCGGGCTCGACTTTTTCCGAGAAGACCCCCGGCAAGTACACGAACGAGTCTGTCCTCCCTCCCTCCCCCCTCCCTCCCACTCAGCCGATCGCCCAAGAGCCGCGCTATTACGCTCAGCCGCGTTACCTCGGACCTCGACCAATATTACCGCAAATTGCCATCCACCAAAGTCCCAGGAGGTGGCGAAGGTGTGTGTGGGGAGCGTTGGACGGCGGAGGAGGAGGGCGAGTCGCTCCCGATCGCTCGTTGCCTTTCAAAATGCGGCGACAGGGCTTCCGTCCATTGTGCCCAGTCCCTCCAGTCTTTCCGTCTCATCTCGCGGCGGATAATCGGGTGATTTTCGGTGCCCCCCCTTCACGCCCCCTCTCTCCCGGCCCCGGCGCTTAAGCATCGGATAAATCGAAAGCTAATGCCACGGCTCTCAGCCTTATTTTTTCCCCTTCCGAGGTCTCGCACCCCGGCTTTCCTGCATCCTCCGCGGCATCGACAGCAGTAACAGCGACAGCAGCACCAGCAACAACAGCATCAACAACAACAACAACAACAACAACAACAACAACAACAGTAACAATAACAGCCGTCCACCTCCTTCTCTTGGTCGTACCGATCGCCCAGGTCTCCGTGCCCCGGAGCGAGCGCCGGTACAGGCGAAGGTTCGCGTGCGGTTAAGTGGTCCCCAAAGAAGAGCTTGAAAGAAAGAGCGAGCGAGAGAGCGAGTGAGAGGGCGGGCGGAGGAAGAGGCTCAGAGAAGAAGGCTCATTCTCGTTCTTATAGTCGGTGCTCGGCCGCATCCCTCGCCTCGTCCTCACCCACCTGTCTGCCGGGCAATCTTCTAGTAGCCTCGGGCTACCAGCTTCGTAGCTACCAGAGGCTACTCGCTACCAGGGCGTGCGCGTGCGCGTGCGTGCGTGCGCTCTTTCTCTCTCGCTACCAGCCAATAGAAGATATACGCTGGACGAGCGACTAGACGCTGTTGACGTTGGCGTTGGAGGGGGACGGGGGACGTTTTTGGCAGCTCGCTCTCACCCTATCTCTCTCTCTCTATCTCTCTCTCCCCCTATCTCTCTCTCTCTCTCTCTGTCTTTTGTTCTGCCTTCTATTTTCTTCAATTTCTTCCGAGGCCGTGGAAGAAAAGCCAGGCGGAGGCGCGGCTTTCATTTTGTTTATTGCTGCAATGCGGGCCAATGTGTTGCCAGTTAAGTATAGTCGTCCGCACGGATATTAAGTGCTCGTTGCGCCCGTAAGTATAGATCCGGGCCTCTGCCGTCCTTTTTATTTATTTATTTATTTATTTATTTCCCTTTGCTCCTCTCTTTATCCTCTTATTCCGTTCCCATTTTCGAGATGCTGCGAGTGAATCCGAAGGCGGGAAAGCTTTCGGGAGATGAGGAACAGCTACTCTCTAGGGTCTTTTGGTGATCGGTATCGGGAACGGAGTCATTCCCGCCCATTCCCCCGGCCCATCCGCCCAACCGTAATCATCTTGTTGCGCCGGAGACATTTTATTGTCGAATTACGGCAATAATTATTTGATTACTTTCACAATACGCGCTACGCGCGTTGCAGGAGCTTCGCCGAAACGAGTGAGAGCGAATTTAATATGATAATAAGGTTAGCATACCCATCGAGGTCATAATAATATCATAAAAGATAATGTTGTACAGGAATCGGGAGCTCGATTCCCTCTTCTTTGTATTTTCCCGATATCTCTAATATGTATTTTTATACCTCCAATAAGGATAACTACTGAAATATAGGCCATACATTAATTTTGAATAAAAACATAGAACCTTTTTTTTCTTCTTCTATTTGTAGAGCGACTGCAAAGCGTTAGGACTTTGAATTGAAAAAATTGTTCAATTATAAAGGGGATTAACGTTTAGTATTACGTTATAAAGGTCGAGCGCAGCACGTATACGGATTATGAAACACTTATGAAAATAGAAATCCAAAATGTAAATTATATAAAACATATTCTCGTATAAATAAACACGGGGGATGCGAGTCATCGTAATTAATTATATACAAAATTTAGAATTACATAAGGGTTTATTTATTCTTGTATATCATTTGTTGGTAATAAACGTTCGAAGTAATGGGAGTTACTTCTGTTAACTTCTGTAATAAATGTATTTGTTTTTTAATTTGTGACGATTCAATGGATCGTCAGTAATGAAGATATCTAATGGAAATTAAGAGGAAAATGAAAGAAAAAAAGGAAAGAACGCATTATTTCGTTTTAAGGCATTGGTTGGGCGTAGCAGGTTTGATCTGGCGGCCGAAAAAATGTCTCAAGAGCAATACCCGTATAAATAATTTCATCGATAAGATCATGAATCCGCTCTGCCCTAAGAAAGCTAAGAAAGCTAAGAAAGCTATGAAAGATGATATTTTTTTAAAATACTTTTGTCATTGAGTTGGCGAGCGGGCGCGCATTGTAATGCCGTATTAAAATATAAAGGATTTATAAATAAAATTTTACCGTTCCTCATTAATGGCAATAGGGATTAAGGGAAAAAACGGGAGAAAAAGGAAAAAGAAGCGTACATTTATTACAGCGGAACAAAGCGTTTTTCATAAGATTGCTTTGAATACAATGGAAAATGAAAACAGCTAATATAAATATTGTCCAGAGGCGGTATTCGAATGTTGCAAGTGTAGAAAAAATGGAAAAATCCACTGCCATCGACGCCGATTAGACTTCTGAGACCGTTATATACAGCTAAATACATACTTAATAAGAATGTTGTGGCATTTGGATTTTCGACGTAAGCTGAGCCAAAGGTTATGCAGGTTATACTGGACGGTACGAAGAAAGCATTGGAAAGGCGTCGTGGGGATTCAAAGGAATTGATCCAGGGACACGAACGAAGGGCTGTCCCGCTAATGGGGAAGCAATTTGTTTACCCTGTGTTTGTTAATGTTAACGGAATTAATTGAGAATGCGAGCGGAAGCAATCGGCTTAGCGATAATAGACAATATTTCTCCCCCGCGGGCCTACTTCTCTATAAGCTTCTCTATAGCCTACGAGGGAGCTTATCGCACTGACTCATCTCCGAGGCACTCGCGGTGCCTTTTGTCCAGGCCTATGCAAATTGCGAAGGGCGAGGGGCCATAAATAACGATATTGACGCTAGCGTTACCCCGCTCATCCTCCGCTCCCCGGCGTATCTTTGCGTATTGGATGTACAGTCCGGAGCGAAACCTCGTCTACGTACTCTCGTCTAACTCGCGGCTGCTCGAACAGCCTCGGACTGTAGTCCCCATTGTTGCGGAGGCGAATGAAAAATTCAGGACATGAAAGTAAGAGGCACGTACGTAGCTGCCGGTGGAAATACTGACGTAACCGGCGCTCCCATAAAAAAGAAAAAGGAAAATAAACAAAAAAAAAAAAAAAAAAAAAAAATCCTGACGTTTCTATTATTTTAATTGAGTAATACATAACTTGTCCGCAGATTTTACTTTCCGATAATTCAATCCGAATCAATTTGCGCTTTACTCTCGTCCCCGTTCCTTCATCATTCCCGCCCCTCTTGCCACCGCCATTTCTATTGCTACATTTCTCTAAATTATTCCACTGATTATTCCATTGATTATTCCATTGATTATTCCATTGCTGCGGCACGAGGATTTCCATTATAATTTCCTCGTGATTTTCGCGAGTCCCTAATTTATTGCACTTTACCTGCTTCTTTTCTATCCTCCCCAGATCATTTGTTCGCGGTACTCCTTTGAAAGCTAACATTGTATTTTACGGGTAATCTAAATCTCGGGATCTTTCCTTTCATCGGATCCGTGCCTCTTACTCGTACGTAAGTATTCCCACTTACGCACATTAACTCTAAAAACATAAATTCACTACTATTCCCTCACGGACTGACAACCCCGATGGCCGACCGACCAGCATTTCAAATTTTAGAATGCGCTCCTTAATTAATCCTTCTCCGTATTTACGTAGCACGCGGACGACGAATATTTTTTTCTTTTTCTTTTTCTTTTTCTTTACCAAAAATATCTTAACCTGTCATATTTTCTTAATAAGCCTTACGACTTCGTGTACACTCGAATTTTCTCAACTCCTATCTTCACGTTTTCTTTTATTTTTCATTTTAGTTAATTTGTCCTGCACTCGATGTAGGACTATAATAATATCCAAAGAGTACAAATTAATATTATTTGTACTTAACGTATTTTAATAAAAATGTTGCAAAGGCCACGGGCAATCCAAGCGAATCGAAGGAATGATAATTTTTTCCTTAATGTACACATTTTCTGAGATGATATTAAAAGAACACAGTAACTCGGAGGAATAATTGTTGAAATAATTATTAAATTAAAATTTCGCTCACTGCAAATGCAAAGTAACGAAAACTTGATTTAATAAATATACAAAAGTAAAGAGATGTTTTTATTCTTACGATAAGCGGACACAAATGATCAAGATTTTAAAAAAAAATAATTATTTCTTCTTCATGCAAATCGTTTCACATGCACAGCTATTATCGTACATTATTTTAACAAACACACGCATTCTTATGCAAGGAATAAATAATACAGTAATATTTTAATTAGTGGGTTAAAATATTTTGTAAAAATACAGATATTCTATAATAATAAGCACGGAAATACGTATTTAAACGAAGACCGAGATAAGGTGCGTTCGCCTTAAATTTTCTGATATACCAGCCGTTGTCATTTTTTAATTATTTATTTGATATAAAATAGAATTAAAATTAAATTAAATATAATTACAATAATAAAATTATTAATAATAAACAATATAAAGTATATGGCGAAGGGTTCCTAGTTTCCATTTGAAGCTGATTCTATGAAATACTGAGGAACGTATTGAGAGAGAGAGAGAGAGGCATATAGACGACAAAAGTGTCATTAAGATGAAATCATAGAAGACTTGGAGGAGGAAGAGAGGTTACAGTATAATCTGCTGGTCTAGACTTTCTCGATCTTCGGTAAGCATACAAACGTAGAGAAACGAAATGTCTAATATTTATTTGGCTACTAAAAGCTACTTTCCTCTGGTCTCTTCAGAAAATGATGATCTTGATAAGGCTTAATACATATGGGATACATGGGATACATGACCGTCAGCTCGAGTGTCGATCCCTCCTGCTTTTTATTATCTGTGCCTTTGATGTGTCGCTACCTTTGCTCCTCATCCCAAAGCCCGCTGGACCTCTAGATTTAATTGTCTTGATGAAAGGGACTTTTAAAATAAGATTTTTTTTTCCTTCTCGACGGTTTCCGTTCATTTAAAATACTTTCGATGCATCCTCATAAATATTTCATCGATAAATTTTATCCTTACAAGAACAAGCTTTAAAATTTTACAGTATGGTCACACGGACAATCAAGCATCCCATGCTTCTTTAAATACATCTAAGCAGTAAACTTGTGCGAATAACAAAGGCATTTGAAGCTATGAGAGAAGTCCAAATCTACATATTATACTCTTTAATGATTTAGTTGCGAAGATTGAAATTACGTATGGAGATGTAATAAAATTTAAGTCGCCGAAGCATCGTATCTATGGAATCGCCTATTGCAACATTACTCTTATTATCTCTTTTTCAAATCGTGTATTTTATTCGTAATAGAGGGATTACGTACTTCAAATGATGTAGTGAATAACAATTATTGGAATCGACTATTGTCCATATATGATATACATACTGCTTAGTTGAAATGACAAGCATTAACAATATTTCTGAAATTAGAAATAGCTTTCGGTTCAATAAACTTTTATATATGTTACAACGAGACATACATGGCTTTCTATAGGTGTTAAAATAATTTATAAAATACAAGACTTGCTTAAGGTATTATATTAATTTCAGTTCCATGTTCCTTTGATTGCCTATATTTTCTATAGAATTTTCTATATAATTGCCGATGATTCGCGAAACGCGAATGACGGATTTTTAATAATACCGGGATTAATGGAGTCCGAGTCGGTCGAGCGAATCGACGTCCGCATGAACTGGAAATCGGTGGCATCTTCACGGAGGAATGGGAAAGCGCGGAAAAGCCCGGGAACAATAAAACAAAAGCGATTTATCGGCAATGGTCGTATTTCCCGGGACTTTATAAAGAAGGAAGCCATGATGGAGAATGCGGAGCGATTCAATGGGAAAGGCCCGAAACGGAATCAGTATCCGAGCATGTTGTTACTGTTGGTTCGAGAGGTAGCGGGGAGCCGGGTAGGGAGGGGGGAGGGTGAGAGAGAACTATTTTCCCTAAATACAGATAAAAGAGCAGCCGGCGAGTTAATAACAGCGTGTCAAATTGGCGGAGGACCTTCCGGGAGTATAGCGTACTCGTGGTCGTAAGTTCGCGGAAAGCCGTAGTCAAGGAGCCGGGGATGCAAATCTCCCGGTGGCTTCCGTCTGTCGCGCGTCGGCGGCGCGATTCCTCGAGCGAGGGACACCGCCGCCGCCGCCGCCGCCGCCGCCACCGCCACCACTCGCCCTGGGATTTACGGCCGAAAGTGACCGGTAAATCAATTTGGATTAGCATACGGCGCATTAGCCATAACTTACGCGCGGCCCCTCTTCGCTCGCGACTTATATAGCGTACGCTCTCGCGCATTCTTGGCCCCGAGGGCGGCGAGGACGAGGAGGGTAGGTATGGCGAGAGGGGGAGGGGGAAAGGGAAGGAGTCGGGACTAGATGCCCGCGAGCCGGAGACTCTTTCTATGTAGTTAAACACTCGGAAAGCCCCAAGATTACGCGGATGATTGACGATCGAGTAATTAGCGATGGCTTTCCTTACTCGCCTCCCACCCCCCACCTCCCCACTCGCGGGGAGCCCTTCATTTTTTTTCGCCATGCCTCCGCCGAGGGAGACCGACACTCTTCCTTCGAGGGGCGTAAATATTCCAGGCGCCTGCTACATTCTTATAATCTACTCCGAGAATGAAAAGATCGGAAACTTGGCCTGATTATTACGTATCTGCCGAGGCCTACTTTCGCCACATCCATTTTCTAATCTTCCCGGCCATCATCTCTGTGATTCTCCGGCAGTTCTCTTATCCCGGTCCATTACAGTCCTTTGTCGCTCGCGCAAGCTTATGGAAGCCCGTGGAAAGTTCGCGATGCAAATTTCTCAGTCCGATGCTTCGTATTTGTAAATAAACGAACTTTCGGAATCATGTCCGCGAGCTAATTTACAATTCGTTTCAGCGAATGGAAAATATTCCCAGTGAAAGGAAAGGACTTTATTTTATTTAAAAGAGCAATACGATACAATTCCTGCTGAAATGTATTAATTTCGCAAATATTCTTGCAATATTTTTCATAATGCAAATCACGCTACCATAATAAATACGTATTTACTTAATTCATTGGCTTACGTGTCTCCCGCTCTACATTAACATAAACTAAGTATGGAAAAGAATATTGCAGCATCAAAATAATCCAGATAGCTGCAATGGATTCAAATAAATTACAACGTTTCTGGAAAAATCATAGAGAACTTGAGGAACCAAGTGTCTTAGTTGAATAATAAAATAAATCGATGGTATTAACAATGCTATCGACAGTTTTTGTTTATCTGTATTGGTCGTCTGTAATTGTAAAGTCATCAGGAAATAATTCGACGGTTACATTTTAATGCTATTTTAAAGAAAATCTTAAATATGTAAAAAAGCTAGGGTAATATGAAGATATGTGAATGGGAGCATTTAAATAAAACTAGATTGGCTTTTAAATAAATCGACGTAAGAATCATCATCATTTACTTGCTTACCCGTTCACCTAAATCCACTGATACGTAATTATTAGACAAAGCAACCGATAAAACAGGCGAAAGCAAATATATTTAATAACATATATTAGTAGATTAAGAAAAACTTGGATAGCATCAGTTTTCCGTAAAAATCTGCATTCTCTTTAAAAGATAAACGTATATTATCAAGGAATTTCCTCAAATGTAAAATAAGTTGACAGGATAACGCTAGATCTATGAGACGTTTATTAAGAGATAATTTGAATGCTAAGAAGGCGAGAGGGGGCCAAAAAAACAATAAATAAATAAATAAATAAATAAATAAATAAATAAAGAAAAAGAGTCTCGCGCGTCTGACCAACCAAGTCTAATTTCACTGTCAGTGGTTCAGGGAATAACTATGAGCGCGTATTACTGAATTCATTATCTCTAAGCAGCCTCGGATAATATTATTCCCCCCCCCTTATGCAGCAATCCCGCTAACTCGTTTGGTTCTATATCATTTTCACTCTCCCACACAGGCGCGCATCAAAGACGCGGATCGTCGCTTTTTACGCCTGCCGATCGCGATTCCCCTCACGCAACTCGGAGCGCACGATCGTAGACGTAAGAAGAGCAAACGGCGAGGCTTTGCCGGAGGGACGTGTCATCGAGTTTTGAGTAAGAGGAAGAGCGGCCGAGCGGAGGGAGACGGCGCGAGCGAGGGGGCGAGGGAGAGGCGCACGAGTCGCGCGACGCCTCCCGTCTCCCATACGAGATGAAGTAAAAGGATGAGGACGAGGCCCCTAATTGGCCGGGATGCTTTCGCGTCTCATTAGACATGCGACTAATTATTAATTACATCGACGCGAGCGCACAAATTAATCGACCTCTCCGTATCTCTGACTCTGGCTCGAGGAGGTGCGTATGGCGCCGCGGGGGGGCACCATTTTCATACCTGCACATATTACATCTGTAATATTAGATTAAGCGTGTACTTTCCTTCGGAAGGAGGAAAAAATACTTGGCGTGATTTAATTTGCCGGCCTCGGAGAAATTCTATACCCTCGCTCCATTGATCAAAAAGCCCCGCCCACTCTCTTCCACCATACCCACCCACCGGCCCTGTACCACACCGCACCGCACCGCACCGCACCGCACCGCACCGCACCATACACACACCTCGTCGAATATTTTTATTAAAAAAATTCCTCATTTTCAAAGTCCGCTTAATCCGCTATTAAGATAGAATTCTACCAATGAATCCGCTCAAGAATATTTAGGTCCTTCAAGAGACCGAGTGGGGAAGCTGAAGGGCCGACATTTAATATATTGTCCACTCCTGGCTCTTATACAACGTGCACCCAAACGTTCAAAATTATAAATTTTAGCTTTTAAAATTACATTGCTTGTTATCAATTATAAGTTTATATTGCGTGCTGAGTACCCATTCATTCCAATGTATTTATTATGAACTACAAAAATTCATTTGCCACCAAATGAGAATAACAAGTACAAGTTTCTACCATTTTATTACATACGCCTGTCTTTTATTTTTCTTTTATTTTTCTTCCCTTCTTATTTACGTAAATATAAATCAATCAGAATGTCACAAGTATTTAAGAAAACAAGAAAAATTGTTATATTTTAAATAAATAATATTTACTATTCACGTAAGCTATGCATGTAATCTATTATTGAATAAAAATACGAAATATATGACTTGAATTTATTCGATATTTCATTGGTATTTTTATTTTCCAATCTAAACAACAATTGTTGCATTTCTATTTAGTTGTTTTATAACTCCTTTAGCTGTTATAAGGATCGGATTCACGCCTAATAAACAAATACAATAACTTCTTAAAAGGAAGTATGAAATATTATAAAAGAAATAAAGGTTTAAAACTACAATTTACTTTTCTGTTATAACGTATTACTAAAAAAAAAAAAAAAAAGTTTATGATTAAAATATTATAAAAACATGACTCGCTTCGTTTGCGAATGAATACTTCTATTAGCATCGATTATATACGACGAATACCACGATACGTGCCCATAAAAGCATATGTATTTGTTTAATTGAATGGTTTTATTCAGGAAACTTTGTGTACCTGACAAAGATCTAGACAAATACATCTCAAAATAATAAATAAATTATGGCCATTAAAAGTGTAAATAGAGTTGCATGAAGCATGGGTTTGATTGAAAGAAAACAAAATAAAAAAAACATAAAGCAAAAAAGGAAATAGAGCTACAAAGGTAATTTGTAATTGTAATTTACAGCCATTGAATGGAATTTAGTGTTCTGGGAAAAAATAACTAGAAATCTATCTTATCTGAACAGAAAGTAAATAAATGCAGACTGTAGACGTATTAGTGGTTAGTCACAATTTTTCTAAAACTTATTTTTGTATTTAAACGACGAAATGAAGGATTAAGGCAGAATTAATGACGAAGGGCATTGATTGGCACTTTCGCGAATTTGAGATATACAGGAATTTCTTGTTTTTCCAGTTTGCGTAATAGACGTGAAATGTTTAAAGGGATCAAAGGTAAATAATAAGTGCAATTATCAAGAGGTTAATGAACCTGATGCAGCGAATGGACGATGGACGGCAGTGGCGGCGGTGAGGTGCGGGGTTCGGTGGCTGGAACAAGTCGCGTAGGAATTAGCTAACTAACAAATTCGTGGCTCGAAGCCACTGGTAGCCGAGTCGCGCGCCGGCGCGCGCCTGCGCGGTAGCCACTCACTTATACGGCAGCCCTCTGTTTTCTTTCTTTCTTCCTTTCTTTCGTTCTTTCTTTCTTTTTTCTTCTTATTTTTTCCACCGATTCCGACGGGCGGAGCTGAAAATCGAGGGGCAGAGGAGCGTCTACACGCGATTTAGCAAATCGCACAGGTGCGTGCCGACTTACATCCGCGGCGCGTTTCTCTCTCTCTCTCTGCCCCCGCCTCGTCCCGGCGACCAACTATGCAAGAAGCAGGCTTGTCGGCGTCGCCACCACCTCTCCCCCTCCAGCCGGCGGCGGGTAGAGCGCGACCTCCCCCGAGCGGGGCATTAAAGCTCCCCGGCCGCAGGTTCGCGCGGCCCTCGGGAAAAAATGGAGGGAGACCCCAGTGCTGTGTAACGAGGACAGAGAACGCGAGCGATAAAAAGGACGGACGGGCGCGCGCCAGCGCACCAAAACAGAAATGGAGGAACCTGTGCGAGGAGGATGTGCGTGCATGCAGCTCACGTAGCGTGCGCTGGACCGGTGTACGACAGCTTCTGCTACAGAGCTAAGCTCTATCTCCGTTTACTCCTTCCGCCCCCTGTTCCTCCCGGACCAGCTTCTAAACAATCACGCCCTCGTCGGTCCGCAAGCGCTATAAGCTATTCTTCTATAAGTCAAGGCCGGAGTAATAATAACTGTCCCCGGAGAACCGCGGATCCCGCATTGCTTTGGAAAAGGCCCGACTAGAATTCATATTCGACGTTCCCCGCCATTTATTCGTATCAATTAAATGCAAAGCGGCTCATCACGCTCTTATGGGAATCGCTTAAACTCCACTGTAAAATTAATCTGCAATTGTACAATGTACCGCGGGGAATTTATTTCCTTATTGGCCGATGCAGCGGATTCAAATGAAGGGACGGTAGGTAATACAAAACGGGGAGGGCTGCGCCTCGTGAAATTGCGTTTATGAAAGAAAGAGGGAGAAAAAGAAGGGAAGAAATAAAAAGAACGAGAGGCTGGTTGTGAGGAGTTTGGGGAGCTTGGGACGCGTAGTGGTGCGACGGGTAGTAAAGTGAGCTATAAAGCTCGAGAAGTAGCGAGAAGGGGAGGCAGCCGTAGCTTTCAATACATCATTAATTAAATTAAATTTGATTTTTGAGGGGTCGATCGGAGCTGGAATTCCTCGATAGGCTTACCCACACGTACGCAGAGAGCAGCCACGTAGGGGTCCGAGCGAGAGCGTATCTTCTTCTTTATGGAGCAACCTCTTGGCCGAACTCGCGAGAGGGCTCGAGCTTCGCCGAGAGACAGTGAGGGGGGGGGTGGGAGCGTGAGTGAACGGCGGCAGGGTCAGGAGAGTGTGCGCGCGTGCGTGCGCGCGTACGCGCGTGTGGAAAGAAAGAGGTGCGCGTTGGCTCCCACCCACGGAAAACGACCGTCTGTGGTCAGCCAGAAAGAAAGAGAGAAAGAGGGAGAGGTACTACCGCTGGCCTCGCAACAG
Source organism: Ceratosolen fusciceps (assembly GCA_018883505.1). Taxonomy (NCBI): domain Eukaryota; kingdom Metazoa; phylum Arthropoda; class Insecta; order Hymenoptera; family Agaonidae; genus Ceratosolen; species Ceratosolen fusciceps. The sequence goes on from RCIC01000005.1 coordinate 9,530,593, forward strand.
GTGAGAGGAGGGAAGCTTATATCTTGCCCAAGATACAACTCGAGCTCGCGCGCTTCTCCGCCTCCCCCTCGGTTCCCTCGACCATTCCCTCGACCATTCCCTCGACCATTCCCTCGGCCACCACCTCTTTCGCTGTTTGCTCTGCTCTTGTTGCGTGAGAGACACCGCAAATGCGTGCTCGCGTGTATACGCGTGCGTGAGCAAAATATCGAAAAGCACGAGCTCGGGAGAAACCGGCGGAGCGACCGGGCGAGAGTGGGGAGGGACGGGCGCTGGGTCGTTGGGTGGGTGGTTGTGGGAGCGGGGATACGAGGCCGACGGAGACCGGGCCGACGGGAATGAGGGACGGGAGGGAGCAAGGGGGGGGGCAGTCGTTTCCTCCTCCCGCCGCTGCCGCCGCGCTTCTTTGATTTTCGTTTACTCTTTCTTGTTTCCCCTTTATGCACACGTCGCTGCCGATTTCCGTGTGCGTGTGCGCAACACCACTGGCTCGGGATATTCATTCTTGGATCGCACGGACAGAAAGGAAGAGCAAGTGAAGGCTCATTCAGTTTTACCTTCACGACAATACATTCGCCGGCTGTACCTTTACAGCTTCGCTCCTTTATTTCTAGGTCGATGCAATTTTCTTATACACACGTACAAGAAAACCTACATCATATCCGTACAGTTGTACCTCGGTTGCCTCTCTCGGCCCGTCCTCGCCCGGGGATCGCATGAGCCTTGGATATGGGAACTAGAAACGCGTAATGTACGACCGATGATAATTCGCAACAATAGATAAAAAGCCTCGAATAAATATCTGTTTGCAATTATTGCTCTTGGTCTTAATTCAGCAAGAAGATTCCGTGTAATCCATCTTCTGATTATAATAACCTCGATAATCAGCATACCCTTAGCATAAAATATCCGAACGAAAAGTGTTGACTTTATTAAAGACTGGCCTTCCATGGTCTGATTAATTAAAAATGATCGGCAAGAAATCACGCATAACATTTGCGTTGTAGAGGCTCATTTCTCAAAAATCGATAATATTTTATAGTGCGTGTACGACGTGAAATGAAACATTAAATAAATATATTATGAATTAGGTGTCTTATTATAATAAGGTGAGCTTTAAAGGAATTTCGACCATTTATTTGAAAAAAAAAAATAAATAAATAAATAAATGTATAAATAGAAGAAGAAGAAGAAGAAGAAGAAGAAGAAGAAGAAGAAGAAGAAGAGAAGAAGAAGAAGAAAAGAAGCCCTTGAATGGCCTTGGAGGAACTCGATGTGCGAACTCGTTGATAACAATGTGCCAACGGATCTGACGAAATTTCAATGCGCCTTTCTTATTCTATAGGCAGGAATGATATTTCGTCGGCCTTGTAAGAATCAATAGCTCCTGCTGTTTCGGTAATTACTTATCATGCAGTACTAATGCACAATGAAGTTAATGGAAATTGTATTGAAATTAACATCTATTCTGTAAGTGCTCCTGTTTCTAAATTCATTTGGCTCTTCTCGTCTTCGCTCACTCACCAAGTCTCCTTGTATCCGTTCGTTCCGCCCGATCTCTCACCCCCCTCCCCCTCATCGCCCTCGTCAAGGCACGGTCGCTCAGCCGGTTCTTCTCTCCGTCGGTGCTTATCTACCCCGTAGCTATTGTACATCCAATCAGTTTAGTAGTCACGTAATGCCTGTCAGGCGCAAGCCCGATTGCAACTGACAATCATCTTTTTTTTTCTCCTCGCATTATGTTTTCTCCGTAGCGCTATACAACTGGATTTTGTTACATTTAAAGAACTTCATATCAATTTAAGCACCTCACGATTAAATCATCTTCAAAAAATAACAACTGCAACAATAACAATAATATAATACATATCGTGACACTTCTAATTACACGTACTGACGTGCCGTCTCATAAAATGTCCATTCGGATAAAATAAATTTCCAAAATTAATAAACAAATTCATAATCAAAATCTTTTAGATTCTTCTACCTTCAACTCGCTGATCTATCGCCATTTTCCCTCCATGCTGTGGGGCTCTGCAAAATTCCTCTTTCCGACGATACCGACTATACCGACTATACCGACTATACGACAGGACGTGATATATCTGGAGAAATTTTAAACTTAACTAAAAGCTCGTTTAATTATTACTTAATTACGACGTTAAACGCTAAATTATAACAAAAAGGGAAAGATAATTGAGAATTTTTATAATTCCTTCGTTCGATCCATATATCCAAAGCAGACGGAATAATCGTTTCTTAAGTAGAAATGTAATTGTTTAATAGTGACCGAGACCCAAGTCAATTACTTGGACATTTTAAACTATTCTAAAATTATTATTCTTACGAGACTGGGTCATGAATACAACCATCAATCATTCTGAGCCTTGGATAAATTCGCAGGGATTTTAACTGAAAAGGAATGAAATTCGATTGAAGAGAAAATGCAATTGTAAAAGTACTCGAACTATTTATACGATTTTTTATTTGGCTTAGCCGGCACGGTTGCCAAGACATTTCTAAATTATTTTCATCGTATAAATTATTGTATCGATAATAATTGACGAGGGCAAAAGTTCTCTTTAAATTCTCCTTAGATAAGTAATTGACAAAATGACTGACTTTATTAAACAATTTCTTTGATGTATGAGAATTGCTTGCCGGAGGTGAAAGGTTAGAAAAATTAAATTAAGTACGCTAAACTAAATGATAAAGTACCAAAGTCTCTGTAATAAGTAATTTCAGAGACTAATTTACATAAACGGCTTATTATTCTTATAATAACGGAGTACGTAGCTTTGAACAAATACCTTGCGCATCGTGTTTATTTTAAATGCTAAGAAGAGACCGCGAGCCCATGTGAATATATAAATATTGCTATAAAGTATTCCTGAATCCATTTTCTCGTACCCATGCACGAATAGACAATGTATCGCTCGTTTCAGGTCTGCCGAACAAAATGAATTTTCCGCGAAAGATGAAATAACGGAAAATAATGATTTTGCGAGGTCAATGGTTAAAATGAATTTTATCGCATTTAAGGTATAGTTATCGCCGCATTAATCCTTATCTCTCGATCGATGGGCTTAATGCTCCGAAATAAATACTTTGACATGCATAATGTCTGACATGTATATTATTTCATAAAAGTCATGGATTTTACAAAGAACGATAAATTTTCATGGTTTGAAATATCTGAAATACATCCACGAACGAATGAATATTGAGAAACTAATATAATAATAATAATAATAATAACAACAAAAATAATAATAGTAGTAGTAGCGGTGGTAGCAGTGGTAGTAGTGGTGGTGGTAGTAGCAGTGGTAGTAGTAGTAGTAGTGGTGGTGGTGGTAGTAGTGACGCAGAGGGGAAAATGCGCTTGCAACAATGAGGACTTGATGGCTGAGCCATAACAGCCAATACGACAGGGCAAAAGTATTTGTTATAAAATAATTTGTCGATAAAGGTGATTACGTATGTACCAACAGCGATTGTATTGTTTGTAATGAAAATAGCTAACGGTAAAGTTATCGCTGATACGTCGCTATAATCTAAAATCGATAGGACTGGCGAAGCGCGTGACTTATTTTCGAATATTCGCGATGATCAAGGATCGAGAAAAATCCCTGCCCCTCGACTAGTGTCGCCTCTTACCTCCGCAGCATCTCCGAAATCCCGCGTTGATGGAAGCGTCGAATCCCTCTTCCGCCGACTCGCTCTTCCATACTCTTCCCTCGTGACAGTTGAACGCGATACCGCGCCTGTGTACGTGCTCACACATAGATCCGAGATGGCGATAAGCTTGACGTAGGGAACATAGGCTCCGGCGCTCTCGATCCAACGGTCAAATCTCAATTTTTCTTCTTATCTCATGCTCGAAGCCTCTCCTCGCTAGTCCATATAAATATATATTATTATGCAAATCGGAGGGTAATTTAGTGGTGGCTGGGCCCGCTCGGTAACTGATATAGAACACGTGTTTTCGGACTCCCTCTCCGATCGGCGCCCCGGAGATGCTTTGACAAATAAACTCGAGCTCGGGAGTCTTTCTCCTCGGCACTCTCCGCAAACTTTAGCCACCACTACTTACACCGTCGACCGCTAATAATAATAATAATAATAATAATAATAATAATAATAATAATAATAATAATAATAATAATAATAATAATAATAATAATAATAATAATAATAATAATAATAATAATAATAATAATAATAATAATAATAATAATAATAATAATAATAATGATGATGATGATGATGATGATGATGATGATGATGATGATGATGATGATGATGATGATGATGATGATGATGATGATGATAATAATAATCCATTGTTTACTCGCAGGGCTCACGTGTGTCGTCGGCCGATTTCTCGTGAAAGCTTTGGCAGGGACGAGGCCCGCAAAACTTATGTACGTAGCTCGTAAGCGCGGCAAACCGGTTCCCCTGCAACTAACTTCCTCTGCCTGCCTTCCTCCTCACCCGCGCTCCGCTAATGCAGTGCACAGCACTCAAGGGCTTCGGGGATTTTTCGGCAAAACCGCGATCTCTCGCGCGCTCTCTTTATCTCTCGGTTCGCTACAAAATTTCGCATTACTGCTGATATAAAGGGCAGAGTGTGAGTGAGTGAGCGCGAGAGAGAGGGTGGGAGTGATAGAGAGGGGAGGGGAGGAGGGAGAGAACCCTCCCCCGAGCTGGGAATCTAAACGCTTCTCGTTTCCCTTCTTATCGAAGCTTAGCCAGTGACTGCCTCGACGCTCCGGTACTCGGATTCTGTCCTAATAAGCGGCTTTTATTTCATATTTCCAACAAATCAATCGCAATTTCGCTTATTTCACATCCATCGTCGAGTATATATTTTTCTTAACTCTGTATATAATGAACTTTAATTGACGGCTTCTTGCAATAGGAAATATTCTATTACCGGGGAACAAGTGCAATTGGCTTATACCGAAATCCTTAAATTGTTCTCAATTAAGTCATACTTTTTCAGCATCCCCAGCCCTTTTATTACTTTTTAATAATTTTAAATAAAATACGAACACTCGCACGTCCTCAAATGATCCACTCGTCCCTTATTTCTCAGACTGGATAATTCTCCTTTTCCCAGTATTTTTTATTACTCTAATTTCACAATTTCTAAGCGATTTCTTTTCAGAATTTATTTATTTTGCTGCAAAGTCTTTTGTCTGGCGAATGCTGCCGCCACAGAAGCGAAGCCCGTAATCGGAGCTCTTAGAACACGCGTATAAATAAATATATACATATATATATAATATATATAATATATATATATAAGAATGACGGTTTGTTGGCGCGCAGTCGAGAGGGAAATTAAGATACCCCGCAGGGTATGAGGAGCCGATAAAGTAAGCTAGGTGAAAAGTATTTTGGGGATGGAGGTAGATCGGGAGCTGGAGTGAATGTGGGGGCGAGAGGATCCCATTGATGCATAAGGTTGGCCGGGACCCCGTGAGCGCGTATATAAATGAGATATCGGAACTGGCCGCCGTTACCTGAGAAAGTTTTGTCCCGACGCCGGGGCACCTTGCGACCGAGGGAGGGCCCCACAATCTCCGCGCCACTCCACTCTCCTTCAATTATATATTTACGCGCGTATACGCATGCCTCCGGAATCCTTATTTTCTTATCTCTTTTTTTCGGTAAATTCGCAAAAGAAAAAGGAAGCAAGTCGAAAGAAATTTAAAACAGGCCCTCGTGCCTTGTAGGGCTTTCCTAATACAGGGCTGCCAACGATATATTCTTCGTTCTGGATGTATGCATGGCTTGATGGGACCTATATCGATACCTGTACGACCACGACGACGACGACGACGACGACGACGGCGGTGGCGGCGGCGGCGGCGGCGGCGGCGGTGATCGAGAGGTGATCGAGAGGTGATCGAGGGGTGATCGAGAGGTGATCGAGACGTGATCGAGAGGTGCGCTCGCTTGAAAATCACCGGAACAGCTAGGCTTCGCTTATTATTTTTTCATTAGTCCGGACTGATTCGCTCAATAAAAGAGCCAAGGATAATGGCGATTTATTAATAAACCGCTGGCCTTTCGATTGTGAAAACGATTTCAATCTTCCTCGTTGGGGCCGCGCTTCTTGGAAAGCTCCCTTCTCGCTCGGGAGAAAAATAATAATAAATTATTATGCTGCTCGATGTTGACAGGCGGAGAGGACGGGAGAGGCCTCGAGAGAGAGAGAGAGAGAGAGAGAGAGAGAGAGAGAGCTACACCAGCGCCTAATAACTTAAACCGATGTCACGTGGAAATATATGAAACCGACTAATACAGTGAACTAGTATGTATTAGTTACCGGAGGGGCACCGGACGCAAAGAATTTCCAAGATCAGAAATCGAGTCGTTCCCCGGCCTCGCTTACTTTACGTATAATACTATCGCCATAATATGACACCCGACTGAATAATAATGCCATAACACACCCTACAACTCGCTAGTACGTTCTCGCTTCATAATGAATCGCGCGACAAGCTTATCAAAGGTAAATCTTTGATATCGCCGAGCTTCGTTGGCTTTAATTGTTAAAAACATATTAATCGATAGCTCGAATGTCCGATCGGAGCCTCATTACTCCTGCCAATAACAGATCGCGACGTGTCTCGATTATCGTAGCAGCTTTCTCTTTCATTATCCGCAAAATTATATCGAGGCCCGATTAGTAAAGCTTCCGATTAATATTGAGAGCAGGCCGCAAGTCCGTTTTGGTGGTCCCGCCCCGTCCCACCGACCGACAAAATCTTTAAGACCGCCCAATGCAAATAACAATAAAACTAAGAGAAAAAGTGCTCGTGAAAGTGCAAGTATCGCTCGGACGAAGGGAAAGCGCGGCATTTTGACCACAGGGGAGGGTAAAAAATTGTCATTGCGTCAATGTTTAACGTGACCGGGCGTGAGATGAGTTGAGTGGGGGAGGGGGTGGGGTGTTGAGTTAGACATTGTCAGGCACATATCAATCGCGCAACGTCTTTCGTCGCATACGCGACTGTTTTACTTCTTTCTGTCGGACAGGTGATTGTCCGATCGTACCTGTGCCTCAACAGAGGGGATTACATCGGAGATGTAAGCGGGTGGATCGGGCAAAAGTGCGCAAATGCATACTACATGCGGCTCATTAATCACGAGCAGGTTGCGCATGGGTCGGCTCCCTTTCGGAGAAGTAGTTATGTGGCTATCCCGGCCATCCCGGGTTCACGAGTAGTGGAATATCCGAACGGCGCATTATCCGATTGAAATTGCAATATTGGATAATTTGAAAGTAGCGAGGCAGCGCCGAGAGCCCGAGTCTCTTGTACGTCGATTGTTTTGAAATACCCCAATAACCTCGACCGCGTGTATCTGCTTATCGGCGATTGTCGATTGAATTTTCCATCAGCCTCCATCTCCCCGCTACCCCACCCCACCCCACCTCACTCCCCACTCCCCACTCCCCGCCTCCCTACCTTGCGTACTCCCTACCCAAATCCACGTGGACCGGGAGGGGGGTGGGGGTGGGGGAGGCTCCGTGATCGCGAGCCATCATTTTTCTCGAAAACTCTCCCGGGCCTCTTCGATCCTATTTTCGCTGCCGCACGACCAGCCGAGACCGCTCCGTAACAAAATCGCCAGCCCAAGTAGCACTCGGGCTGAAACGAAATTGCTAAATTCCAATGTCCCCTTTAAACTTAGAGCTCCTAATGATATAACGCCCGCCCCCGCTCCAACTCTTGCTGCTGCTGCTGTTGATCCCTTAGCTGCTTTTTTTTTAAAAAAAAACGTATCGATAAATTAATTTATATCTCATCGCGCTATACATCGGAGCGGCTGACAGCGAGAGTACTATACTTAATTTATCTGCCTACCGTAGGAGCGGACAGGCTCACTCGGGCTTCTTTCTGTGAAATTTAATTAATTAGCCCGCCGTTCTCGGGCAAATAATAAATTATTTCATTCGACTATTGGCGAATGGAATATTAAATTTAATCGAAGATTGAAAATTTCGCCGTCGCAGCTTAAAGGGAAAGAAGCGTCGAGAGAGAATTTATTGTGGCAAATGATGTAGATGATTAGAGCTCAATAGGGCTCCGATGCATTGAGATGCCAGTGAGATTTTCTTTAATTCAATATAGCCGTACTGTATAATCTTATTTGCGTGAGCAGCTCTCGTTTGCGTCCGAGTCCAGTTCAACGTGGATTTTCGCGCTCAACGGCCGGTCATAAATGATCCTTTATTGAGGGGAATACGCGGGAGAGCACGGAGAGGAAGGTGAATGAGGAGTAGGAGGAACTGAAGGAGGCTGGATGCTGAGAACCGGGAGCTACACGAAGCCTGATAGTATTTGTCATAGGTACAGTAGGAATACTCGGACCTGGGAGCTTAATATCGCTGGACAGTCTGTCAAATGCCGGGGCCTCCAGCACCGGGATCCAAGTGCCCGAGATAAAGAAGAAGAGAAGAATACGCGCAGTGGCCAGGAGTGGGCCGCGTTACCACTCCCACCGTATAATCAGGTCCACCGGCAGGTCCCGAAGCACAAAAGAAGGAGAAAAAGGAGAGCGAGGAAGCGAGACGTCGAGATAGATAGAAAGATGGATAAGGAGGGCCGAGCGAGGATGGACCAAGTGAGTATGAAGAGGACGAAGACGAAGTCGAAGACGAAGACGACGAAGGAGACTGGAAGGTGATTGGGGAAGGGGCGAGTGGGATCAGGAGAGAGAGAGAGCGAGAGAGGGGGACGGGGAAAAAAGGATTGATTGATTGTTACATACTTATTATGGCTGGCTCTAGAGCTTTTTTTAAAATGTAATGAAATACAAAGCCAAAAAGGCTTTCTCATTTCGTGGATACCGATGCTGAAATAATTACAGATAATGCCACGTCTCATATGTAGCGGGGAATAAAACCACTTGATCGCTCTTGTCATCCGTGATCCGGGATCCCTCGGGCTAAATTAGTCGGACCTCGGAACGGAGTGACATGCCCGGCCTTCTAAGACTTACCGAAGGGATCGCGATTGTCGCGGAGCCTCGAGCTTGACCTGCGACTCCGGACGGACAAGCGGACCCGTAATTACGGGGCAACGAGGCAGACGGGCGGGGGTGGAGCCGTGTAAGAGAGGATGCCCTTGGCATTGGCAAAACCCAAGTCCGTCCATCCGAGACGATGAAGATGACGAGCGCTACCGCGAGGACTACCACTACGACGGCGATAATACTAGTAATAATAATAATGACGAAGAAAAAAGTGTCAATTTGGCCGAGGGCTTGTGACGGTGGGTCGGGGGAGTAGGTTGATGGGGTTGGGGGAGGGGGGATGCTGGATGGAATTGAAAAGCAACGTGGGGAAGGAAGGGTGGGTCACGCTGTCAAAATGAAGAGCAAAGTCGCTGGGGAATGAAAAAAGCGATTGGCCCAGCTTCGACAATGGGAATCGAGAGAAGCAGAAGACTTGCAGGTTCTCTCTCCTCCTCCTTCTCCTTCAGCTACTCGCTCCCCAACATCTCCTCCTACCCATTTAATTTCCCGTAGGCGCACTGGGAATCGTTTATCCGTTTCTTGGGTCTTGCCTCTCCGGCGGCGGGTCCGGACATCGTCGCGTTTTAGCACCTCGCCACAGCAGCCTAATAAAAAGTCTGGCCGACCTCCCACCCCTCCCCTCCCTTATTTAATGGCGAGTCTCTCCTGATGATGATGAGGAGGAGAGGGAGCAGGAGCAGGAGGAGGAGGAGGAGGAGGAGGAGGAGGAGGAGGAGGCTGCGTCCGCGCGGGCGAAAAGTCCCTGGAGTGGAGAAAAGTGGCGATATCCGGCCGGCTACCGAAATGTTAAAGGATCTCACTCGCGGCACGTACGGCCTATTGACGCTCGGTAGCTTGTTAATGTAATTAAGTGTAATGTCGGCCGGCGATTCTTGCGGCCGAGAGGATCATTCGCGCGCCCAGTGAGAAAAGAAATGCTGTACCTGACTGCGTCCTGAGTGCGGCCGTCGCCGTCGCCGCCGTCGTTCCCGTCCCTCCCGTTCCCCCCGACCATTTTTCTTCCTCCACCTCATCCACCTTCACCACCTCTTCTTCTTCTTCTTCTTCTTCTTCTTCTTCTTCATCTTCTTCTGTAACTTGGGCCATGGCCTCGACTTTCGAGCTCGTTGTTTTGTGTGTACACGTGGGAATGTTTCTGTCGTGCACGGCTATTCGGCCGACTTGGGCTCAACGTGTCTCTGCGTGGGACGAAGGAGTTTTGTACGACTGGCCGCTCGGGCTTTCAAAGTGAATTCATTCTCGTGGATCGCTGAAATTTCCGGCATTGCTTAAAATTTATTCAAACGTCAATCAAACTTTTTATTCTCAACTTATATTCAAACGTAAACGGTACGTGTGTGTGTGTGTGTACGCGCGCGCGCATGTGTGTTTGTGTGTTTACAAGAGGGTGCGAGGCGTGAGGGAGCGAGGCGGAAGGGAATAATATCGTAAACGGTAATGCCAAATCATGGCTGCTTGACTCCTAGCCTTCATTCATATCGCATTAGCGCAGGTGTACATTATCATCCTTAAATACCTTACCCCTTAAATACGTGCATGTGTATGTAGGTATTATAATTGCGCAGGTCGATGTTCTACTTTGGAGCTTCGTTTCTTATTTACAGGACATCTTCCGTATTATCCTGCCTGGCTGCTTGGCTGCTTGGCTGTCTGCCTGCCAGCCAATGTTTGACGTGCCTAATGCACCGAGGATCGTCCGAACGATAAATTGAAGTTCGGCCGTCGAGTAAGTAAGGACGAGGTGCATTCTCCTTCCTTTTGTCAAAGCATCAGCCGTAAGCTGATAATAGTAGCGCGAGATGCCTATCAGACGCGTCAGTTTGTCATCGGATTGGCCGTGGCCGCCACTGCAGTAATAAAGACGGACCTCGTCCTCTCAAAATGAATACACGCGCACCTACCTATTCTGCAGACAGCCGGACGATGGGGGCGGGGCGGGGGGGGGAGATAGTGAGCAATGGGGTTAGGGGAGGGGGTGAGAAAATAAATACGCTAGATCGCGAGATCCGGGAGGAGCTCGAATGAGCCACGGAAACTTTCGGTCCCCGGTCATACTTACCTGGCCGGGATGAGCCGGGATGAGCCGGGATGAGCCGGGGCCTAAAAAAACGTTGCAATATTTATTCAATTGCATTATATGTATATACAGTATATGTCCGGCTAAATACCGAAAAGACATTAAACCCGATAAGCAGGATTCGAGCTGGTAAAAAAGCGCAGCTCCTTACTTTGATTACTTGTAAATTTCAATAAAAATTATGAATCATAAAAGAGACGGCGAGGGAAGAAGATAATTCTGAAAGGAAAGTCGTGGTGGTGTTGAGCGTGGTGGTGTTGGTCGTGGCGGTGGTGGTGGCGGCGGTGGTGGTGGAGGTTGAGGAGGAGGTTGAGGAGGGGGGCGATCGAGGAGGGGAGGGGAGGGTGGGTAGCCAGCCGAGAGTTGAGTATGAAGAAGACGGGGAATAAAAAATTCGCCGGCAGCAGGAAGATCAGTTGTAGGATAGCGTGATTGGGTAATCCGATCGGGCTGGATTCCCCTATGTGAGAAAAAGCTCCACAACGTGCTGAGGCGATCTGACGTAATACGAGGTCGAAAGAAGATCGTACTCCTCCTCCGCAAGGAAGATCGAATTCTCGATGTCTCCGACTTGAGCGAAAAGGAGCGAGCCAAGCGGCACGGCGGGTGGGGCGGGCGGAGGGGATGGAGGGAGATTGCCGGCGCTCACACCGGTTTTGCTCACTCTCGGATTACCATCTGAGGTACTTAAGTACCACTTCGAGCCAAGGATATACACGCAGACTGACGTATAGGTGTAAGTGCTTACACGTAGATAAGGATAAACTGAGCCATTCAGAGAAAGAGAGAGGGGGGAGGGATAGAGGGAGGGAGAGCGCGTGGAAGGATCGATAATTATTAGAGGTGCGATTTGAGTCGATGGGAAATTTTCTAATAACTTTTATTAGAAAATCTGTAGAATATGTCAGTACGTGCGGCAGCTACGTTGATTAGTAGTGGTATTATTTTTATATGCGCTGATAAGGTAAGGAAAACAGAAAGGATCTGCAACGAAGAAGCTGAGAGAGCGAAGATGTGGGTCGGGTGAAGTCGGCCGCCTCTACATATAATTCGTCTATTAACATCTTTAAGGCCGATTACATAATATTGATTCCGGATTAACGTCGTAGCGTTGTTGTTGTTGTTGTTGTTGTTGTTGTTGTTGTTGTTGTTGTGACGATTTATTTGATTCTCTGGAGCCTGTATTGGTAAGCTCGTCATGGCCGGGGTAGAAGTCGATCAAGCAAGGCTACTCGAAGCTGGTAATAATGCAGGATTCGAGAGGAACAATAGCAGCGAGGATAAATAAGGAAGAAAATTAGCTGGTAATTCCTGATCGGAGAGCGCAGGCAGGAAGCCCCGAAACGTCTGAGAGATGAGCCGTAGCTCGAGCTATCCAGAGAAACGTGGATCGACTGCAGAATGTCAGGACGCAAGAGAGAGAGAGAGAGAGAGAGAGAGAGAGAGAGAGAGAGGGCGGGAGGAACGCCAATAAAAAAATACTCCCGTATGGCATCCGAATAAGTTGGGAGCACGTCGTCCGTGAAACGGGCTCGGACGCCGTCCGGGGCGAGAGGGAGGGACGTACCCGCGAATCTCCGCTCGACCTTTATCGGACAATCTTGGACTCGAATCTCCCGTACGCGCGGCTACGACTAATCGATCTTATTTGGCTACTAGGCGGCAATCGATCATTCATGAACGGTAGTCGGGCCGGGAGGCCCGAGCGGTTCGATCGCTTATTTCGATTGGAGCTTGCGGATGGCCCGGCTGTGCACGGACGAGAGCCTCGTAAACAAACGATATCCTCAAGGGTGGCAAGGATCGATCGGCCTTCGATCAATACAAATTGTCGCGTAGGCGGACGGCGCGGCCAATGGCCTTCCCTCCGATCGACTATCGGCAGTGATCGGCAGTGATCGGCAGGGATCATCAGGGTTCGGCAGAGATCGGCAGGGATCATCAGGGTTCGGCAGAGATCGGCAGGGATCGGCAGGGATCGGCAGGGATCGGAAGGGATCGACAGGGATCGATGGGGAACCGGTAACCGCGAGTCCCCTTACATTGACCTCGGCTTACCCTGAGCGATCATCCTCCCTGCCCTCCTTTACCTATCCGGGATCGCAGGAGGCCGTTTAATTCTGCTCGTTCGCGCCTCGTGATGTGCACTAAATCGTTAATTATAATGAGCCAAAAGCTCGTATCGCTCAGCAGCTATTACAAAGCTGTGAATCATTTAAAATCGAGAATAAAGAAATGAGGAAGGGAAGAATGAATTAATATGGGATTATGACGGGTCGTGATGCATCGGCACTACATCCCGCCTCGTGCGTATAATTTTTCACTTTAAATTAGTCGGCCGCGCTAATAGTCGACTTTACGAATGTAAATTCTCATTGGAGTGATAATTCACAGGATTCTGCATTGCCGACATACCGCACACCGCGTTAAGCAGGCAAAAAGTAAACTAACGTGCGTCAGTTCAGGGCGGGGGATTTTTTCATTACTTCCAATGATTGATAATTAGACGCTGTTTCGATAAGCTAGAAAAGTGCGAAAGCGGCGTTACGAGAAGCGACCCGAGCCGAACGAACGACGTTAATCCCCATCTCGTGCACACACACACACACACACGCGCCTCTCATCAGCCGACTGCAATGGAACGTTTCAATGGAAAATAATTTTCAATTCAGATAGTTTTGCCGATGGACTTGTGTATTGGCCTGAATAAGCGTATTAATTAAGATATGACAGTGTCGGTGATAAAGCCGACCTGCCGAGCTTTATCAATAATTGTCATTATAAATAAATAAATAAATAAAAGGAGGAAAAGGCCAAGCGGATAATGGAATACGTCGGACAGGGAAATGAAGGGAAGGTCAGCGGTGTCGCGAAAGCGGGGCTGGGCCACGATAAGCCGGGCATTGTTCCATCTGGGCATTCAACGTGGACGGCTGTCCACATCGAGTCGCGCGTGCATTTTATTCCACACCCCCCCTTTCTCTCTCTCTCCCGAGAGAGAGAGAGAGAGAGAGAGACGTTTGAGGGGACATTCGACAGACATTATTATTTATATAAAACAATAATTCCGTCGCTATGGCTACGCTGCGTAAGGAAGCTGCTCTCGACGCTAATCTTGACGTCGGCATACTCGTTTCATGTCCCCGGTCAGATCTATTGGCCCCCTTCCTTGTAATCATAGGCCGCCCGGGTTTGCTTGAAAAAATCAGCTCCGACTCCAGCAGCCGGTACCTCCTGCTCGGCCAGAAGGTCGACTCCTAAACCTACTAAATAATACGTTTCTCTCTTATCGATTGGGGTAAGACAAGGATATCCAGTCTCTTAATAATTTTCCACGCAAAGAACTTTAATGCCCAAGGATAAATAAATATGATACGGAGCAAACTGATCTAGGAATCCAAGATCCGAAATCTCCCGTAGAAAAGAAATGGTCTTCTTATTCAAGGACTTTTTTCGCTCGGTTAAAAAGTTGTGTTTGCGAACAGCTTAAGTGACGTTGGATAAAGAGGCAAGTAACGAGTAATGTTAAAGGGGCAATAGTGTTTGAGCAGTTTCAGCTCAACCGCTTACGTAATGCTCAGGTGCCATTAAAGTAAATCAAGTTTTTCACCAGTGGAAACTCGTCATAATAAATAATCTTGTCTAGTGGAGGCGCATAGAAAGTAGACAGCAGATAATACATGGAGGCGAGCGCGTGACATAAACCGGAAAAGAAGAAGGAAATGCGATTATGCGCTTATTCGGGAAAGCCGAGGTCGGAAAATATTCTAATGGGCAGGGGATAGGCATGCGAGAAGGAGTTTTATTATTGGCCAATCGGGCCGAACCGATTAAAGAGCAAATAATAATTTCTAAAGCGGAACCACAAACAGAGATAACAATAGCCTATTGAAAGAGAATAAATAGTTAATGAGATGAGGCGTTAGAGTGGGAGAGTAGGGAAGTCGCGGTGCTTTATTGGCGATAGCACAACATATTTGCGCATATTTTAACTGCAGCGGGAGATTACGGGGAGGGAGGCAATAACTTATCGGGGATGGATTAATAAATCTCGACAGCGGCTGCTAAATTGAAAGAGCCGAGGAATCCGCTCTAAAAATATAGACATTACGGCCTCGTGCGGGGTGAGCGGGCCCTGGGCCCTGGTGGTGGCGGTGGTGGCGGTGGTGGCGCCCTCGTTAAAAAATCGGATAATTAAAAGCTCGGCTCGGCAGAGCTCGATTGGAAACTGGGCTCCAAGCGAAAAGGGTCCAACTGAGTCGAGCCCCAGTCTGATTTAAGATCACTGCGAAATGAACGGTCGGGGGTGGGAGAGAAGGGCGGATGTAGCGCGACCGTTCCTCATTAGCCCGGACCACATGGGCGGCGGAGCGCAGCTTCGGCGCTGCATTTTTCCAATGGCAGCCTTTAATTAATTCCCGTCGATGGTGATTTTTCGCGAAAGCCAGGTAGATCCCGTGAGTCCGTCTGCACGGGGTCCGTATGGTTGAGTCGAGGTGGCTGACTGAGTCGAGAGGCGGGCGAGGCGCTCGGGATAGAGCGGCGAAAGCGCAATACCCGTAATTGTAGTCGTATTCCCCGCCGATGACGGAGGGCGGCCCGGGGGAAGAAGAATGTGCAAGATTCACTTGCGAGGCGGTGTTATCTATTTGTCGAGTCGGTCCGTCGGCGGTAAGGGAACACCGGATCGCATATACACATATAGGTATACATAAAAAATGTACGGGTTTCACTTTCGCTCCGAGAAATAGGATTTAGAAAGTCGTAGCTGTGATGGGAATGACGAAAGATGTAGAGAGCCAGAGTGACAGCAATGTTAAAGGATCAAGGGACGAGATTCGTTGGAGGGGGTGGGGCTGGGAGGAATTTTCGCAAGCTGCCCCCGCCTCGGAGATTCCCGGTGGCGCGACATTCCGTTACATCCTGCGCGGCGAGAATGGCCGATCGATCAGAGGCCTGACACTAATTGTGGCAACACGCGTGGCACGATGTGCGCCTTCTCCGAGGGAAAAAAGGTCGCGGGAGATTTATCGCTTATCGGCGCTGATTGGTCGCGCCTCGGCCCTTCCATTATCGGCTATCTCGCCTATCCAATGGAGGACTCGCGCCTCCTGTCCCACCGCGCGCCTCTCTTTATTCCCAACCTAATTAGATAAAGGAGCGGCACCGGCGACACTTTGACTCCCGTTCCCGGATTTATCGCGTCCCATTTCGTTAGGGAGCCGGGTCGTTTGCACCCGTCGTCCCCGCTTCGATCCGTCGATCGAACGGCATTAGCCGGCATCCCCCGGCCCCGCACAGACCCGCCGAGTATGACAATGTTCCCGGCAGACGTCAGACTCGCTCCAGGTAGCTGCACGATGCCCGTAATGGTGATAAAATTACGGGAGAACGAGGGAGACCGGAGCTAATTAGCCCGGAGGGGACGGGGGAGCTCGAGCCCTCTTCAGGGAATACGCCGTGCGCGACGTACGGTCTCCTCTACGGAGAAAAGCCACAGGTGACCGCAAGCCCGCCTCTTTCACGGAACATTGAGCGGAGCTACAAAAATATCGGCGATCTGTAGCTCGTATCAGCTGGATACCGGAGGCTGGATGCTGGAGGCTCGAACGCCGAGATGCCACCGAAATTTCACGACACGCGATAAAAATGAGCCTCGGACGTTTTAACTAATGGCGGGAGGAGCATTTTAGTGATAACGAGAAGTCGAGTCTGTCTCCCGCTCCGAGAATCGAGGATGGGCAACCGGGTACCGAGGAACACCGAGAAGTACCGAGACGTACCGAGGAGCGGGACGCATTCGTACGCGGAGGCGTGAACCGGACGAGTCGACACGCTGCCGTTGTACGAGTACTACGACGCTCATTCTAAATCATCGACTGTCTTACCCGCGGGACTAAATTATTGCCCGCGAGCATACCGATGCAGCTCCCCGGACTTTTTCCGTCCATAATTTTCTCACGCTGATGGATTTATGCGAAAATTGTCTGTCCCCTTCAGCCTCCCCGCCCCTGCGTAAAAACTATTCCCCGCACAGGAACCATTACAAAATATCTCGGCAGACTCCCTCGACTCCCCCGCGCATCTTACTTTTTTTTTCCCCCCTTTCCCGATGCATTTCAGTCCTACCTCTACGTCTCCCTCTCTCGCACATCAAGAGATTATTCGCAAATCTCAAATCGGCACTCTTACTGCCAGAGGAATACCTCCTGCCTTTCCTCGCAATACTCTCTGCTCTCGGCTAATCATCACGGCCAGTCCCCATCCGTACAAATATGAAAATTTCTTATCGCCTCGTTCATTCCTCATCGAACAACTACAAATTCAAATTATATATCAAAGCTCTTTTTAATATTCGAATCGTTTCTTTAAAATATAATACTTTATATTTAATTGTCACGATGAAAGATTTTTCAGATTCGTCAGATTTTGGACAGACATTGGACGTCACGTTCCTAGCGTAAGCCTTTTTTTCCATTTTTTCCCGCGATCCCATCAACTATGTGGAAATCCCAATGGTTACGTGTTAAAACAGCCAAGCTCCGACTTCAGTGCTTTCTAGCGCACTTTAGCTTAGCAATGATCCTTGGGAAATGAGCATTGGGCAGAATCTATATTGAAGGAGAAGGAAAATCAACGCCCCGACAGTCACTGTCCATCCACGCTAAAGATCTATCGATTTTCTTAATAAATAAAAATTTGTCAACTCACGAATAATATGTTTTAGGAAATGGTAAAATTATCGGTAAGTATGACATAAGAAGCAAACGCCCCGAAGACTTGCTCTCGATAAAGTACTTGGCTGGGTAGAATAATTTTCAAAAAAAATTTCATGATTGTACAATTAAAAAAATTACTATTATTAAAAAATACTGGGTATAGTTTGTAGAAAAAAAAAAAAAAAAAAATGATTACGAGTATTGAGCCGAGTGGTGGGGGCGGGGGGAGGTGGGGATAATGCTGTACATTACGGATAAAAAAAGAAGAACGAAGGTCGCTGGGATTGTTACGCGGATGCGAAATAAAGGATTTTCGCATAAGAGGATTGAGAAAGAAAAAAAAAAGAGATGGGGACGGGTGTCCGGGACCCGGGACTCGGGACCCGATAGGATTAGTAAAGGTATCGTAAATATTTGTTGATTTGTAAGATAGTCGCGGCGAGGGGCATAGCCGGTGGCAAAGGAGGGCAAACGAGGGCAGCCGGCTCACTCTCGGAGGCGCAGCCACATTTTTCCGATGCTTTGTAAGCAAAGGGGGACTATTAAGGCCCCTTTGAGCGATCGGAGCTTCATACCCTAATGGAATTCGCAGGTATTTACGAAACGGGTAATTTTTGCGCCTGGACGAGATTCCAGATCGGCAGGGAACTTTCCCGTCGCACTCTTTTCGACCGCTATCATTAATAAAGTTTCTCGCGCGACACTTTTTCGAGACACGCGGGCCCGCGCGCGCGCGCGTGCTCCGTATGTGTGTGCCTCAGTGCCTGAGCGCCCGAGTGCCTGAGTGCCTGAGTGCCGCCACCATAGCTGTGATAAAAAGTCCCACGGACCCGCAGAGACGACGCGGACTGGCGAGAGAGTAACCTTTTTTCCAGGGGCCCTCGAGATGGGGCTCGCGGGCCCATCGAGCCAAAATCCTCCGGGTTTTTTCGGGCCCTCCGAGCCGCATCCGAGTCTTATCAAAGTGTCACTTTTTTTCGTTCCCCTTCCCTCCTTCCACACTCGCTCCCACTCTCTCTCTCTCTCTCTCTCTCTCTCTTTCTCTTTATCTCCCTCTATCTCTCTCTATCTCGCTCTTTCTCTCTCTCTCTCTCTCTCTCTCTCTCTATCTCGATTTAATCCGGGGGACGTGCGCGCGGTCACAAAGGATGAATCGGCGCGCCGACCTCGCGACGAGGAGAGATCAAGGACCCAATTACCGCGTACCGTTACAACGGGTGCCTTTTATATTCGGCCACCCCGAGCGAGCGGCGGCCCTCTTTCGCGGCTTCGCGCCTTTTACGCCGAGCTGCCAAATCGCCCATTAGATTGCACCTTCTCCTCCTCGTCCTCCTCGTTCTCCTCGTCCTCCTTGTCCTCCTCGTCCCCATCGCCTCTCGCCGTCCCTCGCTTGACCGACACTGGCCAACCTTACGCAAACCACTGCTGACCCGCACCTCGATCCTTAAAGCTCTAGCCTTCGTACGTGTTTCAGGTTCCTTGCCTCCTTCGCGAGTTTTCCCTCCTCCCATCCTTCACCTCCCCCATCCCCGCCCCCAGCAGCAGCAGCAGCAGCAGCCGTTTATTCAATCAATCAAAGTATGTATCAGGCTACTTTGGGCCAATTATTAAGCGAGAATTAAAAAAGAGAGCGGGAACAGAGTATTTTAATTTGAAAGATTTCAAGACGAATTCAATTACAATGAGCCCGGGGACGAGCTTAATCTTTTTGAATTCATTATCATGCAGAGATTACAGCTTGAGAATAATTTCAGACGCCGGTCCAGTGCCTTAATCTACACTCCCAGTATAAAATACATCTTGTGTCAATGTACGTTGGGCCCTTAGCAGCTCCCTTGGCCACCTTCCGAAAAAATAACCAGTTACTCGAGAGAGAGAGAGAGAGAGAGAGAGAGAGAGAGAGTGAGAGAGAAGAAATTGAAAATCTCGGCTTGGTATAAGCGGCTGATGCAATAATCTCGAGAGGATGCACCTCGGCGGTGTAATAATCTCATTTACCCGATGGGACGCGTAGAGGATCCCGATGGACCGTCGTAGGACGCGAGAGCCGACCGTACTGACCCGTTGGGGAGAGTGTCCGGGATATGCGATGCCGAGCTGGAATCTCTGAAACGGAGAAGCTGGTATAGGTGGTCGATGGAGAGAAGGAGAGCGAGTGAGAAACACGGAAAAGAGAATCTCCGAGAGAGTTGAGTCATTGCGGCCCCTCAACGATGTATCGCCGTACTTCCTGGCTGCCCTCGACTCTGACCTGTCCATCCCTCCCTCCTCCCTCCCGCCCTCCCGCCCTCCCGCTATCCCCCTCTCTGCCGCTCTCACTCCGTTACGTGCGTATTTGTATAAAGATTTCTGCAGGTGGAGAGAAATCAGATTTTTCATTGTACGGATTATATACTCATTCTCGCGCTATTACGCCTATATTCCTCTTCCACCTCTCACTTTATTTTATTCTCTCTTTATTCCTCAACAAGCATCACATTCTATTCCCAGTTCGGATTTACATCATTAAGTATTGCACAATATGGAATGTACGACATAGGGGCTACTGCAAAGAAAGGAAGAAAAATGTAGCTTTGTTAATATATTTGCGGAGACAAGAAGAAAATAACGGCATCTGTATTGTGTTGTTAATAATGCATGAATCCGTCTGATTAACAAATTCTATGGCTTGAGCGGTTAATTACAATTTATGAATCCCGGCTAATTTTAAGATAATTACCTGCTTATTTATTATGGAGTAAGAGGCTCGAATAACCATATTTTGATAATTAGACTTAGAATGACTGGGGCTCGTGCGCTCCTATATACCACCAAATGATAAAATAACAATGTTAAATAGTTTTTGATTAAATATTGTTGAGTTAAATTTGCATTTACATATACAGGAGTTGGCTCGGGGGGATTTAAGGGCTTGTAGGAGCGATCCTTTTCATAAATATTTAATTTCCACAGTCGATTAAAAATGAAGGAACAGGCTGCCGTTGTATTTTTAAATAAATCATAATGCCGCGTAAAAATGAAAAACATTTTCATAAGCTCTTTAAAAGAAATTGGCAATAATTCGCCTAAGAGCATTAAAGCGGTGATGATTGGCATGGAGGCATAAATGATTCTTCCGGATCCAGGGACGCGTCGGAGAAATTTCCCAAGGAGATTGATGCCCCTCGCGGTATGCCCGATGCACCTAAAAGCTCGTCGGAATAATTGCCGCCGACAGAGATGCAAGTATTATGCAAATGCATAAAATGATAAGTGCTCGGCCTGGAAGGTGGCTGGCCCTACGGGGGGAAAAAAAATCATCATTTCGCATGAGCGCGCGTGCGCGTGCCCCTCGGATTTATGGCTCGGTCTAACGCTCTACCGAGATGGCGCACTCAATCTTATTTATAACGCCATGAAATTTCACTTACTTCCGAGCGCACTATATAATAGGAAGAAGCGCTTTCAGCGAATGCCGGGCGACGGTCTCCCGGGCCCCATAAAAATTTCCTTTTAACGGCCGGCGATCGAACGGAGAGTCAGTCGGTCACGTTCTCGGCCCGGCACTCGTCATACGCCTCGGATCTCCGACGTCGCCATTACCCCCGCGGGGGTGTAAGCAGCTCCTTAATAATAAATACATTATACAATTATACCGGGAGATTTTCTGGGGGTTTTTTCTTCTTCTTCATCTTCTTCTTCTTCGTCATCTTCTTCTTCTTCTTCTTCTTCTTCTTCTTCTTCTTCTTCTTCTTCTTCTTCTTCTTGTCCTTTCTTTTCTTCGAGGAAGCGCGACCATTGGGAGGTAGAAGAAATGAGAAAGAGCCTGGGACTCGGTAATTTTGTCACGTATATGGCCAGTCTGTAATTGCTCCATTAAAGAGACGCGGGTTGCGTTATGAAGTAAAGGAAAAAAGAGGAGGCCACGAAGCTCTTGTGTCTCATATCAGACTTCCGTCCACTATTTACAGTGGAATAAAAACTCTGAAATTTATTGACTTTTTCGAGCGAGTGCTTAAATTAACGAAAAATAAACCTTGTTCCTCGATGACTAATAAAACTTTATCGCTCGGCTTTATCGATAAATTAGCCGGGAGAAAGCGCTTTAAAAACTTTCCGATTTATATTACAATACCCGAGCGATTCACATCGTAAACGTCGCTCGCGTCATTTTCTGAATGTGAATTTCCCTCCAGCCCCCGACCCGTCCCCCTCCGCCATACTCTACTCCAATTATCACAAGCTCCTATCCTGGAATCACCTTGAAGCACAGCCTGACATTTGCAAGCCCGAATTCTTCTTCTTCTTCTACTTCTTTCTTCTTCTTCTTCTTACATTCGATAATATCAATAATATTTGCATTATCTCATTATGTCGCAACTTAAAACATTAATGGCTGAATTATCTTGATTAATAGGCGGGTGAAAAAAAGCACCTGCTTGCCAGAGAGCAGGGACTCGCGATAATAAGAATAGCTGGAGAATAAAATGAAAATTCAATATTCATCGATCAGCTAATTAAATGGTTTTTTCCTCTCGTTTCGCCAATATCTTGGCTCGTTTGTTCAATTCTCCCTCCTCCTATAATAAATCTTTAGATTTTTAATATAATTAATCGATAGATTTTGTTGTTGTTGTTGTTGTTGTTGTTGCTGCTGCTGTTGTTGTCGTTGTCGTTTTTTGCTTAAAAATTCAGAATAAAGATTCGTTTAAGATTTTACAAGGCATTAGATTAAGTTTCATTCGATAATCGAGTAGGCATTATGTATAAGAAATATTACTACAATATCTATTAAAACTTTGCAATAGCTTAGTAAAGTTTATTACAACGTTTAGCGTAGGGTTTTAAGCAAGTCGGTGCGGGTTTTACCGTAAGCTGGGCTTTGATATTTTATTGGACTGGGGCATTAAGGTTTCGATTTATTCAGCAAACGCCTGGGCCGAAAATGAATTATTCGCGGCCAAGGGAATTGTAAATAAAATTACCGGGTAATGAATCAGCGGCTCGTATTATTCTGCCGCTGTATGTATTAAAGATTTTCTGGCTTCCTGGGACATGAGAGAGATTCGGTGGTAAGGCGGGAGGGGCTTGGGGGGGGGCTGACGCGGGACTGAAGTAAGCCAATGAAAGCTAATCTCCCGGGGACGGGGAGTCTCGATGGGATGCGTGGATAGAGGGCCCCGTCGTGGCTCACCTGCAGGAGCTCACTCGGGGAGCTTCTCACGCTCGACGTAAACGCCCGGCCCACGCGAATCTCTCGGGAGCGCGCGATCCGTCTCGATCGATATTCGCGTGAGAGATATCCGCTGCGCTCGTCAGGGCTAAATTAGCAGATGCGTGCTCGAGGGCGGTAGGGGTAGGGGGAGGGCGATGCGGAGTCAGAGAGAGAGAGAGAGAGAGTGAGAGAGAGAGAGTGACAGAGAGAGAGAGAGAGGTCCGAGCGGACGAGAGCCGCGCGTAAATCCTCCCCCGGTGCGCGAGCCCCCCGCCTGCGCACTTACCGGGGCGTAAAACAGCCCCGCGACGTTAATTGCGAGTGGCACGTCACGCGGTGCGCGGATCTCCTTCGTCCTAGGTGTCCGCGATATCCAATCGAGCCAGGAGGTCGAGGTCGCGCCGACGATCCTACCCGCACGACGACCTCGGGGCCTCACCCGAGCGCCGCTACGTCACCGAACTAAGCGACCCCCGACCGCTCGCGGGACATTTTATTCGACCCGACTGTCTCTCTCCCTCTACCTCTACCTCTCCCTCTACCTCTCCCTCTCCCTCACCCTCTCCCTCTCCATCTCCCTCGCGCCCGAGACTTTGATGATCGATTAACGAACCTCAATATGACTCGCCGACTCGCCTTACCCGCGCTCCGGGCGCACTCAAATACGCTCGAATAAAGCCAGTGCTAAGTAATATACGATTTCCCGGCGAGTTAAACGCTCTCCGGCCGGCATCACGAAATATTTGCATAAAATCATCGATTTGTCTTTATTTTAATATAATTCATTTTCATTTACATTTAATTAACACTGAAGCTGCCACTATAAATATTTGTCGACGGTACTCTCTTGCTTTAAACTGAAATCAGGGAAAATCTTACATCCGCAGGACGTACCCTGCCTCCTTCCTCCTCGTCCCCTTTTTTTCTTCGCTT
Source organism: Ceratosolen fusciceps (assembly GCA_018883505.1). Lineage (NCBI taxonomy): Eukaryota > Metazoa > Arthropoda > Insecta > Hymenoptera > Agaonidae > Ceratosolen > Ceratosolen fusciceps. The sequence continues at coordinate 9,554,570 of RCIC01000005.1, forward strand.
ATATATTATTAATTTTTAATTTCTGTTTACACGTCACGGCAATATAATTTTTCAAACTAATTTCCTTATAGCCACAGACGGACGGCTACTTAATACACCCATTCATTCATACATGCATATGTACGTACGTATATACATACATATATTTATCACATGGCTGTCAATAATTTATGAAGCACTCGCGCAAATAATTATAAGCTGCTGCTGTTTTAGATAATATTGATGAAATTTTGCTATTCCTTCGAAATATTCTATATATATGTCGTTGATTAAAATTCCGCGAGAGCTATTTTATCATAGGCTAAAGCTTTTCTAAGCTAAGCATCATACGGGATAAAGAGATCTCTGATAAAACTGAATTCGATCCTGACATTATATCTATAATTTATAACGATTGCTTGAAGTATCCAGTCAAGTTTGGTAAAGTATTTGAAAAAATGACTACATTTTACACTGCAATTTACCTGAAAGTTAACATGGGAAGTGAGTATTTATTACATCACATAATAATGAGACTGGCTCGTATAAAGTAATTAAATATTGTATCACTGAAGTTTATTATTATTATGATTAAGAGAGGCATGGTTTAATATTAATATTTTCGCTTTTAGGTAATGAAAATTCATCGGGAAAGAGCAGTATGTCAAACTCTGCATTAGAATTGTTAATTATAGAGCTTCGGGGAGGAGAATTAATAAATTTTGTCGGCAGCATAAGTAAAAGAAAAAAGAAAAAGGAAAAAAGAAAAAAGAAAAAAAAAGAAGAAATTATTATAATAAATGTGCACGTCGTAGGCGAGACGAGAGTTTTACGCCCCCGATTTTTAATTAAAGGATAAAGAAAGCGACAGGACGGTGCGCTACTCATAAGGAAGTGAGCCCCGGCTTGACATACGCAGTACTTGTAACATTATGTAACAGACTTGTAAGAGTAGTGTACCAGCGAGGGAGGGAGCGGTCGCGAGTGGTGGATGAAAAGGGAACGGGGGGACAGAGTCGCGGACTCGCATTGTGTTAAAGTGAATTTCGTCTGGTAATGAAAGGCTTAGTTAAGGCCGAGGAGCTGATTACAATGAGATTGATAGGTGCAGAATTTATGGCCCGAGAGCGTAATGCCTTGTTGGGCATTCCGAGTACCGACATAACACTTTCTTTCGTTGTTCTACAAGGCGCACCGAACGCGCACCGAACGCGCACCAAACGCCCAGAGCCGGCTGTGTTAATTTTATTATTACCGCGTATAAACTAACGCGCTTATTTACTTAGTCGGCAATCCTGAAATCCGATTCGAATCCAAGGAGGACGAATTATTTAAGCTTCTCGGGGACCGCCGACCGATTTCACCCTAAACGCGCGCGCGCCACCGAGTAACGCACTCTCAGCTTTGCGTGCGCCTGCGTCTGAGAGAGGGTGCTGTGTGTGTGTGTGTGTGTGTGTGTGTGTCAGTGAGCGAGTGAGCGGAGAGGGGGGGAGGGATGAGAGAGAGAGAGAGAGAGAGAGTGGGTGGCTGGGAAGGGGGAGGCTAAGCGAGGCTCATTATACACGCGAATACGTGTACATTAATCGAGCTGCGTGTGGAGCGGATTCAGGAGCCGGCTGGTAAGCACCGAGCCAGGAGGACGGCGAGAATAGCCGAGCGGAGGAGACCTTGACGGCTACGGGGAATCTCGGCCGCCGTTGCCCTCGTAGTTTCCCTCGCGAAGCTAATTTTACTTTTCCAGGACTCGGACTTTTTGACATTTAAAACGGCCGGCGAGTCGAGGCTCCGACTTTCCCCGGTGCCCCGCACCTCTTTTCCTCCGCTTCCGAACCCATTTGCATTCTCGTTATTGCAATTACCCTAACTCCCAGTACATCGGATTCCCCCTCGGTCCTCCATTTTACCTATTTACGCCACGAGTCGCGCTACATTGCTTTTCCCGACTAATCTGGCTCTCCTTTCCGATAATCGAATCATCTAGAGGACTGGGACGTCCGTCACCTCGACCTCTTCCCGAATCTAATATGAACCATTCAACTTGTCGCTACAATGGCAGAGCTCACAAAAGAAGTAAAGACTGGAACTGTCTGGAATAGCTTCCAGTCATCGGTTTCAGCCTGCTCCCGTGCACGTCACATTTCCCGGACAAAAGCGAAACTCGCCCACCCCCTCGCTAACCATAACGGACAATCAAATATAATAACAATAACAATAACAATGACAATAACAATAACAATGATAACGATAATGATAACGATAATGATAACGTTAATAATAACGATAATAATAATAATAATAATGAGATTGAGGGAGCAGGGGAGGTACAAGTGAAATTCTGCAAAAATACATCATTCCGTGGAAAGGAGGAGGATGAGGAGAGGGTGGAGGATAATTCGCTTAGGGGCGGGGTAAGGTCCGAGGAGGAGGAGGAGGAGGAGGAAGAGGGCGAATAATAGGGAGCGGGAAAGAGTCAGAAAAAGGGGGATAAGAAGCCGAGGACCGGGAGTTTGACGAGGCTCGGTTGAAGGGAGAAAAGAAAGCGAGGAAGGAGCAAAGCTGCGCAATGGCCTCGAGCATCAGCATCAGCATCAGCAGCAGCAGCAGCAGCAGCAGCAGTAGAAGCAGCAGCAGTGGCAACAGCAACGGTGGCAACGGCAAAAAAGTTAATGAAATAATATCAATGCCGGGCGCGTATCGCGTTCGCGTGGTCGTACAAAGTTGCGTCCGATCCCGGGCCCAATCAGCCCCTCTGCCACCCGATCCTGGGGAAAGAGCCGCTCTAAACGTCTCCGACTTATCGCGTGCATCGAGCGCTCCCCCTCCCCCCAAACCCCATCCCCACTCCTTTCGCGCCTCTACCCGCCCTAGACCACCTCAACGACGAGCTCGCTTCAACGAATCCTACGGCTCGGCTAAGAATATTTTTCTGCTTTTTCTAAAGCCCTTCGGTCCCGCTAATCGCCCGCGCTCAATTTACTACCGGATTCAGCAATAATTTCGATATCCCCGCGAGCATCCGGTCCATCATTGCCATTAATAGTTCAACGTAAACGATACGTCAATCGCCAGGGGTCAGCAAGAAGCACCTAGAGCGTGAGAATCTTTACTCCACGGGCTTACGGAGGGTGAGACGTGATTTAAAGGCAATAATAAACCCGATCGAATCACCCCCCCCCTACCTTCGGCTCATTTAAATATCATAATACGGGCGACTCGTTTAAATATCGAACGGACCGTTTCATTGATCGACGTAGAAAGGGTAAAAAGAGGAGTGAGAAGCGTTTTGGCTCCGAATCGTCGTCGGCCAGTTGAATTTTTAATGCCGTCAGCGGGCGCGAATTTCCCTCCCCTCCATTTGTTCCTGGAATCGCTGGCGATTGTTCTAGTTTTTTGTTCATTACGTAACCTCCATAACCTGCCCCGCCCTCATTGTTGTTTTGTATTTAAATGAGACAAGTCGAATATGAAAGAGGGTTCCGGATCCGTAGGGTAAACTGGCTACTTTGTACCCGTCCACTATCTAGTAGTAATACTACTACTACTACTACTACCACCACTACTACTGCTACTGCTACCGCTACTGCTACTACTACTACTATTACTACTGATACTACTACTACTCACTACTACTACTGATACCACTACTACTCACTACTACTACTGATACCACTACTACTCACTACTACTACTACTACTACTACTACTACTACTACTACTACTACTACTACTACTACTACTACTACTACTACTACTACTACGTTACTATTACTCCTCTTCCTAATGCTCGGCCTAATGAATATTAGATGCCATTACATACCACACCATTGCTCCCGCCCGATCTCCCTCTCACTCTCTCTCTCTCTCTCTCTCTCACTCACTCTTTTGCTTTATTATTGCACTCAGCGTTGGAGCGAAAGAAGCCGATTGCCTTTGACTCTTAAGTGAGATTAATGAATTGATGCAAAGTTTCAAGAGATACAGGCTTACCATGGGCTCGACTATGCTCTGAGTAATGTAATTAAATTGAATCAAATGCAATTTAATCTATTTATATTCTAACGAATGGATGCTATGCACTTAAGTGCTTTAATTCACCTGTTATTTAATCATCTCGATTCCTGCCTAAGTTCCTAAGTAGCCTTCCTTCATTCCGACTTAGAATCTACTCGCTTGCGTCGTTCGGCATTTACTTCTCAAGACGTTGTCTTCGATCGCAGGGGAAAAAGAGGGGAAAAAAGAAAGAAAAGAGAAAGAAAATAAGAGAGAGCGGGAGAGAGAGAGAAGAACGATAATCAAATGATCGATCTATATACATTCGAATCTTAATATAATCTTAATTACTAAGCATTAAAGCACTAATGATCTCTATTTAAAAGATTTTTAATATTAATTTAACAAGATCTACTTACGATAAGAATCCACGCTGATTAATCGTCATTTACATCTGAAATTGTAAATCGCTTAATATTTATGGGCGCTACAGCTCGAATATAGCTTGTCCGTACCATTAAGTCAATAAAGATGCATTTTGTAAGTTACGACTTTTGTATATTGCCGACCGTTAACTTACTAAATCTTAAATTAAAGCTGAGGTCGGGGGGTGGGGTGGGGATGGGGGTCGGTGGGGGGCATTATTTTATAAAATTTGAAAAGCTTTAAACCAGTTTTTACGCACCGGCAGCTTTAGGGAATTCGGCCTGCAAGTGCTCGGGTTCCGGGTACGTGCTCTCGGTGCACCTAACAGAGGCAATGATTTTCGCCTTCCTCGCTCGGGTCGTCCTAGTCGTAGATAAGTACGCTGCCGGCAGTACGGATAACAGTGCGCCTTGCGCGGCCTTTGTAAAATGGCCGACAAAAATGACGATATCGCATGACCGGAATCAATATGAGCGCGATCGCTTCGAGATGAGAGAAAGAGAGAGAGGTAATTTGGCTAAAGGGAGCCGCTTTGAGGACGGCGCGCCTAAATATCCAACGAAGCATAAAATCATAGGAGCTCGATCGAATTAAAGCCCCTAATACGATAAAGGTAAATAATTCTAATAATTCAATTAGCCGGGGCTGCTGGGCACGGCTCGTCCAGCTAACGGCTGAATCGTTACAGAAGCGACGGGTGGGAGCTCGGCTGGATGGGGTCAGGTGGAGAGGGACAGGAGGAACCGCCTTATCAAGCCGATGATCTGGCCGCGAAAGGTACCGCCCGACTTCCTACGGTAGAGGCGCGTCTCCCTCGTCGAGGTGCCGCTACGCGCCCGCGAAAACTCGCCTGGAAACGGAAAAGCGCGGCTCGCTCGGCTTGATTTACCGGCTCTCGAACATTCTTTATGGAGTTATGCGAAGCGCGCGGCCGGCAATTTTGGATTTTTCGCCAAGAGTCGGCGTTGATTTTAAGCTACGGGGCTTGGGTTAGGGAGAGCGGGGCTGGGGGGAGGGGGGCTCGGTAGCAGATTAAATAATTACGAAGTAGGTGCTTAGGGGCTGGGACTGTTCGGACGATGCCTCGGGATATCAATGCCTTTTACGGCTTCCTAAATAACGAGCCGGAATGGCTTATGGAGGCTCGGTAGGCACAGCTTAATCGAATCAAATGTTTCTTAATTATCCATAATCCATTAAATTAACTCGTTGTATATTTTTCGACGCTGCTCATACGCTCGGCCGTATTCCTGAAACATTCAAAGCTCTTAATCGATTTATTTCTATTAGAAATATTTTATTCGATTTGAGCATTCCTCGTCTTCCGACCGAGCAGCATCCCTCCGCTCGCTTCAAATACACGCACTTTCATTTCATTAGGGATAAACGTCGTCAGATCTATTAGCTTAGAAAAGGATCGAGGATCGAGTAACCGAATCGAGGTTTGCGGAACCGCGGAAACTCGGCTTTCCTAAGCCGTTTAGCAACCGTAAGCGATCGATGGCCTTTATTCGGTAAGAAATAAAAGGCTCGAGGCTTACTACGACGACTCTATGCACATACGATATTGCGGTGGTAGGATGGGCGAGGCCGGTAGGGGGTAGGGTCAGTTGGGGGGGGGGGAGCTTAATAAATGTGATTTACGTAGCTAATGGCATTGAGAGCGGTAGGAATATTTTTTTCGCGTTAAAGTATTGTAAAGTATTTAATATTGTTTTGTATTATATTGTATTGTCCAGTCGGAGTGAAAGCCGAGCCGATACAAATCTTTTCCCATTATTTTAACGACGTGTGCGCTGTTATTAAATCCATTCTGGGCATTGCATTGAATGTGCATTGGAAATGAAATCATAATGAGATCGAAAGCCTAAATTCCGTGGGGATGTCGATGTGAGGAATGAAGAGCGAGTCGTGGCAACGCTAGTAGAATCGTTGCTTACGGTGATCGGTAAATTGGGAGTAAGGAAGCGGATGGGCCCACTTCCGCGAAGCATTACAGGGGGTAGGGTGTATGGGGTAGGTGGTAGGGGGTAGGGGGTAGGGAGGACGCTAGAAGGGCTAGGCGCGGCTCCGCTCTCGGAGGGAGTCGCAGTCGTAACGAAGTATCGGGTGGAGGAAAAGCGGGAGGAAGAGCGCTCGTTAAAGGTGAAATAATCTTGGCGATCGGTGGAATGGACATTGTCGATGGGCCGGAGGGAGTCGAGGGACAATTACGGGGTAATTCCGGGAGTACGGAATCCGGCATCGGGCGTAGTCGCGATTGGGACAGCGAGCTGGGGAAGAGTAGGTGGGGTTCGGACAAGGGGAAGATGGGTGTAAAGGGTCCTTTCGGGGAAGGCTGTCAGGTAAGGTCGACTATTTCCGTAGAGGAGCAAGACGACGGAGGTGGGGACGGGGTCGGTTAAAGGCCCGGCGCGTGGAGGGGCCCAGCTCCGATCGGAGCGCGCTCCCTTTAATCAGCCCGGCCAATATGCGCAGAGGGCCGGAGATAATAGCGTTGGTAGAGTCATTCAATAAGTGCCGCCGTCCCGGAGAAGAGAAGGCCTGCCTCCTTACATTCGAGCGTCGCCATTAGCCGCGGACGCGCGAAAACAATCGGCCGCTGCTCCCGTTTGTACATAAGAAAATAGCCCCGAGGAGGTGGTGGCTGACGCCGTAGCCGCTCTCGTGGAGAGGAGCACGGTGGAGCCGGCGAGAGGAATCTCTGTCTCGCTCGCGCATAAATCCGCCTTTAATCGAGGCGAAGGCAAAGACGAAGGCAAAGACGAAGGCGAAGGCGAAGGCGATGGGCGATGGCGAAGGCGAAGGCGAAGGCGATGGGCGATGGCGAAGGCGAAGGCGAAGGCGAAGGCGAAGGCGAAGACGAAGGCGAAGGCGAAGCCGAGCGGGAGCCGCGCGCTCGGCGCCCAACGACGGACGATCTATCTCTCATTAGGTTTTTAAAAGCCGGACGCGCGCCATAAATATCGCCGGGGACGCTAATTCGTGGGCCGCGCCTTTTACAGGCTCCCCTCGCGCCGAGAAAGACGGGAGCCGCGCGCGAACGAGGAAGGATACAGAGAGAGAGAGAGGGGGGGGGGAGAGAGAGAGGAAAAAAGGGAATAGCGCGAGCTAAAGAATGAGAGAGAAGGATAGGAGATGCGCGTAGCCCAGGTATTAATACGATTCCTTGCGGTACAATTTTTCCTTTTTACCATCCACCTTGTTTTATCCTTTTATTTCGTCCGGGACCCCTTATTTACCACCCGACCCCGCATCGCCCCACCGGCTCGCGCACCGCCGCGCACTCCCCTCGATTCGTTGACGCTTATTTTTGCTCGGCTTTCGTGCATTGCCGCAATAAACCCGCAGATACTTTGTGCCGCATTGTCTACACCTTCAAACGCTCGTCCTTGTTTTTAGACGATTTTTACCGATTTACCTTCCTCCCGCCGTACTCGCGCGCTCATTCTCCCTCCACCCCGACTCTCTGTCTCCGTCTCTATCTCCGTGTCTCTGTCTACGTCTCTGTCTCTGTCTCTGATCACCACCGAGTCCCGATCGAAGCCACTCGATACGAACTTTAACGACTTATTACTTGCACAGAGGAATAACAATCCTGTCTCCACTCTGTAAGGGCCTTTCTTTATCTATGACCTCCTGACCTCCGGAATATTATCCTCAAGATTAACAATAACTTGCACTAATAATTCTCTCCTGCATCCGGAATTACACGAACTTTGCAACCGATCTTCATAATTATAATTAATTACTACGAAAATTTTCTAAGAGATAAGCAGCGTAGCCTTTAAATGGATGAAGAAATTAATTTTTTCACGTACCGAGCGCTACGTGCTAATGGAGATGGATATAGATCATCGCGAATATGACGTCACTCGTTATTGGACCCCGACAAATCGATCCTCCCCCTCCCCCTCCCCCTCACCCGCACCCGCACCCGCACCCGACCGCGCCAAGTCCGAAACGTAACGGGTTCGACTCGGCGTTACTCGAGCGATATCTCACGCGATCCATGAGATAGAAATTGAAGGGCCGCGCGGTATTAGAGGTGGGGAGGAGTGCGATCCATGGCGAGCTCCGGATGCGCATTACACATCCTCCGACGTGCGCAATAAACCTGTTGGATTTCTGCGGATGCGCTGCTACAATCGCGCCCACCCGAATACTAAGCCCAATGGCATTATCGTAAGTATCATTGTGTGGGTAGAAAGAACAAATATTGAGATTATTATCGAAATTGCCAAGCTCCTTTTCCCTTTCTTTTAGCCTATCTCTTTTTTGTTTATTCTCCTCCTCCTCCTCCTCCTCCTGCTTCTACTTCTTCTTCTTCTTCTTCATTCCTTTTTTGTTTGTTCGTTCGTTCGTTCGTTCGTATTTGTTTCGGACTCGCGGTTCGGACGGTCTTGGGTTGCGCCGGTACTCGGCGTATCGAGCGTAGATCCACTTTTCGGGCGTAATTATACGATTTATTAGAGGCGAAATAGAGGTAACCCCCTGCCGTTATTACCAAAGTACGATAAATTATTATTGGATCGGGATAATGAGTGCTCGGCTACGGGGAGTGCAAATTAAATTTAATTTGTGCGAATCATGCTACGTAGCTATTTGAGCACTTAAAAATTTATTTTTCCGATAAGAAACTTTATACTCTCCAACTTATGTATTTCAACATTGTTAGGGCATTAAAGTGATTTTCAAACCATACTTTGATTTAAAGCTACATCAAAATCATAGTTTAGCTATTAAAACTGTATTTAATTGAAACTACGAATAATATTGAAAATAACCTGCAATACTAGATACGCCCTAAGTACGAGCACCACTACCATCTGATGGACCACTTTAATTAACAATTAATAATAATGGCCGCACAAATTCAACTTATTACAATGGGTATTATATAGCATTGCCTGTATGTGCGCGTACATAATATTACAGAACAGTTAAATAATAAATACGAGCGCAAGTGATTTATCAAATAATTTTATGCAACGTACCCCTCAGCGCGGAAAGCAATAAACGCTATTGCAACTTCAAATGAAAAAGGCTTTCACCTTAATTAAATATAGATTAGGGCAAGTATTTTGCAATAATTTCTGCGCTACGAACTAAAAGTACTGATTTTTAACATAATTCCCTCGTATGTTAAACACGAGTATAGTAATTGTGAAGAGTCGGCACATTCTTTAGTTATAAATTATTATACATAGCATGTATTTGGCTTAATGCCTTGATTTAATTTCCTAATTAGTATTAAATGCAAAATTATAAAGTTTCGACACGGTTTAACAAATTCCTTTTTATGTAATTTTAATGCAGTGGAAATAAGTTTACAATTAGCTTTGAAATTAACTGAAGAAAATTCATACTATTTATCCTCCATGTAAATGATCATTCGTGTAATTAATATATATATATATATATAATTACATAAGCTTCGTTTAGGCATTAAGTATAAAAATTTTATTTATCGCTGACCAAAATCAGTAGCTTCTTAGTTCACATAGAACATGGTAATTTAAACTCCATGACTTGGGAATTAATTTTATTTTATTTTCCACTTATTATATATTTATAGAATTTCTATAGCCTTTTGTTTTTTCTTCGAATTCTCAAGAAGCATAAAATAAATAGTTGTGGTACATTATAAAGAGCATCTTGACCCGCGATTTTGAAAGTCATAAGAACAAGGTCAGGTTTATTATGGCGAGGGAAAACGATTAATTTATTATTCGCTTTAACACAGGCGAATACACGCTATTAAAATCCACTTTTTTTATTATACCCTGCAATATACATCAGATTTTTAGGTCGATGTTAATTATCTTCATTAGTACATTCGAATTATTTCATTTCAGCAGGTACAGTAATTCTCTAACTTGTTATAACATGTAGGTTGCATAAACAAAACAAAACAAAAAAAAAACAAATAAAAACAACAAAACAAAAAAAATACGTTCATACAGTGCGCATGGGAATATAAATATTTTTTTCTTATTATAAATGTCGCGTTTGCCAGATTATTGAATTAACTATACACATATTTACATTTCAGAATTGTCTATTATACAAATACATTTTATTAATAAATTTTATAAAATCCTTTAATATACATAATTCTTATAATGTTTTTGATGTAAGATCACGTGATAATGAAAATTATTATTTTATCGCTAATTTAAATATACACAACGTATGGGACAATGAAATTGATGAAATTTAGACAATTATTAAAGTGAAAGAGCCATTGCCAAAACTATTATTATGAATATCGCTGTAAATTTAACACTGTATATTGTAGCCGTTGTGTAGGTGATTGGTCCCGAACTAACATTTTAAAGCTTAAGCAGGTTTCTGCTCGGTTTATGGCTGATCAGAAGGTTGTAGTAAGTTACAGGTGAAATAAAAAATTCTTTCCGGTTTCTCATTACCTAAGAGTAGGGCGTGTAAGTTTTTACAGGTTTCTTTTAACAATAAGTAATAAATAAGAAATAAATTAAAGAATGTTTAATTGTTAAATGTAAATTTATATAAAAGTACATACATATATGTTTATTCTAAATAATAATAATAATAATTATTAGAAAAATGCAAAAATATGTAAAAGATTGAAAATATAAAAAATCAGAAAGCTTCGTACTTATACTTAACTGTAATATTGCAATTAATTACATACGTTATTACAGAAGCTATATTCTATAGAAACATTTTAAATTAAAAATGGAATGATGAGTTAAAATATTAATATTGATATTAAACTGCACTAATAATTGTAAGAGCATGCACTAATAACATTACATAGCATTTCTACTGGGAGAGTGCACACATAGAATACGAGATTTCAACCTTTATAAGAGGCTAATGTAATCTAATCTCAGGATATACGATACTCTGTAAGCATTTCAATCTGAGTCATTAAAAGATCAAAAAGAATATATATATGAATACATACGTATACAAGCTTCATTATTCAAAAACAAAGAAACTTTTAAAAATTTAATTAGAAACCTTAAACATCTATATACATTTAAATTTATTTATAAATTTGGTTGAATAAAGGAAGGAATAAGCAAATGTAATAATGAATCAATTTATTTAAATTTTCAATGTTTAAGACCATTAGTTCATATTTTCTAACAATATGTTATTGTTTAGAATTTTTCTTGCGCAAACTTCTTTCACAAAGCATAATTGGAAAAAAGCATTCTGCACTTGCCTATTAGTTATTTTGAAAAAATGTTAAGTAAGCTTTCGCTAAAAATTTAATTGAATAAATACATCATTTGATAATTGGCCATTTAATATATTAATGTTAATAAACTGAATACATTTTATACCGTTATGCATTACATTACGATTAAATATTACGGTCAAAATTAAAACGAAAAAAAAACAACTAAAGTTTATTATTGCATTTTGTTTCTTATTGTATTATAATTTATATTATCCATTATTAATTAAAAAAGGATTAGTTAAAGTAGATACGTATATCTAGAGCCAATAAGTATTTGCAATCGCAACTAATAATACACGATCTCAAGTACAGATCGCTAAATTTAATTGAATAGCATTTAGATACGGAACATTTATATGAGAGCAGCTCTAGTTCAATAATAAATTGAAATAAGAAGCAAAAGCGCGGACTTGAAATATTTTTCAATTATAAATTTCTTTTTAAATGTTTTTGTAAGAAAATCAGTAATATTTATGATTGTATGTCGGGCGCAATGGGCTACGTAATTACAAATGTTCACACGTAGTTGTGCACATTCCAGCACAATTTTTACTTGTCTAAAAAGAAAAGCAAATGTGCTGCAACAATAAAAAATTTTTGGAAATGAAAAGTATAATTACGGGAAAGGGGGAAGAAGCTGTTTTTCAATAACGAAGAATCCTTGTCGCTTTAATTGGTGTAAATACATTGAAAGGTGTGATGCTGTATTTTCACGTACTTGAGACAAAATCCTATCGCTGCGAGTAAAATGAAAGAAAACTTAAATAAATAAATAAATAAATTCAGATGTATAATAAAGGTGCATAAATGATGAATGTAGTGCTTTGGTACATCGAATCGCGCTTACGCATAAGCTGCGTCGAACGATAAGACGAAACGAAGTGCGCGTATAAAAATAACAAAAGGTATTATAATAATAATAATAATAATAATAAGAAGAAGAAGAAGAAGAAGAAGAAGAACGAGGATGAGGAGGGGGAGGAGGCTTATCCGCACTTCTGAACTCCAAAAGATTAATCAGTACACATTAGGTTGAAGCAGATGATCTTAGTGATCGAACAAGCATTAAATCTACAATTTTAAATCTATACTTTAATGCGCTCGGCAATAAAAAGTCATCGGTGCGAGGCTCGAACCCGAAAGCGCAAAAGGACGTAAAAGCCTCAAGGAAAAATACGACTCGCGGCTCGAACCCACCTACGTGCTACCGATGCCCACGTGGAGAGAGGGAGAGAGAGAGAGAGAGAGAGAGAAGAGAGAAAGAGGGGGAGCCGAGCTCTCATTTTACAGCCCTGCGCTAAGAATCTCGAGTTAAGTGCATTTTCTAGGCCCTCCGCCACCTCCTCCTACGATAATAAAGACTCGGAGGATCAATTTCGCGCATACACCTGTCGAGATAATGTGCGGCCGTTGTGTGGGAGCGTCCGTGAGCATCCGTGGGTGGCGAGGAGGCGGTGAAGTGGGTGGAGGAGAGGGTGATGGAAGGATGCCGAAAATAGGCGCCGAAGAGAGAGAGAGAGAGAGAGAGGGAGAGAGAGAGACGTGTCGTCGTCGAGCGCAATTTCCGGGAATGCGCTTAGCCGTCGATCGTAAAAGCCGCGCGTGTGCTCGTAACCGCGTATTGACAGGGACCTGAATTACGCGTAATTACGAGCGACAAGGGCCGTAAACATCGTCGCGCGCTCCCGCGATTTTTCATTCACCGGATTTTCATTGAGCGCCGAAGAAACTAACTCCCTGCCTCGTAATAACGGTACTCAGGCTCGATGACAGCGCCATCTTTTTCCCTGGATTTTTTTTTTTTTTTTTTTTTTACACCGCACCAGGTATACGAGGTCAGTCGTTATTACGAATGAGACGCGAAGGTGACGACTCGCCGCTTATCGCGGATTACTATCCTTCTCGCCCTTTCCACGTTAATTCTCCTTTACGAGCTGATTATTCTCCCTATCGGCATTTATTTATTATTCAGATTATTAGGATTATTAGGATTATTAGGATTATTGGGCTTATTAGGATTATTAGGATTATTATTAGCATTAAATGGTAAAAGCGGTGCTGTAAATCCGACTTGCCTACTTCATCCTTGAGAACTCCGACTTATTTATTACGAAATAATAGAAAAACTCGATTTTCCAACTAGATGCTTTTTCTGCAAGAAGTGAAAAGGATTTAAAAGGCTCGTTCAATTATTTTGACAGAGCTAACACGATATTTGAAGCATATCTAATAATACTAATAATAGCGTTTTAAAGGCATTAAATCGTAGATTATTGTCCTGAGCGGCGCGTGATAGGCATTTGAATCTCATCTCCCCCGTAGATGTATAGTCAATGAATCGATAAGCATGTAATAGAAGATCCCTCAATAGACTTAATACCAGTATGCTAATTGGGTTAAAAATAATATGAAATGAGATGGCAGTAGCTTTCGATTCGAAGGTGTCAATTACTTATACGAAAATTCTCCTGTATATGCATTTCAGGAACTGAAATGTATAACAACAAATCGCGTGATTGATTATATATTTGTATGAATATGTCATTGCGTATCTGAAATCACCAAGAAGCATTAAGGGATCTATTAAAAAGCTATAAAGCGATGCAGATTATTCTTCTATATGTAAAGGATGGATGGGAATAACTTGTTGCGCCCTGTTTCCGATCGAATGTTTTGCGAATACGTGTTGTATTCGCAATTGTATTACGCTGCCGAGCATAATAAGTTAAAGTTACGCTCGAGGAACGTGATTGAAGATTCGTAATAAAAAATCGAATGGCCTTGGAGCATTTATACAAAATTAATTAAATCGTCGTGATGCAGTGGGTTGCTTTATATGGGGAAGCCAAAGGATTCAATATCAAGTACCGAAAGTCCGAGTATCGGTAAATAAAAAGTTAATGTACCAATTGGTCAGACGAGAGGGATTTATTTAAATAAAAAAGGTCCAGTGCACTCGATTTAAACGAGGAAGATGAAGGAGGAGGAGGAGGAGGAGGAGGACGACGAGGATAAATAATAAAAGTGCGAATAAGATATCAAAAGAAAAGAAAATGGACATAATAAAGCGGGAGGTAATACGCTCAATTACGGGGCCCAATAAATAACGGCTGGCCCTTAAATCGCGAGAGATGCCTATGATAAGGAAGTATAGCCGGCTGCAAGGCTGAATAAGGCCGGCTCGAGCTGATTTTTCTGTAATTTTCCTGAATCCCTCAGAGTCCAGTAAAAAAGCGCCGTTAAATGGATACGGGGCCGATAATTCACTGGGGAAAGGAACGGAGGGTTAAGGGGGGGGGAGTAGGGATGATGATAATAAATAAAAAGGGGGAACCCTCGGTGGAGTCCACGGCCCCTCGCCTCTTATCGGGATCCGACCCGGGGCATTGTACTCGACGACGACCCGAAAGATCCTCGGCAGCGCTTGGCGATCCGGCTCCTGGAGCTTGTCCACGTTTGGGGTGTCCGCGTCGAGCTTACGTTTTAGGAATCGAAGATGAGGTCGAGCCGGTGCTTTATGACCATAATTACTTGGTAATGAGCAGGGACATTTTTACGCAGACGGCTGAGAGCATTAATTCTATTAAAATTTTCAATGCTCACGTGTTAAACTATCATTAAATGGACTTTTACGCTATTGGCTGTCATTAATCATCGGACATTTTTTAGAAAGCCTTAATTTACCAATACGTCATGCATGAAATTGCTTACAAATGTTGCTTGTATGCAGTTCTCTCTCTTTCTCTCTCTCTCTGTCTCTCCCCGTGCGAGAATTACACTTGACTTCTACTTATAACTCATGACATTCAAAAATAAATCTGATAATAAAAAGTAGAGGCGATCCCAGTTTTTGAAACGATCCGCAGCGTTGGACTCTGGAACAGGAGCCTTCGATTCGATCAAACTAATTGTAATGGCGTTGTTAGTTAGTGGCCAAATTATCCCTCCATTAGAGGCCTAACAAGCCTTACCCTTAATATCACTGTACCCTCGCAATATACCGCGAAACGTCGTACGAAGTCATATAAATAGCTAAAGGAACGATCTGTCGTTTTCTAATAAATTTATTTTTATAATTATTATGCCGAAGCTCGTAATAAAGCTTATTTACACGTGTTGGGGACGAATTGTAAAGAATCACGACAACTGTTAATAATTGTACATTGGAATGATTGAATTATAAAATAGGAAATAAATACAAACTCATAAATATCGTAATAATGATATTGAGAGCGCCGCTTGAATTATCCAATGCATAATTTAATACGAGAGCCGATTATCCTGGCCTGCCATTCTTCGATCTTGATTGAAATCACGTGATCGAGAACTAAGAAAAGCAGCGCTTAAATAATAGCAATGCTAATTAAAGCTAATTAAATTTTTCCCTGGCTCTGTATTGATAAAATCCAGGCCCTAACGCTATTGATAAGCCTCGATTCGTACTCGATTACACTGCCTTTCCATATGAATTATATTACAAATAAATAATTAATCACGAAATGTATTAATTGTTGCTGGAGTAACAAAATCTTGTACTAATTACGTTTAAGGAATTGAGATTAAATAAAGCTTGGAAAGGATAGACTAGACTTTGATCGGTAAGATATTATCGTTATTACGCGTGTTTGTTTCTATGTATGTATGTATGTATGTATGTTTGTTTGTTTAAAAAATTTAATCGTAATTACTTGTAATATTTTAATGGCGATTAATAAGGTGCGTGAGCCGTTCGAGGTATCGAATGCATTCTCGCTCCGATAAAGGCTGCGATAGAGTCCTAAAGGCATTTGTTGTAATAATGCATGGGTAGGTGGGGGCGAAAGGGGGAGGAGGAAGCTAATTTCCAGGCCTAATGAGCGGCGCAATACGAATCCGTGCGGAGTGGGCGAAGTCACGAGGTGGAAAAAATCTCCGGTTCCGATTGCCGGCAATAAAAATCGCGCGTCGACTCCACGAGTGACAAAGTGGCGCGCGGGTGGGGACGAGGGGACGGCGGTGGCGGGGGACGGGGTACGGCGGAGGCGGAGGCGGAGGCGGAGGCGGAGGCGGAGGCGGGTGGGGTGGGATATTGGTTAAAAGCATAGCCAGTAGGAATTTACGGAGCGATCGTAAAACTCGTAGGGACAAGAGTCGACGGGCGACAACGTAGCCGACGATGGGGTGCGGGGGCGCTCGTAGTTTTATGAGATTAATTAATTCGAGCGATCGCTGCCCCGAGGCTCTCTTCTCCTACCCCCCCCCACCTCCTCCATATTGCCCCCGTCGCCCCGCTTGATCGACATACTCGCTGGCCGCGCACGCTTCCACGTAGCCGACCGCGGCCCCGCAGCATCGGCGGCGGCACCAGCGAGTAGCAGCGGAATCTTTCCATCCCATAATTTGCCGGCGCTGCACGTGAAAATCTTTAAATTATTGGCCACTTAAGGAAATTGATAGCGGCCGAGATGAAAGGGACGTAGCCAGCCTCTATTACGTTATGATTAGTACGTGCTTTATATTTGCTAAGATATCTAGAAAAATGGCTGGATTCGCGATTTCAGTTCATCCATCGGTGATGCCCACAACGTCCATTAAGAAAAACTGCCCGGCTCTCTTTAATAAATCCAAGGGGAGCAAATAAAAAGCCCAAGTAATATGCAATAATAAATTCAGAATAATTGAATATAATTTTCCGGGCGCATTCTTCGGTACCGCTACGTAGATTCGTTGAATTTAAAAAGATCGGGAAAGCAGTAGTGTTAGCGCAAGGTCATAAGAAACCTACCGAGCAGATTAGCTTACGTAGAGACGGCGAGCTATCGGGGAACTCGCAAACGTCAATAATGGAGTATGCTCGGGAAACACGGGTTTCCTCGCGCGAAAAGCGACGAGACCTCGGCGAAAAGTATGGCCGGCCGCGATAATGATTAACAGTCATAATGTAAGGCTTATTTCGTAACGAACTCCAAGTTAAGGAGACAGCGAGGGGACATTTTTCCCTTTTCGTCGCTACTTCTCTTCATACTTAACTTGATTGTCGCTTCGTTTTATCAATCGCCCAATCGATCGTTAAATGTACTAAACGCGAAATGTACGATCGCTTGGCCAAGCTCATTCCTTCCCAATGTATTTCTCAGATTAAGTTAATTTCTCACAATGACTCACGAAAGCATTGACGTTTCTTCATAATTACGAGCCATTACGAATCGATAGCTTTCGGAATTTATTAAAAAAGATCTAGACTTTGGCACAGAGGCGTATTATAGCCGCGGGCCTACTCTGCGCTCCCCAGATAATAGTACCCGATAACGCCGTCATAAAAATTTCCTATATTTACTTCTCAGCTATTCGAAAGTAATGTGCGCAATGGCTTGATGAATAAGTTTTAATGAAATAATTGAAAGGGGCTGTATGTTTATTATGGGCGTGCACGAATGTACCGTAAGCTTTCGATTCCAAGAAATTGTGCGCGCACGTACGTACTTACGAGAGGATTACGAGCACTTTGACACCATACGCGCGCGCGCGCGCGCACAGCCATACCTTTACTGTTATAATAATATTACATTTTAAATATTTTGCATAGAAGAACTTAAACTGCTTTGCATTATTATTTTTGCTGATAAAATACGCGCGTAAGTGCATCTATTTTTATGTTACATAAAGTTTTAGGAACAGTTTCATTATTATAAATTATTGTAAAAAGAATTGCATAAAAATCTTCGATATTCAAAAAGAGATTAAAATACAGTTCTTAGCTATATTAGTATATTACAAATATAAAACTAAGTACGCATACTACCGTATCCCAAGATAAGCTAGAATAATAATTATTTCAATTCTAATTTTTAAATTCTTATTACAGCCCGTAAAAAAAAAATTACTGCAAATATTCTCATGTATGGGCAATAACTTATTCCTCTAATCGGTGCATTCTCAAATCCTATTAACTTATATAATTAGATACAAAGTGCTCGGGCCCTTTTATCAATAGGAAACGGTAGGAGGCTGTGCAAAGGATTCAATATCATTGTAATTCGAATACGTATATAACGAAAGCAGCGGCAATAATAGAAAAATAATTTCCTTAAAGATTCGTATTTTTATATAAAAGCAAAAAAAAAAAAAAAAGCAAAAAGTTATTCAGAAATTGGTGATTATCGATTGTTGAAATATCGACCTGAAAAGTTTGAAGAAGTAAACGCGCATGCAAATAGATTTTCCAAAACAGTTATTGTCGCTGCCGCTGTTGTCAATGCAATCCCTTTGAATTTCACGTTATTTAAACTTTGATGATTTATCACTTGTTTGGCGGATGTACGGGAGGTAGATAATATACGGATAGGTAGGCTAGAGAAGGTGGCAAACATAATGCCGAAGGGATAGAATAGATTGATTCAGGAATATATTGTCTGGACACTGGTTCAATGGCCCTGGCATGGCTTAAAGAAGACCTGGAGCTATAAAAAATTGAATGGAAAAGCATCTAATTAAATAAATTTGCTCCACTGAGAGATAGGGCGTGAGGAGAAGGAGGATGAGTAGGAGGGCGGGGGGAGGGGGTATGGACATGCTTTTCCACCAAGAGTATTAAATAACTTTTGAAAAGCTTTTCAACGATCGCGCGTATAAAGATGCGCGCGATCGTAAGGATGAAGGTCGGGTAATGGGAGGAATCATCAATGGGAACAATGGATTAATGAATGCACGTAGACGCGGATGCGCAAAGTGCATGGTATTGGGGTCGGTGGATGTGAGCGAGTGCGGCCGGGCTTGGGCAGGCAGGGATCGATGAATAAATAACTCAGGGACAGTTAAAGAGTGTGCTTACTTTGAAATTTAATACGAGTTCTGAGTGGTGACTTCCTTATAAAGTGAAAATTTCACTTTAAAGAAACAAGAAGATATAGCGCTTACAAAATGATTATGGTCGAGCGTAAATTTTACAAGAATCAGGAATGGAATGCCCTTAAGCGCGCGCCATGCGTTTCCTTAAAAGCGCAAAGTTTGCGGGGAAAAAAGGGGGATAAAAAGAGCGAGCGCGCCGGGAACAAAGAGAGAGAGAGAGAGAGAGGAGATTTCCGTTTAATTCGCGAGCGCGGCCACCGATACGCTCGACTAGTACGCGGACTCGCTGGTCTCCGTCATCCCGACGTCGAAGAATTAATTTTTCAGCTCCATAATAGGGAGAACCCCTGCCTGCCCCCGTGTCCCGCGAAGCCGCCGGTCAAGGGCTCAAAGAAGTCGAGAACTCGACGGGCGACCCGATGATAACGGCCTCCGACGCTCCAATAAAGACGTAGGCAGTCCGCTGCCCGACTCCCGAGTGCGTCTACGAGTGCACAATGCGTGAGCGGGTAGGCCAAGAGGGGCTGAACGCCGGTGGAATACGAAAAGCACCTTTGGCGGTCTCTGGCTCGGGGCTCGGGGCTCGGGGCTCGGGGCTCGGGGCTCGGAACTCCGATGCAGCGTGCGAGGTAACGACCGCGGGAAGCCGACGAGCCGGGAAGCGGCTTATCCGCCGATATTGAAATCGGTCGCTTGTTTATATATAATTGACCCGTTGCCCATCATCGGCCCATCAGCAGCTCAGCCGATGTCACTCGCCTCCTTCAATATTCCATTAATTTTTTTTTTTTTTTTGCAATAGAGAATCGTGTATTTCGAATGTTTGGAGGATGCCGCGGACCGAGCGCTGCTGCGTAATTTGCAAATTTATTAGCGAACGCGCTCCGGTGATTTATTGCCCTGGTAATTGATGAAAAAGCCGATGGCCGATCAAAGCTTATTACTCATTTTCGCTTTCTAATGTTATTTATCGGCCCGACTGGAATGCACCAGACATCCCTATTAGATATTGTAATTATTTTGGCCGATCATTAACTAAGTAATAAACACGCGTTAATCAAATATCCCAACGCGGGAACGGCTCGAGCAAGAATACTAATGACAAATTATTATTATATTCGATAACGGCATCGCCGACTCTCCAATCCAACCAAGACTAAAAATAATTATTTTACATTGAATGACAATAATAATAAGAATAAGAAGAAGAAGAAGAAGAAGAAGCCGAACAAGAAGACGAAGAAGAAGCCGAAGAAGAAGAAGCCGAAGATGAAGCCGAAGATGAAGAAGCCGAAGAAGAAGAAGAAGAAGAAGTAGAAGGGGAAGAAGGAGAAGAAGAAGGAGAAGGAGCGATGGTGGAGGAGGAGGAGGAGGAGGAGGTGGAGGAAGTATAAGAATACCAAATGCAGATAAGGACATTTAGTAATGCGATATTCTTGCGAGATCGGCTAGTACTGTAGCGACACGATTTCTATTTCGTCTTCCCTTTTTTCCTCACACGGTAATAAAGGAGAGGTTAGGGTAATAAATAATGAAGAGCAATAGCAGCATGTCCGCCGAGAGAAGGGGGATCGATAAAACGTAAAATAAAGTAAAAAGTCGAGCCTTAGTCGTAGTATGCAGGTAGAGACGTAGGAGTCGAGCGGGAGATGGAAAAAGAGAAAGAAGGATGGCCGAGGCCTGGAGCGGATGAATAAAGAAGCGCGGCGGCGGAGAGGTGGGGAAGGGAGGGAGTGAGTAGCGGCGAGTATGGGAAGCGGTAGCCGATCGCCCAGGGCTACGTCCGCGCGCCCGCAATAATATAAACATTGATTAATTAAGGTCTTGATAGGCCGATGTGGCCGGACAGAGGGCTGAACCGAAGTAGCTAGCACCGAGTCGTCCTCGTCGTAGTCGTCGTCGTAGTGATCGTCGTAGTCGTCGTAGTCGTCGCAGTCGTCAATAGACGCTTCTCATTTTAATTGTAATTCAGTACCGGGTAGAGGGGTGGCAGTCCGATTAACTGCGCGTCTCATCGAATTATTAGCGATTTACGCTAAATGAGCGAGGAGAGGATCGGATCGACGGATCGACGGATCGACCGCAGCGTCGATAAAGCCACTGATAATTCATTAGGAGTCGGTCCTTTAATTGGCCACCTCCCCCCCATTTACGGTCACGTTATGAGGGCCGTGTATGGGAGAGGGAGGGGATGGAGGAGCAACCAACATCAATTACTCTTATCGTCAAGTAACGTGACGCGGGGGAGGGGGGCTCGGGCCGCGGGTATTGTCGTCGGAGTAGAACCGATAAATGCGTGGGAGCTTGATTCGTCGTGAAAATTGATTCGGATCTCGAATCCCCTCCCCCTCCGTGTCCCCGCCCACCCACCCAATCACCACCAGCCCCTTAACCGTATACTCGGATTATATTTTTACCACTAAGCCGTCCTCGCAACAGGCCGATCAGCGGAGATGTGCGCCCGTAAGGAGCGCGTTCCCGCAATCCAGGTCTGCCCTTCTCGTCTCAATTCCAGTCACGTGGTAACGCGTGGTCTAGTACACATGTAAATTTTGACCTGGAAAAGTCTTTCCCGACTTATGCAATGTCCACTATGCGATCATGTGATCTAAGCCTGAATCGAATAAACGGCCGAATATGATTGACCGAATTGGCGGTGGGTAATCTTCGTTGGCGGAATCGTCGAAAGGCCTAAAGGAAATGGACATTAACGGTCAGAAAGCCTATTGAATCACCGGTATGGTTTGGAAATCATCACTCGAGCGAGCGAAGCGAGTGAGGCGAGGAGATATCACGAGCGGATTCAAAACAATATCAAAGTCAAAGATATTGGCCTCGAGCGAGTGACGGCGGGGCGGGGCGGGGCTGGGCTGGGCTGGGCTGGGCTGGGGCGTAGAGGAACCTCCAGGTACTCGTGGTGAACATAATTAGCTCGGGGCGAGCTTGTTTTATTGAGCCGCGCGGTGCGCGTGTGCAGGCCGACTTATTTATATACTTGTCGTGAAATACAAATCGCTGCAACATCTCATAAAGTTTAATGTTGATTGGGATTTCGTGATGACAGGAGAGTCATTTGGAGAGCGGCTACCGTCGATAAGGAAGGACTCGTCTCGTGTCATTGTCATCGTACATTATTGCCCAACGGCTCGCAATCTCCTTAATTACGAGCTTTGATTGATCGCTTCGGCAACGAGATCGACCCGCGCCCGGCTGCGCAGCCGTAGACGCGAGGCGAATAGGGAATAGGAAGCTGGGCCAGGAGCACCCGGTGCAATAACGAAAGCCGCGTTACGACTAACTAGAAGCTTGATTAACGTGTTGGAGATAAATAAAGCGAGAGGTGGAGGTGAGCCTCTATTGGAACGAAATTCCTTCTTAAGTGGACGAAAAAAAGAAGTTTTTATTCTGTCGGAGCTGAGGCCGCGTCATTTATTTCATATCTCTCAGCGAGGCCGCTTTTCTATTTAAGAGCCACTCTTTCTCCGACTGTTCGGCTGCTTTGGAAAAGAAAAGCCACGGAAAGGGGGCTGAGCAAAGAAATAAGGCGGATATCGCGGAAGCTCGGGCCACATTAAAACGCTCTCGCCCAACAACATTTTACATTTACGGGATAAGCCGAGTTTCTTCCTTATCGGCACGCCACAATTATCACCCGACTGACTATTCCCCGCGTTCCTATTCCACATTCAATAACGTATCTCCCTATATACCTTTAATTCTGCCTTTAATTCTACGTTTAATTCTACGTTTAATTCTACCTTCAATTCTACGTTCAATTCTACCTTCAATTCTACGTTCAATTCTACGTTCAATTCTACGTTCAATTCTACGTTTAATCGCGAGCCCGCCGGGGAAGCTACAGCCAATAAAATTTATAATTAACATGGATGATTGAGGGGGCTAATACTTAAGAAGGAATTACTAATTGTAAGTGGCTCATTCGTAATCGAAGAGTCCCAAGGACATGGAGTAGCGTAATCGGGGATATTCCATGATATGCATTAAGAAAGGAAAGCGAGAGTCGATCGAGTGCGATCGATTACGATCACTCTGACAATAGATCCCCGAGCGGCTCCCGCTCTTTACTCAGCAATTCCGCAATCAACATTGACGACGATTTCAATGAGCTCCTCCTCTTCCTCCCCCTCCTCCTCCTCTTCCTCCTCCAACCCCTTCGTCGCTCTCTCTCTGTCTCTCTCTCTGTCTCTCTCTCTGTCTGTCTGTCTGTCTGTCTGTCTGTCTGTCTGTCTGTCTTTCTCTTCAATGTGGCTTATCAGAGACGAGTAGGCAGGTAAGGAGCGCGAGCGATAAATCGAACAAGTGGCGTGATTTAAGCATTGGCCAACCTCCATTACAGACCGTACGTCTCGATAAAGGGGATTATGTATGCTTTTTTGCCCGGGACGTTGAAGGAGCGCTCCAAGGCTAGTAGCAGCAGACAAATATCGCGAGAATCGAGACTACTGAGCTACTACGCCCCCCCCCACCCCACCCGCCGCCCTCGCTCCCACCAGCCATACTTTCGACAAATTCATTCGTAATAGTCATAACGAGCCGCGGCTTACGTACACCCTCCACCTCCCGCCCCACGGCGAGCACTCAATTTACAACTCTCGCTCGCTTAGCTTACCTTCCTTATAATTGCCCAAGAGCTTGGCCCCTCCCTCCCTCCCCCACTCCCCCACCGAGGCTGCCATGGGCCAGTTATTGATGGAGAATAGCGGGCCCCGGAAAAATAAAAAGCCGTGCAACGTTCTAGGAATCCGAGAAACGGGAAGCCCTTGTAATTGAGAGTAAGAATGTTGTTGTTCCTCTTTATATTTACCTAGCGCTCGCTCCTACTATCTGACGCTTCTCCCGACGCGCCCTTCCCTTCGCTAACCCCCCGCGCGCTAACGATCGCGGCTGCGCTACCGATGCCAATAAAAATTCAATGCATAGCATGGAGTTTAAGAAGTGCGCCGTTCCGTTGTGGGTAGAGGCGGGAAGGGCTGCGCGGGACCTTATCGCGAGTCGCCGAAAATTTGGTCCCCGTCACCTTGGTCGGCTCCCCTCTGCTTGATAACAGACCCCGATAAGACATAGCTTACCCGTTAGAGTTCCCGCCGAATGTCGGTGTGACGACCGTGGCCTCAGCGATTACGGTCGTGATGGTGACGGTACTGGTGACGGTACTGGTGACGGTGGTGGCGACTGTGGTGGCGACGGTGGTGGCGACGGTGGTGGCGACGGTGGTGGCGACGGTGGTGGCGACGGCGGCGTCTTCCTGCTCCCGAGGGCGATAAACCCGCGGCAGTTGGCCCTGTCCTCCGGAAAGCCGGCTCCCTGGCTTTTCCGAGCGAGGGCCCTCGCGTTTTACACCGGCTGGCCCATTACCCCCGCATTACGCGTAATAATAGGCCCGCAACGCATTTATTACGGGCAGGAGCACCCGCGCGGTCCCCGCCAGCTTTCAACGACTGTCTAATTATAGAACAATGGGGCGCGCGCCCGTGCGCGGCTCTCTCCTCCGGGGAAGGGAAGGCGTCAGGGCGGGAGGAGCCTTTAATTTTAAATTCTTACTTCTCTGACCTCGAGTTTCTGCGCGATGATGGGCCGTAAGGCGCGAGGCGCTCCTACCGGGAAAGGACGCCGAGTTCCGCCGCGGTCGTTAATGTTTCCCCGTGGTAGGCGTCGAAGATATGCGCGGGAGAACAAGAGGAAGAAAAAGGCGCGAGAGGAAAGTCGGGTGGGATAGGGTCAGGGGCGGGGGGAACGGTGCATAAGGTAATGGATGCTGAGCAGAGCGGCGTTTGGCTCGAGCTACTCGTATCGCACAGCTGATGTGCCGACTGCCGCGGCCACCTCTATCTAATGATCCGGAATTCTGGCACTCGTTTCGCCTTTATTAAACATAAAAGGAACAAAAAGGGGGTGGAGAGAGGGGGAATCAATGTGATGCGGGATTATTAATGAGCCAGTTGTTGTTGGCGGGGGCCTCGCGCCTCGATTCCGATGAGTTATATTGGCGGTGATGGCGGAATGCCGAAGACCACGACCCGGGGCAGGAGGCGGGGGAGGGGTACCAGACCTCTCACATCGATAAAATCCAAGCGTACTGTAAATAACGCCGATGATATTCTGTCTACGCTTTTATTGGTCGATAGGCTCGAGCCGGAGCCCTTTATTGTTTCTTAAGAATTACTGATTTATCGTGTTTCTTATGGGATGAGCGGTTGCTCGGCATTTGCATGAACGATCGGGGCTCTTAAAACTTGACGAATACCCATTGATGGGCGCGCGAGTCCGCTCTCTCTCTCTCTCTCTCTCTCTCTCGCGCGCGCGCGCGCTATTCTCCTAGGTGGATTCAAAAGATTTTTTCAGTCGCGCGTCGGTATGCGCAGCGCCAGGATCCTTTATTTTCTTAGGACATTATCGATGCTTAATTCAATTATTTTAAATAAAATTACTATTGCGCTAGCCTCTTCACTTTATACAAAAAGCGAAATTTATTCTTCCCTTTCATGGCTATTCTCCGCCGGTAATAACAATAACAAGCAGAGAGGTTTATACCCCCAAAGCTTCCACGTCCACTTTTATGGAAAAAATTACGCGCTCCCAAACAGAAAATAGTGAAAATAAGTTTTTATAACATTCTACCCCCCCCCCACGCCGTTTTACCGAATGACACGTCAACTGCTCGCAGCCTCAAAGCATTATTAATGCTGAAAGCACTTTTAGGGTAATGAGATTCGCGTGAATAATTAGCTTGAAACTAATAATCCCAATTAATGAAGAACTCCGTCTCGAATAAATATTTTTAACGTCGTTGAAGTAGTAAAGCTACTTGCTTTTCGTTTAAGCCTTGGCAGGAGAATGCAAAAGATCCATAGGCTGACGTCCTGTTACCAGTAAGACAAACAATATTAATATGAATCTAATTTCATAGAAAAGATATGTTAGAGCTTTCGTTGCTCTAAGGAAATGCTGGTCGTCTGGTCGTTACACTTGACCTTTCATTTTCATTCAAATTTGACTTTCATTATTATCGCTTGAAAATTTGTCTCATTTCTATGACAAACTTGTTTTGCAAGTACTCCCTTCATCGTTGTGAATTGAACGAGTCAAGCCGCCGATTCAATCAAAATCAAATGCTGTACATTCTTCCTTACATATAATCAATGGATTTTAAATCTTGAGAGCAAAGTTCGACAAAACGTACAAGTACGTAAAAGAAATAAAGCTAAAAATCTCAATGTAAATGATATTTATTATACTAATATGCGGTTGCTTTTCATAAATTCAGAGGCGACAGTCGGGCTCCCGAAATATGTGCAACATATGATGCGGACGAGGCAATAAAAAGTAATTACTAGATAATGCGAGAAAAAAAATTACGGATGCGCAATGAATTTGTAAGGGCGCATTACGCGTTCGTATCCTGCAATTCCCTCGGGAAAAGTAAAAAATAATGAGAATGGAGGATCGGCGGAAAATGATCCCGACTGATTGAGGCATTACTGAAGTGGAAAAAGGACGATTGAGGCTTAAAAATGTCAAGATTGGCAGCTGGATACGCTAAAGATACGCTTATTCGCAGGTAAATGCGAACACTGATGAGACCGAGCGAGCTGGGCCAGCCTGCGAAAGTCCCCGAGCTCCTGTAAGACTGTACAGTCGGACAAAGGGGAAAGGAGGAGGAAGAGGAGGTGGAGGTAGAAAAGAAAGAAGCAGAGGCAGGGCAATTTGTAATCGAAGTAAATGTATGTAAAGCTAGTGGGATAGGGTGGGATGGATGGAGGGAGAATGGGGAGGAGATGGGGGGTAGGGGGGTAGAATAGAGGTAATGAAGGAGGGATGGGCAGTAGATCATTTTGCGCGACATTTGCCACGAGCCTCCTACGGCAATCGCAGCCGAGCCAGGAAATTTTAATCTCGGAAACTGCGCCGAGGTACCTCGCGCACTTGCTCCTAACCATCAATTAATGTCCGCGCGGATGGCTTAACGAAGAAAATGGAAGGGCGCGACGTCGGAGATCGCCCGAGGGCATGCAAATCCCCGCCCACGCGGCCTCCGCGTCGGCCTCGAGATACGGGAGAAAACTCGTCCGGGCCTCTCTCTCTCTCTCTCTATCTCCCTCCCGACGCCTTACGCACAGAAGCGCGCCGAATGATGGGTAAGGAGGAGGGGGGAGGGCGATCGTCGGTCGCGGCCTTGAACGTCCTCTTCGAGGCCCTTCGCAATTCCTGAGCTCAAGAAGAGTCCCTCGACGAGGATAGCGATCGCGGTCTTCCTGCCCCTTCGACTTCCTCCTCCGTGATTCAAACTCTGGTCCGAGCGAATAGCCCGAGCAGTAAATTGTTCGAATCGCGCGCAACCTCGAGCGGATGGAGCCGAGTGCCAATGTCCGCTCCTGGATTCATCTCCATCCTTTCCCTAGGAGCACCGATGCCGATACTCCTGTAAAAGCCCGAGCGGTTCCGCTGCTTGTCATCCTCTCATTTATTTTCTTGTTTTTGTTTTATTTTCTTTTTTAAACTGTAACCGATGCAGCGCTCCTACGGCGAGTGAAGGGGGGAGGAAGGGCGAGGCTGGTCGACCATTAATAAGGAAACAGAGAGGATTATCTTTATCGATGGTGGAAACGAATATGGAGAAACAGGAGCGAGTTTGCAACGGTTAATGCTAATTGCAAAGATTGCGCGAACGGAAATAAATTTCGTAATAAGTCTCTATCTCTCTCTCTCTCTCTCTCTCTATCTATCTATCTCTCTCTCTATCTCTCTCTCTCTCTCTCTCTCTCTCTCTCTCTCTCTCTCTCTCTCTCTCTCTCTCTCTCTCTCTCTCTCTCTGAGCGTCAAATGGGCCGGATTACAAGTAAACCCCATTGGTCGATAAGGAAAACACCATTGGGAAGAGCCGAGTAAAGAGTAAAGGAAGGAACAGAGACTGTTATCAGGTACGAAATGAAAAACTAGTTCCCGAGCGCACGATAGTCAAGGTTACCCGAGCAGGCTTGGGAACGCATGGGCCCCATAAGACCCCGATGCTTAATTAGAGAACCCGACTACCGTTGTCGCTCGATGTCGGTGTCCTGGTCGCTCCTGTAGCACACGACCGAAGCACTGCAGCGTCGATTGCGCGCAAACACCTACAATTGTCGCTTCGACTGAAATTGAGCTTCTGTCAATGAGTAACTGCAATCAAATGTAATTTTAATAGTCGAGTCGACCAGTGAATAAAATTTTGAAGGTATAAGCTTGTGAATGTTCGTAGTGCTCGATTGGTCGTAGTCCTACTCTACAATGGACGCTGCGGAAAGTGGGGGAGGTTAGCGAGGAGTTATCTTTGACGACCGGAGCTACGCGGTCGCGATTCATTCCAAGCGTACATTGATATCACGGATATCAATTCGCTCCTGTGCGAGCCTTCGAGCCTTTTCGATTACAGCCTCCTGTTCCTTAATTATCATTGATAAGCCGATAACAGAGATTTAGCCCAGGAGAGGTTTCGGCCTATCTCCACGTCGTCCTCATAACGTACCCTGGCTCCTTATCGACCGGACTATTTCATACAGCGCAACGCACCTTTATGCGTTACTACCGTAATCAAGAGTACTGGGTACCGAGTCCTTTAACATTTAAAAAATATGCAAATATAATTATGAATTATTCATAATTACATACGTTCGTATTCACTTTTAACATCAATTCCGTACTTAACGGGCTCTACAACTTTTTACTTTCGCTTTGATATTTTAATGAATACGCTAAACACTGCTCGTAAAAAAGTATTATGAATACGGCTTTATGTGTTTAATGCGCTAACTATTTAGTCGCAAACGTATACCTGATTATTGATTATCACAAAAGTACTCTCGAAATATTCATCGTTTTGTTTTTTTCTTTTAACGAACTTCATGACATTAGAAAAATATATATTGCGTAACGTACTTATGCTCCATCCCCCCCCCCATCAAACTATAAATATCCATCACATATGCGGGGAATAATATTTTACAGTACCCTAAAAGACTAATGCAATCTTCTGCTGATTGATGCGATCAATATTAATCACGAATTCACTGGAATAATTAAATTAAACATATATTTATACAAAGTTTACTAACCTCCTATCACTTTAAAGTTTAATATTGTAAAATCTTTACTTCATACATACACGATCAAATACATTGGGATTATTTTTTTTTAATCTCAAAATCATATGAGGGAACTTAATTTTCCACTAATGATTCATGCACAACAATTTGTATTTAATGTACAAACATTAGATTACACTTATCGATCGTCTTCATTTTTTATTCGATATCCAGGAACAAATTATGATGCTGAACGATTTTTAAAAACCCATTAATTTTATACATTTAGCATACTAACGTTTAAATACTTGAATAATTAAAATTGCATTCAATGTTTACGAATGGCCGTGTGCGTGTGCGACTGTATATGCGATATATCACGTAAAATAAATAAATAAATAATGTATCAACTAGCAGATGATTGTTATTTAAATCTAATGAATATACATCTTCGAACTGTGGTATCGAAAATACGAAAAATATTCTTCTCTTATAAACGAGAGTTGCCTAATTGATTTAATAGAATAAATATTATTAACATCTGATATTACTTACAAATAAGGCATTAATGTAATTGAAGTAAATGTTGAAAAGCTCATGATCCGCTTAATGGTACATTATGTACGCAAGAAAATATTCTTCAATAATTTATCTATATAAATAGAATAGCAAGACTCTGATGGCATAAAAATAATATTTATTATTAAATATATTTTAATAAATTAAAAATAACGAACTTTGACTTTAATGGCTTTGTTATTCATATTTTCAATAATAGCTTAAAATTAAATTTTTTTGCCATTTGAAAAATCATAAAAAAATTGTTTTGATTCTCAAATATTACATGTTCAATTCATAAAAGTAATTTATATTAAAAAACAAAAAAAAAAAAAGAAACAAATATTGGGAATCGTTTAGAAATATCAAGTGTCCACACTAATTACATATCATTAGAATCTGCAATTGCTCATATTTTATAACGGACATTTCATCAGTTTGTTCAACTGAAAAGATATTTAGAAAAGTACTTTGATTAATAGATACTTTCAAAATGGACTGTTTATAGTAGTAAAACATATTATTATTATTATTATTATTATCATTATCATTATTATCATTATCATTATCATTGTCATTGTCATTATTATTATTATTATTATTATCCTTGTTATTATTAAAGTGTTAAATTGAAGTATGTATTATAAAAGATGTCTATACCGGAATTCCCTTCGATCGTTAAGTTAAAAAGTGAAAGAAATGGAGAAATATTTCGCCAAGTTCGTGAAAGAAAAAAATCCATTCGTAAACGTTAGCTAGACTGCGACCCTCTCTTAAGTAATTAAAAAATTTAATAAATTAACAATTAATAATAAATAAAGTTTTTACGTGGTAAAAATGGTAAAAACTATAATGAAAATAAACAGTTTTGAAAAGGTGAACATAGCTTGCGCGATTATTAGAAAGGGACTGATCTCATCTCCCCCTATAGAGACTAATGACAAACGAATCCCTACGAGGTCATTAATCAGATCCATAATTGAGTTATGATTTAAAACTTTTGAAAGGACGTTGTGACGGCAGGTCGGAATCAACAGGGAGGGAGGGGCAAGCCTTTTATTGTGACAAGTTCACCCTGAACTTAGAATCCGTGGTGATCGCGTTGGCGGGTGGTGGGGTTGGAGGGTGGAAGAAGAAAACAGAATACAGATACGAATTAAGGCGGTAAAGGTATGAGAATAATATTTCGGATGATAATTATTAATTTTTGGATAATAAACAAAGACAGTGCATTTATCATTAAATACATATAATTACATCCATGATATGGAAAATTGGAATCATTTATTGTTGCAAATGTAATATAAAGTTCATATAGAGTTTTAAACTAGTCCAATTCCATGCCCTCGACCGTCACTGATTGCTCTCCGCTAGCAGTCCACATTGAATCCCCCATCAATAACATTATAATATTTTGAAAATTAATTACCTCCACAGAAATATCATAATTCCAATACCTTAGTTTAATTCCTTCACTTACTTTGGTCCTTTTAGGGCGAAACATCGTACTGCACGCGTTCAAACAACCCTCTCTGCAATCTTCGTAGATACCTAAACAACAAAGTAACAATATTACTTAATACAATTATTAAAACATAATGATCTTATTGAGCATTTGAGTTCATAAGCAAACTCATACAAAAGACATACAAAACTCTTGTTATTATTGAAATAGACTTTAACTATTATTTACTAATAATAATAATAATTATAATAATAATAATACTAATAATAATATTAATAATAATAAGAAGAAGAAGAAGAAGAATATGTTTTAGCAAGATTATTATTATTTTACAGTTTTAGTCTTCTGTGTCAATGACGTAGTATTCAACGATCAATGGATCGAAATGCAAAGCACTCACGTGGCATTTTCGCCGATACTTAAACTGCCTAATTGAACTGTTTAGCCAAAAGGAGATTTAAAATCCGTAAAAAATTGGGAGAATTATTTAATGACAAGGGCATTCCGAGTGCGGACGATGTCGGTGTAACTATTGTAACGTAATCAAGTATAAAAATTAGATTCAGAACTTACTTTTACAGCCCCTGGCACAATTGCGCACACCATTGTACTTATTAATTACTGAAATCGAAAGACATGAAGAATTAAAGGTCAATGAAATAAAGGAAAGCTGCAAGCTAGTCTTCGATATAAATGACTATTGTTAATTATTATGATCATAGATCCACATAGTTGGTCTAGTCGGACTCGTATAAACCAATCGACGACTGAGACAACCTCAACTGCTTTTGTATGAAAAATAAGCTCAGGACATGAGGCGAGCAGAATCAGAAAAGCTGATTTCAACTGGATCCATACACGTATGGATAAACCCCATCGAAAATCAACACGTAGCATTAGATGATTAGATATTCGATCGAATGAGGTTGTCTTTATCGTTATTATATTACTCGTAGAACAACTTTTTGCTGTTTAGCCGAAAAACCATTCGAAGTCTAAAAATTACCCTTAATTTCACATTCGCCCAGCATAAATTAATGGTTTTTATCTTATGAATTTGTAATTATTTGAAATTTTATATCTCTTACCCGCATACTTTCTCACGCATGTGACATTACACTTATCACGTATAACCATTGGCGACAGATCTATATTAAAAAAAAAAAAAAAGAACATTATTTAATTAGAGCAATGTTTAATTAGGGCTGAAGCAAACGATTTGAGAATTAACGACTAAGTTATAAAAATCGATAGATCAGCCGCATTAGGATGGGAATTTTATTGATAAGTACCTTCGAGGCCGGGTATACAATAATAGCTTATAAGCACAAACCACTTTTAAAATCCCAATTCTACTCGTTTCATCATAATAATAAGTGTACGTCTCACCACTACAGCATCTGTGACAATCTCTCTTCGTAAATGTAAGTTCCTTCCAGACTGCGTATTACAAAATGTCGAAATTAATGCTAGCTTTAGGAATTTTATGTATGAATGAGAATACCTGCACACGTAAACGTCGCATGATAGATTACAAGAATTGCAATGAATATTGAAAAATGCATTGTACAACTGCAGTATTTATAATATTTATATTATTTTACAATACTGGTGTTTTCGTTGTTAATTCTTTTCACTTATATAGTCTTTATTATATAGTCTCTGGGAATGACTCTTACAGTAAATACACATAATTGCAAGTATAAAAATTTTAAATAAAACTATATTGCTTTCTTATCGTCGTTAACAGTTTTGTTATTTCGGAGCGACACTCACAATTTCTCAGCCGAACTCACAATTTTATGTACTTTTTAATACGCATATATTTTATCATTATTATCGTTGTTGTTGTCGTTGTCGTTGTTGCTGTTGTTGTTGTCGCGGTGACGTTGCGCGTTGGATGTAATAACGAAAGTGAGACAAAAGACTGTCTCGACGTTTAGAGGGAGCTTTGAATAATTATCAGCCAACGTGTTTGACGCATTGGAATTATTATAAAACATGCTTTAACATTCGGCACGCGTGTGTAATCGATACATGAAATTATTCTAATGCGTATTCTTTGTAGATGATACTGTGTGGCAACCGCACGTGGAGAATGGAGAAGTACGGCGAGGAAGACCGAGGTCCGTCAGGAAAGGGCATTAATCTTGATCCCGACGTAGCCGAAAGTTGCAGCATCGCTCAAGTTGATAGTGATGCCGTCACGTGACAGGTTTCGCGTGTCCCTGTCGCCCTGCCATGTGAAATACACCGTCTTCCACGTGGTAAATATATTTTTCCGAGGGTGGAAGGACGGGTAGAGTCGTCCGAGCGTACGTAGTTAGCATAATTATCTCAACACAGATTTCGAGATCGGGTTGTCCCATCGAGTCACTTCGAAGCCTCTTTATTTAAACGAGAGGCTTTTGGTCGCTCACGTCAGAGTCCCCGTAATTGCAGAACCGCCAGGTAAGCAGAATACCATCTACATGCCGCTGACTTGTAACTCTTGGTCTCTATAAATTACCGTACACTCTATAAAGTAGGCGAGCGTGGGCGGGAAGAACAATTAAAGATGCTCAAGAATTAAAATACTTTATTGTTCTGTAGGCAATTAAATGCCGTCATTTCGTAAAAGCGTAAAATCTGATAAAACTGGCATCCGAGGGAACGACAGTCAAGGTCAGCGCGGATTAATAATCCGTAATCGATTGCGCCAAGCATCTACAATTTTCACTTTGACTGAAATTTATACTCCCGCTCCTATCAATTATCAATTATAATGAAAAGTAATTTAATAAGCGAGCGGCAATAAAACGGTATTTTTATTAATTCGCTTAAATTATTACGCGAAATTTATGATAAATCGGCGCTGCGTTGCCGATGAATTATGCCATTGAATATTTTTCAATACTTATTTTTAATCCGATATCCATTTTTTAAAAATTGAACGTGCCTTGGAAATATTTTTCATTCGCGTGTCTTAATAGCTCATAATTGCGTCATTAAAAAATCCTCGACATTACAGCCATAAATCGCACTTGCACTTAGGCAGTTAAAATTATAAAATAATAATAAGTCGTCGGTGAAAAAAAAAAAAGGGAAGGGGAAATAAATGTTTGGCACGCTAAGGCAGCCGCGCATAACGAGCCAAAGGAATTATCGGAAATAATAGATAGCGGTGGTTGGAAGTGACATTAGGAAGGCCAAAGGGAAAATATGAAAATATGCCGAAGATATACGTAGACAGAGGCGTTCTTTTGAGATAGGAGCTCCTCGGCTGTGAGAATGAATGGCGTACGAAGGAGGAGATTGACCCTTCAGAGGAAGGATTGCGTTTCAGAGAACGGCCGGCTCGGAGGAGCAGGGCTAGCACGGGGTGGAGGTGGTGGTTGAGGGGTCGGACGGGGCGGGGGGAAGGGGGGTCTGGCTGGCTGGATGGCTGGCTGGGTAGAAGGAGAGCCTTATTATAGATTCCCTTTAGCGCCATTCGAAATCTAATTCGATTCGAGCATTTAACGTGGATCCACTGGCGTGTAGATCCGTCGCCTCCGATCGTCGCCCGATAAATTTACGATCCCCTTTCCAGGTATGCATTGGGTCCCCTTGGTCCGACGTCCACGCGGGCCCTCCCTCACGAGCTTTCCTCATTTCCACCCTCCCCCCCTCCCATTTTTCGTTATTGGGGCACTTTTATTTCTTTGCCACGACGTCAGTGCGACTTAATTGCCGGCTTAATCAACCACGAGTTTCGCTATCGCGCGGGCGAAATTTTATCGCCGAGGTCACGGGACGGGACAGCACGATCCGCCCTGACCGTCGGATGGGCCTCGAGCTTTCGAGCTCGAAAATCTCAGCCTCGATATGCCGACGGTCCCTGCCGACGGTGGGGGCACCGGTACGCGATCCACGCACTCCTGCCGGAGCTTCGCAGGAGCAGCCCCTAGGAAATTAAGAGTCTCGGACGCATGAGATAATAAAGTACACTCGCCGCCTCGTATCTTTCTACATTTGTCCAATTTTTATCGGAGCTTATAAGACTCGAGCACAAGGTCTCCCCGATAAATTCAGCCGGCATTTTTGAAATCCCTTAAATTTATTACTCGGATACAAAGGCCGGCAGCCGGCCCGCAGTATTTATTGGCAAAAAATCCGGACGATGAGCGTATTGCACCCGAAAGTATTGCATTAATCAGCAAATATAATATCCGGCTCTTAATCACGGACTTTTAAAAGCCAGTAAATAAAACGGCAATTTATATGGTTTGCATAGGTGGGTGGGCGGGGGAGAGCCCGAGGGAATACGCGCCTCCGGCGCCGGAACCCCGAAGCCGAGCTCACTTGGATTCAGTGACTCGGAAGCCGACCTCCCCCGTACGACCGGATTACCGGGACGTCGTACTCTCCTACCGAGCGGCGCCGAGGCTCGCGTGTCCCCGTAGGAAAAAGTCAGCGCTCGCTTCCGGTAGTTCGGAGTCCGAGCCACGCCCTCCTCATCTCGGAGGGCGCGGCGACGATCGCGTGAGGATTTTTCCACGGGCGCGAATCTAGGGAGGCGATGGCTGGAGGGGGGGGGTCGCCTCGATGGCTTTAAAGACTTTAAGGAATGCCGCCAATCCGGCACTCGCTCCCGCCTAATGAAATATCCCCTCAGCCGCTAAAATATGCGGATGCTGCTCCGAAGGATCGGAGCGAGCCGCGGAATAATAATAATAGACGTGTTTGCTCTAGGATCGATCGACGCACGCCCCCCCCCGTCACCCCGCCGCCATCGCTCGATGGCCGGGATCATTGGCATTAGCGCCACCCTCGTCATCCTTGGCACCTTAAAAATCCAGCCTGGCTTTACGGGCAATCCTTAATCCAGAATAGCATCTATCATTATCATTGCTATGCGGGGCCGAGGTTTTTAACCCCTCTAACGGCTCATTAGCCGCTTGATAAAAATTACATAAACAATTTCATACCCAGCCCCGATTCCCTTATCCAATAAATATTATATGCTCTTACGCGTCGCGCTCCAGAGCAGCCAACTCGAGAGAATAATCGAATTGCCTATTGCCGATTTCCCATTAGGCGGTCTTTCCTTAGGCGCCGATCGACTAGACAACTCCTCGTCTCCGTAAATTATTCCCGGACCGAGTGCTCGTGCGCATGTGCACGGCAGGGTCTACGGCTCGATCCGCGACGCCAGCTACTCGCTAGGGGATACAAAGCATCCCGTTTATTTATTGGTTAAAGCCTTTAGTTGGCCTGTATTCTCCTCGCTTGCCATTAAAAACGTGATCCGTGAACGTTTTTCCTGCGGCCGATTGCTAAATCGATCTAAATAATGCTAAATTTTTGAAGGACTCGCTGTACCTACCTATACATGTGTATGCATTGTCGTTGATTCTACATGACCTGCGCCTCGACGACAGAAGCGAGAAGTACGGAGTTACGTGGATCCTTGTATAAGTGGTGCACGGGCTCGTTGAGAGGACAAGCCGTACGAAACGACATCGGTCTCAGATAGATAATGACAGAATGCTTGTTTTATTTATACAAGGTGTTGTTCTAAATTTGAAGGGGAGAATTTTAAATGGAAAGCGAAGAACGGCGAAGCTGAAATCAGAATACAATGAGGACGTGTAATAGCGAATTCAAAGCAAAGTGACGGGGCAGGGGCTCGCGGGGACTGCGCGGTGACTGCGCGGCGACTGCGCGGCGACTGCGGGGGAGAAGGGGAGGACGCGGGAGAGATCCTTCGTTCTG
The DNA here is from genome assembly GCA_018883505.1 of Ceratosolen fusciceps. Lineage (NCBI taxonomy): Eukaryota > Metazoa > Arthropoda > Insecta > Hymenoptera > Agaonidae > Ceratosolen > Ceratosolen fusciceps. The sequence goes on from RCIC01000005.1 coordinate 9,591,864, forward strand.
TTTGTTTCTTCGATTGCGCAAGCCTTCCTCTGGCTCTCACGTGTCCCGCAATAAATCCCGACGGCCCGAATCCCCCCTCACTCGTGTTTTCCTCACCTCCACGAGTGCGCCCAACGAGCCTTCGGATCTCCATCAAAAACCATTTGCCTCACCCACACGGCCGCGCTCCCTTCGAAGCGACACCTCTCGCGAGCCTCCGCTCCCATCGCCCTCGGCATTTGCACACAATCGCGGATGATCCTTGCATTTCCCGGTGCCAAAAGGGTACGCGCGTCATTTTTCTGTCCCCGGAGGCTGGACGGGGGCTCGACGCTCTAATTAACCTCCGGGACCTCCGCCTCCATCCGCGGTTCCCCCGTCCATGCAAACGTTTCGTCTCTTTCGCGTGACGCTTTCCGGGCGCCGTTTACCTGCACGTACCTACCTGTCCTCCGTCTCCTCGTATTTCTCCTCCTTATCCCCCCCCCTCGCTGCCCTCATCGTTCTCATTTTAAAACGCGTGGCTTATTCCTCGGCTTTTTCGCTCCAGTTTCGGCTTTTTTCTTCGGTTCGGCTTAGTCTCGGCACATCCTACCTACCCCACTCCCCGTACAAAGTAAAATCACTTTATTCGTTAATTGCGGAATATCATTAACAATGAATGGCTTCTCATAATTGAGCTTTAATTGATTTAATAATCCTCTCGTTAAAGGGCTCCTCAATTAAATAATTTCCGACCGACCTCATTAGAGCTTCTGCTTTTCAATACAAGTTTTTCAATTAAAATTGACACGCACACGCACGCGTCATACGTCCACGGCATTATGAGACGTTTGAAAAGACAATATCCTCGGCACTTGTGTTCGATAACCGGGAAACTACGCGATCGCAACATCCTAACTGCAATGATTACATATTCCATGTGTCTTGACTTGGTCTATTGTTGATAATCCTGATTCTTCTAATTCTTCTAATCTTAGAATGATATCGCGTCTGAGCTCCGTCGTTAAAACTACGTTTGCGTCAAATCCTTTATATATTTACGGATAATCCGGACATTTGGCAGGTATATTTAATGAATAATATTTTGTAAATATTTTAAGAAATTGGCTGATTCCTACGTAATAAGGCAAGAGACCGCCTTTCGCTCGATCTCGATCTTGATTTTATTTATAAGAGCGAGGGTCGGCTCAAATTCGTCTCGCTAGATCGAAGTATAAGAGTCGAGATGACTCGTGAAGGAGACATTTTTACGAAGAAGAGAGTGAAAAGCCGGCATTCTTGAGGGCCGATCGAGTAAGCGATCGTGGGCTCGGAGGAGGCCTCGGGACGGCTTTTACATAAAATACGGACAGATTAATATTGCGCCGGAGGAGATGGTCGCCCCGATAAACGGGGAATGGAAAATGGAAAATGGAAAATGGGAAGTGGGAAATGGCCTAAAAGCTCGAGCCGTTCCTTGGAATAGGCGTCATCGAGGTCGTCACGCTTGATTGTTGATTTTGTCAATGAGGGATAGAGGCTGGTTCGACTTTGATCAGGGATCATCAGTCAGCGGCGAGTCAGCAACGAGTCTCCGTAACATAAACATTCAGCTTTCTCACCGAACGGCTCCGAGAGCCCGTAATCAAATTGAATTAATCCTCCCCGGGCAAGTATTGCTGTAATTTTCTTCCTATTCTTACCGTTAGGCGCTGAGAATATCCAAAGGCTTCCATAATATGCGATCGGGCGCCCTCTGTCTGTATCTATCGGAATTGATTTTATCAGCCCATAAGCCAATAATTGCTATTTTATTATTTTATTAATAGGATATGCGCGAAGGGGCGAGGGGTACGCGGCCAAGCCAACGCGTGCACTATCGTAATGCGCCATTGTTGCCGCTTTGCGCTTATTCAAACACTACGACCGAATCAATAGCTTCATTTATAACTGTACTTTTGTTTTTCTTTTTCTTTTCTTTTCTTTTCTTTTCCTTTTTTTTTTTTTTTTTTTTTTACAGACAAGCGTCATTATCTTTCGATCACGGTTTTTAATCAAGTCTAACGAGGCGCGTTCGGATTGAACGAAATAAAATAAAAAAAAAAAAAATCCAAACACACCAGCTGTAATTATCCGTAAGAGTCCGATTATTGAAAGAAAATCGATTACAGGGAATATTCGACTCGTTACCGCGGAAAAAAAATTAAAATCACTTATAACCTCAAAGACTCCTAAAGGTCACAATTATTCATAAATTAAGTCTTATTTGTTTTTTGATTTTTACATACCCGTAATCGAGCTACCAATAATGTACACAATTTTCTTCCCTCCGCTGAAATAAGTATCTCACGAGAAAGTGGAAGAAAGGGAAAGAGGAGACTTTAGCTCATATCCTGGGCTTAATGAGTCAGAAAGGTAGAGTGATGGTAGAAGACTATGTACTCGGTAAGATCACGTGGTTACCATTAATTACGCAACAGCGACAAGCACCCCCTCTTTTCTCTAAAATAATCTAAAGCGCCTATGATGCACTTTATCAATTTTCTAGATTTTTCGATTTAACGATCGAAGACTAAAGCTTTTATGCTTGAGATTCGATAAATTTAACAAATTATCTCATGCTTATAATTCAACTGGAATAATAAACTTTCTTATCGATTCTTAACGACTGTCGATAAACTTATTCCCCCGGCTCCCCCACCCCACCCCCAACCATCACCACCACCAACGCCCGCTTTACGCACAATTCATGATTTTCATGATTTTGAGCAACTCGTTACGTCGTCTATAAGCACTCGATTTGCACGGAATAATAAAATCTAAGGCGATATTGCTGCACATAAATATGCCTCCAATGCTGCATGCCCATCAACGTATGTACTTAGCACATTGAGCGCCCTTGGCAACGTGATTTTATCACCTATTTATCATTTTACGCGCTTAGGTAAAGTAAAAAGTATTTTTTTTTTTAATTTCCTTTACTAATTACAAAACTTCATTTCAATGAATTTAGATAATTAAGTATTGACGAATTACTACAGCAATTTCTTCATACGAATAAAATGAACGATTTAAATGAAACAATCCGAATACAGATTTAGTGTAAATTTATATAAGTCATTCGTGAATAACGTTTGAGATTTAAAATTATATTGTATTGAATGTAGGTTCCTTCGTATCGAAGATAATAATATTCATAGATGAATATTAAATTATTACCTCGACCTCCGTGTCTACTGTAATAACGAGGAGGTAAATGCTGTTTTGGATTTGAATTCTGATATCCGCGCAGATTTCGAAATCATGGCAAGAAAAAAAAAATATCAGGGATTTATGCAGAAGCGAAGGAATGCAAAGCCGGAGACTGGTTTAAGAGGGAATATCTGTCGGAGCGTGAAAACTTTGTCAATGCGGCGTAATAAGGTGAAAAGCCAGGAGCATTATCCCGAAGCTCGGGCCATCCCCGGGGATAAGCTTGGTAACGAGTATACCAATTTCAGGGACTATCGTGCGCTCTCTCTCTCTCTCTCTCTCTCTCTCTCTCTATCTATCTATCTATCTATCTATCTCTATCTATCTCTCTCAGTCTCTCGTCTCGCGGCCACAACTCAGACTCGTCGCCTTCTACCTGTGTGCAGACACGTAACCGGGCGAGCGCACGGCATAACCGGGTCTCGGCTCACCTTCCCCGAACGAGCCCTTCGCCGTCGCACGCATGCAGTTCCCACCCCTCCGCCCGCGATCCCCAACCCCGTGATCCACGAGGCGAACGCCGCGCAACCCAAGCCACGAGCCCCACTACTCCCCGAGGCTGGGCTCGCACGCACGCACGCACGCACGGACGGACGCACCGGCGCAGCGTGCGCCATCTCCTCGGATCTCTGGTCAGCGGCCCCCGCGAGCGATAATATTCCCACGCCCGCGCACCTTGTCCTTCTCTACCCCCGCCCGTTCCCGTGGCCCCTCCCGGCTGGCGTCCACCTCACGTCCCGCGTCCCACGACCCGCGTCCGACGTCCCACGTCCCACGTCCCACGGCCTCGAGCGGTGTCGCGAGCCTCGGCGGCGACGGACGCGCCTCAAGGGACGCGGGCCGCAGCCAGACCGAGGTGACCGGATAGCCAAGATAAGGACAGAATGTCTTCTGCGGATGCCTCCCTCCCTCCCTCCCTCTCCCGCTCCGCTCGAGGAAGATGAGACGTAACGAGCTCGAGGGAAGCCAAATGAGACTTTGGGAGTGGAGACCTGTTGCTCGCCCTCCTCCCTACCGCCCCTTACCGCGTCTCCTACCACGTCACCCCTACCACGTCTACCCTACCTCGTCTCCTACCTTGGCCTACCTCGCCGCCGCCGCCGCCGCCGCCGCCGCCGCTGCCACCCCCCCACCCCAATAACCTTACTTACTGGCTTACTGGACGGCCGGCCGCTCTGCTGAGCCGCTGCCGATCCTACGAGGCGCGCAGGCATTATAAAAAGTAGGATCAAAGTAAAGACGCCGCGGGGCTTCTCCCGACTCTCGTCCACTCGGATTTTATTTGTTTCTCGCTCCTCGACATCCTTTTTCAATCACGGATATTAGATTTAATTTAATGGAGTTTTTCGCTTTGTTACCACTCGATAGGACTCGGGATATTGTTGCTCTCGATGTCGATTACCGGTTCCTTCCCACCACCCAACCTACCCCACCTACCTCCCATCAACTCTCAACCCTTCCGCTCCCCCCTGCCCCCTACTACCCCCTACCCCTACCCCCTACCCCTTACCCCCTTACTTTTCGCACGTTTTTGCCTTTTGTTTTCCCTCCCATATAATCTTTATTTATTCATCCGTTGGTTCATTTACACCTACGAGCCGACTCTTTCCGCGGCACCTTTTCAAGCCTAAGAACCTTAATGACATTATACCATGTCTCAAAACTTACGACTATGATTTCTCTTTATTTTAACGTTAAAATCTCACCTCGTCCCCACCTAATTATTAATAAATCAGCGAGGCTCTTATTCCGGAGAAGATCCCTCGAATCCCACTCTACGGATAATCGAGAACCAAAAATTAGCCCTCAGTCATTCAATCATTCTATAAGTATAAGAAATAATAATTAAGCGATCGGTCCACATTCCTTCCCAAGCCAATGTCATGCGAGCCAGTCTTTCTTTTACGATTTATTACGCCCAATAACCTTGATCTTCGACAATTGCGTGAACGTTCTCTAATCCGAGGGAATTAGAAAGATGCACAGCATCCCGTGATAATTAATCTCACAAGCATGGACATGGAAGGTTTTAAGGGTCAAAGAGCTTTAAACGCCGTCGATCCTTCTCGCCGGAGATCATATTTTCAAGAGATCGCTTCGTGTATCGATCATTCATTCTCCTCCCTGCCCTCATTTCCCGCGGAACTTTTTAATTAACCGTGAAGAGCAACAAGGCTCGTGAAAACGCCGGAACAAAAACTAATCGCCCAAAAATCTCTAGGCTCCTCCGTCATCGCCCCGGGTATCGGGGGCTGGGGGGGCTGGGTTAGGGGGAGGCGCGCACGCGCGCATGCATATCATTTCGCGATAATGCGCTCGTAGCTCGGTGGACGGGGGACGGGGGGGTCAAGGCTGCGCCCGCGGTGCTTCGGTTCCCACGGGGCGAGATCTCGCGAGTTCGGGAGCCCTGCTCCGACCGAAGCTCCGCGCAATTACCGAGTTACCCGGCCGATGATGGCCGCCCTATCGATATGCCCACTTTTCTCTGCGTGCCGGTACTCCGTAGCGGTGAGCGAGGAGTCCGCCCGACGCCGCCGTCAACACAATACTTTATTCCCAGACTTTACGATCTCACGATTTTATCGCGCTCCTCCCGGCCGACTAATTCCTTTACTCTGGAGAGTAAATCCTCCCCACCCAAATACGGCAACCTCCACGGCCGTTGCCACCGCCGCCACCACCGCCGCCGCCACCCCCGGACAACTTTCTACCGATGCGCGGCATTAAACGAATTTGTTGCTTCTTGCAATTTCGCCTCATTTGCATCGCATGAATGGACCGCGCACATATTGTACTTTATAGTCCCCGCTCTCGCCTTTCCTTCGGCTAATTGAATACTCCGATCCTTTGTATTTGGCGCGGAGCCCCCTCGGTATGCCCCGTCCCTCGCGCAACTTATCGACTTCACCTTAATATTGTCCTTACCAATCGGGCAGGATTAAAGGCGCCTGCCCGCGAGCACCCCGCGACCGCCCTACCGAATCGCCGACAATTAAGCTCGAGCTTCTTAATCAGCGCGGCCGTGTCGCGAGCGGGGCCCGACGTCGGGCCTCGACGTCGAGGCCGAGCGAATTCAGTAGGTCGATGGATCGTTGATTATTCCTGCAAAGAGAGGAGCCGAAGTCGGAGGTCGGAGAGCCAAGGTGGCGCCAGACAGAAATGAAATTTAATAAGAACCGCTTATCGATTTATATAAATCTCCGAGCTTAAGGGGGAAGGGCGGAGAGATGAGGCGGGCTCGGAACTAATACTACGGAATACTCCGGTGGGTCGGCCATTAATCCACGTCGAGAATGAGACTGACTCAATAAGACTGTTACGCTCCCGTGCTCGTTTCAGCCTCCCGACGAAGTGTGCATACCGCCTCGTAGAAGGCCTCTCGCCTCTATTAGGGCTTACGCTCCGCTGCTAATGGCCGAGCATTCGTCTGCAGTGGAAGGCGCAGCGAGAGACGGAGCCACGGCGGGACGGAGGTAGTTGCCGAGGGGTCGCGCTCTCGGCCGCTCTCCCGCTTACGTTTTCATCCGCGGATTGATAAATCGCGCCGACATAAATCGAGCGAAGCTATCCCTTCTTAATATTCAGCGCTACTCGAGCCCTCGAGCACTTTATCATTTGCGCATTGTCTCGCGCTCCTCTGACGCTCCAGCCGCCGTCACAGCATCTCGCCAAACATTCCCAGCAACAAGTAAGCGCATTCATAAGAGCTCCGATTGACGACTCTCCTACCGCTACTACCGGCCTGGCCTCGCTCCTGTTTCTTACCTTTAGTCGTTGCTGCATACTTCCTACGATCGACCCGGAGCTCCTCAGCGGCTACCCTTCCTTAATCCAAAATACACGAACGCAAATTCCATCCGGTTGGTGTAATTATTTTATCGGAAATTTAAATAAGCTTAAGGTGAAGGAGTAAAGTCCGGCTTGGGAGCGCGAGAGCGATTAGTCGATGCGTCGATACCGTGGACAGGTGAAAGGCTTTCGAATGCGAGGCTCTACCCTCGAGCTCGATGATGAGGAGGAGAAGGAGGAGGTAAGCGAGGAACGGGATTAATCCGGGGCGACGATGATTTTTGCAAATCGGTATCGTGAGGCAAAAGTGGAAAAAGGCAAAAAGAAAAAGAGGCCAGCGACCGATAAGGGCCGACTCGATCGTGCCGAGGTACGGCGGGCCGGGGATCCGGAGCCCGGGAGGTAAAAATGCAAAAGGGGTTACGGATAAGCCGGACTCGTGCAATGATAGGCTGCCGTGCGTGGGCGGTTCGACACGTCCTTCTCTCGTTATACCGGCCGATCCTCCCGGGCTCTCCGTCTCCTCCCATCCCCCCACCCACCCAGCAGATTCTGCCCCGCACTAATTACCCGCGAGCTCATCCTCTACTCGCCCGTCCCCCGCCACCCTATCCGCCTTTCTTAACAATCTCTTTACCATAGCCAAGTATTTATTTCCTCGTGCACACCTTCTCTACTGCTCGAAACAATTTTTATTTACGTAGCATCCTCGTCAAACATTCCCGCATGAATATTAACCACCTCGAAAGTCTTTGGAGTTCTCCGTTTCAAGTTTCTTTTTTCGTCTCCTCGGGATGGGGGTGGGGCGGGGGGCGGGGGCGGGAAAGTGAGAGGATGGGAGAAAGAGACAGGGTGAGAGAGTTGGGAGGGGGAGGGGAGATCTTGCCGTCGATACTTTAAATCAATAGAAGATACACATAGAGTCTACGGATTTAAGCAGGTGGCCCGCTCCTATGCGTCGCTCGGGTCATTGACCTTGGCGGAGGAGCCTCGAGTCCCCGGTCCAGGTTACAGAAGCAAGGTGCTCGGATACCGCGAGGGTATTATTTGAATATAATAGGAATCGATAAGCCACCCCCGAAGGGAGACAGACGTACGGCAGCTCGGAAACGCGGCCATTTGCTCGCAAGCCAGAAAATCTGTAGCCCGAGACCATCGGACACGATCATCTCTTGCAGCTCGAAAGGGGATTCCCGTACGCTCGAACTCCACGTACTTGCGATAATTGCGGATTAAGCACCGTACGCGCTCACCTCGGCCGCAGCATTGCACCGCCCCGTTTCCTTGCCACTGGTCCAAATAATAATTTCCTTCTCTTCCTGATTTTCGTTAAGATTATTACTTAATAAGAGAACCGTTCTCCCTTCTTCTCTCTGCTCACCCCGCCGCCCCTCTCTTGCCGCGGCCTCTCTTACGACAGCCCGGCCAATCGATCGCGTGCATTCCTTTTTTTTTCGTTGAAAATTCGTAACGTAACTACTTTTAATAAACTTAACTTAACTAAGAGGTATGGGGAGGGGGGTGAGCTTGACTTCCTCGGAGAACCCGAAATGAATCGGGAGAGTTTTGTGCCGAGGCTTCTTTACGTTTTCTAGAAATATCATTTCAGGTAAATAAATATTAGCAGGCCGAAATTGAAAAGGATTACCTTTTCCTAATTTAGCTTTCGATCCCGTTAAATTATCACAATAATGTAATCTCGAAATAACGACTCTCACAATAAAAATCGATTAGTGCATTCGATCCTCATTAAAAAAAGTTAATGAAAACGATAATAAAAAGACAAAAATTTCATAATAATCGAATAATTTCGGAGATGGATGAAATTGAAGAAATTTGCATTTATTAACGATTATGATCTTCTTGCTTTGTACGACGTGTACTCTTATTGGCGAAACACTGGCTGAACAGGGAAACAGGGCTACGGTGGTGGCGGTGGTGGCGGAGGTGGGGGGAGGGGGGCGATGAAAAAGGAGGAATAATGTCGAAAAGTGGAATGAAAATAAATTCCGAAAGAAAAAATAAAGAAACAAAGAGACAGAAAGGCCTCAATAGATCGTGTATCTCGTGCTCCCGAGCCCTCTGAGTGCGACGGTGCCGTCGTCGCCTGCGAAAGAGGGACTTTGATGTGTAAGAGTGAGCGCGGACACGAGTCGTTTTCTCCCAGGAGTGCGCGCGGCTCGCCGAATCTCTTTAAACTTTTAAAGCAAACAAAGGAGAGCTAACGGGGCGCAAAAAGTCAGCACTCGCTTATTCTACTCCGTGAGACTCTTTTTGGCATATTACAGATGTACTCCAAACTTCAACCGACACGGCGTTTTAGCTGTAACATAAAAATAATAAAAAAGAAATAAAAAAAAAAGAAGAAGAAGAAGAAGAAGAGGAAGAAAAGAAAGAGGAAAAGAAAAAAGGAATTAAAGAAACTTCGCGGATCTTGGGTATCGGGGGGAGGGGCGGGGAGGGGTGGCACCGAAGTGCCGGGATAGCCGGTGCCGAATCCGTAGCCGAGGAAAATGAATGAATCCTTTGCGCTCGCGATCGATCGCGGATGTGTATCTCGATGGCCCGCGACGAGCCCTACGTAAAAACTTAATGCAGTCCCCGATAAATGTTCCGATCCGCTTTCTTTTTTATTCGCCAGCGGAGAAAAACTCGACGCCTGTCGCGCGGACTACTCCATCAGCCGACATCGATAGCGCATGCTTTTCGGCAGTACCGAGCTCCCAGGAAGCTCCAGCCCAGCTCTTCTGGACGCGCAATATGCATTTCTTATTGCACGTGACACGAGTCAAGAACATATCGAGATCTACTCGTAAGATGGCGCTTCTGACACCAGAAATTTATTTTACAGATACATCGAAAAGAGATAAATCGGCCGACTAAATACATAGGCGATAATAACTAACCTCCGGCTTTTAATCCTAAATACGGATTTATTAATAATAACGTGTTCTTTCGTTCTTTTGGTTTTAGTATTACACTAATGTACATATATGTTTTTATTACAGGCACTTAGGGTCATGGCTCTAATGAAGCTTAATACCTGTAGTTTGGCAATTATTAATAATTTATTGTGAGAGACCGGGAATATAGCGGTAATAATTTAAAAGGATTTTTAGTTCATTTTAGTCCGACGAGGGCACCTTATGAAGTAATAATCTTTACAGCGAGGAGGGAAATCCAAAGTAGTGTACGTAGTACGTACATGTGTGGCCAACTTTCACTCTGATAATACTCGGATAATTAACTCTCGGCTCTTGAAATGCTTTACATACTGACGAAACGTCGGCTCGTGTTGGGCCGGCTAATGGGTGGGGTGATGGGAAGGGTGATGGGTAGGGTGATGGGAAGGGTTATGGGAAGGGTGATGGGAGCGAGGGACGCCCCGGACCGATAATCGAAACGATCGATTATTACATTATAATGCTTTACATGGACATCCTCATGCGTTTTAAAAGAAAAAAGCGGAGGACGGCGTAGGGGGAGGGGATGAGGAGGAGGAGGAGGAGGAGGAGGAGGAGGAGCAGGAGGGGTGAAAGCGTTAAGAAAGCGGGAAAAAGCTCCTACGAAACCTCATCCGTCGAGGATCAGAAAAATTCAGAGGAAACTGGTTTCCCCGCTGCTGTATGGGACGCAGGGGCGTAAATTGATTTTTAAAATACGGAGCCCGTCTGCGTGCTTTACGACGCAGATCTGTTGCTGCTGCTGCTGCTGTTGCTGCTGACGCTGCTGCCCGCTCGTAAAAGCCCGAGGCCAAAATGGAGAAAAAGGTCCGGGCGTAATTAGCCACATATCAATGAGCGGCGAGGGGAAAAATTGTCTCGAATCCCATAGCGGCCCATTAATAACGGATCGACTTTAACGTCGGATGAGGGTTGCTGGGGCAACGGGGGCAACGGGGGGTTTAGGGACCGGGGAGGAGGGGGGCTAGGAGCGACTCGTAGTCGTAGTCGCGGCCGTAGGTGTAGGCCGTAGCGCCGACTTAAGCCGGACGTTTACGCCGCAGACAACAGTGAATTATGGTGTCCCGTAAATTAACGTCCACTTTTCCGTAAATCTCTTCATACCGCGCTCGTGAAAAATAATACGCGGCCCGATCCGGACGACCGGCCCAAGATAAGCAAGAGAGGGACAAAAGAAGGAAGGGAAAAGTGAGGAGAAAAAAGGAAAATAATTCACCGGGTCGGCGATGGGCTTTTTGCGGGAAGCATCTTTCAAGTCGAGTGACTCGGTGCGGGAAATCGCATGCGCCGCTTCGATCCTCTCGATCATCCTAAGGTTATCTACCTGCCGTTCGATGGCCTGCTCGTCTTTTACCGCAAAAAGCTGGCCTCCTATTTATAATGAATGATTGATGCTCGACAACTCATTTGTTCCTTCGCCCCCCGCCACCCCCCATCTCTCTCTCTCTCTCTCTCTCTCTCTCTCTCTCTCTCTCTCTCTCTCTCGACTTGTTATTATGAATTTTCGCGTTTCGCTAGTTCGGCGTCGTGAGCGCAGCCTCCACGTGCCCCATCAATGTGATTTATTATTAAATTCGGACGCGGAGTCTTATTAATACAGGAAGGGTCGGGCAGAGCTTGAAACTCGAATGCAAATTTACTTTAATAATCGGCATGCGGGACGGGAATTACCAAGAGTTACAATGCAAGTTTCATTGAGATGAAAAGCTCGTAGCGACCGGGAGGCTCGATCGTTAAAGACGAAAAGAGAATGGCCCGTTGACTGGGGTTTAAATGGGACTCGGGAGCGGGGAGGGAGGTATCGCTAACCCAATAAGAGGTTAAACGGGAACGAGATAAATGCGATAGCCGGTAACGGGGAATCAATCATAATGTCGATGGTGGGCCTCGTCAACCGCGCTTAGCCCCCTATAACAGGTGGCCGAAGCCAGCCTCTAGCCAATAATGAAAGTTAGGCTCGTTAAGAGCCGAGGGCCGTTAATATCCTCTCGGAGGAGGAGGGGGTTCGAGCGAGGCCCGCGTCTCGGGCTCCTCTAGCTCTGCTACCGCGACGTAATTAAAAGCTCGGCACGCGCTTCATAATTGACGGCTCGTGAATGAAAAAGGCCGCGAGCGCTAGTCGGATGGCTCGTGGGGGAGGTGGGGGAGTCGGAGAGGGGGGGATGGGGGTCTGGGAATAGCTCCGACGACGACGACGACTACGACGAGGACGACACAGGTACGGTAGCAAGTAACCCTACCGAATGGTCGGTTATTAAAAGGCCGCTGAACTAATAATACAAGATAGGCAAAACTGCCTTCCGATTTCGCTCTTACTTTTTATTATTCAGGTAATGGCTCCAATCCGCTACCTCGATATTACTTAATGAATGGCCTTGTCTTTTAATTATTATGAGGAAGTACGCGTGAGCCGCTCTCGCGCTCCCCGACATAAAAGTGCAGAGGCATTTTAGAGCGTGGGATACAAAATAATGTAATTTCAAATCACGCTCAGGGATTCACTCGAGTTCCAGCCTACCACCTGACCCATATACGCACCCTACGTCGCCCTTCCTCTCTCGGATGCTGCGCGCTTTTTAATTAAGGAGGAGCGGCGGCGGCGGCGGCGACGGCGGCGACGGTGGCGGCAGCAGCGGCCATTAAACGTGACCGATACAAACGAAAGAACAGTTTATGTGGAAATGAAAAACGCAACGATAACTTAAAGATAAGCTTCCAATGATTAATGCCCCCTCCTTATCTTATCCTATCCGAGCCCTAAAAGGTACCGGGACTTATGAAATTAAAAAATTTAATTTTACGCAGGCTTAAAAAAAAATCCTATCTCTTATAACAGTCCGCCTGCTGTTAAAAAGAAAAGTCTCCTTTTTTTATCGAGACTTTCTCTCGAATAATCCAGTGAGATATCGATTGATTTGATTACTTCGAGCGGTGATGCGCCATTACTGCCAATTACAAGCCTTATAAATTAAAAGAAAAATGTCGTCAGGATTGACAAAAGCGCTCGATTTATTGTTACTGTCGTTGTTATGGTTGTTGTTGTTGTTGTTGTTGTTATGGTTGTTGTTGTTGTTGCTTTTGTTGTTAAAGGGTGGTTAACGATGGAGTAGCGAGGCTAAAGCTACGATGGCATTATGCCGATAAACTGTGACCGAGCAGTGCAATTAGTGGCAACGAAGCTCCGGGAGAAAAATAAACACAAGCCAATAAATGCGGTCTTGAGAAAAGCAAAAGCCCGTGGTGAGCAGACATTAGCGACAATTAGCTCTATTGTAAGAGGGTATCCCCATTGCTTGGGTATCCCCAGCTAGTACCGGAATTGCACGGGAGATTCAAATAGATCTCCAAATTAACCTCTAAACAAAGCTTATGGCCAAAGGCTTCCGTTTAGTTACGCTTAGTAGGGGCGGGTTAGTAGGGGCGGGGAGGGGTAGGGATGGGGCGATGGGGGCGAGGGGGTCGAAGGGGTTGAGGGGGCTCGGACGCGCAACCGATCCGCCAATGATTGGCAGCCGATTCTAAATAATGAATTTCAATAAAGTAGCGGCACGATCGGCTGCGTCACAGCGGCTGCATTCACATGCAAATCGGTCCCGGATGAAGTGCATCGGCCCAGTCGTTGCAGCCCGATGCAATAGCAAGGCTCCTCCATAGACAAGGCTCTTTATTGCTAATAAAACCGTAAGAATAAGCATTAATTGTCCAGGATTTTCTTATCCAATTATAGATTTTAATTTTTCGTGTAAAAATTTAATAATCCCATGCGGAACCTTCTAACCTTAATGTAATTCCCTTTTAAAGCACGAAAATCTATCCATTGCCCGCTCTCCCTGCGCTTCTTCAATCTCCCTTTCAATTCAACCAAGATGACATACTATTAAAAAAATTATCGTAAACTGCGCCATTAGGACGTAAGAAGATAATAAGAAACTCTGTTATTCATCCTTCCAACATTCCTAACTCTATATAATAAAGATATTTGCATTATAAAGATTCACTCGCTTCGCTTCGATACTTTATCCGAAAATTCTACTTTAAGAAAAATGTCGAAGAAAAAAAAAAAAAAATCGCAGCCCCCAGTTGTTGTTATATGCTTGGACATTAAAGATGTAGTTCGTTATTATCCCGGCTTTTCTTCCTGAGTCTTCATTGTCAATTTCAAAAGAAATACGAAAGCCATTGAAAAATGCAAAAATTATTATTCATCGGGGGAAATATTAAAATTCATAATTTGGCCCTTTTCCCAAATAAGCAAAGCCCTTGCTTATAAAATAAGAAAATGAGCTGCAAAAATGCAGCTCAGCCGATTGCTTGGCATGTCTTATGAATCTATACGATTAAAATGCTTTTTCTAATAGTCTTAAATAGTCTTAATCGCTACACGTGTACGTATACGTTCTTAATGCGAGCGATATTTCGAGCATTTTTACGGGTATTATTATTATTTAGCACTTAAATGTATCATGGCAGCAATTAAAGTAGCGTCACTCCCATTGAATAATTTATTTAATCATTTTAATGGGATTTACATTAGATATTGGCTAACATTTAAAGCCGCGGTAAACTCCTCCTTAGCACTTGATAAAGAATATGATTTATGCTTTAAGCTCAGTTCCTTCCTTATTCTTAATTAATCGGACCACCTACTAAAGCGATTTAAATATGCAGGGAGGATAATAGATGAAGGCCCGTAGTAAACGGCCTCCTTATAATGATCGTATCGATTAAAATATCCCATCTTTCTCAGTAATTCTGCAAAACGTATAATGGCTTGCAGATGATTTGGGCTCGGATAGGGTAGGAATAGGTGCGACTATCCGCATTGTCTAGTAGTAATATTGTTCAGCATAGGAAGTGGCGAGCGCACAGGCTGTGCCAGGGGAAAATATTCGCTATAAAAGAGACGGAGTCGTCGAGTTTTTTCGGCAGGCTAGTAAGGCTACTCGGGGTACATATGACTCCGCGTTCGAGGGTCGGGAATCCTCTAAACGTTCGAAAATAAAGGAGCGTAGGCTCAAAAAATGCTAATCGATGAAGACGTAATGCGGAAACTATATTTTTTCGCAATTTGTCGAGTGCGACGTAAGTTCGCATCGAATATACGAGCTACATTCTTTTACGGATCGGCGTTTTTTTTTGTGGGTCGAGCAGCACCTTAAGAGGAAGAGCCGAGCATGGGACGAGAATGGGACGAGCATGGGACGAGCGTGGGACGAGCATGGGACGAGCATGGGACGAGCATGGGACGAGCATGGGACGAGCATGGGACGAGCGAGAGCAGGATACGTTCGAGCTAACAGAGATTATTCGCCAAGGAAGTCGAGGAGGTTTTTTCTGAGGTCCAGACGCCGAGCTCGATTTCATTTTTTTTTTTTTTTCTTTTACCTCCTGATCGCGTATTGTCGAACGCGGACTTACTTCATTTCCATTGTTTCGGGAGAGATGACGGGCAGGGGGTATTGGAGAAGGGGGGTCGAGTCGAAACCAAGGAGAAAGAAGCCTCCAAGTTGTATTTCTTACCCTCGGGAAGTAATGCATATGGACATTATTCCGCGTCGGTTTATTTTTCAACGAGCAAAGTTGATTTTCTTAAAGTTAAATTTAAGAAGCAACTGGATTTATATTGTTTTGGTAATCGATTCGAGCAACTCATTGAACTGAATATGAAAGCTGTTGTTGCCTCTGCTGCTGTCGTCGCTGCTGCCGCTACTGCTCTTCCTTCCAAGCATATGAATAATGTAATAAGGGATATCTCAAAGAGCTTTATTTGCAGAACAAGACTACCATAATGAAAATTATTGTAATAAATAAAGTCTCTTCTCTCTTGCTGCAGTTGAGTAAATTTTCTCTAAAAAGACTTGAGTAATTGGCTGTATAAATAAAAAGTTAATCATTTTATGGTTTATTCATATAATAAATACAGCGCGTATACGTATAAATATGTGTATGTATTTATGCGTTTATATATGCATAGGAAAGCATGGATCTGCATGAATAATGTAAATCGTATTAATGTCTATGGATTTTTGCACTTTACGCAATGTAAATAAAGAGAAAGAGGGACAGGGTATTGCGACCATTACGTCTCGTATAGCCCGAACGTACGAAAACATTTGCCAACGGTAGACGAAGGGAGCCGAAGGGAGTCAAAGGGAGCCGAAGGGAGCCGAAAGGAGCCGAAGGGAGCCGATTGGGTATTGCCGTCGAGTAGGAAAGGTTATTGGGGTTCGACGTGATCGAGGCTCGGAATTAATTACTTTTATGGAAGCGACGCGTCAAGTGAATTATGAAACTCGAGCGAGCCCAGGTAGACAGGGGCAAAGGCGTTTTTCCAATTAGTAGAGAAACAGAAAGTAATCGTATGGCACATCAGCTCTCTGATTAAACCGAAAGCTGGCTTATAAGAACGGCGCTGGAGAGTTCAGAATAAGAGTTCAGGATAAGAGGTCATAATCGCACGTGATCGCAGCGGCGTACGCTCGAGCAAATCACACTTAAGCACGTAGCAGTGCTTTTATTATTCGTCTTCGGGAGGCCGAGATAGGTGGGTGGGGTAGGGGGAGAGGCGCGGAGGGAGCGACGAAAATTGCTCGGACGGCGCAGGATGCGCGCAAATCGCGCCGCGCGACCCTAATTAAAAGAGCCGTGGCGGCCGTCCTGGGCTGAGAGAGAGAGAGAGAGAGAGAGAGAGAGAGAGAGAGAGAGTCAGCCGCGGATGATTAATGCGCTGTAAATAATAACTAAATATCCTGGGCTAAACGAGCACGTTGTCAAGCGCGAGACCCTTTCGCGGCCTCTTCGCCTCCCCGTCGCGCTGTCTAAACGAAAACCATCTGGCTTTGCTCTCGCGAGGATCCACTTGCGCGCGATGCGATTATCTTAATAGCGCGAGCGGCTCTAATGAATAGCGAGATTCCTGTACTAGCCTCTCTCCCCGACCCCTCTGCGCCATCCGTCCTCCGGCCCCGCGTGCGTGCGCGAGTGCGAGGGGGCGCGAAAGGGAGCCTACGCGGTATCGTAGGGTCGGCTGAGGGGATGAGGAGGACGAGGAGGGCGAGGATGGGGGTAGAGGGGTAGGGGTAGGGGTAGGGGGCACGGGGCACGGGGGACGGTCGGAAGCGCGCGGAGGGCATAAAATAAAACGCGGCGAGCAGAATTCGTGCCCGGGCGCACACACGTACCAGCGAGGAGAGGAGACTCGTAAAAGAGGACGCCCGTGCGAGTAATCACGGATACAGGGAAGCGCGCGCGCGTGCGCTCGCACATAAGGAAACGCAGATATAATATCTATTTTTCTGGAGGGGGCATTTTTCTATCTCGGGGCACCGTTCGTGCGAGGAAGACTCGGCCTCGCCGAGGAAGAGGATGGCACTCGAAAGAGAAGGTAAGAAAGGACCGGGGGAAGGGACGGAGAGTAAAGAATTAAAGGCGAGATGAAAGGAAGAAGCGAACGCCTCCGACTCTGTGTGTCGTGACTTTACGTTCTTAGGCTCCTTTCCTTATCCTCCCTCCCGCGTCCACTTAGCTACGTGTAATACGCGACGAAGCGGATCTTAGAATCGGGCTAGAGCAGCTGGTCGCCGCGTGGAGGAAGGAACTTGACCGGGCCCTTCCAGCCGAGGGAGTAAGCAATCATTGATTTTTTTCAATGACCAGATATTCGAGACGCGAGTGCTGCGGATCTCGAATGCCACCACACCGATCGGGCTTTTGTCATTCGCCGGCAATTCAAAGACAACTTTTATTATATCCAGCTTTGCTCTTCTCCGGCTCTTAATTGAATTAACGACTCTGGATTAATACCTTTTATTTCTTGCTAAGGCCGCATGCCCTGAGCAGCGAATCCCAAACTGTGTGTGTGTGTGTGTGTGTGTGTGTGTGTGTGTGCATGTGTGAGAGAGAGAGAGAGAGCGATTACCTCGTAGCTCCTCTGCTTGTGAAAATTAATCACATCGGGACTAGAGAATTGCGTACTCGGTAAGAGGGGGGGAGGGACGGCCAGGACAATGAATGATTGATAATATGTATTTTTCAAGCTATTTCCGTATTCGAGTCTCTAATGACCGTCCTCGAAAAGCGGTTCCGTAGAGTCGGGGGGAATGGGACGAGGCGAGACGCAGTGAGGTCCTCCCCGAAGACGACTCAACGACTCAATCGAACGGTGCCGACCTCAGCGACCTCGGCGGCACTAACGGCGAGCAGCGTCAGGAGCGCTTGGACGTCCCCGACTTCATCATCGCCGTCTTCGTCATTCCCCTTCTGGGTACCCGTTGAAAGAGGCAGAAAATTGACCATTTAATATGTCCTAGGATGCAGTAGCAGCAGCAGCAGCAGCAGCAGCCCGTACGTGGAGCGGCGATAGATTTAAATGATAACAAACGACATGGCGCCTCGAGGCTGCGCTTCGTCCCTTCATCCCTCCTCGTACTTTTAGCGTTTCCGTACGCGAATGGGCACGGGAACTAATCATCGCCATCCATTGCGCGAGCAGATTAAATAGAAAATCGTCTTAAGGTACGGAATCGATATCTAAATCACCGTCGGCCTTACAAGTGCCGCGATATTTATGGCTCCGGCCGGCGTACCTAAAGCAGGCGAAATTTCAGAATGGGCCCTCTTATCGCGGAGGATCTCGCTTCGATTAATTCTGTCCGACGGCGGTGGATCCTGTCGGGGATCCTGTCGGGGATCCTGTCGGGGATCCTGTTGGGAATTCCAGCGGGACTACGAGCGTCGCGGCCCGAGTTTCGGAAAGTCATTACGCGTCATAAGGGACATCGGAGGCGAGGGTAAATAATGAGCCTCGAACTAACGAGACCCGGGACTATGTCATTTGGAAATTTAGAGCTCCTCCCGGGGAGAGTTATGCGTAAATATATCGGTAGCCCCGGCCCCCCTCGCCGAGCTCGTGTCGCGCCGCATCGATTATCATAAAAAGGAGAAGAAAATGAATTTAATCAAGGATCGTACACGCGTATTTAATTGCAACAAGGTGCATTATTACGAGGAGCGGAAGAGCCGCGAGTCCGAGGCTGATAAGGCCCGTAAAAATAAGTTTTAAGCTCTCGGGTAGCAGCGACATGGGCAGCGGCGAGCCTGTTCCCTCTGCAACAATAATAATAATGGCCAATAACGATAAATAAGCATCGATTAATTATCGTGTAAGGGTACGATAGGATCGCGGATAGGGGAGCTACGGGTTTCCTTGGGGGAGGGGTGGGGGGCGAAAAACCCTATATATATATATATATATGTGTGTGTGCACACGTGCGAGGCGGCGATGATTGTCGCGAGCCGATCCGCATAATTAAGCAGCCCCGAATGAATCAAGTCGTGAAAAAAAATAAAGGCCAAGGGAAAACATCCGTCGGTTATGCCCGGCGGTTTATGGCCGCCGACTAATTTTACGGTGTCATTTGCCGTTTCGGATCCTCTCGGAGTCCCCTCGCGCCCTCGCCCACCTGCCGGGGATCGACCCTATCGCCAGGCGAGCACCACGGTCGAGAGGCCCGAGCCCGGATGCCAAGAGACATCCCGTCAACGAGTCCCCTGCCTCCTAGCGGCAGCTGCTCCCAGCAGAAGAGGTCGGGCGCCATTCCTCCCGGCGACGGCTTTCCCACCACCACCACCACCACCATCAACACCTACCACCGAGGACCCGACGAGCTTTTCTCGGCCTTCCTGTTCCACCTTGGCTATTCGCGAGCCTCACCCCTCCCTCGCGCGGTTCCTTTACGCGTTTTACTGCGTTAGAATTATAAACTGCGGAGCGAAAGCGGTGACTTTTTATACTTTTTCCACCGAAATACTGTAACGATGAAGATGATGCTTCTTGCCGAAACTTTGTCCAGTCTATAATAATAATAATAATAATAATAATAATAATAATAATAATAATAATAATAATAATAATAATAATAATAACAATAATAATAATAACAACAACAAAAATAATAATAATAATAATAATAATAATAATAACGACGACGACGATGACGATGACGACGACGAGAAGGGGAAGGAGGATGAGCGTGATGATAATGATATCGACGAAGCCGGCAGCAAGTGGATGTTTGCTTTGGAAAAATTGAGTGCAGCAGAACCGATAATTTAGTATTATTTCTTGAAAACAGTAAGACGATAAAGGTACAAGTTTCGCACCCCTTTAATGAGGATATTCGAGATGGGCCTCCGATAATCAAAGCTCACAAACGGCAAAACGAGCTAAGCTGCTGCTCGCTCGACTTGGTGGGGCAGGAGGGGGAGGGGGAGGATAAGAGAGAAAGAGAGAGAGAGAGAGAGGACTACTTTCGTGGCGAGAGGACTGGGAGATAGGCCGGGGGATGGGATAAGCTGTCGAGCTGAGGGAGGACCGAGGGAGGACCGAGGGAGGACCTCGAGAGGACCTTGAGAGGACCGAGGGGCAGAGGGAAACTTGATATCGCGTCCGAAATTCTGAGAGCGGGAACTTTTACGACGGCGAATAATGGCACTTTAATTGCGAGTCCGAGCCTCCGTGCTGATTAAGCAGTAAATTTACGTAAATTCGTATAAAATTTGGTGAATAAAGCCGAAGCGAGCGGTCCCCGGAGAGCCCGAGACGCCCACAAACTACGAGGCGATCACGGATTGCCGAAAACATATAAATTTTTCAGGGATGAATTAAATTTAAATCCCGGGGCCCAGAGAGAGAGTGAGTAAGAGAGGGGGGGTGGTGGATCGTCCCTGGCAAGAACGGACTTATCAAATTGACAAAACTCTATTTTTATTCCTTATTTTAAATTCTGCCCTATTTGTCCGGTCTCGTAAGTCCCCAGATTTTCCCACAAGTTTTCCGATTATTAATTAATATTCAGTCAGCGCTGCGATTTATTAGTCAGTCGCGAATGATTTGAGGAAGAATTTTAAATTCAGTCACATGGATTTAGAGACGATTCAAATATTTACAATTAATCCCTGTGCTTGTGTCCGGTAACTTAGAACAAAACCTGCAAGGAAAAATAAAAATAATATCGTTGCGGCGGGAAAATACGATTCGAGGGACAGCGTCGCGAGCACACATTGCCGATGATAAAAAGCTCCTGTTTATTTGTCGAATTATAAGGTAAGTGGTGGTTTAAGGAGTTTGTGTGCGTCCATGAGCGCCGAATCGGAAGGAATAATTTTTATCCTCCATACAATGTTCCCCATATCGGACTATAATAACTCAATTTTAAATAATTTTACGAAATTTCAAAGTCCCACGGTACATTAAAATCTACTTTCCCTCGAAATTTAAAATAAGAAATTGTTTAAGCCGAAAATTGCGGCGAATTATGAAATTAAATTAATGGAGGAGCTTTTGTATTAAGATTTTCGTTGATGTACGCAGGGCTCTCGGCTGCGTATAATATTATTAATTTCGGAGTCGAAAATTATTAAGCGTAAATAAAGGAAGCTCGATTGCTTTATTATATAGGTGGGCCGGTCTACAGGTAATAACCGAATTGAGAAAAATGGCGGATAGCGCTGGTCGCGAAGGAGATAATGTCTGGAATTGAATATTTTCGGAGAGAATAAAATGTCTTTAATTGCCTTTGATGGAATACGTCATTAATTATGGGACATTACAGTACTTGATGACTGAGCTAAAAATACAAGAGAATGAGTCAGAAGAAGAAGAAGAAGAAGAAGAAGAAGAAGAAGAAGAAGAAGAAGAAAGAAGAAGAAAAAGAAGAAAATGATGATGAAGATGAAGAAGAAGTATAAGGAAGGAAGGAAGGAAGGAAGGAAGGAAGGAATAAGGTCGTAGGAGGGAAAATAAATGGCGGAGGCAGCGGTTAGAAGATTGAGAAATCTCGGACGAGTGAAAAATGTCGGAGCCGAAGCTAATGAATAATAATGAGGTTGGAGCGAGAGAAACTGAGGGATAGGACGGGGGGAGGGGGTAGCGATTAGAAGAAGAAAGTTTCGAAAGAAGCGCTCTGCAAGCCCGGGAATACAAACGCCGAGGCCCAAAGGAGCGAGGGAAGAGCGACCGAGTGTTTGCGAGAAGTAAAAGCTTGGGCTCGGCGCATCGGATTCTCGGAGCCGTGGAATCGTTGAGCGATCGTTGAATTGGCCATCGGAGCCATCGGAGCCATCGCAGCCATCGGAACCATCGGAACCATCGGAACCATCGGAACCATCGGAGCTACCGGAGCCACCGGAGCCCATTACCATCTAGACGGCAGAGAGAGAGAGAGAGAGAGAGAGAGAGAGAGAGAGAGAGACGGGAGAGAGGTATTTCCTCGGATCGGTGCGAGCTAAGTGCGACAAAAACGAAATTGCTACCGAGCCCGCGAGGGTGTGTCAGAAAAACTGAGCCGCTGAGAAAACTACCTGCGAAGCGGTGCGCGAGTGAGAGGAGGAGTGGGGCGGGAGGGTGGGGAATCGAGCGGAGCTCACGGGAACAATTGACTCTTACCGAGACCCATCGGAGAAATAGTTTTCGCCAAACTGCCAGGGAATTCAAGTCTCTCTCGCTCTCCTCTCTCTCGCTCTCTCTCTCCTTCACGCTCACTCTCTCGTGGAATTCCCGGTTCGTCGCTTCTTGCTCTCGCGTTAAAATCCCCGTCGGAGTGGCTCAGGTCTCGTAATTTCGCGCGCGGTACCGTAGCTCGAATGGGCTCGGCCGGCGCTGCCAACTTAACCCGTACAGATTGAAAATATTTTTACAAAGCTTCTGGCCTTTTTCAACCTTTAACAACACTAACAATGGCAACAACAACAACAATAACAATAACACAATAACAACAACAATAGCAATAACGATAACGGCAACAACAGTAATAGCAATAGTGGATGATACAACTTTGGAGGGCAAGACGGGACCGGCCGGGGGGGGGGGTGTACTTTGGCTTCTAAAATTGAATTATCGTCGGCATCGGGCCAGAAAGATCGGACCAGAGCCTTTATGTTTGCTCACCCCTGGCTGATTTATAAACTTCCAGCATCGGCCGTAGCTCGCGTCGAACCAAGTTACGAATTCCCAGGGCGCGAACCTCGGCCTACGGAGATCCCCCCCCCCAACCCTCAGCTCCACGATAATTAATGCCGATAATATTTTTTGTCTTTTTATTCCTTTTGTTTTTAATAAATCTCCGGGGCACTTTTATCGGAGGCCGTAAGTAGCGCTCGCCCGCGGCTCCTCGGGGCCTGCGGGGGCGGGGCTGTGATGGTGGGTGGGGTTGGAGGGGGAGGGGGGTGTTCGGCTTGCGGGAGGGAGGGACGACACGAAGGGAAGAGCTGCCAAGGCAGCTCGAGAGTAGCTTGGCCCTCGGAAGGAAAAAAAGGAGCGAAGGGAATATTTAATTGACGCGTCAAAGGGAACCGGTTCTCTCGCTCTCGGGCTAAGAGACGAAAATAAAGGAGGCAAGGGCCAAGTAACATTGTATTGCGAGGGCTGGCTCGCTCACTCCATCTAAGACCGATATAAAATTGCGCGACACCCGTTTATTTGCGAAATCGGACGGGCGGTAGCTTTTTTAAGTGAGCCCTTGGCAGGGTCGGAGGAGTCAAGAGACCTAGACCAGGAATGGAGAGAGATGAGGAAGGAGAAGGACAGAGATAGAATGTGTGTGTGTGTGTGTGTGAGAGAGAGAGAGAGAGAGAGAGAGAGAGAGAGAGAGAGGTAAAGTGCGCGAGCGGGGTCGAGGGACTGGGGAGGAGGGCAGAGAGATCTTTAATGAAATAAGTAAATTTTAACGCCTGCAATCAGGAGGCACGGAAGGGCGAAAGGATTGCGGGGCCTTGGCAATTACGCCCCTCCTCTCTCACTCACTCTCTCTCTCTCTCTCTCTCTCTCTCTCTCTCACTCACTCTCTGTAGCTTCGGTACTCCTTCCGCTGAATTGGAGGATCGCCGAAACCCGCGCCACGCCCCCACTTCGAGGGTCGTCTCCAACCAGCTTCTAAGAAGGTCTGCAGGTGGCTCGCGGATACCGATGCGGACGGCTCGGAAGAACTATTTCTTAATCACGAGGCCACCGCGCGGAATAATTGTTAAGAATTTATCGTAATTAAGCCTCGGAGGAGAAGACGTGCGAAGGGCCGCGTCATTAACCGCGATAACATGTAGGGCTCGTTATGTCCAGTGCCGCGACACTCGGCCACTTGTTATTATGCGCTCTTTCTCGATCCGCGAGATAAAGCCAGCGTGACGAGGGCCCCCGTGCAGAGAAGGGGGGGGGTAAAGAGGGAGAGAGAGAGAGAGAGAGAGGGCGAGAGGGAGATGGAGTCGAGTGACCGGAGGAACGTGGAGGAAGAGGGTGAGCTGAAGTCTCGATGGAAGAGTGCGCGCGCACCTTCGTCCTTTTAACCATTCGTTATCCCGAGCTCGTTTGCTGCTGATAGAGCTCGGCGAGGACGATGACGAGGAGTAGGACGCGTGGGAAGTCGCGTTGTATTGTCGCGTTAGGGGCCCCGCAAGCGCGTGTGTGTCGGTGAGCCGCTCAGGCGCAAGCGCACCGCGGACGTTAACGAGAGTGTTTTTCAAATTACTGGCAATGTATATTAAATGCTCGGTTAGGCTCCTCGCCCTGCCCGAGAAAATGATTCGTCCGTTTTATAAGGAGTAGTGCTGAATTAATTTACAAGAACAGCCTCGAGATCATGTACTTCCCTCTTGTATTTTAAGAGAAGCCTCCGCCGGGAGATACCCTCTCGTCTTTGCCTTATTCCTCCTCCTCCTCCTCCTCCTCCTCCTCCTCCTCCCCTTCTTCTTCATCTTATTCCTTCATCTCCTCCTCCTCCGCAACCGTATTCCATTTTTTTATTCTTTACATCTCCAATGGAACTTACACCCGATAATCTGATACGCGGATTCTTAGGCCGTATCTCCCCACCTCCCCCCTGCCCCCGCCCCACGGCCCCAATAACCCTCGCCGGCCCGTTTAACACATAACTTGATCCGTCCGCATGAATATTCGTGAAAGTACTTTATCTATTGCTTATCGTAAATTCAGTTAGAGCGTTAAACGTTTTTACAGCTCAATGCCGTATGCTCGATATTGTATGGAACGGCCTCCTTCTCAAATGCTATTAAACTTTATTAAACGTCTACACTGAATTCATACCAAAGCCAAATACCAATAATGAAACAGCGTTTAAATTCACGAGTTATATGCTCTTATTTTCCATCACTCTCCTTCATTATGCGCGTCATTACAACCAACTGGAATACTCATATAGGAGCCCGAGGCCCACCTTTTCTTCCCTCGCTCCTCCTCCCCTCCGCGCGACCGCCCTTTTCCCCGGCTCCCTTACTTCATTTCGGATTTCACCGTCTCTCTCTCTCTCTCTCTCTCTCTCTCTCTCTCTCTCTCTCTCTCTCCGTTTTTATTTCCTCGAACTTTACTGCTTTCTCTAATTGTTGCCACATATATCGCATTACCGATACTTTTTATTGCCATTTCTTCAATAATTACAGCACATTGCATTCGCCCACCCCTCCCCTCGTCCCTCGACACATTTATCAACGACTTGAAATAATAATTCTTTTTTATACGAAATCTCATACACTGATTTTTTTATTAGCCCATACCTTGTCCCAACCAGAAACATAAGAATATATCCGCAATTAAAACCATTAAATGATCAACACCCCGATTCGTTAGTTCTGATTAATAAAAACGTTAAGCCGTCACCAGTCCAAATAATAGATATTTCTTTGAGAATCACGTGTGCGCTTGTAATTTAGCTCGGCAGCTTATTTTCAAATCGAATTAACACCTCCAGCTAATAACGAAACATAACTCACCTATTCTAATAAAGTTTTATTAAACATAACTCATCTATATAAATAAATTACTGGGAAAGGATTTCGCGCCTTTACTACCTTATTATCCTATTTATGCTTCATTCGGTACTTTTAACTCTAGTCGTGCCCTGACACTTTATATGTCTAATAAAATTCACATTTTATCTTTTTTTTTATTTATTTATTTTTTTTTTATTACTTTTTTTTTTATTAAATATTCTACCCGCATTGAGAACTAAGTGCACGAGGAAAAAATTATTTGAACTAGCTGTTGAGGCTTTAAATATTAACTCCTTCCGCTGCTGTTCGTGTCCTATGAAAGTCTTGGCTGCTTATGGGATATTAGTTTTATTGTTAATCGGATGCCCAGGCCATAAAGATTAATGCAGTCTGAAAAAAGAATTTTCAAAATTTGTAGGCTGTTTAGTGAAATTGACTTGCCGAGCCCGTGTGGATCGAGCTCGAGCGCGATTACAGAAAAACTTATCTAAGCGAAGGCAGTAAATTTCGTTAGCCACTTTTTTCCGCATATTAAGTGAAAATTACGCCTCCTTGTAATATAGCAAGGAACTTACATGCAGTAGCTGGGAGCACTAAATATTTCTTTAGAATATCGTTAGCTTAACTACCTAAACTAAGTAAACTACCTTGATTTATTATTATTTTAATCGTAAATAAACAATTTTTAAAAAATGTCATTGTATAAAATAACGTGGTTGGTAGGTGGGTGTGAGCGCAGAAGGGTGGGGGAAGGAAGTTATTTGAAAATTTGAAAAGGGGCTTTTCAAATATTAAAGAAAAAAAGAAAAAGAAACGAAAGAATCCAAAGAGCAGAAGCAGAAGCAGAAGAAGAAGAAGAAGAAGAGAGGGAGGTGGAAAAAGGACAGAATGTAAGAAAAGAATGAGGAGAGTGGCGGGCGGTGGGAGAGAGAAAAAAGGTCTGAAAGTGTTTCTAATCTCTTGTCGCTTTTCCAACGTACATCCTCCGCGTAAGTTTGCATGCATATTTTATCTGAAACTGCAAATGGACTTGTGTGTAAATAACACGAAAGATAAAACGTGCAAGACTTATTGTGCGCGTTATTTAAAATAACTATACGTCCGAGTAAGTGTAGAGATGCGTGGTACGGCCGGCGGCAGGGAGGGCGGGGGGGGGGAGAAGCAGGAGCTCGTGGTTGATGTCGGTACGCGCCTCCTCCCAATATCCGCGCAATTTCAGGATCCGCTCGAATATGCTAATACCGTTCGCTCGCTCCTCCCTGTTTTCTACTACCAGCCCCCCCCCCATCCCTTTTCAGCAGTCATCCGACGCGGCGTCGACAATCTTCGCCCTTATCGGAGGAAAATGCTCGAAAGCGAGAGTCGCTGGAAAAGAGCTGGTAGCCGAGAAGTCCGAACCCGAGCGCGACACCGGGTCGGAGGAGGGGTATGGGGAAAAAGTCGGGACTCACTCCCCCGCATTCATTACGCAAAGCGAACCAGGTAAACTCGTCAGGGCACACACGCACGTGGAAGCAGCGCGTAATAGTGAGACTCGGCCGCTGCTCTCGTCGTAGCTCCCGTCGCTGCGCCCCCGCCGACTCGACCGCTCCCACAAGTCGTGGAGCTCCTCCCCGCTTATCGCCCCGAGCCCCGCGAAACTCGCCAATTCATTAGGCTGTAATTGAGTTTTCAGCTCCGGCGATACACGGCCGGAGATACACACCTTGCGCGCCGTGGAGCCCCGGCGAGATACGGGCGTGCGCCACTGCGGGGCTCGGGGGCGGGCAAAAGGAGCAGCTCGACCGAGACCGAGACCGAGACCGAGACCGAGAGCGAGACCGAGACCGAGACCGAGACCGGGAACGGGAACGGGAACACGATACAAAAGCCCGGGGACAAGGAGCGAGAGTCCGACGGCAAAAAAATGGAGAAACGAAAGGAGGGGGAGTGCTTGGCGAGGATGGTCGGGGGTGGGGGGGAGAGCTCGAGGGACCGCTGATAGGCTGGCCGGCTAGGCCGACGAAGACCTGACGAGTCCCCGGCTACAGGGGGTCAGCGAGGGGATTTAAGTGAAGGGGAATCAGTGTGATCGATGTCCTGCCGCCTGATTAACTAAAGTTTTAACAAGCAGAGGGAGAAGATAAAGGTCGGTGCGCCGCCTACGTCGTGTACCTGGGTATCTGGGTTTCCTGGTCAATCAGCATAAATGCGATATGCTGCGGGTCTTTTTGCTCGGGCTCGGGCTCGGGCTTGGGCGCCCCGGACAAAGAGAACGGGGGGAGGAGGAGGGGCGCGAGCGAGGAGACAGCCTTCCCGAGCTTTACAAGTCAATTGCTCCCGGCTCCTTCACCCCTGCCCGCCCCACCCCGCCTCACCCTTAAAGCCACCGTCCCGCTCGCCCCGATCGCTCCCTCACCGCTCAACCCCATCGACGCGAGCGCTCCCGCGACTTCTCCTCCACCCCGCTCTCTTGATTGCTTTTTGCTAAGCCAACGAATAACCGAATGAGCCTCGATCATTTCGAGCACTACCGCCCCCCCCCCGAGACTACCGCACTACCCGGCTTAACTAGACACGAGCGAATCGCTCCACCGAGCGCACTTCTTTTGCACGTGGCTTTTCGCCGTTAATTACCTCGTCCGCCGCTCTTTCCGCGCTCTAGCCCCGTGCAACTCGTCGCCGTGGCTGACGGCGCAGCGGAATTAAGATCCGTCCCCATGGGATCGGGCTGGTCCGGATGCTGCTGCCGCGGATGGTATCGCAATCGCGACGTGCTGAGGCCCGAATAAAAGGATCCATCGATCAGAGCGACGAAATCCGCGACGGGCCGTATCGATCGGGCCGACCGGAGCGGGCCCCTCGCGCGTCAATACTCGGGGCCCGGCCTTTAATTAAGCGAACCGTGGGCTCGGGGCCAGGGATGTAGGGAAAAGGGAAAAGGGACCGAGAGGCTTGATTAATGTATTTGGAATTTGTTCGGGGCCCGGCTTGCCATTTTGCATTTTGCATTTTGCATTTTGCATTTTGCATTTTGCATTTTGATCGCTGTCATTTGCATCGATCCTAATTGACTGCCTATTCGACTGGTTGTATCGTTCAATATTGGATTCCGGAAACCCTCATGTGTGCAATTAATCGACCGCGAGCGCGTATTTGGTGGGCTTTCGTCCCTTTCGTTATCCGGCAGCGGCTTCTCCTGCCCGATAGAAGGGCCGCTTCATGAGCACCGCCTCCCCCCGAATCCCCGATCCGCCAATCGGGTCATTCGTGGTGCATCCCGACCTTGCTACCCGGGTCTCCCCGTACCCCCGGATGATGCACCCGACCTTCCAGCGGGAGGTGACGCACAAGTCAACGCGACGAATTCCACGCGTTCTGTGTACATTGGGAACTCGTGAGCGCTAATTCTTCCACCTGCCCACCAACAAAGATCTTACTTTGTTTCGAGAAACCAATTAATGCGGACATGGCCGATAAAAGCGTATAGCCAGCAGCTGCGCTCTTTCGAAAGTAGTAAAAACAGGAGAGGCTGCGGATGCTCGGGTCCGCGCCTACTCCGTGGAAGCTTCCTATCGAAACCTGACGGGATAAGCCGATTAATAGGGGGAGGGGGGTGGGGGGCGCGATCGGGTCCCCGAGGACGGACTCGCGGATGGCTGGCTGGCGGACCGCGTGCCTGCGGTCCGAGTCGGCTCTTGGGGCGGCTAAAAAAAAATCGGACCGACGGAGGACGAGGAGAGTGGGGGAGATAAAAAGGGTTGGGATAAGGAGTATCTAAGAATGGGGCATTGAATTTTAGGAGGCTCGTAAATGGTAGGAAGACCGGGATCGCGCGGAGCTTCGCCGGTGCTTAACGATCGGGGGCCAAAGGCAAAAAGGGCCGATTGATAAAGGTCCGGCATCGCATTTATCATAAACCGTTATAAAGATAGGATCTCGCGAGCAACAACGGAGCCGAACAACAAAGGACCCCGATATTTCGTCTCCCCGGCTCGGCTTTCCCATTAATTCGACGGCCCTCCCCGGAACTTTTTCAGCGAGGGCCCGTCCGGCCGCCTCCAATCGTAAACGAAAAATCCTCTCCTTGTTTATCTTTTCCTTTTATTTTTATTTTAATTTTTTTGTTTTTGTTGTTGTTTTTTTTTTTTTTTTGTTTTTTGTTTACTCTCTCCCTCTCGACTGCCGAGAGCGCAGGCTCGGGCTCTCGCTGAAAATCATAAAAGTATAATGCCATTCGGGGTGGTGGGAGAGGGGGGGGGCGATCGCCAAATATCGTGCGCGCGCGCGCGGTAGTACGCGTGCAGGGGCGCTGTTTTTTTTGTTTTTCTTATTTTTATTTTTTACGCGTTCGAGCGTTATAAAAATGGAGAGAGCGCGTTTTTGCACGGAAGTCCGAATAATTATTTTCCGGGATAGGGCGGAGTCCGGCGACGCGAGGGGGTTGCTCGTACGGAGAGCCGAGGATCGCCGCAGGGGGAGGAGGGACCCTATGACGTATAATTTTTTCGCATTCTCCGTGGGCAATGCCTCCAGTACTCCAATGCCGGGCCCCGGAGCCGCGTCATCCCTCCTCTTCCTCCTCCTCCTCCTTCTCCTTCTCCTTCTCCTCCTACTAACCTCCCTCCCCCTCCCCCGCCAACCAGTGCTCGTTACATGCCCGACGGGTATAAAATTTAATTTCACTTCGCCGAAAGATAATGCAACCCTCGTTTTCTCCTTAGCTCGTGGTTTTAATGGCCTCCCTCCTCCTCCCCCCCACTCCCCACAACCCCCCGCCACCGTTCCCCTCCTCGTCCTTCTCTTCCCCGTGCTCGGCGTCGGCTCGTCGAATACGTGAAACGAAATAACGGGTGCCAGGATCGCCGCCGATATCCCGATTATTTTCCGGGGATCGGGAAATTGCAGGCTTGCCGATTATATACGATAACCCTTCGCTCTATCCACCCTGAATCATTATATGCAAATGAGCGCAGCGTGGATGGCCTGCCTGCCTCTATCCTCATCGCACGTGGAGTCAAGATTGACCCGCCCCCCTGGAGCCCGACTTCCACCTTGGCATCGCCTCGGCTCGTACCCCGCCTCGCGTCCCACTCCTACCCATTAGCAACTCTAGAATCGTCTTTATCGATTTTACAAAGCTCCGTCGAGCTGTAGTTTCGCTGCTCCCGTAACAGCCGCTCTCATGTCAACTTATATTTATCCAAAACTTTTATAAAGTGCCCCAGGCGGCCTATTTACTATATAAAGAGTCGCGCTTACACCGCCAGATTTTATAAATACAGCCATGATAATAATACAGCCCAAAGCTTCCCTATTTTATCGGTCAATTTTCAAACGCAAAATCCAGTTCTCGCCAATCCTCCTCGTTTTCAATTTTCAATAACATAAAATTACCCGCTCGCGCAAAAGCGAAAGGATGAAGTATCTTACATCGAGTGAATTCCACTATTTAGATAAATACTTTAAACTTCCTGCCTGTCTGCCGAATTGTCTTAGTCTCCTTATCAATCGCCGATACATCTCGTCCAAGGACAAGAAGCACGTCACGATCTGCAAAAATATAATTATCACATGATTTACATAATAAAAATATTAACAATACTGACAATTAATTTTACTTATACTTTATGTACATAAAAAAACATATAAAAAAAAAAAAAAAAAAAAGGCAGTTATATCTCATGTGATAGTTGTATCTACAATTGCATTATTAATGAGGAAGAAAAATATAAAGCGACTGAGTGTAGATTTCTGAGAGAATATATTTTACACGTTCGATTTTAAATAGATTGAAAATTTTTCCAAGCATATACGTTAAAAATATTAATCATTCTGATTAAAGTTTTTATGCTTGTCTACAATGCAATTAAAGAAGGCGTTGGATTAAGAACCGAGAAATTCTGTTCGATTTAAATTTTCTTAACTGCGTAAAGGTAAGCTTAATTGATATGAAATGGATTGTAGGAAAGAGAGGAACACACAATACACCGTTCCTTTGATTGCCTGCGATAATGCTAAGGTATTAATACTCAAGCGCATATATATATATATATATATATATATATACGGGAAATTGATAGCAATTCATTTGAAGGAAGAAAACGTTGAAATAGTTTTGCGAGTATAAGAGCAGCTTTGTATTACTACGTAGTTAAAAAGTATGTAGATGAGTGATAAGATGAGAATCGACGTACGCGTTATTGAAAGCTCTAGTAAGAACGTCGAAGGGGCAGGAGCGAAAGGTTGGAGGGGGGGGGGGATAGAGGGGGGGAGAGTGGGAGTGGAGGCGGGAGTGGAGGCGGGAGTGGAGGCGGGAGTGGAGGGGGAGAAGGGGGGGGGAGAGGGGAGAGGGGGAGGGGGGAGAGAGAGAGGGAGGAAGGAGAGTATTGGAATAATAGAAGGAAGGAGGTAATATACATGACAATGAAATCGATGCTTTCTCACCATTAAAGTGACACGTTTTCACATAGAGTTATCAAGAGACACGTAAAGTAGGTAGTTGAGTGAGGCTGAGAAAGAGCACGTAGGTACCGAGAGGACATCACGACATCTAGAACGAAAGCAGGCGTACGTAGTCAGGCGTACGTATTCATTAACGAACGCGGCACATGTATGCATAGTAATTCACGGCATGTGAACTGAAAACACAAAAAGTGGAGACGCCGAGAGGAGTCCATAAGAAGTAAAGGAGCCTGAATTCTATTAGAAAAACTCCCGCTTCCCCTTTATAATACGCTTAGTACGGTTTTTCCTAGACTTGTCCCAGTATTATGTATTCTATCATATAATATGTAAGATTGTGCGTGTACGTGTGCGTGTGCGTGTGCGCGTGTCTTACATATGTGGTCTTAAAAAAACAGCAGCTTTAATAATGGAGATTTATCCTCGCCCAACTCTAGACCCATATATTGTTGAGGTCTACGCTACCAGAATAATTCTATAAAGGAATTAATAGAAGAAAGAGATTATTAATAGACTTTCGTAGATCCCCACAATTACACTGTTTTTATTTTGTACATACGAGGTCTTTAGAAATTTCGTGTCCCAATACAAGCCCACATCACCCTCCCTATATCATACCGCGATCGCTTACAATCCCATCGCACAGATACTTGTAAATAGTACTTGTTTTATGGGAATATTAAATTTTTAAATACGGCGTTAAATGCCCGTGTATTGTTTTTCGGATTATTACTCCGGATATATAACGTTTATTTCTTTGCTTAATACTCTTGTAATCAAAGAAGATAAATCTCCGGGTGCAGTAAAAATCCGCTCTCAGGAGCAAATTGCTGCCAAAAAAAATTTCTTAACAATTTATGAGTGAATGAGAGAGAGAGAGAGAAAGAGAGAGAGTAAGACTCTAAAACACGGCTACGAAAAAACTTTAACTTTATGACCTTTGGCGCATTTTGTTTTTCTTCCTTCTATATATATATTTTTTTTTTTTCTACATTAACTTGGCGTATATCTTACAGTTGCACGAACCAGGTTCTTTGAATATAATTTCCTGCTAAAAGTATTTCGAGCACACAATAACGTTAGCACGTCCTATACGGCTTATTAAATCTTGTTCTTGTTGTAACCCATTTTCCGGATTGCTCTTAACATGACAAAGTTGCTTTGAAATTTATCCCCCGCTTAACTACTATTCCCTTATTCCCTTGGTTTTCCATCTTTATACTATAAATCTCGTTAAGAGCGTGCATTGTGTAAGCCTAAGATTTTTTTAATTGCGTTAACTAAAATTTCCAGAGGGATTTCCATGGGTAAGGTTAGTAACAATTAATACGTCCATAAAAGTGGCAATAATACTAAGTATATGTTACATCAATAGCCGCAAATGTTCATAAAGATTTACTGGCCTATTATACACGTTTAAAAAATATTTATAATGAAATCAGTCGCATGAATGTATTTGACGATCGCTATGGGCGAACCTTAATCTATGCTATCTAAAACGATTATTACCGCGAACAATAATTATAATGCAACAATAATAGCGAATGCAAAGACTGCTCGGAGTATCCGTAACGCTATATCTCTCGAAAATGATTTAATATTTTCGTATTGCAGGTAAAGTAATAGAATAAGCCCCGTATGAAGGTAATTTAACTTGTAAGCCTTGGTCTTTTTAAATTACAGGGTCCCTCTTCTTCATTTGTTTTTAACAAATTATTTAGACTAAAAATTTACATGTGAATGAACAGGGACAGTAAGAAAAAGGAAATTGTTATTCCCGGCCGACAAAAGAAGAAGGTATTTAACGTTATTTGGTATTATTAATAAATCGCTAAAAGTGTTAAATGCGTATGTGTCTCGATTGCGAAGTGGGAAAGACGGAAAGACTGATGGCGTTTGAGAAGGCAATTTGTATAGAGGCGACAGGATGCCGGAATAAAAACAAAAAGCTTAGGCTTAGTATTCGTATTTTGATTGTTACTTAGAGCCCTTTAATCTTAATTACCAGGTGAGGAGAGCGAATTTCAGCGGCGCTGCGCGGTACGGTGCGGTTCGGTGCGGTGCGGTGCGGTGCGGGGTGGTGGGGGTAGTGCGGGGAGGGGGAGCTAAGACGGCTCTTCCTCCATTCGACGGTGTAAAAAATATTCTTACAACCGATGGTCGGATAATATTTATTAATCACTTGCGAAAGCACAGATTTCGCAAGAGTATTGGTGGACGGATGGAGGGGGATAATAATAGTCGGTGGTACGTTTTCGCGTGGCTCTGCGATTGATTAAAAGCCAATGAATCATAATTAAATAAGAGCGTAGCCGGCGTCGGGCTGCCACGTAAGAGGCGAAAAAATTCAAATGTCTGAGGTAAGATGTCGTGCTACGGCCTGATGGGTGGGCGGGTAGAAAGAAGGTTCGGGGTCGGGGTCGGGGGACGAGGAACGGCGGACGGCGAAGGAGACGGGGGAAGGGGGTCGGGGCTTAAAGGTGAAGTCGAAGTCGCGCGTCGGAACTTTCGAAACGGCCATTCATCCGAGTAAGCTTATGCCGACGACCCGGCCCCTCCTCCCGCCGACAGTCCACACGGGCACACGGGCAGAGGAGGCAGAGGAGGCACGCGGTAGGGAGGCCGAGGTAGTCGGAGCAGGGAACGCGTACATTATCTAGGCGTTTTTTTTTTTCGAAAGGTCAAATCCTCCTACACCTCGGAGTAAGTGGGGCATAGCGCGGACGTAGCGAGCATACGTGAGAAGCGCGCGGCAACCGTCCGCGAAACCCGGGCCGCTTTTCGGCCTTAATATTATGCCGCGCGTGTCTGGGCCTCGACTGTGTCTATATGCCCAGAAGGTAGAATCTTGCTACTTGGAATTATTCTTCCGGGCTCTCGTAATTTCAATGAGTCCCCGCGAGCGTTTCTGAAAAGCCGCGTGACCCTCCCACCCTCCACTCCACACACACACACACACACCTCCCCCTGCCCGCCCCCCGACCCGCGTCTTTTCTAAGCAGACCTCGACTTATTGTAATTTATAATGTTCTCAAACCGTTTAACTTATTTACTTATGCTAATTATTGCAGTTGAATTCTTCCCTGCCCTATGAATATTCCAAATTTACTTATATTTATTTATACCCGGACAATGTGCCCGCCGGCCTCGAGCCCCGAACCTCGCGACGCGTCTCCTTTATTACGTTACCGATCGCGAATCGCTCAATAATCGATGGCTTGTTCACTTAGTGCCGCGTCACACGAAAAGAAAATGAAAAACGATATTTAACGAGAAAGAAAAGCAAGCCTTATCACTTCTTACATAATTTAAGTCTGTCCTTATTCAACTGATTTATGAACTTTGACTCGGACTCTATTTTTATCCCATTCGTAAGTACTATGCAGTACTTAGATCTTCTTCTCTTCGAGAGCCAGCGATCTATCCTGAAATTAATCCTTATTAATTTTCCGATAAATACCTCGGCTTAAATACCTTGGTGGAAATCTTGAATCCATCAAGGATCAGCGGCTGCGGCAGGACTACGGCGCCTGATTTTATTAAGTACTTTATTTAACGAAAAATTGGTAACCTCCGAGCTGCACCAACAATGCCTACAATTCCGCCATAATAAATAACTGACGCTTGAATTCCAATGAGTTGGCGTCGAAATCCTTCTTGTCTACGAAAACCCGTAAACCGTGCAATCTCGTTCTCCGTCTCTCTCTCTCTCTCTCTCTCTCTCTCTCTCTCTCTCTCTCTCTCTCTCTCTGACTGCCTCCCCCAGGCCGAGGCCCGAGCCCAACAGTCATCTATCTACGCATCGCATCTATTTCAAATAATATATAAAAAAAACAGTCGAGTCCCAGTCGCCGGGCAATTGAAAGTTATTAAAAGTAACGAATCTAGATTGGCAAGCCCGTAATTGTGTGGATAAAACAATATGTGATAATGCAGAGACAATAATGGGCTCATTGTTAAAGGAGGAATGTAATTATCGAGGCAGAACAGGACAGATCGAAGAAATAGCGAATAACGAGAGAGAGAGAGAGGGGGGAGAGGGAGAGGGGGCGGTACTGCCGTTATTCAACTCTGATATTTTCCAAAATCCTTAAAATCATAATGCCCTGGGACTCGCAAATAATTAGATCCTTAGAAAAGTACAATTGACGCGGCGGCGGTAAAGCGATTACACCCACGAGCTCCTGATCCCCGTAAATTCCTCCCGGCATCCACGGGCCACATGCCGACGTACGTCTCTCTCTCTCTCTCTCTCTCTCGCTCTCTCGCTCTCTCGCTCTCTCGCTCTCTCGCTCTCCGTTCCCCCCTCGCTCGAGACCCGACTCAATGACCGGCCAATAAAACCCATAAATATCCCTCGGAGCGCGCGCTCTCATTCTTTTCGCGGCCAAAAGACCCGAGCCTCCCACGCGCACGCGCGCACACGTATAGGCAGGCAATGGAGCCCGACTCGGGCGTATTGTTTACCTCGAGCGGGAGGATAAGAGGCTTTAAAAGAGCCCTCCGAGACTCGAAACTACTTATTCTCTTTGATATTTTCGGATGGGCGCGGGCACGCCCGCGCACGTGTCGGATATTTAGCTTCTTCTTTATTCTCGCCCGGGGCGAGCGCTGCTTTCGAGAGCTCTATTGCTACTTTAGAAATTGAATGCTCCGAGTAATGATCGCATAAAGCATTGCTCGGCCGGGTCCAGCTACCGATTATGGTCTTCCATACTTTGTATCCCGTCCTCCTTGCAGCCTCATCCTCACCCCGCCGAGCTCGGGCAATTCAAATCAGCGCTGCGGATCCCTACCTACGGCACTTGACAGGGACTTTATGATTCTAATGTTGGCCAACTTGAAATCCACGCGGATCGTCCCGTCGACACGACAAACTCCGTCCCAGTCTTTTTCTTTTTTCTTTTTTTTTCTTTCTAAAGCTTGGAATAAAAAGGAGCCGAATAATGCCATTTCTCTTACACTTAAACCTCGCGCGATTCCTGCAAATCGAGGAAAACTGCAGAGTTTTCCGTGTTCGCGATCGGGTTCAAATAATTGCCGCGTTCGCTATTCGCATTCGCATGAAATAGGCATTCGGTAAGAGGGGAAGAGCGAGAAGAACGTTAACGTCGAGGGGCGTCTAACAAATAGGAATTAAAGGTCTATTAGGATATATAAAACTGTTGACTTTTCAATTAAAAGGCCAGGATAGGAGGATAGAATGTCGATGGGTGGGGGTGGGGGTGGAGGGGGTGGGGGGAGTTAAGGCGTTTGACGCCATTTAAACCTGCTTTTTTCACGCGCCAAATTTGTGCTCGTACGGAAAGCTGAAAGGACTTAAAAGGGCAGCGACTCCTTTCGCGTAAGGCTGCAACTGTCGACTCGGTGGGTGGGAACCGCCGGGTGGGGCTGGGGGTCAGAAACAATATTGCCTATCTGAAAAAGGAAGCCTCTTTTTTCACGGATACCGTATTCTATTAGTCAGAAATCTAAAGTCACTTTTTATTCCGCGTTCAGAAGACTTACGCCAATGTCAATTCGATTTGCAGTATAATTGTATCGGGGGAACAAAACAAAAAATCAAAAGAGAGAGAGCGGGGAGGGGAGAGCGGGGAGAGCGGGGGGCGGGGAGATTACGTTTCGGCGTGTATAAAATGCGAGTCGGCGATTCCATGCGAATTTTGACGGCCAGATTAAATGAAAATAAAATGGCATTTCCTCCACCCACTTAACTTTTAAATGACGATTCGCCTCATGAGTTGTCATAAATATGGATGTCATTGGACATTTCGTACTCCTCGTAAGAAAATTATACGACGGCAACTCGAGCCTACTTTAAATTTCAGGTTAAAATGATTTTCAAAATAATTCCAAGCAGACAGAACGCGTATGCATAAAACATTTTACGCTATTGTCATCTTCTAAGCCACTTACGCCTAAATAATTGCCGCGATCTCGAGGCATTACGTACGAATACATTGGAAGCTTAGCGCGATTATTCCGCAGATCAAGGAAAAATTTGGACGAAAAGCGTCCCGAGTCGCTGTTACGAGCGCAACTACAATCGCGGGCTTCTTGAGCTTTCGCGGTACGTATCGAGAAGGGGGTGGTGCGGGGGGGGCGAGAGAGGAGAACGAGGAAGGAAGGACTCGCGAAACTTTATCCACCGATCAGAATAGCTTACATAAGCGACCGTTGCGCCGCGACTCGGACTGGAACGGCGATCGAGAGGTGGGATCGACGATGTCTGAAATAAGGTCGCGTATCCGTGTCCCCCGTGTCCCCCGTATCCCCCGTGTCCCCCGCTAGTAACGTATCTCACCGCAGCCGGCGATAAACCCCGATTAAAGATAAGCTCCCGATCGGAGAGTCGGGGAAGAGCCGAGGACGTTCCCCGAGTCGCTTTCTACATTCGCGCTGGGGGCTACGACGTTTTATAAAATTCAAAAGATTTAGAGGGTGCGGAGGCTATTAAAGTTCTAACCGTTTCCGTTATGGGATTAATAAATCAGCCGAGCGAGCCTGAGGAAGCTCGCGGAAAAGCGCAATCGAACAACGCGCTCCGCAGCTTCTGAAATATCCCCGGGATATTCGGTCGTTATTATTACAAGAGCGAGATAGTCGCATTCGAGATGAGGGCACGAGGAGGGGGAGGAGCTATAACTCAGGTGGCTTCTCAATTAAAAAGCGATTCGCCTGTCATTAGAGGAGAAAATGGCATCGGGAATCGAATCCCGTCCGCGTATCCCATCTGGAAGACAGTCCGCGCGCTTATACGGAGGGCCATTAAATCGACTATGATGCGGCGGCCGGGACAGGAGGAGGACGACGAGGACGAGGAGGAGAAGGAGGAGGAGGAGGAGGAGGAGTACGAGCCGGAGGCTTCTCCTCCGGCTAGTTTCATTAAGTTTTCGTGTAGATATTACGAGGCGGTGACGCGTGCACGCGGACCGACATTTACAGTCGCGGCTCCCCCCCCCCGTCCACTTCCTCCTCTCGCCGATCGACGGCGATCCCTTTCGGTTATCTAAATTGCATCGGAATCGATGTCGAACGGCGCACGCGCGCCAGCCCCGACTGTCCGGTGGCCTTACCTCGTAAACCAGCACCTGCTGATATCCTCGCGCCCCAATCCACCAACCCGATCCACCGCCCCGGCCCCGATCCCGGCCCCGCCCGACTCCCGCCGCTCCTCTATCTCCGGGGACGCGGATGGTCCAGAAGGAGGTGGGCAGCTCGATTTATCGACAGCGCATGCATGGACAGCCTCGGAGGAACTGAGGGAGCGCTACCCTCGGCGATGCGCGTCCTCTCTTGATTATCCG
Source organism: Ceratosolen fusciceps (assembly GCA_018883505.1). Taxonomy (NCBI): domain Eukaryota; kingdom Metazoa; phylum Arthropoda; class Insecta; order Hymenoptera; family Agaonidae; genus Ceratosolen; species Ceratosolen fusciceps. The sequence continues at coordinate 9,631,357 of RCIC01000005.1, forward strand.
GACCTCCAGATAGGATCGGGCCCTCCTCAAAGGGACTCGCGGTCCCGCCACCTCCTCCTCCGCTATTTACGCGCCCTCCGTCGACATTTCCACAGCCGGTAATTACACAATTAACGAAGCTCCCTGTTCGTTGTTCCCCGACTAGCGTCAGTCTTCGCCCCGCAAGAGGTCCAACCTCTTCCTAAGCAATTAAAATCTCCTACGAAATAGCATAATTGCTTCTCAGGGTATCCCCTCCATAAGCCTCAGCCACCCTGTCACGCACACACACTCTCTCTCTCTCTCTCTCTCTCTCTCTCTCTCTCTCTCTATCTCTATCTCTCTCTCTCTATCTCTATCTCGGGCACTCGACCCGTGAAAGTAATGAATTTTCATACCGTTCAACGAACAATATTATTTCGTATTCAGTGCATCCTAGTCTGCATTTTAGAATTGAAAGAAAAAAGCTCGAGATCACAAGATGGCGAATTTTAGCAGACGTATTTAAGTAAGAGGAGTATTGAAAGAGTTTTAGAATAATGTAGACTGAAAATGCTGGGCAAGCCGGTAATGAAGCCAATACATTATAGTTTTTAATGAATAAGCGAGTACGACGACAATGATTATAAAGCTAAGAAACGTTAGGGCAATAAGAAATTCAAATGTGAATCAGTGAGGCGCAAATGCATCGCTTCCGCGTGGTTTGGGCAGCGCAAGTCCATTGACAAAAAGAATATTATAATAATTTGAATTTTTCTAGCCTGACATGCTGCACTTATAAATAAATCTGCTTCCAAATAGGATGATGGCCTATGGTGGCAATTAAATCCTACGAGGAGTATGTATGAAAATTAACATACGTGTAGGGGATTTAATTAAAAATAATGACTAAAACTGCAATGGGCAAGAATGAAAAGGGAATGAGTTGAATTCTGATGCATTAGCAGCGTAATATCAATTGATCTCCTCGATCGTATTTGAAATTACAGTCGTGATAATATCTCGAAAATCCTGCTTTGAATACTACAAATTTAAAACTAATTTTACATACGCATATCGCATGTCTGCGAATACCTGCTTCTCTCTCTCTCTCTCTCTCTCTCTCTCTGGTTCCCTCTCTCTCGCTCTCCCGCAACCCGTGCCTCTATACGGCCTCGTGAGCCCATTTAATATAAATATACACGGAACGACTCGTCGAGACTTCAGTACTCTTTCGAAAAACTGAGCTAAAGTACATAGAGCAGCGGAATTCGGCATTAGCGCTCCAATATTCTAGCATTGTCAAATAAAAAAGAAGAATAAGAAGAATAAGTAGAAGAAATAGAGAGAAATCCGGGAACTAGGAAAGAAAACACAAAAAGTAAATGAATAAGGGGGACACAGGGACTGACCTTAGTGGTCAGAAAAAAACGAACGAAGAATTTGCAACTCATTTTCAAATCTTGTAATCACTCAGCACCTCTGCAGGAGCGACTAAAAACAGCGGTTCTTCTACATTTCTACTTGTTTTCTTTGTTTCTTTTTTCTTTTTTTTTCTTTTTTTTTTTTGATTTTATTATTATTATTAATATTATTATTCTTGTCCACGGCGGGTCTCTTCCGTGAATCTCATGAATTCGCAAATGACATAACAAGAATGAATTATGTCTTGTCTTCTAAATTGCGAGGCCGCAACACATCTGTTTGCCAATTTGTCGATTCCACGTTCTCGCGAGTTAGAGACGCGGAGACGCGTAGACGACGCGCGTTTAAATAAGAAATTCCAGGAAGCCGAGTGGTAGTAGTACCCTCGCTCCCTCGCTTACTCGCTCACTCGGCTCGACGACGGTGCTCGGCGACGGTGCACGGCGACGGTGCTCGGCGACGGTGCTCGCAACACCGGCTTCCTTCCTCCCTTTAATGCCACGAATATTACAAAGCGAAGGCGTTGCCGTGGAGCTCGCGCGGAATATCTCAACATGTTTTTAGCGACGGGCCTCTAATTAGCCCCGGCGGGTGGAGGGGTCGGAGGGCAGCGAGCCTCCGTGACGACACGGCGCACAAGCGAGGAGCTGTGCGCGAACGGCCGAGATTGGCGCATGCGCTCCGAGGGGGGGGGGAGAGGTCCCCGGTGACCAGGAAGCCTCGCTCGGGACTTCATTCATCAAATAAGCGCCATTGATAAGCCCAAAGTGTGCTCGGTGCGCGGGTAATAGAGGGAAGGCGCTGAGCAGTATCGCAGTAAGCGAGCGAGACCTCTTGTGAATTTCAATGGGCAGTCGAGACGCGCGACTTGGACACCGCTTACCAATGACTTTCTTCCTTTTCGTTTGCGCGACATTGTTTACCGGCATAATGTCGATTTCGCCTTTTATTACCTCCGATACAAGGTTTACATTGACATAGAGCCACATAAGGGGGAGGGGAGGTGATGGTGGGGTGATGTATAATCAAACCAGTGATGAGTGGATAAACATTCATTTGGCTTGGTAATCGACGCCTTAACCTACGCACATTTCAATGCATCCTTGTAGTGGTTAACGGCTAAATCTAGTATATTATCAATCCACTCTCTCTCTCTCTCTCTCTCTCTCTCTCTCTCTCTCTTTCTCACTCACTCTCTCACTCTCTCACTCTCTCTATAACACACAAAGGCACGCAGACTCTCGGCGATATCCACTGCGTATTTCGTACGGTTTTCATTGATTCTGCTTGAGCCCCCGCTTATACTCAAATACGAAAGTTTGCAAAATCGATAATAATTTCTGTAGGCGAATCAGAATTTGTTGAATACACTGCGTCGCGCACAAGCAAAATCGGTAGTATATTTTACTTGAGAGGTAGTAATTTTTTATTTTTATTTTTCCTTTTTACGGCAATCATCGGAGTGCTCGTATATTAGCATGAGGCTCCTTTCGTTTAAATTATTTTCCACATTATTTGCTTTTTATGCAGCCGCTCGGGAGAAAAATGAATCTTTAATGCGAGAAAGTCATTAGGTGTCGCCATCGGAATACTGATTGTCTTAGAATCGTTAACGCTCACATTTTCAACGCAATCAAACTTTAATATACAATCAACTCGTCAATTAATGGGTTACGACGATGACGGGGAGGAGGAGGAGGAGGAGGAGGAGGAGGAGGAGGAGCAAGAGATTGTAGGAAATTACGCGACAGAAGCTCGTAGCTCGGCGTTGAAAGGTCGCGAAAATCACGCTCGAGTCGATGAAAGCGGTGCTGGGAACAGGGCGGCGGCGGGGGCGGGAGCCGTAACATTTTTCCGGCGCTTGCCCATTGGGCTTAAGGAGCCTTAATAAAACGACAGTAGGAAAAGCGATTATTCTTAGATTTTGATAGTCCTTTTGAGCGACAGGAGAGTTTTTGCTGATTCAACGTGAGCGGGGCTCGAGAGCGAGATCAAAAGCCCGCCGTCGCTCATCACGTGTCAAGCATCAACGCGTGGCAGCGGCCGCGGAAGAGCTCACGGGCCCCATAAATCAACGATATATTTCGTTGTTTTGCACGTTAGAAGATATATGAACTATACGCAGCTCGTCCGATCCTTTCATACCTGCCGTAACCCTGCCGACTTTTTAATACCGCGGCCCCCCACCCCCCCACCCACCTCCATCCCTCCCTCCCCGCCATCTACCGCCCCATGACCCTCAACCGCCGATCCTCTACGACCGTTGCCAACTTATCTTCTACGACTTTCCCGAATTTCCCGCCGCTCCCCCGTCTCGTAGCGCTTCCCAAGCTGTCGATATTGTTTTCCCGTGTACTGCAACTGGACAATGATGCCTCGTCCTTCTTACGCAACACTTCCTAAAGTATACGACTTCGACACGTTGAATCTCCTTCCGATAGCTCCCGACTACGCTCCGTCCACGAGGTCGATTATTTAAGCGATCCCTTACCTCTGTCAGCCGTTACCTTAAAGATTACCAGGGAAAGTTCTCCCAATTAAAGCTGGAGAATATCGGGATTTTCCAAACAGCTTTCCAAGAGCAAACATATAAATTACAAATACTGAACGAGTTTTTATTAAATATCCGCCATTTCGTACGCGTGCCCACGCGCCTGCGTCTACGTAAGAAAGGAGGACGTTTCTCCTCTCCCCTCGAGCCCATCGCCCATTAATACGTACGAGTTTTCAGCTTAGTTTTCTTATTTCGACACAATTGTGCGGGTCACGTGATTATTAGCGAAATGAATTCCATTGGTGATGTTATACGTCAGAAGGCGACTTACGTGATAGAATCGGCAAGAGCCTCAAGCGCCGAGCCATCGCTTCTAAATTACTTCTTTTGCATTAACGGATAAAAAGGTATTTGTGCGAAAGGTCGTTGTTTCTTAAGGACATTCCGAACGGAGGCTTCCCTGCGTCCCTGGCCTTCCTTACCCCCGTTACGGAATAACATTACTTAATCGGACAAATAATTCGCCCTGCTTGTTTCTCAATAAAAAAAAACATAATAATAATAATAATAATAATAATAATAATAATAATAATAATAAGAATGTTAGAGCGAGAGGTAGGATAGTTGTTCAAACGCTACATCAAGATGCAATTGCCGTGGGGTAGAGCGGGCAGCTTTTTAATGTGGAAATTAATGTCCCAGCCAGTGTCCTTTATTAGAAGGGGTTTGAGGAATAAAGCTAGAGGACCGATAATTATCTCGGCTCGGTTTTTAATAACGATTGCGGGCATTTTTCGAAGCTCGACATCGGGTGGCTCGCGAAAAGGAGATTACACGTACTCTTAGGGTTCGTCAATCCTCGATCAGCAGGCGACACGTGGGACAGCGGGAGAGGCAACAGGAAGAAGGGCTCCTTCGAGAGGATTTAGTCCGGCTGCGGAAAATCCGGGTCGGGGATATGGGGTGTCTTATCAGGCGGGGTCCATCGTGCCGGCGGTCCCCGATTTAAATAATGGAAAGGCGCGCACCGGCTTCGACTAGTCGCGCGGGAACTATTTAAATAAACGGGTTTCTTCCCGTTTCTCCTCCGACTCCGCCCTCCCTGCCTCCCCACCTCTCCCCCTCTTCTCGCCCCATCTCACCGTCCCCATGCTACTCCTCCTCCTCCGCAACGGGCACGAGGAGCCGAAGGGAGAGCCGGGTTTAATTTAAATAACGCACGCGATTCCGTATCCCCGTGCGGAAGCGGCTCGCCACCTGTAAGGTAAGGCAGGGCCCTTTAAAGCCGACGGGACTCACTCGGTTACTCGGGCCGCTCAGCTGTTGCTAGGCCGAGTTCCCACAGCGCTTTCACGTACCGAGGGTGCCAGATAAGGAGCCGGGAGGGGTTGCTCGAGCCCTCGGGTCACTTTGCCGGATTCGGGTTATCCGACAGATGCGGCCGCCGCCTCCCCACACCCTGCGATACAATACGACCGAAGATGATTGCTTACTCGCGAGTGATCCGTCTAACCGCCCCATCCTCTCGAGCCAACGAACACTTCTTACTCATCCGCGTCCCTCTTCTCTTAATATCAAGCCGCATAATATTCATTGCCCGTCCGCTCCCTCGCAGCTGGCACTTTACTTTATCACCTCCCGTGGCAGGGCTCACCCTGTCCGCCTACCGCTACACCTCTACCGATCTAACGCACGGCCGTACAAACACCACGAGTTCCTTCCTATTCACGACCGCGCCATCGTCTTCTTGACAATCCCCCCATTGACAATCGATCCTCCCAGCCTACTCGTTAATTGCTCGCTCGCCATTACTAATTATTTTCCTTCTCTACCCAGCTTCCGCAGCCTCCTTCCGAATGAACCGAGCTAACAGAGACTTTACAGAATTTTATAGGAAAAGAATGCGGCTCTCCCCGCTCATAATACGCACTTTGACTTTACGAAGCGGACAATGCACGGGCACGCATACCTGCACATTATTAATAGAGTGGACCGGCCTTCGTTTCCCTATTATTTCCTCTTTTTTATTGCTTTTTATGCGAGTTCGGGGCATGGGGTAGGGTGTACGGGGCGAAAGGACAGGTAATAATTTACCCGCGGTGACAGGAGCTAAGATTATGAAGGTGAAAAATGCCATCGCGGGGTGAAGAAGACCCGGGATCGTTTGGTTAAGCGCGGCAAAGGCGAGCACTTGAATGGAGCTAAAAATGTATTCACGGCGAATGCGAAAACATGTTAAAAACTTTGCTGGATAAGCGCTTAATAGACGCTTTGTAAAAAGCACGTCGAGCCGAGGGAAGAATAAATAGGCCCGTATGGTTTATTTAGCGAACCGAGCCGACTTTTTTTGTTTTCTTTTTCTTTTTCTTTTTTTTTTTTATGAAACGATTTGCATAGACAATATGGACGGAATGTCCGAATTAATGTGCGCGCGCGCGTGTGGCCATATTTTAGGATATTACCTAAAGAAGGGGAGGGTGGGAGAAAATTTTCATCTCCGAGCGAATGAGGTAAAATAATGAATTGGAGGTTGACGAGGGAAGAGGAGAAGAAAGATAAATTAGAGTCCGGGAGTCGAAATGGGGTGAATAGAAGGGCGTCGGGCCAAGTCGGCGTGATCTCATCGTCGGGAGTCGTTGTCGGGACGACGCAGGTGAGGCCCGGGTTCGCTATCCCCTTTTTTGCGGCGCGCCCGGCCCTGCATGACCCGGGAGCAACGTTCCCTCGGGACGAGGACCGGTAGGGGCCAGAGGTCCGGAGGACAAAACCAGCCGGCCGTACTCCCTGGCTCCTATTTCTCTTCGATCCGAATAACCGGAGGGACGGAGGGACGGGGAGAGAATGAGAGAGACTGAGGGAGAGACTGAGAGAGAGAGAGAGAGAGAGAGAGAGAGAGAGAGACGGTTACAGGGGTCAGGAGATACCCATCCACGGGAGGAGCAATCCACTCGAACGAGCTGTCGTCGGGCTGACAATGCGAAACCCGTAGGTAGGAAGGGATTCGGGAGGAGACGGCACAAAGCCCCGAAGGTTACGAACGAGCTGGGGAGGCTCATTACCGATTAATCCGTACCTCGGCTCTTCGCTAACGGTTCCCTTCCAATCGTTTCCATATGTCTAGTGCACTCGGCCACGGCCAACCTCCCGATCCACGGTCACGCGATTTATCATCGATACTCATCTACGAACTACTTGCCGTAAAGTGATTCTTCTCTCTCACCCTCCCGAGTACGATATCATACAATTGCCCCCCCCCCTCACGTCGACGGCAGCTCTCACCTACGCACTAAGGCCCCTGACGAACAATCGCCGATACCCGCGGGACTCTACAATTAGAAGAACATCCTGACTCCGATTACGAAAACGCGCTCTCTATCCGACTCCAGGATGCTCGAAACCAAGAGCCCCGGGTCATAAATAATGCCAACTGCCGCTGTGATTGCCGGTCCTCCGTCAATTTCACTAGTATCACGTGACAGCGTATAGCCGCAATTATAACAATTATCGATTTCAAACGGGAAAGTACATTCTCTTCTCTCCCTTATTTGTCCCCGCCAAATCGCATTGCCCGATCCTTATTTACGGAAATTTTATTACGTTTTATGAAATTTCACGTAGTCCGCTAAGCAAGGAGTGCGAGGGGATGTGGGGAGGTTTAAAGGCCGCATTCCGTGATCGATAGCCCCGACAATGCATTATTCCATGCTGTGAGCGTCGGGCATGGGCCGTAGCAGTTAGTAGTGGTAGTAGAGAGAACGGCTGGCCGGCCGAACAAGCGATTCGGTCGAGCCCGGGCCCAACTCGGTATTATCACTCACGGGGCTAATCCTCCCATTTGCCCGATGAATCCCATGAATCCCAATAGCCGGATAGAGCGACTCCTCTCCCGCCCTTGCCCCCGTCGACTGTCCGACCGGGCTTCATTCTTTTTGCATTTTAATAGCGCGCCCATTATGCGTCGCAATCGGAGAGATTCCGCATGGGGCCCGAGAGAGCTTGATGGCCGATTATTTTTATGCGGATACGGCTGATCTCGCATAACGCGAGCCGAGGTGACGTGGCCTCGAGTAACGGAACCCCGCGCCTGACGTCACGGGGCCACGTTGACCGAGGAGGGGGATGGGCCAGGTGTCCTTTTTTTCTTTTGGGCTCGGGCTCGGGCTCGGGCTCGGGCCCCGGGAACTCGCCACGCCGCCGCCGCCGCCGCTGCCGACATCGTAGCCCCTCCGACCGCCTTCTCTTTTCCCACCCTCGACCGCTCTCTCACTCGCTCGGTCACGGGGATTCGAACGCTCGGCCGGTTTACCCGCGTATTTATAAACAAACCGATGGGGAGTCAAACCCCCTCGTATAAGGAGCCATTGTCCCATAGACTCGGGACCTCCAGAGTCGGTCGGTCCCCGCACGAGCGCACCGCTACCGCCGCCGCCGCTGCCGCCGCCAACACGACCACCACCACCACCGCCACCACCACCACCGCCACTCTGTACTATTTTGTGCATACCGCGCATCTATGCCCCCCCCCGCCGCAGCCAGGGGCTCGATTTCTCGAACGGCGGACTCGGATCGTTCCAAGTATGTCGTTTTGCCATTTTTCGGAAGCATTCTCACGCTCCCTCGAGTTATTTATCTACCGTGACAGGGCTGCGTTACGTGCGCGGCCTGCTTTGTTTGTCGAGTTTGTTTATTTGTTTGGCTTTATTAATGAGCACCGGCAGACATTAGCCGAGGACAGTTCGAGACTTCGTATTCGGGTAGTAGGTTGTCCAGGGCACCGCTGACTCTGGCCGCTCGGAACGACTCCGAGCCCAGGGCCGTTATTAAAAAGGGCGTAGCCAGCCCCGTTACATAAATTCTGAATAAATTGGATAAACTGTATTGAATTAGCCGGAGCTTCGCGACTTCCCGACGCGCAGCTTCGCGCAATCGGTTAAAAATATTCGATTATCTCGGTCGGGGCGGGGCGGGGTGGGGTGGGGACGGGCCATTCGTAAAACGAAAGCGAATAAAAGGTAACAATCTATAACTGCAGAGGACCGGCCGACCTGGAGACGGGGATGGGAATGGGAATTACGGGTAGGTGTATGTAGCACGGGGGAGGGGAGGAGTATTGGCAAAACGAATGGGGGATGTGAGCGCGGTGGCAGAACAACTAAGCCAACAGCATTTATAAATTTGTATTGAGCTTATTCAAAAATCTCCTCCTGCACATGACTTCCTTTCTCTTTCCTCTTAATACCCCGCTCGAGAATAAAAACACTCTCCTCGTTGTTCATTCCCTTGCTCTCTTTGTTTCTCTCCTCCTCGGCCTTTTTATTCGATTTCTGTATGCACATGTCCTTGCACTTAACTTTCACTACGACTCTCGGCTCTTTGATTTTGCCTTTCATTTATGCGTGTGCGTTTACGACGGGCCCACGTAAATCGAGTCGCCCTTGCTTCTTAACTCTTTTGGCGAAATTAAAAAGCGGACAAAAGAAGTGGGGTGAGAGGGAAGGTGAGGGAGGAGGAGGAGGAGGAGGAGGAGGAGGGGGTGGCGGTGGTGTTGGCGGCGACGGCGGCGACGGCGGCGTCGACACATTCGCTCGGTGGAGGCTCGCTGGAGGCTGGGAACCGAATTACACAGATTCGCGCACGCACGCACGCACGCACGTACACCAGCTCCCACGTGGGATATGGGAGACCGGATGTCGCGGGAGAGGAGCCGCGTCGCATCCCATGTCGCCGATGTACCTACGTTCCGCCAGTGAATACAACCGCTTTCTCCATTCGGTCGGGTTCGACAATTTCTTTTCTCCCCGACTGATAAGCGCTTTCCCTGTCCCCTGTGATAACAATCCGGAATTAATATACCATTATCCGTTAATAAAAGGGACTATTTATTGCGACGGAAGTTCGGCTTTCGTATTGACATTACTATCGGAACAGCTGAATAATTTTATCGTCCTCGCGACGAGCGGATTAACCGGCAGCTTTTTTTTTATAAACAAATGCTATCCCCCGCCATTCCACCTCCCACGTCATAAATTTTATTTTATTATTTTCTTTATTTATTGCATTATAAAGTAGAGAAGGCCTTGATATTATGCATTAGCTTAATGCCTTCGCTTAATGGAATCACGAGTCGGAAATAAATTTTCATATCGATATTCACCGGGAATTATGAATTGGCTTCGGATATAATATTAAAATATTCCTTCGTTATTGAGATAAGATTTAATTAATTAAGAGTCCACGCCCTATCATAGCCGGTCACTATGATGCTTTATTTATTTTTTTGTTTTTTTTTTTTTTTATTTTTTTTTATCCCTCCCGATAGACGCGCACGCGTGCTTTTCAGCCACCCTCTGAGCGAAATCTCCCCACGAGTGGAGCAATATTTCAAGAAATTGCATTTTTTATATTTTTTTTTTTTTTTTTTGGTCGACGGCCGAGCGTCACTCGGGCGCGTGTGCACCGACGACGTGAGTCTCGACAGAGTGTCGGGTTCGCCTTGTAATAAACGAGTCGTTTATTTTTGCCCCTTCGTTTCCGCGATTCTCTATAATAATCCGATCGGTATAAATCACTTTGTAAGTTTGATTAATCGACCACAGCGTTTAATGAGTGGGCATGCCGGCGGAGAAAAGGTGGAAAATTTACAAGAACATTGTGAAAATGCGAGAAAAAAGGAACCGCTTAGGAGGGCAGGGGGGTCGGGGATCGGGGATCGGGGATCGGGGATCGGAGATCGAGGATCGAGGACCGGGGATCGGGGATTGGGATGGAGGGAGGGATGATTAAGAGGATTCAGTAGCCACTTTACGAGCGTCAAAGAATACGGGGAAGGGAAAAATAAGCCCGCAACCAGCGCGTTCGCAACAATGGAAGCTCCCCGCGCTCTTGAGGCCTTCGCCAGTCAAGCGCGTGTTTGGATAGAGTGAATTTTAAGAAAAATTCGGACGTCCCGGTGCGTCGATTGCGCTTCCTCCTCGCTCCTGCGAGCCCATCTTCACTAGCTCCATTTCTCCATTTTCCTTCCGCCCCTCGCGTGCATACATCTCATAAGTAAATTCCGAGCCTTTCAATCTGACGAAGCGAGCGACAAAATCGCTTACCCTCGCTCTCTCGCTCTATCTCTATCCGCATCTACTTCTCGGTCGAAATCTTTATGCGTGTGGAGGTCGGGCGCATGCATCAGCAACGCCTAACGTTTTCCCTGTTCCCCGATTAAACTCGGAGATTCGCCGGGCTCCTCCGCCTCTCTGTGTTTTTCGAGTGCACTCTCTCTCTCTCTCTCTCTCTCTCTCTCAGCGCTGATCCTTGTGTCGGGCGCGACGGGGTTCCTGACGCTCGTGTAGACGTTTCTCAAAGCTCTTGCCGTAGCTCTTGATTCGCGTTGATATCTGTCCGGACCCTTATAGGAACTGCGAGCGCAATAAACACCGCGGCCCAAGCGAATACCCTGATTACATATTTAAAATGAGGTAAGCTTTTATCGTTCGCCGGCACTGGGTAAGCGCCGACGGAACAACAAATCCAGAGAAAGGCTGACAAAAACAAAACGAAACCAAGCGAAATTATTGTCTAGAGTATCTCGGCTGGACTGGGCTAGGCTGGGCTGAACTGAGTTGGGGTGGAGAGGTAGCGAAGATGGGAGGAGGGAAAGTACAGTATATATCGTAACTTTAAGGAAAAATCCTCTTTTTATTTTAAGTTGAAAATATGAAGTTGAAATTGAATTAAGCGGCGAGTTGAGACTCCCCGACGAATGAGCCTCAGATCCTCCTCCTCCTCCTTCTCCTTTCCTTAACTTAAGTCATGATGGATATCATGACTTTTTGGGACGTTAATATTGTCGTTAGCTTGTTAGAACGTAAAAGGTCCTTTGAGAAAGTGGAGGGTGAGATGGTCTCTCTCTCTCTCTCTCTCTCTCTCTCTCGTTAGAGAGATTGGCCGTCAAGCCCTTGCGCAGGTCTGCACTACAAATAATAACAACACTTTCTTAAGATCTAAAAAATCTTGTAATATATGTATACCGTTATGTTTTATATGAAAAGAAGCCTTTGAGATTATAGGAATGAAAGAAGCCCTGTTGAGTGAGTACATTCCTCTCACCTGGCCAACTCGGCCAGCTCGGCTTGTCTATTATCGTTTTTGTAATATATTTTAGCATTTGGCAGCGAGATGTAAGGAAGCGAGCAAGTGAGGCTGAGGTTTTTCGCAAATTTATTTTTCAAATAAAGCCCAAGCGTGAGAGATAAGGCTCGAGCGGCCGATGGACCGTATATCATGCGGGCGCGCGCACGTGTACATAAACGGATATTGGTTTAAGTACGGAAAAGTAATTGCAAGCAGTTGAAGCGTAATCCAAGTGAAGAGTCGAATTGGCGACGAAAGTTGAAGAAGTGGCCTTTGTAAGTGAGGAGCGTATAGGTCGGATCGTTTGCACAGCGCAATTTAGGTCAGCGCGAACGGTCTCGGCCGGGGTTGCCGGGAGAAGGGGCGGCCAGGGGCCAGGAGGGGACGAACGAAGGAGCGACGAAAGCCGAGGAGAGGACGAGGAGTAGGAGGAGGAGGAGGTACAAATGGACTTCCCAAATGTGACAAATGTAATAAAGCATAAATTCGATGGTAGACAAATGGGCTCGTATTCTCGGAATGACGCGCTCGCGCGCGCGAGAGAGAGAGCGAGAGAGAGAGAGAGAGAGAGAGAGAGGCGCTGGCAGGCCGAGGGAGGTGGGGCCGAGAGCCGGAGATGCGCGCCCCGGTGATTTAGTGTAGGTGAAGATCCATCGTCGCGTCGACCGAGTGAATCATGCTCGTCTCGAGTTTGCGTGGGTGTTCTCCCCGCTGGCTTTACGAGCTCGCGAAAGTCCGGGGGGGGGGCGTCCGGGCGTGGGGTAGAGAGTGAGAGAGGTTGTCGTCGCACGGCCAAACGACTATTAGCGCTCGCGATGAGGGCATTATATTTCGCGTGGACGCGCATTAACGAGCCCCGTTGCAGCTCCGTTCGCAGACTCTTTGGCGCTTTGTTCGCCGGGTTCCCGGGGATTAGGGGCCCCTCACAACGGCCGCGGGCTCCAAGCGATTCTATCCTCCCAATCCGCAGGCCGATCAGCACCGACACACCCGTCAATGTAAGAACACGCTCGACTGTAATCAGCCACGATGGTAATTAGCTTAGAATACGAGTATCCCGCAGCAGTCGTATTCGTACGGGGCATATGGCTCCGTACCCTCGGCTGGTATCAATTTTCCACTGTTTCGAGGCCACCCGGGAGGCTATCCGAGACGATGTTTCGATACTCGCCCCCTCGCCCCAACCACCGCCCCCCTCCCCCCAAACTGCGAGCACTCTTTATCGATATGAACGGGCTGGCTGTACGCGTGCGGGCATTTGGTACGACGAATGTACGGGGCACGGTGGCGCCCCCGGCATTGTGAGTCGCCCCTTAAGCGACAAAAATATTACACATGTCCGCGCGTCAAGTCTTGCTGCTGGTCGTCGTCGTCGTCGTCGTCGTCGTCGTCGTCATCGTCGTAGCCGTAACCGTAGCCGTAGTCGTAGTCGACCAAAACGCCCGCTATCGCTTTGTCTCTTTTTCCTTCGCGCCGACCTGCCCCCTCTACTGCCCGGAACCTCGCTTCGCCCCCCTCCCGCCCACCCCATCGCTCGCTCCTCAATTACTCCCTCGTTCGCTCTCCTGTCGTCTCCGTTTTCATGACCGTTAAACTTAGGTGGCGTGCATAAATTATAGAGAAAATATGAAACGTCCGTATTTTCATTCATGTTCTTTCCTATGCCGTTTATATTCGCTCGCCGTCACTCCACCTCCCCCCCTCGACCCTATCTCTACCCCGCCCCGCCCCTTCACTCGTCACTCTCAACCATTCGCTCGCCGTCTCAATCTTCCCTCTTCCCTCTCGCTCTCGCTCTTTCGACCAACTCCGTTTTCAGCCCGAGCGCGTGACACTAATATTGTCCATTACGTTACTATTAAATAAAGCCATTGTATCAAAAATTGTGTTGGCGGCAACGAATTCGATATTATGTAAATATACGCGGGGGTGGGAGGATAGGGGCTGAGGGGTGGGATGTAGGGGGTTCTAATTACATCCATAGCATGTGTCGCCCTTTCCGTATCGTAAAAGCATATCGAGGCTCGGAAAAACGCTATTCTTGAATAATTTGTCCTTTGGGATATCGGTTACTCTATTATTACTTTAAAATTACCAACCGCTTCATAAGAAATATTCTTCTAATTGACAAAATCGGGCCGTCTCGGGTCTATATATAATTGTCCGGCTCGCGGTTTTCCGTTCAAGTACCGCTAGTGAAGGTATACGATGACGCCAGTGACTCTCCCGGCAACTATCCACTTAGGTAAATGTACATAAGATTTAGGTCCGCGAGTCCGTAATTGCATCTATAATCCGTACGTATCATTATTAGTTAATGAATAGCATTAATTGCCATGAGATTTATTGGACCCGAGGATCGGTAGTAGAGTTAATTGCAAGGGAGCTGAGTTTACTTTTGCCGAATAAGCGCCTTCCGACCTATGAAGAATAACGAGCCGAGTCCGATAGAAAACATTTTCCCGCAAGAAAATGTATTATTAAAGTGAATTGGCATTTTGCTGAAGATAATCGTAACGTTCCCGTCTGCTGAAGGAAAATGATTTCCATTACGATAATTACTGCGAAGACAGTGGCGCCTGAAGTTGGCGGAGGCGTAGGGGGCGTAGGGGAATTCTTATTCTTAAAATTAGACCGGGCAGGGAGGGCTAAGTAAGTAAGGAGAGGCGGTGGTCATGGGTGTGGACATGGGTACGGGGATGGGGTCAGCGAGTCCCCCGGTCGGACGTAATTATCGAAAGGTGGGTGGAGGGCAGAGGGAATGCGTTTATCGGAGCGCGCGGGCCCCGTATCGTCGGCTTGTAAATATCGGCCGAGCTCGGGGCCCCATAAACAATTCAGCCCGGGGCCCAAGTTCGCGCGCCCACGTTTATCGAATTTAAGAGGCCATGGAATCGCCGTCGTCACGAGTCGCCCCGAGACCTCCCAAGAATTTCGGGCCCCACTAGAAACTCCATCGACCTGTCGTCGCCTCGCCGCCCTCGATGAAATAGGCCGCGTAGGCGTGGGCCCGATGATAAATCCTACGAGAGCAGCCGGGCCCGATAAGGGCCCGAACCGCGCGACGCCGCGCCGCGCTTCACGGTAAAGCACTACGGATGGGGGCCATAAAGTACGATTGGGGCGCGGCGTTGATCCTCGGAGGATCCTCGCCCCGGCGAGAGACTGAGAGTATGGGGGGGGGGGATTCGAAGAATTGGAAAAGAACGACCGGAAAGAGTCGGTCCTTCGTGTCGGGCTCGCGTGATCCAAATTCAGCGATAATTTTTTCTGCTTTTGATCTCTGCTCTGAAGATTTAGCGCGCGCGCGCGCGGCCCTCCAGTTCGTTCCCTCGCCCCTTTCTTAAATTCTCACAGCCGTTGGCCGGAATTGCGTGCCCGAGCGCATAGTCCGTCGCATATTCCGTCGCTTAGCTCTCTTTCTTTCCCTGGATTTCAAGGACCGGGAGACCTGTAGCCGTGCTCGGAAAACCGTGAAAATCGCCTCGAAAAATTAATTGGACCGTCGGTCGGGTACCTTAAGGTGACCCCCGCTAAATGGAAGCATTCAGCGTCTATAATTAAAACTTATCCGCCCGATTAAGTTAGTTTGATCGGGAATGCTAATTCGCCGGATGATCGATGGCCGCTCGATCGATACGGGCCAGCAGATACGGGAATATAATTAAGGATTGTATCCGCTGCTTAATTGCGTTGCGTTATTTTGTAAGGACGGCAGTTAAGTCAAGAGAGTTAGGAAATTTTGGTTTGACGTTGCGCAAGCCGAGATTATTGGATAATTCAGCGAAATAATGTTGCCGAGTCCGGGTAGATCGGGCAGATCGGTGGACGGATAATTACTGGAGGTAGGCCCGATCGGCCTAGCGGACTAGCGCTCGCGAGATCGAGGGAAGCAAGAAGCCTCGGAGATTCCGGCCACGGAGAGGACGCACGTCTCAGTGCCCGCATATCGAGCCATTGATACAGCGGAGCTTAATGTCGATGCTATTAAAACAATGGATAAAGTTTTTAATATAAGGGCCGCGTGGGTTCATTGGTTGGTCGGTCGATCGGTTGGTTGGTTGGTCGGTTGGTTGGTTGGTTGGTCGGTTGGCTGGTCGGCCGGTAGGGCGGGAGAAGGCCTCGAACGAAGAAACGAAACGGGCCGTGAAAATTAGCATAACCGGCAAAAAGGGCAAAGTACCTCGAGGGAGAAGGTTTAATAATTGGGAGAGAAAGGACGGGCCGATTTCCGTTTGCGCATCAAAAAGGAGGAGAAGGTGGTGGGACGAGGAGGAGGAGGAGAAGGCGAGGAGGCGCGGAGGAGGCGCCTCTCGCCTTGGTCTTGGTCTTGGTTATCGGGCCAAGAAGCCGGCCATTATTCCGCCGGCAAAGCAAGAAGATCAATGAAAGACGGAGCCTGCGTATGGGGCACACGTCGGGAGCCCGGCAAATGAGAAGTGGCATACTCGTAATATCACGAAACATCTCCCCCGTGAAATTGGACGTTATCGTGCCCGGGCCCGTAGCCCCGACCCCGTATCTGCGGAAACTCCCCAGGGACATGAGAAAGCCCGCCGAGCCGGGATCGCGTGCCGAAAATCGGCCTTTGGGCCCTGGGGCCCGGGCACCTGCGGTTGACGAGATTCGCGGCCACGTATTCAAATGCACGCGAGGAAAGGCCTCTCTCGCGCTCTAATCGCCCGGGCTCCGCTTGCAGATTTTCGTCCTGAGCCTCCTCCTCCGAGGTATTATTATTATTCCCATCGGCGGGAGGAGCGTCCGCGTGAATCTCGTAAACGGTGCTTTAGATTACGAGCTGCGCGGTTATTATTGTATAACGCGAGATACGTGACAGAGAAACGGCGGCGGCTGGGGGGGGGGTATTTTCCATTCTACGCGTTATAGTGCGCAGGTGTCCGAGTCCTCTGAGGTTCGGTATGCGAGCCACCGTGCACCGGGTAGACGAGGCGACGACATTTTTTAATCGAGACCGGGGCTCCGGGGAGCTAAACTCCTCGCCGCAAAAGCCTCGTCCGGAGACGTCGAGGATGTACACTACGAGGCAATAAAACCGGGGCCCGCGGTCACCCCCGCCACCGCAGCTCACATGTGGGCACGTTATCCGGAGTCGAGTGCGGTCGCCGAGGACGACACCCACGACGCTCGCGTCATTGCGACCCGGGCTCCGTTCTCATCTGCGGTTCGGCCCGACGACAATGAGCCGCGGGTAGCTCCGGCATTGTTCCCAGGCGAGACTCGCGGTCGCTCTTTCCGGTCCCTCTGCACCTCCGCACCTACAGGCGAGGACCCGTAGGCGATTGGGGGGGGGGGGAAGCGCCTCCTCCATCTCCCTCCCAGCCGACCCGATCCCTCGGGTCTTTCTCTAGCGCCTCTCTCCAGTACCCCCAACCCAACCCAACCCCACCGCAATCGACGCTTATCAGCACCGCTTTGTCACAGCTGGCGAGTAAACTCGTCGATCCGCAGCTTCTAGCCGATCCGCGGACTCGGCCAGACACGTATCGCTTTATTCATATTTTAATTGAGCGCATTGTCGTAACGAGTTCCACGCCATTTACGGATAGGCAAAAACGTTAAAAATCTCGTACACAAATGGCTTGTATAAATCATCGGGGCACTTGGATTTACGGTGCTGTAATTCATCTCATTATAACATCAGACGCGCTATTAAAGCATTCGATCATCTGAAAGCCTCGTTATTCAAATATTAGTTTATTACTATTCACTTTAGCTTTTAATGATTTTGATAAATAAATCATGCCCTAGTGATAATCCCTCCGCCACCTCGTCCCATTGCGCTCTATATTACTGCCAAAGCCGTTCAAGGCTCTCATTTAATGCGCCGGCCGTTGCCGTCCTCTCGCCACTGGCTAGACGAACCCATTGGAAAATGGGAAAAATTTTTACCAAATGTCGAGCGCAACGACTCGCCGGAAGTATCGGATATACGCCTGATTTATTTACGCGTACGATTGCGCGCGCGCGCGCAATACGCAGAGCCACGTTGTATAACGAAAGCTTGATGATGGGTAACCGTTACGGCGGGTCTTTCCGAGCGGCCGATCCGAGGAAGGGATTACGAGCCCGAGCTCGAGAGCCGTAAACGGGGAATGAACTACGGCCAGGTCCTCCTTTGACGTCTAACTCCCGCTCGACGTCCGCTCGCTGACGAATATGCCTTATTAGATCGGCCTCGTAAACGTTGTCACGTACCTCCGCTCGGCCTTTAATGTCCCGACTGATGAGAGCCTAATGGCTCCCTGACACCAAATTACCTTTTACAGGGCCCAACAAAGCCCTCTCGCTCAGCATCATCATCTCCAAGGTCCTTTCCCCATTCTCTCCCCACTCCCGATCAAAGCTCCTTTCCCGTCCAAAGCTTTCTTACGCATCACTCGAGCCTTAAGCAATAGCAATAATTCTAATAAGTAATGGCAGCGGCTGCGGGGGTGCTCCGAGTGAGAAGGACGAGGTGGAGGATGAGGAAGAAGTGGAGGAGGAGGACATTTCTTATCCGACAGGCCGGACACTGACTGTCGATAATTAGGTAAATTGTAAATTCAAGCGGCTCACTAGCTTACTTCCTTTCTCTCTCTATCTCTCTCTATCTCTCTTTATCTCTCTCTCTCTCTTTATCTCTCTCTCTATCTCTCTATCTCTCTCTCTCTCTTATCTCTCTCTCTCTCTCTCTCTCTCTCTCTCTCTCTCTTTATCTCTCTCTCTCTCTCTCTCTCTCTCTCTCTCTCTCTCTCTCTCTCTCTCTCTCTCTCTCTCTCTCTCTCTCTCTCTCTCTCTCTCTCTCTCTCTCTCTCTCTCTCTCTCTCTCTCTCTCTCTCTCTCTCTCTCTCTCTTTATCTCTCTCTCTTTCTCTCTTTCACTGCTTGCCTATCTACGGTGAACTACGATCGGAAAGAGGAGGAAAGCTAGCTGATAAAAATACAGAGTGAGCCACGAATCCTTTGTGGTGAGGGAAAGCACGAATTGACTCGAGCGCATACAATACTTGGTTCCCTTGCGGTTACGCGACTTTTACGATCGTCGCCATTGGCTTTGAGAAATTTTGTATTCACACTTTGCTACTTTATATGTAGGCTCGCATAGACGAGCCATGTCAACGACCCTGGGCTCGCGTATCAAAGGGACAAAGAGCGCGAAGAATGCAGATGGCCACTATGAGGAGTACGGCCACTCAGCTGGCGCTCGGCAAAATCACGAACCTCGTCTACGAGAAATTGAAGTTAAGCTCGCAGTTTTTGTCGGCGAGGTTCTTCTTGTTCTTGCTCGCCGAGCGTGAAACGTGAATAGCTAACTTTTTACGCGCGCTCCCTTATTCTTCTTCTTCTTCTTCTTCTTCTTCTTCTTCTTCTTCTTCTTCTTCTTCTTCTTCTTCTTCTTATTCTTATTCATCTTCGTCTCCTTCCACCCTCCACCTCCCCGTCTTCGACCCAACCGATTAAAATACGGTGCTTAAAAATCTTTTCGCACCTGCGAGCGAGCGCGCGGTCGACATTGCAAACACCAATAGCACCTCCCGCACCTCTCGCGTAAATCTGACAAACATTTACGCAGGTAATACGAACCAGGGGCAGCAACGACCCTTTAACACTTATCGATCTATCATCGAGTCACCCAAGGTCACCAATACAACCTTATCCGCTACTCCTATCGGGCCATTGTAAATTGTCCGTCGCTCCGACGGGGGATTTAAATGTACCGTACGTACGTCGAGTATCGACTTCCGGTTCGACCGAAACAAGAGGAAGAGCTCAATATCTAGAAATCATTATGGAGAATGGCCGAAGAATGGAGATCACCAAGGTAATGATGAGCGCCAGACTCGAGGATCCCCCACTCCCATCCCGCTCTGTTATTATTATCATTGCCGTTGTTATTGCTGCCCCCCTAAGGCCTTGATCCGCGCGAAATCAGGGCGTGTAGTGTTGGGTTATTGGGGTGGCGACGGCCATCACCGACAGAAATTGAAACGCAGTTTCAATCCCTCGTTTAGGGGAATCATTTCATTAATTTTTTCTTTCCTACAACCCCGCCCTTTAAACATTCATTTATGTCAATTTTTCGCCCTCTTCTCTCTCTCTCTCCCTCTCTCTCTCTCTCTCTCTCTCTATCTCTCTCTCTCTCCTTCGTTCGTTCTTTTTTCTTTCCTTTTTAGTTCAATAAAGCTCGAACACTCGTGGGGATTTGAAGACCTGGGGACCCAAATGAGTTATTTTAAGCCACCAAAGTCGAGGATACTTTCATTGTTGAATGCCGATACATTAGAGCGGGAACGTAGAGGTGAAAAGTGAAACAGCCTTTGTTAGCACTATTATTACCATCTTGAAATATCGTGCGATTGCATTTAACGGGGAAGGGCTCCCAGTTACCGACATATTCAATTTTCAACACAAGCCTGGCTCATTTCAAGATTCTCAATGTCTGAATTGCCCGAATTTCGGATCTACGTGGATTAATCTACTTCAGTTCTCGGATGGGAAAAAAAAGTTTCTAGAGTCTCTCGAGCACGCGTTAGTCGCAAAAAAAAAAGTGCAATGGATAGATTTTTTGGTGTCCGATAGCAAGAATATCCAGAGAGAGAGAGAGAGAGAGAGAGAAACCGTCTCCAATTACATGCCAATGTTCCAAATGCACTTGAAGAAGGTGGACTATGGCATCAGAGAGAGAGAGAGGGGGGGGAGGTATCTGATCGTAAGTAGGCAAGCTTGGAACATCTTGGGCTCTTCCAAGTACTGGGACGGGGACCGTAGCCACCCAGCATTAGCATTATGCAAAGCGGAAGCTCCCGAGAGGACCCCGCGCACCCCCATTCCCATCGCAGCCCTCGTTAAGGATCCAATACAATGCTCGGGATTCACCGGGCGAGAGGAGCGCGTGCTCGGGCGCGCGCCCGCCGAGATAAAGTCGGGTGGGGGAGGGTGGGAAGGAGGGCGCGGCACCTGGCGACGGCTCGCGCAATCGTGGGAGCCCGTCGAGTACGCCACCCCTCGGTAGCCCAGTCCTCGTGTCTTCCCCCTTCCCTCCTCATCCCCCGATCCCCCGCCAAACAGGTTAACGGAAGTGCACCGACGCCGAGGGGCGACGCCATTCCCGCGACCTCCGCCACCGGGGGGGATGCTGCGAGAGAGCAACACGTGGACGCGCGCATCGAGGGTCGGCTGGCTGGCTGACTGGCTGGCTGGCTGGTTGGTTGGTTGGTTGGTTGGGTGGTTGGTTGGTTGGTACGTTGGTCGGTTGGTTGATTGGTCGGCTACTGGCCTAGAAGACCGGCTCCAGCACGTGCGCTCACCCTCTCACGGCTGCGTGCGGAGGGTGCGCGTATGCGCGGGAATGTGGACGGTTCGGGATCTCTGGAGGGGTGAAAGCTTCCGGGCTGCTTCCGAGACCCCGGCACCGACGCTCCTCTCCTTTGTCCCGCGCGGTCGAGCTACCTCTACGACCCGTAGCTTCTCCATTATCCGCGATAGCGGAATTCCGCTCCGGCTCCTGGCCCACCAAAGGCTTACTTTTCCTTTCCCAAGCGCACTCTCCGCTCAAAGCTTTGTAAACTTTCCTCACAGCTTATTACCCGTAATCTCCCTATTTGCATTCCGCTTTTTCCTCACTGCACCGCTTTCAGATAGCTCGTAAACCTTATTATTAGGATGCCAAGATTATTAGGAACGGCGACGCGCTCCGTCTCTCCCCTCTCCTTATTACATTATTATTTCACACTAAGGCACATCTCCGCAGACAATGTCTGGCTTTTTTCAATACTCCCTCCGCGGTGGAGTGTATATGAAGAGGGAGTACGGGGGGGGGCTTCCTTTCCCCTCCACACACACACACCTTCCCCGATCCGCCATCTTGGCAAGGAAATAACAATAAGCCAGTCGAAAATTATCGATCTCGAGCTTCTTTAGAAATGCTCGGAGCAACCCTCGCACGCCAACTACTGTGACATTATGCTCAGAGTTCCTTTGCCACATTTCTATACTGCTGACCCTCGAGCCATTTCAATTTGCATGTGCAAAATCTTTCGCTACTTAATCCGCGCTTTTTACCCTCCAACTCCATCGCCCCTTCCCTTTTACGGCCTCCCTTTATTTTTAGAGCTCCCATCGGGCTCATAGTGATTTCACACACAGATCTATGCAATTAAAATCATTAAAATCAAAGGTCTCGGCCCTTTCCTTGCGTTCCTTTATCCTTATACAGTACTTAATAAGCGATATGCAATAGCAATCGAATTATTATTACGTTGCATAAGGCCGATATTAAGAATAGCCTTTCCATACATTCAATTCGAAAGCCTAAATAAATTTAAATTAACCAAAACACACGCGCTATCTCTCTCTCTCTCTCTCTCTCTCTTCGTACAGGCATTCCTCTCTCATTCATATTTATCTCCACTCTCATTCCGCAAGCCTCGGATTGTCAAATTTTGTCTCTTTAACCCTTCATCACACGTCACCTTACATCTTTTAAACCGTATCTCTCCGTGAAACGGACTCCCTCTTCCGACATCTTTCTCTTTCTCTCTAAATCAAAGTCTTACCCTTCCTCGCGCCGTTTTCTTCCGTTACCGATTCCCCGTCTCACTCTCTTTCTCTCTCTCTCTCTCTCTCTCTCTCCCCTCTTGCGCACGCACTCTCTTTCTTTCTTTTAGTTAGTAAATGTTTTTCTGTCGCTTTCTTCTAGGTCACCCTCCCTCCCTCCGCAATTCTTTCATCCTTCCTCCCCCAGTGTTAACGAACTTTTTCCTTTGGTGCGCAGAGTAACGCTCGCTCACACATTTCTCCTGCGTCTCTCTCTCTCTCTCTCTCTCTCTCTCTCTCTCTCCTCTCTCTCTCGCTGGTGCTTGCGAATTTAGTACCGCTCTCGCTACCTCTCTCTCTCTCTCTCTCTCTCTCTCTCTCTCTCTCTCTCTCTCTCTCTCTCTCTCTCTCTCCATCTCTCCATCTATATTTTAAAAGCTACGCGTCTCCACGGAAGGTAAGGAGAGGCATTAACCACGTGGAGGCAGTCCACGGGCATAAACACAAGATTTGCTCAGATGTCGAGGGGGAGAGAGAGAGAGAGAGAGAGAGAGAGAGAGAGAGAGAGAGGGAGAAAGAGTGAGAGAGAGCGGGAGAAAGAGTGATTGCCGACTCTTTAAGAGCGACGGCGGCACACAGCTGCTTACGGGCCCAGAGAGATTTTCTCACGCGTCCAAAAGCCAGGCCGACGTAGGACAATTAAACTTGATTCCAAAAACGGGAATGAGAAGGAGGGTTGGCGGCCGGGGGCGAAGTGCCGGTGCTGGTGCTGCCGATGGTGCCGGTGGTACTGGCGGTGGTGGTGGTGGCGGCGGTGGTGGTGGTGGTGGTGGTCGGGGTTTGCAGGTAGGGGCGAAAGCACGGCCAGGGCTGGGGCTTTCAGAGCCAGCGTCGGTTCTAGGTGGTGCGTCCGGACGTCGTTATGGGCGTTACGCGCCGGGGCCATTGTGCCCGCGAGCCCGCGGAATATCGCTAGCCAGGACCGAGGGTGCGGGGGGCCTCCTCGCGTTGGGCGGCCGATCTTGAATTTCATTAAGGAGGCAAATTGAAATATTATTATTAAGTCAGGCCCGGGGGCGAGAACGGCCCTGCACTTCCCCATTTTCCCCTTCGCCCCCGGCTAATCTGCACCCTCCTGCAACTCTTCCCCTCCCCTACGCCCCGACCGCGACCTCTACTCGCTCTGGCCATTCTCCTAAGGGCCAAACACATTCCGGACTCGTTCGTCTATGGGAATGCGAATGGACTCGGCGTCGAAGAATCGGCAACTCGAGACGCTCTATTAATATCGAGGATGCCTCTTTAACCCCCCTCCCCCCCTCAACCCGTACTGGCGAATCAACCGCCAACGACTTATTCCTCCGTCGAACACTTTTTACGCTCTTGCCTTCCTCATAAATTCAGCTTCTCTGAGCTCTCGACAGCAGCTCTCGACGTCCTTATCTCCCGCAGGAATTAATAAGAAGCTCGTATTCAGCAGATGCTGCAGCAGAGCGTGGTCCAAACGAATGACTGTTATAGAGTACCCGATAAAGTTGTCCAGTGATAGAAATAAAGAAAATCGGGAGTGAATTATCGGTATTCTCAATGGCAAGCATTTTTTTTTCAAGCATTTTTCAGGGGAGAAAATATCGAATTAAAAGTATTAACGAATACTGAATAATAAATTTTATGGAAGCGATCTGAAGATTAATTGAGTTAAGTTTTATGTAAGTACGCGTACGCTTGAAATATAATGAATTAAGAGGAAATAACGCAAATCTGCAAATACTTATATAAACGTGAATCGACATGCTTAATAATTACTCGGGGGTTATTAGTAGTATTGCGCATTAAGAAATCTCTAATTATTATTCAGATATACTAACGTATTTTTTTCATCAAGTACTTCTTTCTAACCGCGTTACGATCGTCGAGCCTCGGACTTGAAATACAAATGAAATTGAAACTGAAATTGGAGAGCAATCAATCAGAAATGAAAACGAAGGTGTCAGGCTATAAAATCATTTTGACAGTTTTGGATTCCAGATATAAAAACGACGAAAAACCTGTTGACCCCGCTCTTAGCGCCCCCCCCACCCCCCGCCACCATCACCGGCCGCTATCCAAAACTAGATCCGACAATAGTTAGAATAATTAAACATTGAATTACAGGCCAATCGTTGAGTAAGATAGAACATTTACCATAAACCAACTGATTATTCTCCGATTTGAGCAATTAACAGGTTGGAAAATTACTTGAGAATGAGTTTTTATTAAAATTTGTCTTTATTGCGGGATAATGTACACGTAACATTCACAAGCAGGCCTTACTTGACGGATCATTCGTATGGTTCACAACAACAACAACAACAACAACAACAACAACAACAACAACAACAACAACAACAATAATAATAATAATAATAATAATAATAATAATAATAATGAGATATAAGTTTTTGAGAAAGAAGTGATTGCGGGCGGATAAGTTAGGAAAGTTACGAACGAAGCGTGCATGGGCGGTTAAAGTAGTGATAGGGAGAGGAAGGGCGTAACTTGGATGAGGAAGAAGAAGAAGAGGAAGAAGAAGAAGAAGAAGTTTGCAGGTCTATAGCCATGAGATTTGATGGTCATATTATCGACATACATTGTCCAAAGGATGACTCGGGGCAGTCGGCGGGCACTCGGCGCAACGAGGTCTCGAGCCCGAGCCGAGTTAGCCGAGGTCCCGGAATTTCCTCGCGTCGCGTAGGCTCTCCTCCTCGGCGTCGGCCGTCCGTACAAATTTCAATACACGAGAGATTCGGAGGCCTGATAAAGCATCGGGCATGCATTTCCTTAACTAAAAAGCCCGGATAAAAAGTAAAAAAGGTCGAAAGAGTCGAAAAAGACTGAGATTGGCCGATAAGCTGATGCCGGGGCCCCGATGTCCCCTCCCCCGCCGTAGCGCGCGGGCCATTATAGGCCAAAAACAGCAGCGGCAGCTCATCAGGGGCCCGTAAAAAGCCAGCGCTCCTCGGCGGCCTATCATCGTAAAGTCCGAAAATTCATGCGGGCCCTGAGATCTTGATAAGCTGGGCAGCGCGACCCGCGAATGGAAAGCGGAGAGTCCGGAGGTCCGACATCGCTCAAGCCTAGGTCGTAGTCTCCTCTTAGATACAGTTGGTTAGGTTAGTCCTCGGTCGAGCGACCCCCCTCCCTCCCTCCCACGGCCCCACCTCCTGCTCGCAATCCCCCTCGGCCCTTCTTCCACGACACTCAAAACATTATTTATTTATTTTTTCCTCGACCCCTTCCCACCTCACCCACAGACGCCCAAGAGGTGTACGAGGTCGGGAAATACTTTACTGTATTATTATATAAATACGTAGGCATGCGGCGCGTAAGTGTGTTTGCATGTAGCCGCAGGCTTGTAGTTTCTTGCCGGAAGGTGTTGAACAAGATCGATTAATATTGTAAGGAGGGACTTACGTGTGTTGTGATTTATAGCTAATTAGCCGTTTACCCGAGTGCTTATCCCTAGAAATACAGGGAATAAGCGATCGGGCGAAGCAATTACACAAACGAAAGCTTCTTAATGAATCCGTTTGTTCGCGTACCCGGGAAATATGGTAATTGGCGCGCGGGGAGCTTTGCCGGGACCCGGTGTAGCCGTGGATCGATAAGAGCTCGATCTCCGGACAATTTCTCGCATTCGATAATTTATCGGCAAACTCGAGCACCGCTTGTCTCCGCTTTCTAGCGTCTCCGCGACGATTAATTGCCCTTACCTCCCCCCCCCACCATCACCCCTCCTACGACCCCTTCAGCCCCCCTTATACGCTGATGGGGATAAGTAAGAAATTCAACCTGCCCGTTGCCCGCGTGCCTCTCGGCTAGCTAGGAAAGATACGAGCTCGGCAGGAGCCGAGCCGAGCCGAGCCGAGCCGAGCCGAGCCGGTCCGATTAGACGGAGCTTGCGGCTCCGGGTCGTAAATTAAGCTACTGAGCGAAAAACGCAGCCTCGCAGACACGCTCCTCGGCTCGGAAATGAAAATTTGTCCGCTGCCCCGGCTGACAATCCGGATTTTTATCAAATTACGTCCTCCCGCTCTCTGGCTATCCGCCCCTCTTTCGCCGCTCGGCTAGAGCTACGACTCCGTCCTGGCGCGGATACGTAAGGCTCGACGGCCAGCACGAGGAGCGGGAGGACAAGGAGTACAGGCGTCCGAGACGACGGCGAATCGTCTGGAGATCGGCTCGGACCGATAAAACTTACGCTCGCACACATATCGCCGCTTAAGGATCCTGATCCTGGATTTTATGTCAGTCGTATTTTACGGTATTTATAAAGTAGCCGTAAACGAGGACATTCTCAATCTAATTGATTCCTCTCTCTCTCTCTCTCTCTCTCTCTCTCTCTCTCTCTGTCTCTGTCTCCCTCGTCCTTAACCCCCCTACCCTACCCTCCCCAGCCGCCCACTGCCGTTGCCGGTGCCGGTGCCGCTGACCATGCCCGTGCCCCTGTACGCCACTGTTCCTTCCACTGTTCCCTCTCTCCACGAAATTCATAATAAAATACCACCGCGATCTCGTATCCTCCTGCATTAGCCGGATTAACGAAACCAAGAGCAAGAGTAGATTTTTGATAAAATAACTTAATTATAGCTTTACCGGCCGTATATCTGAGCCCAGTCGGATGCCGCTGAACAACACGAACCCCGAAGGAGACTTTTTAAGGGACTCGAGCCATACTTTATATCTAAATTACCAATGGCTTTCAATTATTATTATTAACGAGCGCGAGGGCACGGCAGTACCTGTCGAGCTGCCCGACAATGCCGATTTTCGATATTTAAGCGACGGTGAGCATTGTAAGATATATATATATATATATATATATATAAGGGGCGAGTGAGCGGACTTCCCAGGGATTTTCACATTATACCGGGAGATGAGAAGCTGTAGTTTTAATGAAGGCATGAGCCCGCATGCACGGTGCGGAGTTAGGATTGCACGTACGTACCGTTGCTTTCCTCGACCGGTAGGCTTTCATATTTCATAGAGGCAACGAGATCCTGGCGGTAGGACGGTGGTGACGGGCATCGGGGGGGGGGGGGAGAAGAGAAGTCGGACTCGGTTTTCCTGCAATATAATAAGAATTCAAATAAGGAAACTGTTTCAGCCGAGGATTTAAAATTCACAAGTGAAGCTCCCCCGAGAAATGTACGTTTCGCCGTTCCAATGGCCAGCTTCGATCAATATTCGAAATCAGAATCATTCGACACGCCATCGTGCCAATTCGAAAGTCTGCCTCCTGGAAGATTGGGAATTTTCGAAAATTTAAATAACAAATAATACTATTGTAGACCGAAAGATCGGAGGCCCGAAAACGGCGATATTCAAATATCCTAAAGCTTCCTTTTAATCGGCTCGCGTGGATTTTCGCACGAGATCTCGATAATAAACTAGGAACCGCTAAGCCGAGGCCAGGAGCGACGAATGTACGAATGGCTTTATAAAAAATCATCGGTAGATTAATTAATAATCGTTTTCGGCTGGACAGGGAGGCCGAATAAACCAGCTACGGTTTATCGGCTAAAAGGGATAAAGGTAAATGAGAGAATGTGTCGAAGATCGCGTAGGATCGGTGTTGCGGACGTGTCGGAGGTATGAGCCGGGGATAATAGCCGCGGATATGTCGGGGATAGGCGAAGTCGGGACGGGCCGAGGCGGTCGGCGACTTCCGTGTCACGTGCTCGATCGTTGCTCGCGATCGGCTTTCGAGGCCGCGCAAACATCGCCGTACGCTCGAGAAATTTGCATCGGCCAGGACCCTACACCTGCAGGGAACGTCAAGCGGACGGCGGCGCCTCGAATAAATGAATGCCGATTGCGCTTCCAATCTATCTGCGTTTGTCCATTTGGAGAGGCCACTAGACGACCGGAGAGTGGCTCCTACGGAACGTAGCTCGTCTCACCCTTTCAGTCTTTTCAGCTCGTCCCCTTTTGTCTTTGGCTCGGCGATTGATATCCGCGCGACTAACGGAATCGGCCGAGAAAGCCCTGAAAATGGGAATGAGCGGCGAATCCGCGGCTCCGTAACCGTAAGAGTGAAAATTATTTACTCTTGACCTACAGCGGCGTCTACTCGGCGGAAGTCGTCGTTTAGCTTCGTCTCCGTTGGGATTTCAATCATCAAAAATCCTACTCGATCGAGTATCGCACTGCTGCGATACGTCATTATCAAAAATTAGCAAGTAGTAACAGCGGATAATGGTAATTGAGTGAAAGTGAGGTCAGGTCGGCAAAGCCAGAAACCGAGAGTGATGTTCGTCGCTCGGTGATCATCCACGCGGAAAGTCCCGAAGGGAAGCTCCGGGGCGATGCAGTCATCTGCATCGGAATTCCTGGGCGATAAAAAAGTTGGAAGGGAGTCGGGGTGAGGGGCGCGGCGGCCATTCGCGCTGATTTTCCGCGCATGACCTTCGCTTAATTAACTCGCGACGGGAATCCATTGAAAGAAAAGCTGCCGCGAAAATAACCGAGCTCGGGACCGATACTCCCCAGTAGGATAGTGTCAGCTTTTATTGCTCCTCCGGCATTCACTGACACGCTCGCCTCTTAATGATCCATTATTTCCAAGTCCCGAGAGAGAGAGAGAGAGAGAGAGAGAGAGAGAGAGATACCCTCTCATTTAGTGGTTGGTACGGCTTGGCTCTTAACGGCTAATTGCGGACAAGATCATCTGCGCTCGATCGTCGTCTCTCGGCTCGGCTCGGCTCGGCTCGGCTCGGCGCTCCGAAATCTCCCAATAACAATATTAAACAACTGAGCGAAGCTTCGACTTCGCCTCACATGCTCGAGTCGCTTACGAAGAGGAACGACTTGCTACAAGCACTGCCCCCCTCTTTTACATTTTTTTAGGGAGTCTCGAGCGTGTTATCGCGACTTGCGCCAAGTACGATGCAGCGGAATATAAAACGTCAGAGTAGAAAAGTCCCGAATGCTAATGTGCAGTCTACTTAAAATGGTTGCTGGTTCTCCTGGGCCCAAATGCCCAAAGGATCTCCAAAGCCTTTCCTCTAGCTTTTGTTTCCTCCACACATAAACCCACCGCAATTATTCATCTCTTATACACACTCTCTTATATTATAAGTCCAGCGCGCAATGATTTATTAGCTAAAAAAAATTCAGCTCGAGAGTCCTGAATTCATAGTATAATCAGTTTTCCTCTAGAACGCGAAATTTTAGTGAGTTAAGAAGGAATGATGTTTTAATTTAATAAATTTACCGATCCCATGATTTACAAATCCTCCTAATTATTCGGAACCCGGAGTATTGTCGAAATACCAAATCAACCCTTTGCTTTATAATTTTTATTATAACTAAGTCCTACGAATCACTGAGACATGTTAATTAATAATTTAAAAAGTGGAGTGAAAAATGTGGTTAATAAAGTAGTTAATAAAGTAGAAAATAAGTAGGAAATAAGTATAAAATTTCAGATTAAAAGTACATTATCATTGTTATCTTCTAGATCTTCTTTTATAATTCTGAATCTTAATAATAGTCAGTCGAGTAACGCTTGCTTAGCAAAGATAAAGGCTAAAAAATCAAACAAAGCAAAAAGAGAAAAGAAAAAAAAGAAGACGAAGAAGAAGAAGAAGAAGAAGAAGAAGAAGAAGA
This sequence comes from Ceratosolen fusciceps, assembly GCA_018883505.1. Lineage (NCBI taxonomy): Eukaryota > Metazoa > Arthropoda > Insecta > Hymenoptera > Agaonidae > Ceratosolen > Ceratosolen fusciceps. The sequence goes on from RCIC01000005.1 coordinate 9,661,540, forward strand.
AGAAGAACGCCTAAGAAAAAGAATGATGTTGGCGCTGCTGTTGGCGGTTCGTATAGTTTTGCTCTTAAATGTAAGGATGAGAGTAACGGAAGGTAATTCGGTTTATTCAATAGCATTGAGCTTTGGGTCCGGAGTCTTTTCTAACTACTCTCGCATAATACGGAATGATTGGCCGAAGAATAATCGCCTAAGAGATTTAATTAAACTCTCTAGAAACAATGCAGAGTACAAGTATCTCTCAAGGTCTATTGATCTGGATAGCAGCGATAGGAGTTCACGGGGGAACGGAAGCCGGGAGTGGAAACCAGGATCGGAAACTGGGATTAGAAACCGGGAGTGGAAACCGAGAAGGGGAAGGAGCGTCGTTTAAAGTATCCATTAAGATAAGGCTAAGGGATTCCCTTAATCGGGGATTGTCTCTCGTAGGATAAACCGCTGCGCGGGAGGTAAGCGATTGAAAAGCGCCGCTCGATCGAGTACTCGACAAACGAATCGGCACTGCCATCGACCGGTATTCCTCTTATCTATAAAGAAGAAATTGGCGAGACCGAGCGTGTACGAGTCGAATACGCTAATGGAGTTGTTGTCGGTGGTGGTGGTGGTGGTGGGAAGGAATTCGGTCATGCTCTGAATCCACGGGGATCGACGGGGAAAACATTTCCACGAAGCGCGAGTTTTCGTTAGCGGGAGAAGGATTATGACGAGGTGGAGGAGTAGGAAGGGGAGGGGGAGGAGGAGCGGAATAACCTCCACCCCCCAGTCATAAATAAAAGAGTTAGGAGGATGGCTATTAAAATACAAGGCGATAAAAGATCGATTAATAATCCAGCGCCAGCCAGCAGGGCCGGACCTCGAGAGACGGACAGACAGTTCATTAATGACTCGACGGACAACTACTCCTGGGACGCGAGTCCCGAGCTCCTTCCCTTCCGCCAAGAGGCCATACGCCCCCGCGAGGGTAATAACCGCGAGGAGAATTAAAAGGGAATTAATGTATTTGGGGGAAGGGGATGGAGGTATGGGAAGGGGGTGGGGAGGTGGTGGCGGGGGGGGGCTTTGTTAGCGCGCCCAGTCCTCCTTCGAGTTCTTAAGGCGGACAATTAATTTGGCGCATTATGGCCCCTAATAGAATCCTTAATGCCGACGTGAATTGATGACGCGGGCCCGGCTAATGAAGAAATCAGTCAGTCCTCCACCTCCTCCTCCTCCTCCTCCTCGTCCTCCTCGTCCTCGTACCCTACCCCCTCCGCCTGTCCCATTCCCCTTAGCCATTGCCCCTTGGTCCCACTCTAGCACCCTTGGTCGTCGATTTCCTCGGGCCGCAAATTACCACCGCAACCTCGACCTACGCTCATAAAGAGCCGAGGTTATTAATTTTTTTTAACGGTGAAAGCCAGGCCCGTCGCCAGCCATTGTCAAGGAGTCGAACCAGGACTTTTTGGCCATGGTCCCTTTAACCCCTTTGCCTCGCTCGATACTCACCCCACCCCCTGCTGTGCTCGCCCCTTTCCCATCCCCGCTCTCTCTCTCTCGCTCTCTCTCTCTCTCTCTCTCGCTCTCTCTCTCGCTCTCTCTCTCTCGCTCTCTCTCTCTCGCTCTCTCTCTCTCTCTCTCTCTCTCTCGGTCTCTCTCGCTCTCTCTCTCGCTCTCTAGCACAATCTCTCTTCCGGGATGATAGGAGGATATTTTCACCTGCGCGGCTCCGTGCTTCCCGACTCCGGTCCGGTCGACGCTACTCTGCCGCCGCATAAGCCACTCGTAGCGAATGCACATTCTCAGACGCCCGCGACTCTCTGCTTAATAAACGGCTTAAAATTAATATTCGAAAAAGTATTCGCATGAAATTCATTTGAAAATCTTTAGTTTTATTCGCAGAGCGCGGCAGGCAATTGTTTCATGTTAATCTGCGAATAGAATGCAGTGACCTCTCGAACCGCCTCATTTTACATTCAACGTAGGCTCTTACTCTCCTCCTCCTCCTTCTCCTCCTCCTCCTCCTCCTTCTCCTCCTCCTCCTCCTCCTCCTCCTCCCTTCCTCCCTGCCTCCCCCTTATACAAATACCTGTTTCGCCATTTCAGCGTGTCGGTTCATTACGTTTTCATAAATATTAAACGATCTGGCCCGGTGATAAGCTCTTGTCTCTCTATCCGTATAGACAAATCAAATGCTTACATTGTCTTTAAATCAATAATACTGAATCGCGCCCTCGGTTCTTTAATGATATTTCGGCAAAAAATCTGAGAGAACCAAGTCATTGGGCTACGGCTTGCTTTATGCATTTCATGGAAACTTCAATGCTCGTCATCCGAAATCGTGGATTTTGATTAACCGAAAATATTTTCATTTATCAGGGCTCGACTAACGTGGATTACAGGCGAATAATCCTATCCTCGTATACGTAATTAAAAGCAAGACCTTTAAAAGCAGCGCTTGAGGCTTAATAATATGCTTTACGAGCTTTGCGAGAGAGTTCGATTAGTGAAGGAACGTTGACGATGTCTTTTCCAGTAATTTAGACTATTCCGGCTTGGACTAACTGAGCGAGGGCACGTTTTGTATAACGCAATAACGTGCTTATTATTATAATAACAACAACTAATTGCGACCTCTTACTTCCCTCGACTTCTAATGACAATGTAATGACAATATTAATATCTGCAATGCAGAATCCTCGTATCGAAGGGAATGAGAAACGTTGCTAAAAAGCGTGTAGGTTATTGAGGTTATTGGGGTTAGAGGGGCAGGGAGGGGATGGGGGGTTTAGCTACAGCGATTGATTTGTCTTTGTACAGCGCGGACTAGGTTAGAGAATAGAAAATCGTTTGACCGGACGGAGAGCTCGGCAACTGCGTAGGATCGCGCATCGAGATAATTAGCTCTTGAGCGGGGAGAGCAAATTACAACGGTTACAAAGCAGAATCGGTGCAATCCGACGAGAAAGGTAGGAGGAGAGCTCGTGCATAATAGGGCCGCTGAAAACGAGGGGGGCGGGAGGGGGCAGAGAGAGAGAGAGAGAGAGAGAGAGACGGCGGGACGGTGGGACGGTGGGACGGTGGGACGGTGGGCGCGGGGGGGGGAGTGGATGACCTTACAATGCTCCCATGCATCTCTTCGCTAGAGGCCAGGAAATTAATATTCCGGGAGCGTTGCAGGTGGCGTGTAAGCTTGACATTTCTATGGGGGCTTGCCGCGAGCGGCGGTAGTTTATAGCTGGTAGGCCAGAATAAGAGGAAAGCGAGAGAGAGAGAGAGAGAGAGAGAGAGAGAGAGTGGCCGACATCTGTAAGCTCAGCGCTCCGCAGTCCCGGCAGATCTCGGCCCTTACGAAATCCGTCCTCGTCCGTACGATATGAAATTTTCCTTCCCTCCCTCCATCCCGGCCTTCCCGATCTTTTGGCCGATTTTCACGGCCCCTCCTCGGCCCCGTTTTCTCCCGATCGGGACTATCCTTCCCCGGTCGACCGCTGGCAAACAATAAAATTACGCTCGCGACGAGTCTTTTACGAGCTTGCGACATACTTTCGCGGACCGACTCGCGCCTCCCGTGTAACGGCGCCAAATTGATTCGATGCATTTTCCTGAATAAATTACGTGACAAGTGTGGAATCTATAAAACATCGGGAGACCGACCGCTCGGAGTCATGAAACTTTGTCAAACAACCCATCGGCGTACCATCGTTTTATGGCTCTTAAAATCATGTGTAATTGTCTTGTAGGCCTACGTGTAAAACCTGAAATTATAAAGTTCATAAATATTGTCCAATTTGACTTATCATTGCTTCGACCTCGCCGCCCTTCCCCCTCAATTCTCTCTCTCGCTCTCTCTCTCTCTCTCTCTCTCTCTCTCTCTCATTCTCATTAAAAGCCAACGAGCGTTTTCTTATACTTCTTCTTCTTCGTCTTCTTCGTCTTCGTCTTCTTCTTCTTGATCTTCATCTTCATCTTACAATCGTTAAATTCATTTTCCAACCTTTAATAAACACGCGCGATACAACCACATCCTCTTTTGGTCATTTTTTTTTTTCTTTTATTCTTCTCTTCTCATCGCCGACCCAATGAACTACGAAATAATCTTTTGCGGCGAATATTTCGCTATTCCAGGCACACCATCTATCGACTATTGCCACAATACGTGCCTCCTAATGCCCTCCTCCGTATTTGATATCATACATTCGGCGAGGCCCCGTCCTCCTTGTATTTTCACGTTGTGCCATATTAACGGCATGCCTAACGGCAAATCACCTTGAGCCTCGGATTTATAATAGTCGAGCTTTCGTCATACTTCCGATCGACTCGAGGCAATTAAAACGTACCGCGGCATTCTTCGACACCCGCCCCACTCTCCCACGTCCCCTCCCCTTTCCCATTCCACTTCCCTGTCCCCTTAAACCAACCGCTCGTCCGTGAAATCCCCGTCCTCCCGCCCACGTCAAAGTTCGCATCCTCGAATATAGATAAGGAGCGATCCGGGGCTCGACCGAGAACCCAGAAGAGCATCGGCCTCGCTCGTGGACCTGGAGAAGGAAGCGAATGAAAAACAGGTACCGGGACACCGGCAGCGAACACCCGTTGAGCGTATTCGGCTTCCGGGAGGGGGCCCTTCGTAATTAAAGCCGACGTTAACTAGAACAATAATTCAATGGTGGGGCGAAAAGGGGGAGAGGAATTGGGTGGGGTTGGGAGGGGAAGGGCAGACAGGAGGAGGAGCCATTATCGCTCGCCGGAGAGCCACGGGAACGAGTTTCTTTGTAAGTCGCTAGTGTACGTGATTTTCCTGCCTCCACCTCCCTCCCCCCGCACCCTACGCAACGGCATCGTCGCCGTCACCGTAACCGCCACCACCACCGCCACTTGACTTTCGTGCAATTTCGCGGATGATATATGGCCTACCTGATTATCGGCGGATTTCTCTTTTTACCATGATAGTTTGCGCGTAAAAAGAAACGGCATGACCCGCGGGACTGGACTCGCAGGGTCTCTCTCTCTCTCTCTCTCTCTCTCTCTCTCTCTTTTTATCCTTGCTCTCCTTTCAGCCAGATAAGAGCGTGCGCGGAGTGAGAGAGATAAAGAGAGGCACTTTTCCTTTTAGTTGCGCAGGCGCGCGCGCGCTTGACCGCTCGGAGCAGCCTACTAGCTCAGCCTCCAGGTATTGTAAGACATTATCTAACGAGGGACACGTAACAGAAGCGGAGGTGAATTTACGCACTTGTAGTAGGCACCGTTCGTAGGCAGCGATATGCTGATCAGATTAATGAGCGGTAATTCACATTATGAAAAAAAGTTTGGCTTTTGTGATCTAAAAATGCCGCTGGCGCAAGGCCCGGCAGTTTTTTCCTCCTTGTCTCTCTCTCTCTCTTCTCTCTCTCTCTCTCTCTCTCTCTCTCTCTCTCTCTCTCTCTCTGTTTATCAAGCGGACCCCGGCCAGGATATACCAATGCGAGATTCGGGCGATTACGCGCGCCGCGTGCGACAAGCGCATTTAAAATTCCGAGATCGAAATCCAGTCGCGGCGAGCGCTAAGGCCATTAATATTTAACTTTAGTAGGAGTACGTTCCGGGGCGGGTAACGGAGCCCGGGGACGAAATAAACGGAACATTTCTCGGCCGAGGCGGCGAGCCGGCCGGCTACGTAACGTCCAAGGCACTTAAAACGTTCCCCGGGAGGAATTTTCCACGAGGGACCCCATCCGGGCCTAATATCGTACCAGTGGATTAATTGGTGCGGGGGAGGGAGGGGGGCGCGCGCAATGACGTCGCTCGCGGCCACGAACACGAATGCGGTGCGTAGGGCTGGTATCAGCGGCTACGCGACTCGCTCTGAAATCTCAAGGTCCACCGGTTGAAGCTCCGCGCCCAGTAATTATCGGCGGTGCGCGGGCGCCTCTCTCCCCCTCCCCTGTCCACCGAGCCATGGTCCTTAGATCGCATGTTATTTTTGCCCCACTGATCACGATCATTATCAAATTCGTAAAAGCGCGCGGAACGTCGCTCTCGGGCTCACGGGGCCCAATTCCTAGGTCCGCTCCCCTCCTTCTCGCCCGCGCCGCCTCACGTCACCCCGTCGGGGAAGAATAATATCGACTTACGGCGGGCGGTGCGCATCGATGCTCACGGCCGTAGACTTTAATTGCCGCTCTCGGGGAAAAGAGCCGAGGAAGGGAATGACCAGCGCCCGGCCGGTTTCTTTTGTCTCGTTCCCGTCAGAACCCTCCCTCAGCATCCCCGTATACCAAGTCGTAGCCGAGCCTCGTTCGCCCCCCCCCATCCCCCCGATCCCCCAGCCCCGTCGCTCCGACAATTTCGCTGTCTCTCTTAACGTCCGTCTCTCCTTTCGACGATTTCTTTCGGCCTATTGAATCAACCCTGTCTCCCGCGGTCCTCGTACTATCGAATCTGCGCCCTAATGATCGCTTTGCTGAAACGCCTCCTCGCCCGCTGCACGGCCACGTCGTCTCCTCGGCCCGCTCGGGTGGCCAACACTTTTCGTAGGACTTGATAGCCTTCCCCGGCCACGTGCATTATCGAGCGATTATTGCCTGAGCCGCCATATTAAAATCCATTTGCTCCTATAGCGAATCCGAGGGCTCGAGTTGTCGGATCGAGATTTCTAGATCGAAATTGGCGAGGGCGACATAAAATCACCAATCAGATTGGAAAGAGCTTCGGAGCAGTGCCAGCTTTTGCCGGGCTCGGCGGAAAGCCGATAAATACACGACTCTCGGATCGAATATTTTATTCGAAAAGTTTTTGTTCATCGAGGCTGCACGCAACTACGTGCTTAATCTCTCCTCTCCGAGGAGAACGCGCGGCACGCGTGGGATCTTTCTTATCTCCCTGACTGTCGTTACGCCCACAGGTGATAATCCTCGGATCGACCATGTCGAAGAAACAATCTTGTAGTTCTCCGCTCGAGAGCAGCTTTTTCGGCCCAGTTGTAACAGATTGTAAATCTATAAAAATGTCTATGCAATATATATATATATATATATATATACGCTTACGCGTACGTGTGCGCATAAAACTTTGGCTGGTCTTGCATTTCTCTTGGATAACGCTGAACAAAGTATTTTAATGCGCTTCTTGCTCCGTTGAGTTAGCGGCTCTGACCCCCCCCCCTTGCCCATCTCCCCTCCTCATCCCACCCCTCATCCGCAAAAACATAACAATTTTAAACCGTTCGGAATAGTATACTTAGTCCGGGCGGATGTTTAATGACTCTGTATAAAATATAAGGAGAGAAAACAAGCGACGCATTATGACTATGTATTAAATTAATTTTTGCCACAGTCGATGGCACGTAATTAAAGTAAAACGGCGTCCTCTGTATTTTTTTTTTTTTTTTTTTTTTTTTTTTTTGTTTTTTTTCCATTCCTTTTTCTTTTGCCCGATTAAATGTTGTTATGAACGGCCGCGATTAAGCATGATCGGTAACAACACCGAGAATCCGCAAAATACAGACATTTGCGTACGCGCATCTTCAATTAAGGTAAGAGCGGCCTTTTCCGATACGACATGTAGCCAGTCCTTCCCAATTAAAAGTGAAAAATCCGCAAGCCGCTCCTGCCTGATTATTTCCTTACAACGAGGCTGTAATTTTCAAGCCGATACCCAAAGGCTTAATTACTGGTAATCGCTGATAATGTATTTAAATGTCGGCTCGAACACTGTTAGTGGCGCCTCCTCCAAGGACGCCTGTTTCATAGATGCCGGCGCTCGACGATGACAATTTCGTTAAATGAACGCGCAGGAGCTGAGGAGCGGCTGTCAAAAGGTAAATGGGGGACGAGGAAGGACCCGTCGAGTGGGAGAAGCCCGGGGAGCCCGTGATGTTTTTATGCCTGCCGACGTAAGGATGATCGCGACGTCGCGAGTCACGAGAAATATTGACCTTGACGCGCCTGATCAATTGCGGCCAATCAGGCCCGATAAATACGTGCCGCGGGACGTAACATCGGCCGGGAGCGCGGAGCCAATATACCGAGATCATTGCAACGACGCGCAGAAGGAATTCGCTTCGAATATTTACAGTACTCGAGCTAATCCCCCCGCCCTCCTTCCCGATCCGCCAACTTGAGCCCTGGGCATCCCGCGTCAGTACCTGATGACGACCATAATAACGACTTTTGCCAATGGTGACTCATTATTATTCGCTCAACTTACCGATCAGGCCGCGGCCTGAGCAGCCTATAGCACGCTTCTTTGCGTTTGCGCAAATCCCGAGAACGTGTGGATTTGCAGTTTTACGCGGGAACGTAAATCAGCCTTAGATCAGGATGACGCAACGTAAAGCCTTAGGTGTTACTTGCCTCGAAGCTCATAAATTTTCGGCCGACGAGCCGCGACAACATGTGAACTGCCTTCCACGCCGACCCTCCGTCCTCCGCCCTCCGTCCCGCCGCCCCCCCTCGAAATCATAGATCTCGGGCCGAATCTTGGATTTTCCATCGCTCATATTTTCGATTTACGGACCAGGACTCGAGATTTACGAGCTAGGATCGAGGTTTTAGGCGTAATTAAAGTCTCGTGAAAAATCAATGAGAACGGACGCGGGTAAGGATTGATTTGAAGGTGTAACGCGGCCACTTATCGGCCCGCTTTTTGCGTGGGTCTTTCTTTCTTTCGCCTCTTTGCGCTATTGATCTTACAAAGTCACATAATGGAGCCCACGTGCAACGTGTCATAAGCGTCGCGCGGCTCTTACGCAAACGCTCCAACGACGAGTCGACTGCGGATAACGCGGCCGCATTATCACCCAGTCTATTTATAGAGGCCTTTTTTCGACCCGACCTCCCGCCCCCGCACTTTCTTTCGTTTCGCGGGACTTTCCCACCGAGCCACGGAGCTCGCGGCCCCCTAATGAGTCCAATTATTGAGCTCGGAGCTCGTGGATAAAATCTATCGCTAATTAAAATATCCCCACTATTTATGAGGCCTGATTGGCCCTCGTAAATTAATCCTTGTTTGACCTTTTCTTAATTAATACGCGATCACGAGATTGACCACAATACGAGCCGCTAAATAATCATCCGAGACGGATAAGAGCAATATCAGTGGCATCAGCTGTACTTATCCATGCGCCAGGTCGCGACTAGATAAAATAAATTGAAACTGAAGAGGAGTAAGAGAGAGAGAGAGAGAGAGAGAGATTTGCGAGATAGGGGAGTGATGGTGATTGAGAAAAGGGGTGGGGGGATCGAGAGGAGCTTTTGGTACAAGAGGTGAAAAATCGTAAATTGCAGGAGGTACGAGGGGCCCGGGCCGGGGAATAAAGTACGGGATCGGGAGCGGGAGCGGGCCCATAATATGGGAGCGAAGATGGTCAAGGATCGTTGGCAAAAGGTATTGGAAGATATGATATAGTGAGCCATCGGGCAGTGAGCTTAAGGAGCCCCAGTAAAATATTGGCAATTGTAAAACCGGAATGACTGAACTTTCGTCGGCCTCCATCGTCCCGGCAATAAAAGTCTCTGGACCCTCTGGTTTTGCGGTTCAGCGGGCGGTGAGCCCTGGCACCACCCCTCGGAGGCGATAACCGCCGAGAAATACGGCCCCGGCTCTGTTGTTTGTTTATCGCGCCACGGTCCTCCGCTCGAGCTTTATTAATCCTCGGAGGCTGGCCGCGGAGCTAATTATTATCGCGTCGATCGACTCCCGCCCGACCTTCCCCTTCCCCTTCCCCTATCACGTTAATACATTCTGGCGAGTGTATAAAGGCCAGGGGCTACTATCGATATATTAATTAAAAGATCCCGAGCGCACCGGAGTCCCGCCGACTGACAGCGCGCTCACGCCCAGATTCGATCGGCCGAAATACGCTTCCCTCTTGATCCCCACCTCCGCCCCCCGCCCCACCCTTGCCGCCCTTAACACGGCAGTTTATTACTGCAGGGAGCGGGCGACGCTTGTCTTTCACCTCGGCCGATACAAAGCCCTTCGCTATCCAAGCTTTTTAGCGATTCTTAGCGAAGGGACGCGCTCCTCGGCCATTCCGACCCTTTCCTCCATAAAATTCCTTCCCATGAATATTTCGTACGCGCGGCCCATGCTTAGCTCCGATTGGCTACTCGTATCCTGGGCATAAAATAAAGGCCAATCCGCGATCAATGATAAGCAAAAATTCTGTAAGCACGCATCCCATTGAATGCGGCATCTGACGAAAGAAAGAAAAGAAAATAAAGTGCTAAGGAGGAAAGAGAGGAAGAGAAATGCCCGATAAATTTACTTGGCTCCGAAATCTGACGTCGTCGTTTTATTTAAACTTGCTGAATATGGTAAAAGATCATTATCTCGAAATTCAATCTTGACTTTATAATTGACGGTTAGCTTTGATAACGCCAAGATATCTCGTACTATCAGCCAGAAATTTATTCTTTAAATTATTAAATAATAGTTCGCCAGCAAGAGACTGCTCGTTATTTACTCTCTCTCCCGTCTCTCTCTCTCTCTCTCTCTCTCTCTCTCTCTCTCTACACTCTCTCTCTCTCTCTGACGAATAAGCCATTATAATTTATTATTTATTAGGACAGAAAGGCTTAAGAACTCAAGTTCTTGTCCCCTTTTAAATTTCATTTCTCTTGAAATTCGGGCGTAAGATGGTCTTATACTTTTGGTGCAAATTAATGCTTGCGCACGTGATTCTACCGACGAATAAAAATGTTAAAATACCGTACTGGACGAGAAAATGTGAAAAGCTTGGCGAATTTATAAATTGATAAGCAACGATTAATGTAATTCGGGGCGATTTAATTTAATAACAAATTATAAAGTTGAAAGGCGTGGGGAGGGGATAATACGGAGTGAAGCCATAATGGCCCGTTGAATAAAAGTTGAGACTCATTCGGCGCCTCTTTTCTTATAACATCGTCAGGGCCCTCTCCGCCCTCCACCCCACCGCCACCCGAACCTCACACTGCATCTCGTACGGTAAGACACTTAATTATTAAACAAATATTTTTAAACAATCAGAGCGTGCGAGACTGCCTGAAGTGTGCATTATTCCGATCGAGTGAACGAGGTACGTTGAAGAGCTTATAATTTACTTTGGGATCGATTATAAAAAGAAGCAGGTAAGATTCGCCTTTTAGTAGTTAGACGTCTGAGGTGTAAGGTATAATACAGTGTTGCCAATGTAAGTAAAACAAAAACAAAACAAAAAAAATGAAGATAGATAGAGAGAAAGAGAGAGAGAGAGAGAGAGAGAGAGAGAGAGCGAGCGAGAGAGGGAGGGGGTGAGAGAGAAAAAGAGTCCCCGGGCAAGAGCATGATTGCCCGTATGAGCAAAGAAATAAAGTAATAGAAAGGCTCGCTTGATCGATCGAGATCTTGTCGATTCTGATTAGCGCCTGGCCCCGCCCCGCAAATTCTAACCTAGATGGCCAATTTTTTCTTTCCCGGATCAGGTAATGGGAAGAGCGGGAGGCGTTGGTAGCTATGGTAGCCATGGGCGTATCCTGACCCAGTTGGCGAGAAGGGTCTGACACGGTGACCGTGAACCGAACGGATGAGATGGGAGCAGCCGGGGATAGCACGGGGGCATTCCTCGGAGGAGTGAGACTAATCATCCCCGGAAGAGATTGTCAGGTATAAACGATGTCAGATCCTCCAGTCGCCTCTTATCTTATTCTCATCAGAGGCGGGATGGAGAGCGTAATTTTATGAAAATACTTGGGGTGGTAAACCGGATGTGGAAGCGCGAGCGCGGAGCGTCGGGACCCATCAGGACAGGAGGACTCGGTAGGCTAAAAATGAAGGGAAAGATCTCGTTGCCGCGCTCGTAGGCTAACCCGTAGGCTCGAGCCTCCAGCCTGTCTCGCCTACAGGATCCGAGCCAGGATCCGAGTCAGGAACCGAGCCAGGAACCGAGCCAGGAACCGAGCCAGGATCCGAGCCAGGATCCGAGCCAGGATCCGAGCCAGGATCCGAGCGTCGGGAACGAATCGATAAGCGACGCTCGCTGAATACGGAAGCATCGAGATCGAAATGCCGAGGGACCTGTGGCGTCGGGCATCGATAATTACGCTCGGGCCCCTTCCTCACCTCTAACATCGGGAGCCCTACAATCGGGAGCTCAACATGTCCTGCCATCTCGATATCTCCGATGGATGTTTATCCGCGGAGTAACACCCCGCTAACATTTTAATTTGCAATGCCAAGGGGCCAGCAGCCAGTTTGTTAACCGTTAATCGCCCGACTCGTGTCATTATTATGGGCCCAAAGGAACAAACTCCTAACGGCTCCTGCAACATTTCTCCGCGTCATCTAATAAATTCTCATCAATAATGAAAGTCCTCCGTACGCGCGCTACAAGCTACCTACCTACCTACCTACCTACCTACCTACCTACCTACCTACCTACCTACCTACCTACCTACCTCTCTCCGACTCTGTCCCGGACATCTTAGTCTCTTTAGTTTCTTCCTCTTACTTCCTTTTTCTTCTGCTACGATCCCCACCCAAGAGCTCGCGTACCGAGCTTACGCTTCCTACCCCACGTGCACTAAGGCTCCTAAGAACATCCGTATTCCTCGTCACTCGCAGCACCAATGTCTTTACTAAATAACAAACATCGAGCTACAGTAATTCATAAAAAATCAATTCCGAACGGCCTCGGTTCTGAAAAAAAATCTTCCGAGCATTTTGCAAGACCGATGGCATTTTTATCAAGCCGATGAAGGATTATAATCAGGCTCAGGAATCTATTATTTTTAGCTTTTAGCTATCCAGGTAGCTGTATAAGCCGAGCGCCGATCACGTGACTTGAAAAATAAAGAACAACGATTGCATGTATCGGTTGAAAATTCAATATATAAATTACATCAGTCCTCGGAGCGCATAAGTTGAAATTATTTTAGCTACTCTGTCCCGACCTGATTTACATTATTTAATTAATGGTTTCCTCGTTTATTTTTAATGCCCTGTAATTATATTGCGCTCAATGATCATTCGTAAATGTTTTCTCGACTTTTACGCTTAAACTGTCGGCTAACCGACGTATCCGACTACCAACTATTCAATCCTATCTTAGCTTAACTAGATTCCCGTTCCTAATCTACTTATCGATTGTTACGATTTCTTTATTTCCTTTTCCTTCCGTCGAAAAAAGCCCGCAGTAGCGCGAGCCGAACCCTTTACGCAATACCGAGCTTGTGCAATTTGATGGAATAACTGCTCCTAAATGGTATATAAAATAATCATAATTTAACTGTCATTGCGGGCAGATTATTTTCGAAAGACTCGACAGCGTTTACACAACTTGGCACAACAGTTTTCAGCTCCGTCATTACTATTTTTGTTGTTGTTGTCGTTGTTGTCGTCGTCGTCGTTGTTGTTTTAAATAATATCATCGACATTAAAAGGCTTTAGATTAGAAGGCTGGATGGAAGACTGTTATTTATCGCGCGAGATGTCACGCGAGATGTCACGCGAGCCCCTTGTGTACGAAATAATTACGAAGGAAACGGCTATATTTATCATTCGCATGGATGCGCGACAGGAGTGCGAGGGGGGGGGGAAGAAGAGACGGATAAGGATGAGGAAAAATCGAAGCCACGGGCTCGGCGGCGGTTAAGATCTATCTGGTACGTCTGGAAGGTACGTCATCCGGAGAGCTGACGCGGGTCTGACGCAATCGCAGTTTTTGACAAGCGCCGATACTCCGCGCCGTGACCGACATTATCTCAAAGCCAAACCCGTTTGCCTTTTCTAAATTAATAATTCACGAAGCCCCACGTTTCAGCGAAGCGCTTTCCTTTATTCCCCTTTAACTTTAACGCGATTAACAGAGTAAAGAGAAAAACCAGAGAGCATGGAAATAATACGTTTCTTTATTTAACGAATGGCTCTTATGCGGGAGAAGGCGCTGAAAAGAAGATTTTATCAACGAGGCGAGGCGCCAAGCATTCGACGAATATATTCTGATACGACCCTCGTACCACCCCCCCCACCCACACTACCCGCCCCTCGCGCTGCCTCCTTACCACTTCCTCGATCCCACCAACGCGTTCGCACTTGCTCAAAGTCATTATTACCGAGTCATTATTATAGCTCGGTCCTAGAGAAGGCCTGTAACAACCATACGCTCGACTTTATTAATATTTACCTCTTGGGACCAGTCTGTGCTGGCTTCGAATGAGTAAAAATAAAAAGACCCGATACGGGTTCATTGAGGGCATCCCCCGTGCTGACACTTTTTTCAAGAAAATAAAAATATATATGTATAAATATATATGTATAAATAAGAGAGCTCGGAATTCGGGAGATAAAGGTCTGGGATGCATGCAGGTTGATACGTCGCTGCAGCTAGCCTCGACGCTCGGCATTGTCGTGTCCTGTACATGTATTAAATTCACATTATAAGCAGATGCCGTGCTTTATATCGATGGTTTATGGGCTTGCGAGCCGATACGGGGGACAATGGAGTGGGATCGCGTTGGGAATGACCGAGGGAAAAAGTGTCGCGAATTAATAAATGGCATTACCGAGCTCGCCGCAAGGCCCTTTCGCGTAATGATTTCTGTAAATTTCTGTAAATGTCGATGGGTCGAAATGAGTCTCTGTGCTGGAAAGAAAAGGTGAAATGCCGACGGCTCTCCGAGTGTCCGAGAAAAGTAGAGTCAATGGGGCCGAGCAAATCGTTACGTGGAAGTAACTTCCGATGCTTTTCCCATAATACAAGCGAAGGCATGAAAAGCTATTAAGAATGAGTCCTTGTCTGAAAAATCAGGAGCCTTTTACGATAAAAGGCTCGTCATACTCTCACACACATACTCTCTCTCTCTCTCTCTCTCTCTCTCTCTCTCTCTCTCTCTCTCTCTCAGTCATTGCATACCCTAGCCGTCGAATTTCCGTGATTTTATTGATCGGGGCGGTGAGGGAGCGGCGCCCCAGGTACGAATTTCCAGCACCTGGTAGCGCGGGGTGGGAAAATACTTGGCTCTCCCTCCCCGCCCCACGCTCGCTCGCTCGTTGCAGTGTGTCGTAATTTCGATTGCCGAGGGGTGAAGTATAAGGGTGAAGATGAGAAAATAGCATCACGTAGAGGCGACATTACTTTAGACAACTGCGTTGGGGAATGCGCGTGGGAAACAAGATAAAGGATGCTTCTCTCTTCCTCCTGTCATCCCGCAGGAGAGAGCGAAAACGGCCTTTCCCCTACCGCTACCCCTACCCCCTACCCCCTCCCCATAATTGGGACGCCCTTACCCCGGATTTTCATTCCGGCTGGCGCACCTCGCAATAAAGCCTCGCCGAGCTCGAAATTACACGGATATCCAGGCATTGTCGTGGCCCTCGGACCTCGTCCCGGTCCGCCCGATTCTCGATCGCTCACGCTGCGAAGCTAATGTACCTCGGCCCTCCCCGCCCCGGCTCCTAAAGGACTTTCACGTAAACACACGGTGATTCTTAATTCGCGTGTGAAACAGTTGAAATGCCACACGTCATTACGGTTGTCAATGCTCGATAGCTTATTTACTCAGAGCTTCACCCATCTATCCTCCTCGTCCTCTTCAACCACCCTCCCTTCCCCTTCATCCACGTACCCACGTTCCTGTACCCTACATCCCTACCCGAAAGCCAATTCACGTTCAGTTTTTTAAACCACCGCATTAGAATCGCACACCTTGTATAATAATAATAACAATAACAACAACAACAACAACAACAACAAAAACAACAACAACAACAATAATAATAATAATAATAATAACAATAACAATAGCAATAGCAATAATGATAATGATAATGATGATGATGATAATAATAATAATAATCTACCCCGTTATTTATCACTAGGCGGCTGTCAATTATCGACCTGACGCAAGTCCTCCGTTGAAAAATATTCGCTAAAGGAAGCGATCTCGTCGATTTCATGGAGGTATTTCAATAACATTCGATCGACAATCCAGTACATTCTAAAGGAAGCACTTGCATTCGAATGCACGTATCCTAGGAAAGAGAGATACAGATAGAGAGAGAGAGAGAGAGAGAGAGAGAGAGAGAGAGAGAGAGGTGTCTGTGCGTGTGTGTGCGTGTGTGTGCGCGCACGCGCGCGTGTCAAAGGCAAGTAATTATCGGATTAAGAAGATCGGTCCGGGCGGTTCGGCGGATCAAGAAAAGTCATCGATCCGAAATGGAGCGGACCCGAGACGAGAGGACGTCTGTCAGTCAAGAGCCGATTATCCCCAGGGTGTTGGAGCCTGGCCCGCTGACAAAATAAGAATCGAGACTCGACGGAAGAGGAAAACGTCGTCGAGGGAGTGGGACATTCCCTGACTCGTCCTCCTACCTATGGAGCACGCAAAATTGAGATAATAAACGAATGCCAGTATATATGGAATACATAGTTTTTCAATAAGCACGTTCCCTCTAAAGATTCTGCGTTAGATATCTAATACTTTACAGATCCATTTGTTTTCCTACGTAACAACAATGCCCGACAAGATGTAATGCTTACCTAAATAAAAAAAAACGGGATATCTAACGGTTTTATTGCCTACATTTACACTAACGAAGTTAAGGAAACTTGAGGAATGCATGGCTTGGACGTGTTAGAGACACATTAGACGAATCCTCTTCTAAATCTTTCTATAAATTTGCAACCTGCCTTGGTGGATGAAATTTATTAGATTTTCGTGCACGGAATAGTAATAATGATTGCCAAAGGTCAAGCAGGTTGGATTCATTTCGCGTATCCGGTAGGGACGAAAGGTACGAAAGGTCGATTCAAAGATTCGAACGGGAAGGTAATGGTATGTCGAGATGAAGTTGGAAAGCAGTGGAGTGAGGGGAATAAAATTTCGATACATTAGATGGAGAAGTCGATCGAAGCTACAGGTAGATTAATGATAAGGGCACGATACGCTCAGAGGTTGACACAGCGCCTGCGTAAGGCAAGGACAAGGTTAGGCAACTCTAGCTAAACCCAATATCGCCCCCCTCCCTCCCTCCCGTACTACACTGATGGATAGGCACTTTCTCTCCAAGTGTAGTGCGTACATCGTCACGTGCGCACACGAATCGCGAGCAACGAAAGTGACTGTCTCGAGGTTCTGGGCCCGTGGGAGGGGCAACGGGGGAGGTAAGAGAGAGGGAGGCCGTCCTCAGTAATCCAAGTACAGGAAGGGCGTGTTGGTGTACTCGCAAAGATGCGATACTCGTACCCCCCTGCCGCCGCCCGTTAGCCACCATCTTCCCCCTGCCCCAGCCGAAATCCCAGCCAGAGTCCCAATGTAGATCCCAGCCTCAGCCTCTGCCCCTCCGTCAGCGTCGCGATGCCGCCGTCTCTGTCAGCCTCCCTCGCCCGCCGCCTCCCTTGGGCCCTTGAACTGCGAATCTCGGCCCGTTCCCCCCCACCAGGAGCCGCCCGTGTCGCGTGTCCCACCTCCCACTCCACCTACCGGAACGCGCGCGCTCACGCACACAGGGAACAAAAGGAGGAGAGCGAGAGCGCTGCTGCACGGTAGAGAGAGAGAGAGAGAGAGAGAGAGAGAGAGAGAGAGAGATGGCTTGCCACTGTCGTTCCCTCGTGCCGTGATCGCTCGCCCTCTCTCTCGCTCGCTCGCTCGCTCCCTCGGGCCTGGCTCGCCCTGAGCTAGTACACGCATACAGCCGCGCGCGCACCTCCTCCTCACCTGTTGGGCCAGCGGCGCCCGCCAGTTCCGCGACGTTTTCGCAGCCGCCACGTCCTCCTGTCCTTTTCCAGGCGAGGATGCGCCCGCGCGCGAAATAACCTTGCCAAGAGTCGACGGACGATCTGTGTCTCCCGTTGTGAGTGACCTCCTAGTGACCGGTGAGCGCGGCTCCCTTAAAGCCGTCGCCATTCAGCACCAGCAGTCGTGCCACGAGACCTTCACGCTGCCGTCCTTAGAGAAGGTAAGAGCCTCAGCCATCCCTACCCAGACGTCGATACCCACCCACCCCCCATCCCCCATCCCCCCGTCTACGAAGTACCTGGTGCCACCGAATCTTCGTGAATCAGCTCACGCCGACGACGACGACGACGATTCCGACTGCACTTACGGAACGTATGCTCAGGTCGAGCCCAGGTCGTCATTATTTCACGTTCTAACTAATAGTTATTTAATGCCCGATGCATTGTCCCAGTGAAAACGCCATGAAACGAGCGACCAGTCATTATTCGCCGCAGCATAAGCTGTTACGTATCCAACTCGGTTTCCTTTTTTTATTTCGGAAGTCAAGGTCCCTCTTACGTCACCAAAGTTACTTTAAATATTTTGCATTTTCCCGAGAAGCATCACAGATCCTCCTTTCATTTCAATAGAAATATCCATCCTGCTTATATATATATACAAGCATCACATGGATATGAAATTGCAATGACTGGGAAAACTCGAGAGAAGGCGGGGAGCCCTAGACGAGGGTCTCCTTGCCTACTACTGTCCTGGCGAGGCGATAATCGAACGCGCGCTATTATGGAAAAAAATCTCAAACCGGAACGGATATACGTAAAAAGTGAAGTCGAGCTGTCGGGAAGGGATGTCGTAAATGGCCTGATAAATTTCGGCCCTGGTGCCGTACGGGGATCCCGGTAAAAGATGCAATAACTTAGTAATGGCGCGGGATATAAAAATTGTGATTGTAGAGAGGTGGGGACGAGTAGGTTGGCTCGGGTGATTACGAGGTCATTATGCTGCTGGAGCGGAGCTCTTGGCTGCGGAATGCTGCGGGAGTCGCGTGGCAGTTGTTATCCCTGGGATTAATAATGGCGCGTGTACCAAGTAGCTAAGAGGTTATGGGACTCCTTGACGTCCGATATGCCCGATCGAGCTAATTCCCTACTCCCCCCCCCGCCCATAAAAAGCAACGGCAATGACCGCCAGCATTGTAAAATGGAATGGCTATTAATTTCGGGCTACGAGAGGACGAGGGCCAACTTAAAATAATGATGCCGCGTAAAGGGTTTCGTCCCTGTCAGAGGACTCCGAAAAATGGGAAAGTAATGGGGAGTCGGAAGGCCGGCTAATTGCCCATTAATGGTAAATGCAATAATATAAGTAGGGCCACGAGCCCACCACTGGATACTTTCGGCCGAGACGCTTTACTAAGCTCGGTTTACCTGGACCTGGCACCTTGGCCGGATTGACTCTTCGAGATTAATTCGCGAGTTTCAGCCTCAATGGACCGCCCTTCCCCCGCCGCCGACGCCGACGCCGCCACCGCCGCTCCCGCTGCTGTTCATCGGCCATGAATAATGTATGAGCGCTGGTGAAAAGTTCCAAGATCGTCGCTCGTGAAAATTAACGGCCCAACTTGCCGTTCGATCGAGTTCCCGTTTATTTATAGCCCCTCGTCCACTCCCCTCCCCTGCCCCCCGCCGCCATTATTATAATTCCTTATAATTCCAAAATAAACTAGATAAACGACGCCTACTACAATTGTCCTCCGCTAATTGCTTTCACTTGTAGGCCTTCGAGCCTATCAGGGTAAGCTGCAAGCTACATTAGCCGGTATAATCAAGGTGCTTAAACTCCTGGCGTGTCTCATTATCTTCAAGGCGTTTAACAACCTCGGCGTCCAACAGACACCGCCGTTATGCTACGCATAAAGCAGCTGCGGGTATAATTACATCTTGCATCCCCCGAGACACATTAATATTGGCACAGCCGAGGAAACAACAATCCAGCGATCGATCTTCATTAAATATAATAGAAAATCAATTTCCTTTTTAAATGTCTTTTTCCCTCTCTCTCTCCCTCTCTCTCTCTCTCTCTCTCTCTCTCTCTCTCGCATATACGTGCATGCATGCGGTGAGAGAGGGACTCGGGTACCTAGTACTGAAGGTGCAATGCGATAAAAAAAATAAATAAAATAGGGAAGGTGGGAGAGAGAGAGAGAGAGAGAGAGAGAGATAAACAAAGTATGGCCGTGCGTTAGCGCTCGGCGAACGTTTAATAAATCTCGTTGTCAGTTAAAAAGTCATCGCTCAACTCGCCGGAGCATTGATCTCCGCAGCCGTTGCTCTTAAGTCAATATTGTATCGATACACGAACGCCCACAATATATATTTACTGTCCTTCCTCGACATCAACAAAGGACTCCGTTAATACCACACGCTCCGCCCGTATAGCGCTCCTTCGGCAATAAACAGAGAATTCAAATAGTAAAATGACGTGTTTTTCTGCCTCGGCTGTCTTTTGAAAAACCTTCTTCTTCTGTTTCTTCTTCTGTTTCTTCTTCTTCTTCTTCGTCTTATTCTTATTCTTATTATTATTCTTCTACTTCTTCCTCGACTTTTATTGCTTACTTGTTTATTTTATCCGATTACAAATGAATTACGGATTACAAAAGATTTTCACTTATTCGGGCCGCACGACTCTCTCGCTCTTTTAATTACAGACCCATTATAATTAAATATATGATTTGCGCTCCTCCGCCGATCTATTATTATAATACAAACTGCATCTATCTCTTGTAGCACGCATACAAAGACTCTCGAGAGCATTTACATTGAATGCCAAAACAGTAGAAAATAAGAAACTTTTATGACACGAGGTGAAAAAGTTTATTGCCAGCCGTGAATAGGCTTGTAAAACTATTTTACATTAAATGTAATTATTGAATAAGACGTGGAATATTCGTATTCGCTTGTAAGCGCGGCCGACATCGATCGCACATCAATAAAGAAATCGATTTAAATGTTTACTTTGATTTATATGAAATCATGTTAATGTCCCCTTTCGCGTTGTAACTCTAGTCTATGACTCCACGTTATTTTATCCATACGCTCAGTAATCGAGCGCTTAAACTATTATTATTAAGGGGGAAAGGTTTTACTTAACCTTACGTATAATTATAAATAACAGCTGACCGGCCGGAGAGCGATAATGCTTAGATTTTACATAAATCGGAATAATTTCATAACTATAACTTAGGGCGCCAGTCGATATCTGTCGGTATGACAGATCCAACGATAAAGGTCGGTATTGCTCAACCCCTACATATGAATTCACTTAAAAATATTGCTTGAGTCCACTATTTTTCCATACTGACGATTATAATTGTTATTATGTAATTACTTGTATAATTCATTGCTGCAATTCTTTTTTTTTTCTTTTTTTGTCTGCTGTTTTCTTTTCTTTAAATAGTCACTTAGATAAAATTTTTTTTTTTTACAATAATGCAGTATTTAGTGTTGCATAAAAAAAAATGGAAAAAAAAAGGATGAATTTTTTATTCATCAATTTTCTTCAATATCAATTTTCTGTAGTGTTGTCTCGTTGACTCGAATCATATCAGTAAATAATTCCTCAAGAATCTGATCAAAAAACTTTTTTATGATTTTACTTCATATGAGAAATTTTAATTGCGTTACTATCAAGATTTAATGTACGATTTATATGAAATCTTAAATAAATTAATTTTCATGCTATATGTGGTCGCGAAGGGCTCGCGTAAAAGGCCTTTTACGTAAAAAGAAATAATTAAAACTTTAAGCGATTAAAGAAACCAATTACTCTCAAAATTTAATGTTTAGGAATATGATATTGAAACATTTCCATCAAACTATATAAAACAAGTTCAAATAGTGCTTGAATGGCTGATAACTATTACGCAGTTAACTAACGTATGATTAAGAATTATTACTTTTCAAACTTACTTCAATAAGGCAGATATTAATAATTATTCAGTAGTATGTTGAAGCTAATTAAAAATGATTACAAAATTTATGCACACGCGCGTCTACAGGAGTACAAAGTCAAACTCATGGATACACGTGCACATTATGGTACTCGCTTGCGTTCACGCATTGAAAAATATATTACGTTGATAAAAGATCTGTACGTATGAGAATTAAATTTTTTTTTATCTCGAGAAAAAAAAATCGTCACCTGCAATGCACCTTCATTAACCGTATGATCTTTTTTATTTTCAATAATTAACCATTAATGTGCCTCATTAATCTAATAATAATCCTGAGGTATTAATATAGAGGAATGATGATAATTCGTTCGTTATGCGCGTGGAAATAAATAACGAAACTATGGATCGTTTTATGGAGGATTTAGCGAGAGTGGATAGGATGGATTCTGAAAGTGATCCTCTGAGATAAATATATTGAAATTTTTTCTTATATTCAATATGTTTTGGGATAAGAAAAAATACTTCTTAAGATACCGATGTACCGTTAAAGAGGAAATTAAAGAGGTAAGGTAGTAAAGAACGAAGCGAGGCAGGGCGAGGCAAGGTGAGGCGAGGCGAGGCAAAGAGTTACTAAGAAATAGCATTCGCCTACTTAATAATAAAGCCAGTGGCGTTATCCCAATTTAAAGAGCAGCTCGAGGCCTTCGGCAGTGTAGCCAACTTCGAATCCGTGAAATGAAACGGTGACTGGTAATGTATTGGTTACGTCAAGAAGTTGTTCCCGTACATGTAGTAATAACGCGAACCTCGCCGTCGGACACTGCGAACCGTGTGATGGGCGATTCTTGACGGGACCGAGAGAGGGGGCGGGCAGGTGGGGGGGACTACGGCTAGACAAGAGCGAATGAATTTCAAATTCACGACTCGTTCGCGACCAGCAGCTGCTTCTTCGATTCTTGCCATTTATTTAGCCTCTCGATTGACTGTACCGTCGATTTCCACGTCACAGTCCTAGTTTCAGCAGCGAATGTCAGGACGCTTCGGAGGCGCGCTGAATTAAAAGGACGGACTCTAGACAGCCGGGTCGGGGCGAGGCGGGACGAAGGAGGGGGGCAATTGACGATTAGCGAGTCTGCCGGATGGCGAAGTATTTTTAGCATCTGTAAACATCACCAAGTAAAGATTAGTTTCGCAAGTGAGAAACTTAGCATTCAGTTATTGCTTCCCCGTGTTTGTCTCGAAAGTCCTATGCCACATAAGAAGAAATAAAAACTTAAAGAATAATTAGTATTGAATAGATTAGCGGGGAGCCTGGCTTCTTAAACAATAATTATTTATCGGGATTTATTGTCTCGTAGGGTATCATAAATTGTATTCCGATCTCTGCGGAAACACGAGAGGTAAACATGGTCCCGGAGCCGAGAACTCCATAGAGGGGCGAATGACGAGAGCCTAGACAGAAATAAAGAATGGAGGGAGCATTGAAAGGAACGCGGACTGGAAATGTGGACGAGAAAAATGGGCGAAGGAGTCAAGGACTCTGGAATAATGAAGCCAGACGGAAACGTCTGCGCTTATACTCTTTTTAAAAACCTAATCGTTTTCTCTTTTGCAAAAAAAAAAAAAAAAAACCGCTCACTCGGCGACGCTCCAAGATTATTCACGATATTATTGCAATATCCTAATTAAGGAGATCATCGATACGGGATTGTAGCTTTCAATAAATGACAAAATGTCTCGTACTGAAATCGATGTCTCTATACGTCTGAAGAATTTTCATTGAACAATCACGATTAAACGACGCAATACATTCACGCAGCTGTGGACCGGGGATGAGCCGGCAGCAGAGGGGGTTAGGTAGAGAGAAAGATACGATTACGCAATAGTCATAATATTATTTGAGCTCGACTAGCGGATAAATCGATAATGACTAGATCGATGACAGTACATTGTACTAAACGGCCGGATTAATGAGAAATTTCGTCTAAAATGAAATGAGACGAGATGAAATGAGATGAGATGAGATGAGATGAGATGAGATGAATGGTGCCCGGTGGTATTCGAGCGTGTCAGAGTAATTGATGAAACCGAACAATGATGATTGTCGGGCTAATGAAAACGCGGACAAAGACTGCGGATTACAATGGCGCTTCGACGTAAGATCGCGCGTCCAAGTCTCACTCGGCGATTAAGAAGAGGCTCCTGTAATCGGGGAATCGGGTTCGCGGGTAAACACGAGGCTTATTCGGCGCTCAGGGGTCCGAGGCCCGAGAGAAATAAAGTAAAACGGGAATGCGGGTGCGGGGAAGGTGGGGTGGGGATGGTAAAAAAACAAAAAAACAAAAAAAAACAAAAAAGCAAAAAAAAAACAAAAAAAAAGAAAGGAGAAAAAAAACACGGAGTAGGGCACGAGGAGCGGTGGGGCTGCGGGGGGAGAGGAGGGGGCGTCAATGCGAGTCGAGCCATCGGTCTTGCGGCCGAGGGACTGCGAGTAAGTCGGCCGGCGGAGGGGGAGCCGGGGGCAACGGCGAGGCGAGGGAGGGAGCAGAGTAATAGTAGTAGGGAGAAGTCGAAAGCGTCCAAAGCGTCTCGTAAGAGAAAAAGAAAAGAAAGGACTCGGGGGGCACAGCCAGCCTCCAGTGCCTACCAGAGGGCATAGGGCAAGATTAGCAGCGACGGAGGCGGCGGGGGACGTAGCGGCGCGTGGCCCGCTTTACAGTGGAGCCACCCTCGCCCAGGCTCGCCCCTTAAATCCCCGATCGTTCGCTCGAATCCTCGGGCTCGAGGGGCTCGTCGTAAAGGAAGAAGAAGGGCCCGTCGGGCCATCCGAAGACGCTCCCCCCGACTACTTCTTATTTTTCATCCTCCTTTTGTGCGCATACCGAGAGAGCGCTGCAAGGGAGGGAGGGTCGGAGCGGACGCGTGCGCGGCGCGCGTCTCCCGTAAGCCCCCGTTCGATTGAATGGGCTTTTTCGTAGAGGGGCGGGGGTGGGGATCGAGTAGGTTCGCTAGCGGCGCGTCTTTGGCCCGGGTAAGCAATGGGTTACGTTCCCTTGTATCCTCGTTGCCATTGTCCTCCCGCCGACTCCTCTTCCCCCCCTCGAGTTTTCCCGCTTTCACGTGCCCGCCTTCAGGAGCACCTTTTTACCCATTTAGCCCCGCTCGAGCACCTAATTGCTCCATTGTGCAACATGCCGTCCCCAGGGATCCGTTGGCCCCCGGAGCCGGGAATCCCATTTATTAAAAAGCTTATCGAAACTCCTCTCTGATAAAGAGGACCGACTGACCGCACGTGCGTATTTTCCCTTTCATTAGCTTTCCCGCGGCAACTAAAACAGCCCCGACCATTGTCATAATTAAGAATCTCGCCCTAGTGACAAACGAAAATCTCGAAACAAGAGGTACCGCGAACGATATAACGATATAACAACTAGCTGTACGGTATGACCGAACGGCGTCTGGAGCAGAGCGTTTACAAGCGCATTAGTAAAACTACGGAATAATATAACCGATTGATCGCCGAGGTCAATAATAATAATAATAATAAGAAGAAGAAGAAGAAGAAGAACAACAACAACAACAACAACAACAACAACAATAAGAACAAGAAGAAGAACAATAATAACAATAATAATAATGATGATGACGATGATGACGATGAT
This sequence comes from Ceratosolen fusciceps, assembly GCA_018883505.1. Lineage (NCBI taxonomy): Eukaryota > Metazoa > Arthropoda > Insecta > Hymenoptera > Agaonidae > Ceratosolen > Ceratosolen fusciceps. The sequence goes on from RCIC01000005.1 coordinate 9,686,802, forward strand.
GACGATGATGACGATGATGATGATGATAATAATAATGGAAATGAAAATAGGGCGAGTGTAGGTAGCAGTGGGTCCTCCTTCTTCTCGGGCCGATATCCGATTTTCAGACGCAGAAAATCAAAGGACAGCCCGGGCCAATTTGTCAGCGGGACGCAGATGTACAACAAGCGCTGCTCGACAATGACGCCCACGTACATAAATCCCGGTCACGGGCGCGACACAAGAGGGCCCAGTAGTTTACACGCCCTTTACAACGCGGGGCGGCGGGTGGCGACGGCAGGCGGCTGCGGAGGAGGTTCGAGGGCGAGGGCGGGGAGGGAGAACCGAGAAAGCTGCCTTCTATTCTCGTTCGGATGAAAAACTGGCTGCGAAAAACGCCCCGAAGCCTTCATTCGTCCCTCGAGACCGACTCCGGGGCGTGTAATCGTCGCGATTCCTTAGTCATTATTATTGCGCTTAAAGGTGTGATCTCATTTTGTCAACGAAACCCGCCTCTCTATACTATTTCCGTTTTACATGGTAACTTGAGCACACAACTGCCGAGTCGCAATGATAACGCGCACCCGGACCTCGATATGCACGAGCTTGAAGGTAAAGGAAATAAGGCTAGTCGACCGCCAACGCGGACATTCGCGCTCTGCGTGAAAAACCAATACGGACGCGGCCACTCGATGTCGATATTACGGCTCGAAACTAGTCAATGGCTGCACGGGGCGGGGGTGGGGTTAAGCTATTGTCCCCTTCCCTCTCAAAAAACACGAGCCGACTGCAGCGCCACGTCGTCGGTCTACCAAAGCCCGCAAAACGCAAGCGTAATGACAATGAGGAAGTGGTGCCGGTGGAGGAGGAAGAATAATAATAAGAAGAAGAAGAAGAAGAAGAAGAAGAAGAAGAATAAGAAGACGATGCTACTGCTGGAGTAGGAGGAGCAGAGGGGAAAGCCATGAGGCGCCATAACGAGACACGGCGCGTAGCTAAATAATGCCTCGGGCCCATTAAATAAATCGTAACTCATCGGCATTATCCTAGCGACAAAGGTGGCCCTGGAGCTCGGGGGCCCTTTCAATGCCCGCCTCGAAGACGCGCAACGAGCTCTTCCCCTCCGCGTGGTCGAGGGCCACCCGGTGTTCGCGAGGGTGAGACGCGCCCGCGCCTCCTTACGCGCTGACAATCGCCGGCCCATAAATCCCCGGGGCTACCGATTAATTGCCCTTGTACTATCCTTGTTATTTTGAAGATCCGCTCTAAGGAGATAGCGGACCCTCTCCCTCGCCGCCGCCGCCGCCGCCGCCGCCTCCACCACCACCACCACCTACAACTACGAACTTTCTAAACAACCTCTCGACGTAGTAGGACGCCAGCCCCATCCTCCATACGCAGCTCTAATGCCCTCGTTTCGTTACCCCAAGTGCGATATTACCCCCACCCCGACCACTCATCTACAATGCCGCTTATCTCCACCCTCACCGCTCGCACCACCTAGAGCTCTTTGATGCAGCGCGTATGTCGCCACGAATCGATAATGACTTCCCGTCACCGTTTCCCTCGACGGCGCACTCCCGACTGTCATTATAAAGACCTCGACGGCACGACGGGACTCCTCGGCTATTTTTCTCATTCCTGACGAATAAAAAAGAAAGAAAGAAAAAAAAGAAGAAGAAGCAAACTCACTGCCGATCGCGTACCCCCTTCTGCCCCCAATCCCATCCGTCGAGGAGCCCGGCCCGCTCGTCGATCTTGACAACAGGAGCCGAGAGACTTGACGCGCTTATCCTACATAATTATTGTGTTTGATCGGTGGAGCTCGGCTCCCTGTCCTCCGGCGTCTTCCGAGACATTCATCATCTTCAGTCCCACTGAATTTGCATTACTATCGATGACAAACACATTTAGGCGATCGTTTCTATGTCAGATAAATTTAAGCCGCATCCGAGCGATCGAGAAGCCCCGTGTTTATCGCACTAGCACATTATTCCCAGAACAGGACGATAAGTGCTTCGATTGAATTTCCCTACAACTCCCTAAAACTCTAGCCCTGCTCGACCGTTTCGGACCCGATCGTTCGTCCGCGGCCCTCGAGGGCAGGAGGGATTTCACTGAAGGGAGGGAAATCCCGTCCGATCCCCGTAGCTGCGCGGGAGCCGGGCCACGAGGCCGAGGCCCGATAAGTGGTCATGATATTCTTTGTCAGCGATACCGAGCACGTATTTGCCAAGGGGATCAAATCATCGTCCGGCGGCGGGGGGGGGGGTCACGGGGGTTATAAAATAATGACGGTCTTTGAGAACGAGAGCGAGAGAGGGAGCGTGACGTGGGACTCGTAAAAATAATGGCCCGAGCCGCAAGGACTTGGCGAAGAAACAAACGGCTTCTTCTGGCCGGCTAACTAATGAAACAGACACTTTCGGAGCCATTAAATCCGCCTTAGTGGCAAAAGTAGAATGTGAAAACTTTTATTAGGTCAACGTTTACTCGGGCTTTTTATCGTCGATGTAGGACGGCTTCAGGAGCACGGCGACTCCCGTCCAACGGCAAACAAAGAACGGAACAACCGCGGCCTGGGTTATTAAATAACCATTACCACCGGTCCAGGCTCACCTCTCCTCCGTCGTCCATTCATCTCGCGATAATGAAGCCTCCCCGAAGTGCTCGTAAAATTCAACCCCCGTAGACCTGACCCAGAAAGGCTCGGGGGCCCGGGTAGCGCGCAAGCTCGTAAATTCCGGGACGGGCATTGAACGGAAGCGGTAGATCGGACGTCGACTATAAATTAGCCGAAGCTCGATACCGGAATCGAAAATCGGCGGCTTCGGCGGCCTCGGCGGCCTCGGCGGCTTCGGTGGCTTCAGCGGCCTCAGCGGCCTCAGCGGTGACGGCGTCGACTCATTGTACGCGGTCGGACACCTCTCTTAGCCAGCGAGCCGTGAGAGCACCTGGTGCCCCGTCTTGTCACGGGGACGATGTCGTGAACTCGCGGCCCTAACGACCAACCTACGTAGCCTGACTAGCGGGAACGGCAGCTAGTGGGAGAGGGGCGGCAGGGGGGTGCTGATTTTACGCGCTCGCGCCTCACAACTTTTTGTGCCCGCGGGGGCTTTTCCATTCTTTTCCAGCGACGGCCCGCGCCGTGAAAATCGATTTCCCTTTCGTCGCGGACACCTCGACGGGCTTCTCTCGCCTTCTTCTACCCCCCCCCCTTTCCCTGGCGACACCAGTTAGACGAAGATCGATAGCGCTCAGCCGCACCGGCTTCTGGGCTGGGGTACGGGAGGGGGTGGAGGAGGGCGGAGGGGAGAGTCGGAGAAGAACTAAGGCAAGGGGTCTTTGATTCGCGGCACAAGATCATTGCATAAAACACAAAGACTCGGGGTTTTTTTTTTTTTATTCTCGTTCCGAATGGATTCGGCTCCGTCATACCGGCCTTCGAATCCTTGGGATTTTATCTTAATAAAGGCAGCGCTCTTGATAGGAAAAATGGCTACAACGCGGTACTATATCGATACGTGGTTGTCGAATCCTTTGGAGGAGCGCGGCAGAGGAGTATCCGGGGAGCTCAGGACTCAGCCGAGCTGTGCCGAGCTGCGCCGAGCTGCGCCGAGTAGCTCCGGGGAGCTCCGGGGAGCTCCGAGTCTCGCTTACGGTCGATTACAAAAAGCCTATAAATAACCGAGGACGCTCGCCGGGGCAAAAGCGCGCGACGTGGCTGTCGAAGGACGGGAAAAGGGAAGAGAGGAAGGATCCTCATAAAGTTGGAACGACAATGTCGGCCGGTGCACGTCTCCGGCCGGGCAGCGACGACGGCAGCGCCCGCGTATCAAAAGGCACAGTAGCAGGAGCGCGCGCGCGCGCTTGTACCCGTGCGTATCCCCGTGCGTGTACGGCTACGCTTCTGACCCACACAAGGCCAATTACAATGTACCTATGCCCGAGTTCTTAAAAATTACGAGCCTCCCTTCCACGACTACTGGTTTGTGCGTCGAGTCGGCCGGGGCCGGGGCCGGAGCCGGGGTCGGGGTCGGGGAGCAGCGGCGACGCTCGCGCAGCCTCCGACTCCGGGAGAAAGAAAGGAGCCGAGAGCGGAGGCTCGGCCACTGATTGGAAAGGAGAGAGACCGAGATAGTCGCTCGGTGCCCGCGAGATCATCAAGCTATCGGAAGGAGAGGAGGGAGGGAGCGAGTTGTTGCTTCTCTCCTTAGACCATCCTAATTTTACGATCGATTTTAAAAAATGCCTCTCGACTTCCAAAGCTCCTCTCTTCGTTACTATTTCACATATAAATATTACATAACGTAATTACAATCAGACGCATATTCCACTCGCGAGCCATACTTTGCTCTCTCTCTCTCTCTCTCTCTCTCTCTCGCACGTGCGCGCACATACACACATACGCGCACGCACAGAGTCTTATTAGTCCTATCTCTTCCATTTCTTCCCGATTATTCAGCGCCAAGAATTTATCTTATTATGAAATTTCATAGCTCCACGTTATTAATACGTACAGTATTAGATTTAGAGAAGCTGTAATAAAAAAGGATGACGATGCGGAGGATGACAAATGTTTTATAAAACGCTACTTAATAATGGAAGTGGATTTATTTATAAACTTCACATTTATCGTCAGTATGTAGTTGATTCCCCGGTTCGGATAGAAACGAGAAGCCTCTAATTTTTCGAGCTCGGCAACAATCAAAGAAAAAATGAAAGAAGCCATAAATTACGGAGAAAACGCATTTCTCAATCGTATGTGCGTTCGCAGAAGAAATTAAAGGTAGGAGGGAAGGAAGGAAGGAAGGAAGGAAGGAAGGAAGGAAGGAAGGAAGGAGGAAGTCAGGGAAGGACACGGAGACACCGAGGGAATGTCGGCTTGGATTGCTAGGGGGAGGGAGAAATTTACTCGGAGCATCGATAGGGCCAAGGGACGCGTGTATGCTCACACGTGAAATGTGCCTCGTCATAACGGTCGTCGTCTAAATCATCGAGGCCGGCACTCGTTAAAAACGCACACACTCTCCGGAAGGAAAGTGAAAGGGAGAGGACGAGAAGGAGTATGAGAGAAGGAGCGCGCGAGCGCGCATGAGGGTGCGATAGGATAGGAGTTCTGCGTCCCGTTACATTGTCCTCGAGCGATCTTTATGTAAGATCTTACCTGGGGTCCTGCGCCAACTCCTGGCCTTCATCCCCTCCTAACCGCCCCTCCCCACCACCCTTCCCCCTCATCCACTCTCAGCCCCCGGCCCCACCCCACCCATCCTTCATCGTCAAATCCCTCCTCGGCGACCCCGCTTGGGCATTCTTTAGGGGACCCCTGAAGGCGCGCGCGCACGCCCAGGAGGGTGACTGCGGTTAATACTCCTTACTGCGCCATCCACCCCTCCTTCGACATCCCTTGACGAAAGCACGAGCGCCCCGGCTCCCGCTTTTCTTTTATCTTTCGATTTTTCTAGCAATAAGCAACTGCCACTCCTTTACTCCGAACAGCCGGAGCTCGACTGCTCGGCAGCGGCCCGGGCCCCGCTCCGGCCCCGCTTCCTACGCCCGGAGCGGTCTCGGACCCCCATTCGAATCGCGAGTCCGTATCGGCCAACTGACTGATAGCCCAAGGCCAAACGGGCACCTTTAATATTCGACCTTAAGGACGCTTCTCCGGCTCACTTGACCTCGGGAGCCGCTGCCGATCTTTCCGATTCCTCGCTACTACAAGGTCAACGACCCTCTCCTAGCGCATGTCACTATTTTTTTTCGCCTCCGCACGTTTTGTCGGAATTTTTTACATCTATCCCGTTTTAAGATGGGGGGGGGAGGGGAGCCGATTAATCAAGTCCCGGCCGTGATTAATCATTGGCTTGGATGCAATATTTGCCTTGGCTAGGCTCGACTATGCCTGACTATAAAAGTAAGTCGCTTTTCTCCTCTTTAATCGAGAGCCCGAAATCCGTATTCATAACTCGTATTCATCATTTTTTAACGGGCGCTACAAGAAGCGAAAACCGTTTTTATTTACGAGCCAGGATTTATGTAACTAAGCTAATTAATTTTTTGCCCCTTCCCACCATTTAAATACAAATCTATCCATTTAATTTTAATTTCACGGCTAATTTCTCTTTGCATATTCTATCTCGTACGCTATACGCTATCGCTCAGTGCTGCGACTGCCAGTTTTTTACTTCTTATTCTCCTCCCCCTCCTCCTTCTCCTCCTCCTTCTTCTCCTCCTCCTTCTCCTTCTCCTCCTTCTCATTCTCCTACTTCTCCTTCTCCTACTTCTCCTCCTCCTCCTCCTCCTTCTTCGTCTTCTTTCCCCTCTTGTTCTTGCTGTTGTTATTGTTGTTGTTGTTGTAGTTGTTTTTTTTTTGTTCCTTTTTGTTAATGGATGGATGACGCAACACCGTTACCCAGGCAAACTACCTAAAATAATAACGCGTGGAATCCGCAGTTTTAAGTGCCAAATTACCTACGCGCTCTGCCACAGAGCCCATCTGCCGCTGCCGCTGCTGCTGCTGCTGCTGCTGCTGCTGCTGCTGCTGCTGCTGCTTTTCAAACGCAAAAACGTTTTCCCAAAGGATAAAACCACCTTAATTCTCACGCAAAAATACCCGTTCGCCACCCCTCCATCCTCATATCTCACTTTCGCCGCGCCGAGATTTCGAAAATTAATATATTTCCGTAACTGCGTGAGCAGTTTAGAGGCTCGAGCCAATAAAATGCCTGTATACCCTAATAGTAATTTATGAAATGCAACACCCATTGCCTCTTGGCTTTTGATATTTGAACTACATTGTCGGGGCGAGCAGTGGCTCAGATCCACGCCCATAAATCACTATTAGCCACAGACGCACCCAGCACAGACGCATTTGCATGGGTTCGGGAGAGTGGCTTGTTAAAGATTTGTTAAATTATCGGGAATCGTATAAGAAAGGGCGCAAAGTCATTGAGCACGGAATAAAATAAGATGTACAAGCGCAGTCCGGTCATTCAATCCTTTGAAACCTCGACTCTCTCTCTCTCTCTCTCTCTCTCTCTCTCTCTCTCTATTTTCACCGCTCCCGAGTAAAAGTCAAGCATAGCGAGCAGCCAAAGGGAATAAATGAGAAACGGAGGGAGAGAGAGAGAGAGAGAGAACTAGAGTGCAACCCACTGCAACACGCAATGATCCTTTCCTTCCAAGGCTCTTCACTTACACACGCACACGTGGACGCGTCGACTTTGGATTTTTCTTTCATTTTGCTCGAGCGCGCATTCGCGTCTCGTAAATCACCGTAGGTGTTGAGGCCGTGCATTGTTAAGGTTTAAAGCAGCAGTAGCGGCAGCAGCAGCAGCAGCAGCAGCAGCAGCAGCAGCTCTGCGTCGTCCATCGGCGTAACGAAAGAAGCTCTATGCAAAATTGGGCCCGAGGAGTTTTACACCGGCTTAATAAGGTCGTTACAGGCTCGGGACCTCTCCCCCTCTATCTATCTCTCTCACTCTCCCAGTCTCTTTTCCGTGCCACCTTCAACCGCGGCCCGCCCCCTCCCCCCATCGCCCGCGCATGCGAATAAATTCCTTCAAGGGTAATTTGCAAGCTTGACGCGCCGATTATGCTAAGTAAGTACCGTACTTACGTCCTTTATTTTTAGTTTGAAAAATTTAGAGCCGAGCCAGGCATTCTTAGGCCACGATCTCGCCTTTTAGCCTTGGTTAATATTGCGCCTTATTACCGCTCGCGTGGAAATTAAGCCGAGAGCATCGTACACACACGGACACCCGTTACTCCTCTCTCAGTCTCTCTCTCTCTCTCTCTCTCTCTCTCTCTCTCTCTCTCTCTCTCTCTCTCTCCCTCATATATATATATATATATGTGTGTGTATATACAAGTCCTCCTTTCGTTTTTTACCTTCGATTTCGGAAGACTTCTATTTTGACGACCGTCACTTGCATCTCGTAACGAATCATAAGCACTTTTGTACGAATAATGGACTCTGGTGCTCCAGAGGAGCGTTTCGCGTTTCGCTTGTCGAAGGTCGACATGGAAATTGAAATGATAGAGGCGCTCGGCACATGGACTTGGGAACCGATCTCTGCAATCTATTTAGCCCGAACCCCTTAGCTTTAGAATTCTAGAATATTAGCGACCAGGAGCTTCATAAAAAATATGTAAACGACAGGAAGAGTATTGGGCATGCGTTGTCATACCGAATTATTAGGAGTGCACTAGTTTCTTGAAATCGCTCATCCTTCTTCCCTAGCCGTTTACGAATAACGCACTTATTTGTCTGCATTAATAATAAGGAGGTATAGGTAATGAAAAGACAAAGGTAAAATGTTATTTAAAGTTATGAGCCTTGCAATTAAGGCTTATTTATATGTATGAGTACTTTGGACGTAAAACTTTGTGTAGCAAGATTTTAATGAAAGTTGCCGGTTGAATAAATTTTCGAGGCATCGAATGTGCACGCAACGAAGCGCGCGCTCGCTTAAAATAACAAACGAAAGAAAATCGAGCCAATATAAAAAGCTTGTGTAAGTTAACCGAGCTTAGCGGCGAGCGCAATAGCAAAGGCTTCCTCATGCTTGATTGAATGGTGCGTGTAGACTGCTTTTTATCCGCGAAAAGGCAATGTTGGCCGTCAATGCCATTCTTGCTGCAATGAGCTTGCAGTCTCTAAATTAAGATACAAAGGCCTGCCAAAGGAACAAAACAAAAAGTTAAATAAATATATAAATAAATAAATTAATAAATAAATAAAAGAATAAAGGAATAATAGACAAGCATCTGCCGGTCCCTTTTAGCGGATAGTACAGAGTCCGGTTGAAATCTCTAACTCCGTGCGCGCGCACTCGCAAGGCAAACGTCAGCGCCATTCCCCGATCGCGCTCGATAATCTCTCCTCGATAATTATTCATCCGTCTCTCGGGCCTCATTATTACTATTATTACTATCATTACTATTATAACTATTATTACTGTTGTCGTCGTCGTCGTCGTCGTCGTCGTCGTCGTCGTCGTCGTCGTTGTTGTTGTTGTCGTTGTAAGCAAAGAGAGGGAAAGAGATCGTAATGAAAACGGAGAGGCAGAAATGTATTTGCAAAGTCGGAGGAATGACATAGGCGTGCAAAGATGCCGGAGAAGCGGAGACTCCCGTCACTTGTCCAATATTTATATAGGTGCGCGTATATACGGGATGAAACTCTGTACTTGAGTACACAAACCTGTAGAAATTTTTTGAGGCGTCAGGCAGCCGGAAAGGTATCAGCGACGGTAATGGAGCCGAGGCGTAGAGATGAGGAGAGTTGAGGAGAGATGAGGAGAGATGAGGGGAGATGAGGCTCATTGAGACAACCACGAGGCGACCTCGCTCGCACCTTTGACACTTTTAGCCTTTTACACCGTACGTACGCTCTGTTCTCCGCTGAATTTCCATTGAAGTACAATTTTCAGCTTTTGTCAAATCGACGAGACGCCTCTCCCTCGAAGTCAGCTTTACTCTGTCTTTAAGCCAACCCTTTAATAAATAATTCATGCTTAGCTGTTTGCCTAACGATCTAATGACAATTAGTGTAGTCGCGCCATCCTTCCCGAAACGTCTCCCGCAAAGCCGTATTAACCGAAGGTATTTTCGCTATCGAGCCTCATTAAATATAAAAAAGGTCCGTCATTGTAAACGAGGGAACTGGTCGTCTGTGTGGGTGTTCGAGGTGTGAAACACTTTTACTTACCGCATAAGCGTATTATTATTAGCGATTAGATTAATCGGGCGGCGTGTAATTAAAAATCCAATTATAAATCCGGGAGTATTAATGTCGCGCCAAACGGATGAGGGGAGTCGCCCCCCCCCCCACCCATCCCCACCCCGCGGGTACCGATACTCCCGAGATAATTTTATTATCGAGAATAAAAAGTGTCAAAATTAATAGGCGTTCAATGGCTGGGGCGACGAATTATCTATTGCTAATCATTGCTAATGGCGTGGAAAAGGAGGAATGCGCGCGTATAGACTCGTACGTAGGATAATTCAGTTGCTCGAATCGGGAAAATCGAACGTAGCCTTGTTCGTAATTCGTAATTCGCAATTCGTAATTCGTAATTCGTAATTCGTAATTCGTAATTTTCAACGGCTACTTTCACGTACAAGTGACGCGGTGTTACGTATTCCCTGGATTTCATTATAAATTGGCTGGATTATGGCCGATAGCGGTAAGACCGAGGCGAGTGACTGGCCGGACAATTATCCTCGATCGTTACGAATATTGGCCGAGCGAGAATAAGGGGAATTCGAACTTTCCTCGCTCGACAATGGGGATTACGGGGATTTATTAGCTATCTTGAATTAGCCATTGGATCGCGTAATCAGGCACTGCGACGCGACCCGAGCCTTCTCATCCTGGCCTTTTTCAATGCCGTGACGGCTCCGCGGCCCGCCGACGACGACGACGACGACGACGACGACGACGACGACGAATGCACGGACTCCGAGACACGCATATATACACCTGGCGCAATAGAGCTCGCCAGTACGCGCCAGTACGGGCGCTTATTCATCGGGCCGCATAGGCCGCATGACTCGAGGATGATAGCCATCGACCTTTAGCACACATAACGTCGATTGCGGAAGATAGCGCGTACATAGGTACGTATGAGTGTACGTATAAATCGTCGGGCGAGAGAACGCAAAGAGACGCATTAGAGAGATTCGATAGTCATTATGTTGCGCGTTTCTCCTCTAAAGTTGGGCTCGTGCGCGTACGTGAGATCGGTCGGCACCGATAATCCCGCAGATTCACTCCAGAGAAACGTTTCTCCACTGTCAGTATATCCTAATGAGACGTCTCTTTTTATTGGCCTTTACTTCGATTCAATCAAGCTCGGCTTGTATTTGGGCGCCCTACCCGTGAAGCTGAGAAAGTCAATCTCTCTCCCACCCCCCACCCCCCGACCCCGTCACACTCTCTCTCTCTCTCTCTCGCTCTCTCTCTCTCTCGCTCTCTCTCTCTCTTTCGCTCGCTCGCTCTCTCTCTCTCTCTCTCTCTCTCTCGATAAGCGGGCCACGCGTAAGCAGATGAATAAGAAAACGGCACCGATGAGCGCGATAGTAAAAAAAACAAAAACTAAAACAAAACAAAACAAAACAAAAAAAAAACAAAAAAAAACGGCTGAATCGGAGGTCGCGTGGAGAGCGTTAAAATTCTAATACGGCATCGTAAATAGCCACCTCGGAGTGCGAAAGCGGCGTTAATTTGTCGCGACTGGAAGAGGGAGAGGAAAAAAAGCGCGAAGCGAAGAAGAAGTGCATTAATAGGCGTTGCGCGTCTCGGGGATTTGCATTTGCGCGAGTCATCGGGAAGACGGTCGGGCTCCGAGCCGCTCCGAGATTTTCAAAGAAGGAGGGGGACGCGTTAGTCTCGGAAGTCAACGGGCCCGAGGATCGCACCCCCCGGTGAAAGCGTGGGTGGCTGAGCTCGAGCGTCAGCTGCCTCGTCGGATTTCGGATGCTGCCCCCTCCGTATACGCGTCCCTACGTAAACGTACGCGTACACGGCCAAGGGAGAGGCGGGGGCTGTTCCTGTTGCCAATTAGCTTCCGTTACCGACTGCGCGACGTCATTTACGACTAGTTTTTCGGTGCGATCCTTTACAGCTCGCCTCGATCATGTCGTAATTTATTATTGGAAATTAAGTCTGTTAATAGCCGGCAATTATAACAGGATCCCCATGAGCGAGCATTGATTTTCTTTACGGCTTTTTAAATTTAAATCTAATGCTAATCATAGCTTGTTTACAGAGAGTGTCGTTGACATATTCCCTATTGGAGAATCTATTCATTATATTCTTGCATAAATTGTATTGTGCGGACAGATCTTTGGCTCGGCTGCAGAGCGGCGGGGAGCGGAGGAGAGCGGCGGCCGCCCATTTAAATTTGTTATTAAAGCAAACATAATTATACGTCTCGCTTATGCCGATGGCCTATGCGCTCAAACGAATATTTGTAATAAAAAGCTTAAAGGAATGAAAACATTTGAGAAATCAGCGGTCACGTGACGTTGGGATGGAAAACTCCATAGGTTTTCTTGAGAAAGCCTACACTTGAGAGCCCGAGCCGTACAAAGTAGGAGGTCGAAAAGTCCGAGGATCCCCTGTAAGGTCAGGTAGCGGGCATTCATCGAGGAGGGGCTCTAATATTACATGAAGGATGAGCAGAAAGAATGGAAGAATTAAAGTCTCGGGTATACCGTCGGGTCTATCGTCGGGTGTATCGTCGAGTATATGTGAAACTCGCTGATAGCATCTCCTCCTCGCTTGTAATGTAAAATGACAGAACAAATCGGCGGGGAATGAAACAGCTCGTGGAAAGGGCGATTCATTGGGTGGGGGGGGGTAGCAAGGAGATGGGATTGATAATGATGATGCAAGGCCTCTTCTTGTTGCACTGATAAAACGGCTGCCATGACGGCCAACTTAATTTTTGGGCACGTTGGCCCACCGTCTCGGGCCCATTATTGATTCTGGCTTAACCTTACGTAACCCAGACACAATATATGGATAGGTCCAAGTATTACGTGGGAAAAGTATATTTTCCAGTCTCCTTGTCAGAGACGTGCGGACCCTCGAAATCCAAACAACCTTTGCTTTATTAGAAAGTAAAAGTCTTTATTAGAACAATACGCTCACGGCGTCGACTCGTTAACTAGTCGATGAAATATCTTTCCCAGCTATTAAGTACGTACGTGTAAATAGATGGAGCGTACGGTTTCGTAGGGCCTCGTAACCAGACCGACGCAGTTATCGCTTGATAACGCAACGGGCAATGTATTGACAAAAGTCCTTGGTCGCCGGTATTGGTAATTTTTTAATGAAAAGCGCTCGATGTAATGAACGAAGGAGGCCGCGAGGTTGCGATAGAGAGACCTTGTCCTTGTCGTGAAAAGCCGTGAAAAGCCGCGAAGAGACGTGAAGGGACGTGAAGAGACGCGAAGAGACGCGAAGAGACGTGAAAAGTTCGAAGTGAAGGGACTTTAAGGTAAATGTAGGACTCGTACAGAGACGCGAGACTCGATATTGGCTAAAGGGGTCAGCGATGGGAGGCCCCGAGGCCCACGGCGGAGTGGACCTGCTGAGGCTGAGCGGCGCTAAGATCTGCGAGCGACGGCTATTGTCGGCCGGGGGACAATGAGCGGCGGGGACGTGAAAGGAGGTACCGAATGGAAAGAGACGCCGGCAACGCCGCGCGTCACGGGAAATCTACAAAGGCCGACGGCAGCGGCAATACCTCAGCTTTCCACTTGACACAATTTTTCGCGCTCCGGGATTTTTATACGTCGAGAGCCTTTATACTCCCGCTTCCCGGGCGGACGCCTCCTTAAAGCCGACTATCCCTGGCTAGTTCGCGAGTCTCCCCGGCTTCGAGCGAGCCTCTCCCGTTTATCCACCACCTCCTGACCCATCCCAATAACCCCCCCCCCGCAGCCGCCGATCGAGCATTTCTTTCACAAACGTCGATACGAACTGAGATTCAAGAGTACGGCGCACGCGCCCATGCCCTTCTCGCCATCCTCGATAACGAGCATCTACGTCAAGGACAGTGTCATTTATCTTTGAGCACACGCGCGTGTACTCGAAAATGCACTTTTAACCAACGAATGACGTCGGACGGGGGGGGGGCATACCACGAGACGAGGCTACCTCCGCTCTTTATAGATATAGCGAAGTAGATGGAGAGCGTTCGATTGAATTAATTGTCTCTTAAAGGTATCATTTGCAGCGCGGACGGCGGTGGCGGCGACGGAGCGCGCGGGGGAGGGAGGGCTAGCTATTCTCACCGATTACGTGACTCTCCAGATACGCGGAAGCAATTACGCTAAAGTAAACAGATTGAGAGAGCAATGTAGGAAGAGCTGAGCGAGCACGACGTTCAAGACATTGTTTATTAGGTAATACTGCCTTACCGACGGCCTCGGAGGGAGGGAGTCAGAGACGGAGATAGGCTTAATTATCAATAGAAATGAAATAGCTGGGAATGAAGGAGCGTGTCCCTCCCGCGGAAGAGATTCTTTGTCGAGCGATTTAAAGGACGGCATCCGGAAAGGCAGAGGATAGAGAAGAATACGTTTGAAGATGCGAGGCGCCGATCCAACGGAATTATTAAAATCGAAGGTCCCCGGCCGGGGGGGGGGAAGAAGGCTGACTGGCGGATGGTGTCGTGACGATAGCCGAGGGACGTAGTGCCGGGTAGGGAAGCGTATGCGCATATCTTGGCTCGTTTACATAACGAGTAAAAGCTGCGACAATGCCGCCTGGCTACCGAACAATTTCTCCGTCTCGAATAGACATTATAAGAACTTGAAAACATAAACCCCATCAATATGTATTCCTCATTACTTCCGTCATAGCCTCTACCAGTTTGAATAATTTACATAATCTACTATCCGTCATAGAATAACCGAGGCCGTGCGCGCTCCAGTCCTCCTGATCGTAAACTAACCCGTGCACTATACAATCACTCCAAGAATCATCTCCGTCTTTTTTCATCCCGTAGACGTGCTCCTCTATTACACTTTGCTCCTCTTCTTCTCCCGTTCCATCTTCCCCCCTCCCCATCCCCATCCCCCCTCTCTCTCTCTCTCTCTCTTCGCTTTAAGGGGATGAAAGGAGATGGGCTCCTCGGTGAAAGAAGTCGGAGGCACCTGGAGGTCCGTCGCTCCACCTTTTCCCTTCGGCTCAACGGAGCAGCGTTGCGAAGTAGCGTAAGAAAAAGGGAGAGAAAAAAAAGCCCGCGCGCAAAAGAGACTCTGCCTCGTCTCTGCCTGTGTGTGTCAATCTGCCTCCCCTCTGCTCTCTCACTCTCACTCTATCTCCCCATCTCGTTTTCTCTCTCTCTCTCTCTCTCTCTCTCTCTCTCTCTCTCTGTTCCGCACGCTCGCGCAAAGGCACGCGCCTGGTCTTGCGGGCACGGACCAGATGATCCAGCTGTTTGATCGACCCACGTGCTGGCTTCGACTCCTCTGATTCTCTATGCGCGAGAGCGACAGAGAAGACCAAACAGAAGAAGAAGAAGAAGAAGAAGAAGAAGAACAAGAAGAAGAACAAGAAAAAGAAGAAGAAGAAGAAGAAGAGGAGGAAGAAGAAGAAGTAGTAGAAGAAAAGTAAAAGGAAGAGAAAGACGAAGATGATGATGATGATGATGAACGAGGAGGAGGAGGAGGCAGAAGAGATGCGCGCGTGATTCGGGCATCTGCGCCCGGCTCCTTCACCTTCTGCAGACTCGTCGCCGGGGATTAGCCGCGCACGAGCCCGGCGTCCGACTTGCTCCCTCCCCCCAATCTCTCTCTCTCTCTCTCTCTCTCTCTCCTCCTTATAGGTGTTGCGCGCTGTTTCTTTGCTCTGGCTTTTTTCGTTCTTCCCTGCCCCTTCGCTCTTATTCTATGGAGATCGATCGATTCGCTCGGCCCCCTCGTTTCTCCCGCCGTCGGCAAGATTTCATCAATCGCTCCATGCACCAAGAAAGATGAAAGATGAAAGAGAAAGAGAGAGGGGGGGAGGCAGTTATGGGGAGGGGGAGGGGGGAATAAGATAGGGAGGAACCTCAGCGTCCGTGACTTTCTCCGAGGGTAACGGAGCGGCGACCTTTTTTTCTTTTCACCGCGACGAAACTTTTGTAACTGCGTTTCGAGAATTGACGGCCAATCAGTGCGGGTGACGACTGTCTTCGCATCGATCATAGAAATCTGTCGCTTTGACCGTTGGCTCGTGCGCACTGATTACAATCTTCGCTTCATAGCGGTCGATCTTGAAGCCATCCCTCGCTCCTTCAATCGCAAGAGTTTCAATTTCATAGCTCGATTATTTACATTCAAAGCTCTTCTCAGGAAGTAAAAAGGCATAAAGACTCGAGCTCCGCAGAGAGAGAGAGAGAGAGAGAGAGAGAGAGAGAGAGAGAGAGAGAGGAGAGGGAGAGGGGGGCGCATCGCAAGTACACGACGGCAGTATATAACAAGCAGATAGAAAAGAACGAGCAGGGGAAGATAATGAGAAGGGAAAAAATAAAACATGGCGGTATCGCGTGACGTAGTGGGAAGGGGCGGAACAATAAAACGTCCTCCGTCGATTCGCCATCCTGACTCTCCTCTTTTCGGATCCGGAGCACTGACAAAAAGTGTTTTCTTTACGGATTTCACGTGTCGACGTTCACCGGTCAGTTTTTGCCCTCCTAGGCGTCGTCGCCGTTGTCGTCCTCCCCTCACCTTGGCCAGTTTCCCCAGTCCGAGCCATAACAGCCGGTTCATTCATCTTTGGGAAATTAAGTCGGGACGCGCAGTCCGTGATCACCATTAAAAAATTAAGCGCGTAACGCCGTAAAAAGTCCATTATCGGCATGCCGTTGTCGTTGTCGTTGTCGTCGTCGTCGTCCTCGGCCTCGTTGTGATGAAAATAAGGACGATTTTTAAGAGGGAGGATATATGGCCAGCTGTAAATTTAACGAGACCTATACAAAGACGATCGCGTTACGCGACTCAAGACTGTCATTGTCAAACCTTACACCTTATCGATCATTACAGTCGCTTGTCATCTCTCCCCGTCCCTCTCCCACACTTTCGGGGCATTCTAACGCAATCGCGAAATCCATACGTTATAAGTGCCCTCTTCTAAAAAAAGTCTATTTATTCTTTTTCACTTTCTGCCCTTTCCCATTTACTTAATTCTGACGAAAATTTTAAATCATAATTTTTAATCACAGGGTCACTTATATTTGTGAAAACAAATTAACCAAAAAAGGGAAATAAAAAGTGCAAAAAGAATTATTACCACTCGAGTGTGTTTAACGTCCTTAATTAAATAATAGTCAGGGGATACGTTTTATAATCGAATATACAAATGAATTTATACTCAGGAGATTCTATCTGTAACTGTACCCGCATAAAGTAGCTGTAAAAATGTCCAAGTCATAAAACCGAAAACTTTTCAACATATACTTTGGTGTCGCTAAAAACACAGACTTTCGTTTCGGCCGAGATTTTAAAGTAACAATTTATATATTGCTTAATTGCTTCCTTAATATCGCTGGACTATTGATAAGACAATATTTAGATGCTAATTATAAATTAAAATTCTAGGCCTTTAAGCGTACGTTCTCTTCTTACAGGATACGTGCGTGACTATTGAGCAATATCGATCCCTCTGCGCACTTATATATATATATATATATATATATATATATAAATATAAATATACGTGCGTATAAATATACGTGAGGTAAGAAGGAGAATAATTCGTATTTCTAGATTAAAAATAAAAGATAAATAAATAATTCTCAAGTACTGCGGAGGCGATTTTATTTTTATAATGAAATGGAATATATTTATATATATATATAATCTTCCTCCGGCGCATTAAAATAACCTTAATACTTGAAATGAAATGCTGGTAGTTGGAAATTGGAATATGTCGATTATTTGAATTACAAATATAATGCAGTAAAGTATGCGCATAGTCAATTTAATAGAGACTATTATAAATGTGAAGGGACGAGAGCATGGGAATAAATTGAAAAGGTAAAATTACTTGTAAGAAAAATTAAAATGGCTCGTTGAATTCATTATAATTTAAAAGGGCTAATTAGCATTGCTTTGCTTTTATTCGCTCGGAGTAAAAAAGGTAAATCAGTCATCTCGTTATCGATAGACAAAAATTCCCTTACGATCGAGGACACTTGTACCCATCGATAATCCTACGCTCGTTTACACCTTGGACCGAAGCGGCCTCCCTCCCACCCACCCCCTTCCTCCTTCCCTGTTCAAAAAACAGTCTACGAAGCAAGCAACTCGCGATAAGAGCGCGCGAGATTGGCGAAACAAGCGGAACGAGCGTAAGGACTGGAAGGACATTTCGACGCCGATCGTTGATTTTCAGTAATCGTTCGGGAGGAGAGAGAGAGAGAGAGAGAGAGAGACTCGGGACCGCTACTTGCGTGGGCACACGCAGATAAACATCGATGCAGATCCTCGAGAGTGGAGGGAGAAAAAAAACAATAAGCGGTCATTGATCAATAACCCGGGGATTAAAACGAGATAAGGAGAGCGGGAAATTATTCTGATCCGTTCGGAGAATGTTTTCGTTATAAAAAGTCCTTATATATAACAAGACCCGTCCTTTTCTATTTTACCAAGGTGTTGCAGGAGGCGGAGCTAATTATTTCATAGAATTCCAGATTCTGAGCAGAATAACTTACGCAGAGAAAGATAAAGGGTATATCGATTCCAGCGATTACTAATATTTAAAAGAAGCGAGTCCATGTACGAAGGGGGTCCCGCTCTCTTCTATAAATGTCAGCGTCTAGGAGGACGGGAGCAACAGGCGTCTTTGGGAGTCAGCTCGTTAAGACTAATGACGCGAGGGTCGCAGGGTCCCAGCAGCACCACGGCCAACGTATCAATTCGTTAAGGGGATGGGGCGGGTTGGGTGAAGGGGGCAAGGGAGGGGCAAGGGAGGGGGCATTGAAGGAACGCCATTGTCCGAGCCACCACTTCATTTGTATTAATTTACACGCTCTCCCCCGCCCCACTAGCCATCGCCGAGCATACGTGCATAAGCTTGCCTGCATCTGCACTCGGGGAATACGTCGAGTCACATACTTGCGATGCCTCCCGCTCAAATACCTCTCCGATCACTCCTTCGACTGAGATTCGAGCTCGGTACTTGTCGATAAGGAGATTCGATAATTACGTAGATTGGATTAGCGAAACGTCCTGCGACCGCACGTCCTCGCTTTAATTTAAAGCCCCCGACCGTCCCGACTTGAGCCCCTTCCTCCCCCCTCCAGTGGTTAATTCCTACACAATCTTACACAGAGCCTTACGATACTATTATGATTTTTTAATTTATCACTCTTGCTGCTGCTGTTGTTGCTGGTGCTGCTGGTGCTCCAGTGCACCCACGGACTCGTTTTAACCGTTTTTCCTTCCTCCTCGATGCGACAACAATCGATCGTTAAGCCGTTGCTAGTCAATACTAATCAGCGGTTTTGCGTTATAATAATTCTCATATTAGCCTTCTCGACGACGGTGTACTAAACTTGTCGCGGCAATTGAGTTTCGAACAAGCCAAACGTTCATTATCCGTAAAAATAATGCATGAATTCCTCGACACCGAACGTTACCAACGACTTTCCAATAAGCTTTACGCTAGTAATCGTAATACATTAAAGAAATAACGCTTTGAAGGCATTGATCGGCATTAATGCTCCGTAATAGATAAAATAAAATGTAAACAAGAATCCCGGTAAAATAATCAATTAAAATTACTGTTTTATTAAATAGTTAGAGTGGAGCTGGAGTTTTAGGAGGACGGTTTAGTACGTAGGCTTAATTAGAAGTAAATTTACGTGGAAGGTTTATTGGCGGAGCATGCTGGTTTCATAAAATCAACGAATCAACGGGTTTCATAAAATTAATCAAAGCCAGGCAACGCGGGCATTATTGTCGTCGTCGTCGTCGTTGTCGTTGTCGTTGTCGTTATGGTTGTCGTTATCGGTGAGTGCGTCAATGGAGCCGACGTAGGGGAAATAAGTTTTCGAGCCGTGGGCCGCCGGGAAAAGCGGACTTTTACCAGTTAATCAGTAAGTAGAGAGAGAGAGAGGCATCCGATCTTCGCATCGAAATATCGTCTAAGCCGTCGGATGATCGGCGGCGATAGGCCATGGGCAGGCAGGCAGGCAGGCAGGCAGGCAGGCGCACAGGCGGGAGAAAAATGACCGGTCAGGTGAAACGGCGCGATAATGTAATGTTAATTATCGGGCGTAGAGGCGGCCAGCTCGATTCCTTATCGTTTGGCGAAACCCGCCGCCGACTCCTCGTTTCCGCGCGAGCCAAATGAGTTACGATCCCCTTCAGGGATCTGTGCCGGGAAAGGGAGCCATAGAGACTGAGAACGAGTTGGTCTGCTTTGAGTCGAGTCTGAGGGGAGGGAGCTGGCTGAACGAATATTTTTACGGGATACTTCAAAGGATGCGTCTCCCCCCGCCGTCAATGTAGGCGTCTGCTTAATAAAAAAAAAAAAAAAAAAAAATCTTTGCGCTTGCATTTAACATTGATTGCAGAGTCGGGGCATGTAACGAGAATTTGTTAACTCTAGCGGTTATCGAATTCACTACCGAATAATGTAACGTAAATAAAATTACGAGAGGGGAAAAAGTAAAATTATCCCTACTAAAGTCTATTATTAATGTTGAGCATTTTATAGGCTGGCAGAATTCGATTTCAGCTAAAATCTTAAGCGCTCGCTCTATTCCTATAATGTATTATGCAATTAACTTCGGTAATTTAGCCGACTCAAACAACTTAACGCGTTCTTGCACGTTATTAAAATATTATCTCCAATTAATACCAATAAATTTAATAAATCCATCATTTCGTACATAAATCAGGGGACTAAACGGAAACGTAGGTCCATTAGGTCAGAATCGTACCCTATCGACCCTATCCTAATAATAACTTTATTGACTGCTTGGCCGTTGCGGCTTCCGTGCATAATGCCCCTAATGTTTTCGAATACAAAACTTGCAAAATAATAAAGTACTCAGTGGAGCTAATTGTATTATTATTATTATTATTATTATTTGGCAAATAATAATAAGTTGGGCGACCAGATAAGCCAATAATAGCCTAATAACTGTGTGCAAGCCCATCACAATCCGTCAGAATAACAAACGACTTGAAATAAATAACGATTTCATCAGTTTTCGCAAGAAGGATCGATCGCAGAGATCGATTTGACTGATCAACGCTCGGTCTCTTCTTCAATTTTCTGCCGAGGCTATTCTGGCATTTAAGATCATTATGCCACAGGTTGAATAACTTTTCCATAATAAATCAAATTTCTAACAATTCCGTCTACTCGGTCTGCGTGCTATAGTCTCTATGGCGAAGTATAGCGTACCCGGTTCTCGGAACAGCCTCAAGCTTATACTTTTATAACCTATTTAGCATTCCAATGTACTAATAAGTAGATTAGAGTAAACAATGTTGACCAGAAAATTTCATACAATGGAAAAAGCCGAATGCTCGAATGGGCTTTCGAGACCTTTCATCCCAAGCTTTCGGTAAATATTTCCTGAAAATAGAGAAGCGTTTGACCAAAAAAAAAAAAAAAAAAAATTACAAAGGCAAGAAAATAATCGTTGCCGATTTTCGTTTATCTTTTATATATCAGTTTCTAACAAGGAATTTGAAGTATTATCGGAATAACGTGACCGAGCCGGCATTATGATATTTATGTTTTACTTTGATAATTATGGTATCTAAAAATAAACAGATTTTTCTTCCGAGAACAATTTATGACAAGTACTTATTATTGAAGTAAATCATAGAATAATAATGTGACCTCTCCAACCAAAACTGTGAAAAACTATAAAGGCCTTTTAAAACCCATTCATGCTCTTAAATTATATCAAACGCTCTAATTAGACTAACTGTAGTTTAATTGAAAGTTTTCGTAATTAACGGTTACCGTATTAAAAATTCAATGGAACAAAATTATTACAGTTAATATGGCAGATTCTCTTATTATCCCAGCGAATTAATTGTTATTAATTATTAATATTAAGAAAGCAATAAATATAATGAATGGTAATGGATGCCGGCCTGGCGCTCGGCTCTTTTTCTAAATATTCAATGCGAAAAGGTAGGGTGTGCCCGGATAACGGTTCGAGGTTGTCCGGGGACCCCCACGTGACTGGTCTCTTCTGTCGGTGGCTAAAACTACGTGTCAATAATAGCCCTCGAGAGAGAGAGAGAGAGAGAGAGAGAGAGAGAGAGAGAGAGAGGGCTGACGAAGATAAGGGATCTCGCTCGTAAACGGGGGTGGGGTTACCGGGGGAAGTGTTGAAAGAATCTCGAATCGCTTGGGGTCGAGGAGATGAGGATGATCAGATAAGGACGCGAACGAGGAGGAAGTAAGCGCTTACGCAAATACAGGGAGCCGCTCTCCTTCCGCCACTTCCCCCTTTATAAGTCACCTGATTTTTCGAGATTAATCGAGCTTTCGTAATAAAGCGCCGCGGAACATTTAACGACGAATGACGATGTTTGGAGAAAAAGCTATTGACGTAATTGGCCCTTTAACGACAATTGAATTCGCTGTATAAAGAAAGCTACGCGTGCATACACCTAGACATTGGCGTAAAACAGAGGCACGCAGATTTACGCAGAGCTTTGCAATTAGGAAGCTGTGCTTTACTTTTCTCGAAGTAAGACTATGAATTTCTAGCGGTCGGCTGTAAATAGATAATGATAATGCTATTTCAGATAATGATAAAGCGCGCAGATCGGCCGACTTGCCAGGAGAAGAGTGAGGGGGAGGGTGGAGGGGGGTGGAATTCGTACCATCCGCGTAGCATCCGAAACGTTATTATTACATTATTTACTGTGTCACCTGTACGCACGCGCGGCTGGACACCTCTGCACTAATGCCCGTGGGTGCGCTGTGTATGCGTATGTCCGTGAGAGGTTCCGGGAACGAGTCCTCGCCTCGCATACAATGAGGACTTTTTGTCCCTCCCCGAGGTATAACTGACGATTAGCGAGCCTTATGAAGGAGGTAAAAAAATAAATTTTTGTTTACACTTTAACGCGACCTATGATTATATTAGCTCGGGGCTCGGCGCCTTCCGAACCAGAGCCATTAACTACTCGTAAATTTTATCTCTACAATGTTATTATTAAGTCTTTAACTAAGTGAAAAATGTATTGTTGCGCGCCACATTCGAGAGGCCCGTCCCATTATCCGCACTATTACACTAAACAACGTAGCGCCGGACTCAAATCCCGCGTTTGCTTCATCGCGACTTGCTCAAGAAGAGCTCAAAAACCTCTTATCAAACCTCTGCATGCATTTATTTATTAACGCGTAGATGCACGGCGTCGCCTATACGTAGCGTACACGTGGCGTAGAAGCAGAGAGGGGCTGCGTTTAGTTTTTTATTAATGCTCGAGGGCAGCCAGTGTTGCTTAAAAGCTATACGTTACGCGGATGAAAAATTTCGTTAACTCGATATGCAGAGGAGCGCGGAGCATAGGAATGAGAATCACTCCGCGCGATGTAGACGATATTGGTCGGAGTGATTACTGAGCCGAATCACAATAGTCGTGTTTACGTACACACGTATCATCGACAACGTACTGGCTCTTCAAACAGAATCATATCTAATCGTGAATTCACGTCACTACATGTCGACCTACACATTCACCAATTACTTGCTCGACTTTCCTACGTAAATACGCGTAGCTTTGACAGCTCAGCGGGCAAATTCACAGAGATTCCCGACTTTCTTTAACGAATCGGCGTCAGTAAAGCGAAAGAACATTTTATTTTATCGAAATATTAAGAAGGGAGTAGGCTCGGTCAGCTTTCTATTGTATTTATTCGTTTGCATTTAACAAAGCGTCGCCTGTGCTTAAAAAAAAAAAAAAAAAAAAAAAAAACAAGCATTCCTGTGCTAGTGTACGAGTGCGGCGCATATGGGGGAAGGGGTGGGGCGGGGATGGGGAGGGGGTAAATTACGGTAGGAAAATAATGCATTGGCCGTTGCTAAAAGGACAATCGGTTAGGAAAGCATTGAAACAGGCATAAAGAGCCGCAAAATCCTTCTTCGTCAGTGAGCCGATCGACCGATCAGAGAGCTCGACCATTCCAATTTGTATCCCCTTCCGAGTGGCGAAGGGGGAACGAGGAGGGAGAGGAGGGAAGCCCCCGCGATCGGACATTATTCAGGAATTAAAGATAATAAATTTCTCTATCGCGATTAAAATTTTTACCCGACAAGAGCTACTCCGTCTCTTTCACTTTCTCCTCCCGCTTCCCACATTTTCATCCCCGCCCGCCCCCCCTCCCCCCGTACCACCCTACTGTCCTGTTCCCATGGGCTGAAGCCGCCGCTACAATGGAGTGCGAGAATGTAACGTTTCTGTTGTATATGACGTAAAATCGCGGGCCCGGTCACAAAAATTATAATACCTGTTGGCGGGGTTGGGGGAGGGGGGAGGGGTTCATGGCGAGCGAGGAGCGGGGGCAGCCGGTCACAGTCACAAGTCGCTTATGAATATCACATGAAAGATTGCTCGCTGGCTTCGTGACATTTCTCTCTCTCTCTCTCTCTCTCTCTCTCTCTCACTCTCGATACCGAGGACTCTCGCGTTCTTATAAACAACAATGATTAATGGGCACGAATTTTTCCGAAGCCGCGCGTGAATACGAATCAATTGTCCCCCTCCGCTCATATTCCCTGATCATTTCTAAAGAGGTGGCTAAAGCCGATCTCCTGGCGCGAGCCAACATCTCGGGCGATTATCAATGACCGACGGCCATTAAAACAAATAATTTGAAATTATTATTACTTTACGCGTATCGGTGATTTATTATTTAACGTAATGGCCGTTTAATGTTCGTCGGCTTGGAATTGTGACAAGGAAAAAATTCTGGGGACTGCAAACATTCGATGAACTGGTAATCGGCACCCGATTGGTAACAATGCCATTACCGATACTAAATACGCGACTCCGATGTGCGTGCATACATTGCGTAATAGACCCAGCGATCCGGACGCAGCGTTGTCAAAGCCTTAAAATTTAGCGATATTATAAAATTAACCGGGCCCCTTCGTTGTCTAAGGCCCTCAGAACAGGGGCATTCGCGAGTGCTATGCCTTTTAAAGCGTAATTTAATATTTTTATTAAATATTAAATATTAAAATAAAATTACAAGGCGCTGGCAACGATGGTACGCCTGAGAAGCACTTAATTACGGGGAGTTTTTAAATTTTCTTTCGCTCGGCAATAAATTATTGATTAACTCGGATTTATTTTAAGAGCGAATTTCCTTTTATCGTGAGCAACACGTGCGATACAAATGCAAAGTTTATTTATCATCCCCGTGATTTTTAGCGCTACATGCTCCTACCCAGAAGATTTACAACTTATCAGAAATGTATAGTGAATGGAAATAATCGAGCGGTCTCCTTTCTCTCTTTTGCGCTGCTCTTATTATACGGTAATATATTGATAATAAAGAGGGCTGTTGGGAGGGAGGGGGCGTTTGCCGCTCGAGTGAATAAATCGAGCCTTCGGGATGGCTTCATTAAAATTATGGCTATTATTTGGCTTATACGTAGCGTTAATGCTATGGCGAGCCGGGAAAAACGGGGAAGGATAAGTATTTGTCGGTAGGTCAGGCCCTCCCACACTCGCTTGCGGGTATAAGCGGGAGGGGCGGGAGGGAGGATACAGAAGAAGGGATGGCATTCACGGGCAGGTAAATGAAAGAGGACAATTGACGGAAGGGCATTGTTAAAGGTAAGCCAGAGTGCGGAGTCGCCCCATGCAAATCAAATAGATTGATAATGGCGGCGGCACGGTTCGGGGGGGGGGGTCGGATGGGGTGGAGGGGTGTGAGGGTGAGTCAGGAGAGTCGAGAGAGTCGAGAGAATTTGGCGAGGGTCGGATAAAAGACAGGACGAGAAGGGATTTAGAGGGGGGTAATGGCATTAACGAGGTTTTTCGGTCGATCGCGGTCCCCCCGCGCTCGGAAGTGCAAAATCATCGAAATTTAAATTAGTCGGCAGGGCCGATGAATGGAAAATTCAATAAGGAGGCCCTCGGCGGAGGCAAGAAACCGCCGGCGCCGGGCACTCGGTCCCCGGCAAATTGAATATACGACAATGGCCGGCCGTCTTGGAAGGACAGGCGATAAGATTTCATGATCGGGCGTCCAGTCACGCTCGGACTCCATGGTACCGCTCCCCGGAAAAAGCCGGGAAGTCCTCCCCGGCTGTGGCGCGTGGGCATCAGCCGCGAGTTGGCCCTTGATTTGACCCCCACCCTCCCCGGTATCCCGCCACTCGACGACGGCATACGTGACGGAACAGCTGGGGGAAGTAGGTATGGGACAGGGGCAGGGTCAGGGCTTATCTCTCTCTCCACCTTTTTGCCCCTCGCACCGCTGCCCTTGAACTTTTTGCCGGAGCGCGTCTTTTGCGGTCGGCTCGCTTTTAATAGCGTTGTGGTCGTCCTTAACTTAATGAATTCGCCGGCTCAGTCGTCGGAGGACATTGCAGGGATTCGGGAGGCCATCCTTGTGGTTTCGGTTGCCTCCGTTACGTAAGATACGCTCCAGCTGTTCTTATAGCACGTTTCGAGATCGCGGAGATCGCCCGCCCCAGCCCCCCACGGTCCTCTGACACTATACTTCCTTGCTATGCCGTCCCCCGTCCATCCACTCTCCCTCCACCACCTCCCTACTCATCCACCCCCCCCCCAATAACCCCACTCTACTGCCCGGCCGACACCTATCCCCCCACCGCTCGTCAATCACCGATCCTCAAATCGCTAAAAGTTGGCTATTCTTATGTTACAGGTACGTTGCGAGAACAGCTCTGTCGGATCATCCCCGTTTCGTAAGTACAGAAGCAATTTTCATCTGTACTCACTGGATGTCTGTAATTCTGCCCTTCACAATGCTTCGTCTAACGTACTATTTAGTCCTGAGTCTTCGCTCGTATTAAATTACGCAAAAGTAGGGAATCCTTACCTGCACTTAACGTCAAAGTCGGCCGAATATATATATATATATACACACACACACATAATTTCGTGAAATTCTGTCTGCATTCCGTTAGATGAAGTTTAAGAGAAAGATAAGCGACAACATAAAGGTTCCAGCTTCACCTATTCGCCGAACATTGATATATTTTAATTTTAACAAAGACAGGATTTATTGTTTTATAATCCCTTGGCGATGCTCTGACGACGTCGTAATCCCTCATATTTCATTGTTTAAAGTAGTTCGATTAAAAGGAATCTCCATACATGAGTCGAAATTATTCTTTGTACTCTGTAAAATTTAAATAACCTCTAAAGGAGATGCTTATCGTATTGGATTTTCATGAAATAGAATCTTTATTGATGACAATTACGGTTACAGATGGTAGCTGAGTACAGGGACTTGTGAGTTCTAATAAGTCGATTAAAAGAACCGTCGTGAGAATTCACGTTGTGCAAAGCATTGCAATAAAGGTGGCAGGGGTAGGGTATGGGGGGGGGCTATTGGATTCACGAGTATTCGCGTAGATGAACTAATTGTAACGTTAACTTTATGATTCGTCAGGGCAGGTTTTTTCAAGGTTGCGAAGAATATCCGAGAGAAAATTAGTCTACCGTACGTGTAATATATATATATATATATATATGTAATATCCCTTATTGCCGGGAGTGCGGGAATGAGAAAAATCAAGCAGGAAAAGAAAGTTGCGGAGTCGCGACGAAAAACCATGAATGATCGGCAGCAAGTGACCTTACGTAATGCGGGATCGCAGCACATTTGTATCATATTGGG
Source organism: Ceratosolen fusciceps (assembly GCA_018883505.1). Taxonomy (NCBI): domain Eukaryota; kingdom Metazoa; phylum Arthropoda; class Insecta; order Hymenoptera; family Agaonidae; genus Ceratosolen; species Ceratosolen fusciceps. The sequence continues at coordinate 9,714,148 of RCIC01000005.1, forward strand.
ATGAGATTGCGAAAGGGTGAGGGTCAGTAGGAGCGCGGAATGCCGGGGCTCTCGCCTCGATCTCGTAGCGAACCTCTTGCAAGACTTAACATCCAGCCTCTACTCGGCCAGTGACTTTTTATAGCGCTGCATTTAGAGAGTAGCGAGAATCAACAAGTTACAAGCGTTACACGGAAAAAGAAGTTGCGCGAGGGGGAGGCGGACGACGGACGGATGGACGGATCTACGCACGCATCACGCACGCGCGTTCGTTCTATCTCTCTCTCTCTCTCTCTCTCTCTCTCTCTCTCTCTCTCTCTCTCTCTCTCTCTCTCTCTCTCTCTCTCTCTCTCTCTCTCTCTCTCTCTCTCTCTCTCTAGCCCAGTATCCATCAGTCTGGCTCGTTTAACGGCGCGCTGCCCCGATGCGCGTAGAGGTGTGTCGAGGGGCGAGAGGGGGGGTGGGTGGTGGCCCCGGTAGGCGTGGTTCGGCTTCCTCGCGCGCGCCCGGCTACCTCGCGCTGCACGGCACTAGCTCGGCCAGCGGGGAGGGGGCCAGATCCCGCTCGCCCGTAGCCTTATCCCTCCTACTACACCGGCGGCACCCCTCCCCTATTTATCGTCCGTCGACGTGCCCTTCGAGCGAGCACCAGGAGGCGGCAGCCGGAGCGGGATGGGGAGGTTGTCCTCCCCGCCGATGTTCCGTCCGTCCTCGATGGTGCTTATCCCGGACGGGCATGCACCTCGAAACCGTTGCCCTTAATAATTTTAATGGAATGTCCCTTCTCCGAGGCTCGACTGTTCGCTCGAAGGTAAGGAAGAAACGCGCCACAAGTGTCCACTCGGCACCGATGTAACAATAGTCTCAATAGTACTCTGGGCGCTTTTCGGAATAACATGAGGGTCGCGGACGAGGATGCGGTCCGCTAAATAACTGCGCGTCAGTCAGCTTCGTGAAAGTGACAAAATCCGTGCTGAATTTCAGCAAACAGGTATAGAAAAAGAAAAAAGCCAATGACCGGCCATGTTTTTCCTTCCGGTTTCGCTATCGGAGATGGAAAAGTCGCCATTGATGAAAAGTTGGCGTGACGTTGGCTCTCTCTCTCTCTCTCTCTCTCTCTCTCTTTCTTTCCGTCCTTATCGCGCCGTACGTCCCGCGCCAGGTCGTGGAGGGCCGGCGAGCGATGGGCCGACTGGAGCTGGGGTGGTCAGAGGGGTACATGGCGCGTCCTTGCAATCTAAGTATCGACATTGAAAATGAGAAGAAGAAAAAAAAAATGGTCGTGCTCGGTCGGCGCAGAGATGAACGATAAACAAAAACAAATCACCACAGTAGCGGCAGCGGCAGCACTACACCAGACTCGACTCGCTACTCCCTCTCGCCCGCCAAAAAAACGAGAAAAAAGGCGTAACTCTGCGCGCACGCACACCAACTCGTTCGCTCTCTGTCAGTATCGCTGTCTCGATCCCACTCCAAAAAATGCCCGTAGCGCAGCCGGCAGAAAAGGAGCGAGAGAGAGCGAGAGAGAGAGAGAGAGAGAGAGAGAGAGAGAGAGAGAGAGAGAGAGAACGGCGGTTACCCCTTCCCGCGAGTACGCGGCGCCTCAGTAGTAGGAGGGGGTGTACGAGGGCGGACGAGCCTCTGAACCTCTCCCGGGACAGCCGTGCGGCAGGGGGAAGAGCCAAGCGGCCGGCTGTGGTGGGGGTAGCAAAGCGCGCGCTAGAGAAAGAGAGAGAGTGAGAGCAGAGAGAGAGAGAGAGAGAGAGAGAGCAGAGAGAGAGAGAGAGAGAGAGAGAGAGAGAGAGAGAGAGAGAGAGATTAAGCGAGCGAGCGAGCGCATCGCGTCGACCGGCTGTGGTGCGCCGGGAGGGAGACGGAGCGCGGGGACGTGTGCGTGCGTGTAAGGTGGCATAGAGCGAACGAGCGGGAACGAGCGAGAGAGCGGTAGAGGGAGCAGCACCGCCCGCCGTCGTAGCTGCCGCCGCCGCCGCCGCCGCCACCGCCGCCACCGCCACCGCCGCCGTAGCCGCAGCCGCAGCCGACGGACGACACTTGGCTCGTCGTGTGCGCCGCAGTCGGCGCGAGTCCGCGTTACCGAGAGGCTCGCTGAATTTATTAAGAGAGAGTTATAGAGCGGCTCGGTGAGCAGAAGCAGTAGCATCTGCAAGTTCACGAACGTGGTGGTAACAAGCTTCCTCCTGCAACAACGTGCCAAGGAGACTAATTGAGCGCCGGAGGGAGTGGAGAGGAGAGGAGAGGACACGCGCCCAGGTGTTTACGAACGCGAGTGCGCGACCGTGTGATGATAACGAGTCGATGAACTCGCGGATACGCACTCCCGCCGTCGATTAAAAGAAATAGAGATTGAGAGATAGAGATAGAGATAGAGATTGAGAGAGCGAAATAATAGTTACGCGGGCAGGCACGGACGCACGGACGCACCGAGGGAACGTTGAGGAGAACGAGAGAGAAAGAGAGATATCGGCAGTGGGTGCTTTTGAGTTGTGCTTTGAGTTTGGCGGTCGACGGCTGAAAGCCGACGTGACAAGTTACGCTGGGTCTCGCGGTGGAAGGATTCGAGCCCCGAGCGCCGGACGGATGCGACTTGTGCGCCGGAGACATTAAGGAGCATTGGGTAAGTTTATTATTCCCCCGTACCCCTGTACCCCTGCCCCTCGACATCTACGTACGACTCTTTATCTTGTTCTTTTTCTCTCCTCTCTCTCCTTCTCTCCTTCTCTCCTTCTCTCCTTCTCTCCTTCATTCGTTCGTTCTCGGTTAGGTGATTGTCGGTAAGTTCGAGCCAAGAGGGATAAGCGCCGGACGACGATCTCCGCGTTATCGGTCAAACGACGATCTGTCACGTGGCCTCCCGGGCCATCCTCGAGCTTACTTGTCGAACTCGCTTGTAACAATCTGTAATTACGTTCGCTTACCCGGAGATCGTCAAAGTTCAGGGTGCATAAGGGACAGCTCGTCCTCCCCTTGACTTCTCGTTGGAAAATCAACACTCGAGCTACTCGGTCTCTGCATTGAAAAGTCCCCCACCCCCACCCCGTCCTCTTATTACGACAGTTGTCACAATGTCGTTAACCCTTAGGTTATCAGCTACTTGTACGCCTTAGTGGAAAACGGTCGGCTACGAGAGCTCGCGCGCACGTGTCTTCTCAAAATAGTCGAGTAAATCTGCGAGGGCGGGTTGAGATTGCCGACTTGCCCGAACGATTCTCAGGATCGTGTGATTTCTGTGAAGATGAAGAAGAAGCTGCCGTCTGTGAGGCTTGATCTCGTTAGGAAATTGTAAGACGTAGCTGGCTGTGGCGGCGTCGACGGGTAGAGTGAGTAAGAAGTAGTAGTTGGGGGAGAAAAATATTCCGAATAAATTCATTGCCAATAAGGCGATACTACTCACCGATTCGTATTATTAAAGTGCGTAAATAGATAATAATATTAATAATAATAATAATAATAATAATAATAATAACATTCAGCGTCATCCCCGAGGGGGCGGCTCGGGGATGAAAAAACGAATATTTTCCTCAATGTCTCTGGAGTAAGGCGATAAGGAGTGGCATAGGGAGCGAGTTCGGGATCCCGAGCTAGGAAATTAAAATTCGGATATAATTGATAGGAAGGCCGTAATGATAAAAATGAATTCGCCAGTCATTTGGCGTGATAAATTACGTTATTCGCTCACTCGTTAGGCTGAAATGCGAGACGTAAGGCGCTCGCGGTTTAGCCGCGGCAACGCGCACCCGCACACGCGCACGCGCACGCACCATGCGTAAAAGCGATGCTTTTACTTTTTAATTTTTTGAAAATCCTCCCGAGCTTTTGGTTAGGTGTTGAGGAACGAATGAGGCGAGGGATGACGGTTTTAGCGACTGCGCGTGTCGCTCCCGCGAGCGACCTCCGCGCTAGGGGAGTCAGAAAAAGTGTCGCTTCCTAGGTAGATCGGGGTGAACGGGTGCGAGGGAGGAGGCGAGAATCGTCGGGAGGCCGGTGATAGGTAGTCAACTCAGTCCGCCTGCTGCGTATACTCCTCCTCGGTATCCGGGCCGAAGACACGGACGAGTAGTAGGTATTAGTAGGGGCGACTGGGGTCGCGGGGGCGTAGCGGGTGTCCACCGTCGGTGTGCAGCCAAGCGTCGCGGCGCTAAGCGTCGGAAGTGGAGCGACGCAGACCCAGGGAGTAACCGACCAAGAGTCGTCGTCGTCGTCGTCGTCGTCGTCATCGTTAGCTTTGTCTTCTTTTTTTTTTCTTTTTTTCTTCTTCCTCAGCCCGAAGCTTCACCTGCTTTTCTTACGGCCGAGCTTCGATTTCCTTAATTTTCCTCTTTAATTCCTTAGCCTATCCCGAGAGTAATTTAAAACCATCCGCTCCGCTTGCTACCCTAGCCTAGTATCGGCATAGAAAAACTCTGGCTCTTAGTCAGAGGCGTTTAATTATTGTCGGCGGCTCCGCGCATAGCTTGAAATCAGCGCCTGAACGCTCCGTCGAAGCCTCCTCGGCGCTTCTTCCTCCACGTACGTTTCAAGCTCTCGCCAAAGCTAACTAAGCTAACCCCACCATTTATTTCCTATCCATTCGCAATGGATCAAAAAAATTTATGTATATATTTATTGCTTTTTTTTTTATTATTAGTATTATTATTATTATTATTGTTATTATTATTATTTTAATTAAGCGACTCGATCGTTCCTTCCATCGTTTTTTCCGTCTCCGAGAAAAAATGTACACGTGCGCACGTGTGTATATTAATCTCGTAAAAGGATTGACAGTCGTGAAATCCCGATGGTTTTGAAATTGAATTGAGATCCATCCTTCCTCTGGCTCTGACATCGTTATTAATACTATTCTATTTGCATTCTAGTTGGTGTTGGTAAGACGGTAAGATGAGAGTAAGTGAGCCGCAAACGTCTAATCGGATTATTAGCGTTTACGAAATGTCGTGGGTGTTGCATAAGGAGTAAAAAAGCTTTAGTCTTAATTGACAGTTTAATTTGAGGTGAAACGATTTTTGTTTTCCATACAAATTGAATTAGCAAATACGGATACAAGAGCTTATTATTATTTATTTTTTACGTTAATTTTTTGAATAAACGGATTAGTAGAGCAACGGCAGCAGCGAAGCTCTGGTTCGCCGCTAAAATGCCGGCTGCTCAACACGTATAATAAGAGCGAAGAGGGCGGGAGGGGGATGGGAATAAGCTGGAATAAGTGGGAGGGGGAGGAATACACGCTCTTCGGAGGAATGATATTACCGGGGAAAATGGACTTCTAGAACCTGTTATCGAAAGAGCGCGACCCAAGTTTCCCGAACGAATTAAGTTTGAAAAACAGAGTTGCCAGGCTATTTTTCTGGTTGAATCGGCCAGCGATCGGGCTTCCGTGAATCTTATGACTAAAAGAAGGAGGAGGAACGATATTGGGCTACTTAGTGGCGGCGGCTCTTCTTCTGCCTACTTGCCTCTCCTCCTGCCCCTCTCGTCGTCTACGGTACCGCGGAACAGGATAAGCCGGCAGAACGCTCGAGGCCTGCGATGAAGCAAAATATATATCGCTTTCGGCGACACGAGCTGCTTGCTTGCGCCATTTTCACTGCCTGGTAGCCCCACCCTCCCTCTCACGCCAAAAACAACCATAAGTATCACGCGCCCCGATGCCCAAAGAGTAATCCAGGAAAAATATTTGCCGCCGCTGCTCGACCAGCCCGTACACCACTGTATCAATAAATCCGATTTATCCTCTACCCCTCCCACATACACACACTCTCCCGTCTCTCTCTATCTCTCTATCTATCTATCTATCCCTCTGCCGCACGACTCTCGCTCGCCGATATTTGAAAATCGAAAGAGAAATAAGCGGCGGGGGGAGGGGGCTCCGCGGCAGTTCCACTGCCTTGAAAAAAAATCAGCCCCCGAAGCGAATTTACGCGTGCGTGCAGCCATTATCGTGGCCGGCCTCCTCCTCCCCATCCTCCCACATTACTGAGTTTCTCCCCCGCTCGTGCGCGGCGCACGCCTCCTCTACCCGCGCGGACCCTCCTCACTCTTCGTACCGAAGCAACAGGTACTGCCCCTACTCGATCTCTTCGTCCTTGGCTCGAAACTACTCTCGAGCTACTGCCCGTCCCGAGCTCCCCGAACTCTTACACCCCACCCCACCCCCCTCACTTCCGATCAGGAGGCAGGCGGCTTATTAATTATACCGGCGACGGCCGTCACATTCAAGTTCCCTGAACCCGAGGGTGAGAGTCGCGAGGGACTCTAATAGGGGAGTGCACGTATTAGCTCTCGCGAGAAGTCCTTCTTCGAGTTCCTCGGAAGGAGAGGTGGCTCTCGACTTTAAAGAGGCCGATGACGAGGGGGGGGCAAGAGAGCAGCAGCAGCGTCTTGGCCGTCGGCGTTGGAGGGGGGGGGGCTCGCGTGCGCCCTCGACTCCTCAATCGAGGAACGCGCATCAATCCCGATCCCTTGATGACGACGGACCCGTAATTTCTATCCTTATGCACTAGCGGCGCGCCAATGATAATGAGGCAGCGCTCGCGTGGGCGTCGAGAGAATTTACTGGTTCCCTTGTGGAATTGAGATTTTGGGGAAGCGGCTTCGTAAGGCCTTCGCACGCGCCTCCAATCAATACACACGTACATCATCGCACATCCTTCGTTTCTCGTTCGTTGTATCCGGGCTTTCATCGCGCGCCGAGACTCTTGACTGACTAGGATGACGGGCGGGGGCGGGCAGGTAAGAGGAGGTCGAGGGAGTTCGCCGAGTGTCGCCTCGGCCTTTATCATTTCATTCTTTGTAAATAAATACATAACGGCTGTGCTCGAACCCAAGAGCATCAAGCAGCTCTCGTTACTCCCCTTGAAGTTTTGACTTTATGTTTATTTTCACTTGAAAACTCCTCTCTCTCTCTCTCTCTCTCTCTCTCTCTCTCTCTCTCTAGCGCTGTGTTTTTATTCTCGTCCCGCCGCGACCGTATTGATCCCCCCCCTACGTATTTACATTATTAAGCGCGACTCTTTTTTTTAGCGTTTTTTATTAGTCGGTTTAAAGAACCGAGGCTTACTCGTACTGCTGATTATTAACGATAACACTCGAGAGGTCGATTTAAATTGTTATCGATAGGCCGTCGGGCCTCGAGCAAAGAGTCTTTAGTCCATTAAGGAAGATTTATAAGTGGCGCAGCGCCGTTAAATAGCCGTTTGTTTTCGAGAGTATACACCTCCTCCTCCTCCTCCTGCTCCACCACCACCACCGCCATCGCCGCCGCCGCCACCGCTGCCGCTGCCGCTGCCGTCGTCGTAAGCTCCTTTATTTTTTGTTTTTATTTCGACGGATCTTTTTACGTCGCGCGTTAAACTCGTATTTATTATACAAACAAGCGGTGATCTGTTAGCGCGGCACGAGAAAGCCTCGACACCCGAAATGTAGCTGCATACTTGTCACGAATAAAGTATAAATTGTAGTAAGGAGAGCATATTTCTCGAACCACGCACGAAAACGTCGCGTTCAGTGTAACAACTACATGCATACACAACGTATTAGCAAATGCTTTGCTGCTCAATTTTCATAAACTTCACTCTCGACTTAAATTACCTCTACCATAACATAATAATACAAGTCATATGTGTTCCCTCTACCCCCCCCCAACCCATATCTTTTCACAGCGCGATGAAACAATGACTTTCTTTGAAGGATCCGCCCTGAGCGTCTAACTCTCCTTCGAGGCTTTTTTTCTGTACATTGTGTCGATTGAACAGGAGGAGACAAAGCTCCTCCGGGCCCTAGAGGATGGGTGGGGGATCGAGACGAGAAAAAGAAAATTCGATGGCCGCGCGACGTGCAGGGGAACAAACGCTATCTAATTGCATTTTGCGTTATGGCGAAGGGAGGAAGGACTGAATACTCGATTCTCCCAGCTTCCATCCCTTTCTTTTTCTTAAAGACTACTAGTACTGGGGCAAGCAGGCCCCTGCGACTGTCCTAATTATAGAGCGCTCGGCAAAAGACTTGTTTATGCGCGATTTCTCGAAGAAGATCGTTCGCAAATTCGCTGGGACTCGCTAATTCCGACTAATTCTCAAGCCCGTCCGTCCGTCTTAGCGCAAGCACAAGTGACGGGACAGTGAGAAAGAGAGAGAGAGAGTCACGCGGATCGGATCAACTAAATTCGTCCTCCTGTTGGTAGTCATCGTCGTCGTCGTCGTCGTCGTCGTCGTCGGCGGCGGCGGCGGCGGCGTTGTCGGCATCGTCGGCATCGTCACTGTAGAGCTCTCTCCCTCCATCCTTGCCTTTCCTCTCCTAATTTCCCTCGCGCTGCTCCTCGCCAAGATCAAACGGCGCCCCCGAGGTGTCAGGTATCGAGGTGGCTGGCCCTTCCAATAATCTCAAACTAGATACGACGGGGATGGAATATGATAGGAAGGACTTGGCATTTGATTAATAAGCCAGCAGCAGCTTCAGTCGCTTTAACGTAAGAGCTCGGCTAATGAAGCTTGGCTCGCGCCATGCGTCCAGACATCGACGCGCCAATTTTTATTCTTACCCTCCTCCGCGCATCCCTTGCCCCTCCCGACGCCAATACACTACCCGCGCCTATACTAGAGAGAGGGAGAGAGAGAGAGAGAGAGAGAGAGAGACGGGGGCCGACACTGGCGCCAGACAGATCGGCCAGCCTTAAAAGCGGCTCTGGCTACCTTCGGGACACTCGCCTCGGTGGATGTTAACGCTCACGCCTCCTTACCAACAACTACCCGACACTCCGAATATCATGAGTTGACCTCCTACGTAAATTAGCATTCGAGGTCTCGTTATAATGGGGCCCCGCACATGATCAGTAGGGTCCACCCCGCAGCGAGTCGTGCAACTGCAAGACTTTTCCTCGACTCTATTTGTCAGAAATCCGCTACGTCGATTAGATGAAGCAGAGCAAATGTGCCAAAGCATAATGGCCGCAAGAGCCATCCGAGGCCTTCCGTATACTCCTCGTGCTTTACGTCAAAGCAAGTCTAGGAGCTTCTTTCTCCTTTGTATATACTCGCGCTCTCGAATACCGATAAGGCGTGGCTAATGATACACGGACATTTTTTCTCAACAATCTGATTATAAAAACACTCGTAGCTCGGCATCGAGTATAATAAATTCTGATATTACAGAGATAGCTGGGTCGGAGGGAGAGGGGGAGGGGCGAGGGTTGGGATTGCTTGTGCTAAGAAAATGGAGAAGGTGTGCTCTCGCGCGCCCGCGCCGCAGAAAAGCTCGAGAAGATTTGCTGGCGGTATGCCAATGACACAAAAATGACAGGAAATAAGTAACGAGGGTAGGGCCGACGCCGTTCTCTGGGCTCGATTCCTAGGCGCGTCTCTCTTATTTTTCCTAAATTTCCCTTGGCAATGATTGCGCGGAGGGAGCCCGATGAGGACTGGAGGACTATACTCCGTCCGAATGATGGAAAAGCTCCTTGACTACGTATGTCATTTCTGCATCCAAAATAAAATGAACTCGCTCACTGAAGATTCAAAGAGCTGATAAAAAATGATCTGTTAGAAGATACGGTACGTAGGCTGAGATTTATAAGAATTGGGGGAGAGAAAAGAGAGGAGCAGCAGGACGCAGTCCTTTCATTCAAGCCTAAAGGTTAATCTTATTTATTGAATCGTCGTCGTCGTCGTCGTCGTCGGAGGAGGAGGAGGAGGAGGAGGAGGAGGAGGAGGAGGAGGAGGAGGAGGAGGAGCGGCTGCACGGCGGGTTTTACGAGAGATAAAAAAAAATAAAAAAAGGAAGCCATTACCCGTGTTGGAAGCACCCGCGGTAAAGGTACCAAGTCATATTTATAATGAACGGCAATTATAAATACACGTTACTCCTGGAGCAAAAAACTTAAACGATATACGCCACGCGACGCGCGAACGGCGTCTTCACTTAGCACTATAAAGGGTGTAGTTTCGAGGTCGGCGAGACATCCTGACTCGCGAGACCCGAGCCGCCGCCGCCACCGCCACCGCCGCTGCCGCTGCTACTGCTACTGCTACTGCTGCCCGCTCCTCTATGGTACATTTAACGCCCTGTCATTTTCGTCGAGCAATTTCGCTAGGCAAGGAATAGCAAAGAGGAGAAGGGCGAGACTAATTGACCGCGTCCACCGTCATTACCTTCGCGAGCGGGAAATCTATAAAAGCCGGCTCCCACTCCGTCGGCGGCTTAAATCGTAAAGAGGAGAAAACAAAAGCCGAGGAGGAGGCTCGATCGCGTTTCGTGAGTGTGGAACATAAGAAAACTATATAATCTCGGTAGCCGTGCAGGAGGAGGAAATGATGTTGTCCAGCTGCTCCTCTCTCTCTCTCTCTCTCTCTCTCTCTCTCTCCCCCCCTCTCCCTCTCCCTGTACATCCCATCCCAGCTGAGGACGCCATCGTCGCCGAGCTTCCCCCTCCCCCGCCATCAACCGTCCGTATACATAAAGGCATTGACGATTTTTTATTGATTCGCGTGGCGAGGCACGCGCGGGACGATCGAACGTGAGTAATCTCTTGGTGGCGGCCATCGACGTAATTAGGAAATCCATTTGACGTAATTGCGCGAAAGAACGCTTAGCCGGCCGCTACGTGTTGTTGTACCGACACCACCGAACCGACACTACTACCGGGCATTAATAAAACGGCGTCTCTTCTCTCTCTCCCCCCCCCCATTCACCAACTGCCGATGTTCAAAATTCTTTATTGGCTCTCGAGGGTGAATAATTTTCCCGAACGCCATAACATATATGATATCCCGAGCTTTCAATTTCGCCGCGTTATTAATAATTATCGTTACGTAGAGTCCGCGCGTCTATTGACGGTTCGCTGGATCAGGAAGCATCCAATTCCACTTGTTCGCGAAACTAATGAGCAGCGCTTCGCCGGCTCGAGAAGCCATTATTATTGTTGTTGTTGTTGTTGTTGTTGTTGTTGTTGTTGTTGTTGTTGTATAAGGAAGACAGGATAAGGGCGGCCTCTTTTCCTTCTGATTTCGCACGTGGCCTTTTCCCGTCAGGTTTGTCAAATTTCATCGCGCCGCTAAAGTCTCATTGACGACGAAAGCGCTTCCGACCGTTGGCTCGTTAACTCTCAGGCCGTTGTATGTAAGATCGCCTGCCGTGTGAGTCGCGAACACCGGCGCACGCAGCATTCGATTCCGTATCAAATGTCCTTCTGTAATTATTTATAAATAACTTTGGCTACCTCGCGAGTCGCCGGTGATTAAAAATGGCAATTATTTGATTTCTTTATCCACTGGTTTAGAAAGCTGTTGTAAAGTACCGAATCGTGTAGTGTATTTTTAAAAAGTAAAGCAGCAGCAAACGTCACTTGGCGATACCGATGCTGATGCTGATGCTGATGCTGATACTGACGCTGATGCCGTTTCCCTTGGTAAAGAAAGTATGGCTGTATTCGCACGCGTGTGCACAAGATAACACACGTGAAAATTCGGCGAAATTATTTATTTAGGCGGTTTCGCCGACCTCCAAAGTCCGAGGAATATGTCCGTATGTTTATTTACGAAGGATCATTTTAATCAGATATTGCCGCTTATCATTCTCGTATCTTGCATATACATATTCTTCGTCTCCCTAGGCTCTCGTCTCTCTGCTTCATAATCGGCTACAGCGTTGTAAATCTCGCGGAGAAATGCATTTTTAATAGCTCCTCAAAATGCGAGAAAAGAGAAAAGGAGAAATATAAAAAGCAATATTAAACGGGACTAGGGGCAAAAATCTCTATAAAAGCGTGCGATATCAACGATATATATTTTAGGCAATATTTTCGATGACGACGTCGTCGTCGTCGTCTCTCTCTCTCTCTCTCTCTCTCTCTCCCCCTCTATCTCGGCGGTCGTCCCGTACACAGGTACAACGAAAGCTGTCTCTCCTGTCCTAACTTTCGAATTCTCTTGGAGAGATGAACCGTCGTCGATAGAATATCAGCGTGAGAAAAGAAGGCAGCGGCCGCCGTAGCCGCCGTAGCCGCCGCCGCAGCATCACAGGTACCTTATTTTATATACGGCCTATTACACCTGTAACGGTAATGAATATTTATAGATATGAGTGCGAGGAAGATCCATCTTTTCTTTTCTTTTTCTTTTTTTTTTTTTATTCAGTCCCACTTCCAGGCCGTGGTCGCCGCTGATTCTCGGCTCGCCGCCCTCGCGTTACGTTTCTATTTTCTTTCGCTTTGTGATAGTCCAGCGGCGGTGGGGGTTATGCGAAAAATAAATCGTAACAATCTGCGGCGTCGATCGGGATTTCCGCGCGTAACGAATAGCCTTTAATCAATCGAAAATTTGTACGGTACAGCACTTATTGATGATGCACGATGAATATTTATGACGGAACGGAAAAATATGGCGGATGATATTACAAGGCGTTTCCTGGAAAAAGGTAAAAAATTATCATTAGTAGGTACACTGCGGGGTTTCCCTTTTATTTACAGTCGAGGCATTTCAGCGTCTCGTAAATTGTTGCATTGAGTTAGCGATAATGTCCACATAATTGAAAAGAACGACATTTAAAAACATTGCGGAGTTGAAAAAAACAGGTTCTTCTTCTTCTTCTTCTTCTTCTTCTTCTTCTTCTTCTTCTTCTTCTTAGCGACTCGATCTATAAATTTGAATGAAGAGAAATGACGAAAAATTTACTAGCACAATTAATCCCGTGTATTAAATTCGTTTGGGATCCTCTTTGTATTGGCGCACGCAAACGCGCATACCTAATTAATGCTAAGTGAAGCATTAATTCAATAAGTTCGCGAAATTCGGTATCCTCTTCCCTTGTTCTATAATCCCCGTGTTCTTTCACCAATTACACGTACATTTCTCACAAAGTGTACATTCAACATGTTCATAATAGCAAGTCTGTTTATTTTAATTAGCATTTTCGTGCATACTTAAGATTCCTAGCAGTAAGGATGTTAATCAATCAAAATCCACGCTATACACGGATTCGCATAATAGTCATGAATACCAATGCGCCTGCAATTTTCAAGTCATTATATCGAAAACCATAAATACGTATACGTAAACATCCTCGTATTCATCGCAGCAGAGGCTCTTCAAAGTCCAAGACTTATTCGCATTCGAAATCTGTATCTACTCTCTCTCTCTCTCTCTCTCTCTCTCTCTCTCTCTCTCTCATGAATTAAATTATGCTCCCCGAATGGTCTGTTAAAAATCTTGCATGAAAATTCAAAGTAGATAATGCATCATTCGATACAAAAATGAATACGTGCCCATATTATTTATTTCGCCGTAGCACTGGCAAATAAACATCACCAAGACCATGATTAATAATGGATCAGCAATCACAATTAGTATTGTACAAATACGAATTTCCCGTTTTAAAGAATTGAATTTTTTAACAAGACGCGTGCATTGCTTTAATCTGCGATTATGCAGCCTCTCGTAGAAGTAATTGTCACGTAGTGTAATTGCTACTCAGAGAGAGAGAGAGAGAGGGGGGGGGGTATTCGTAAAAATAAAGCAACATATTATCTAATTACCTGTCTTAGATTTATTTATAAGAGATGTAAAAATATATTTCATGGACTATATATTAACTATACTGCTGCTAAGCTAGAGAAATAACAGTCTAGAGAAACATCTGTATTCTGAGTCGCTTATTATCGAATAACAACTAGAAATAACAACTTCAAGATTGATAGGAACAATTAGCTCTCAGTTCGATTTGCATGCGACACTGTCATTTAATGAATCGAGTCAATAAATTAAATAAAATAACATTGTAAGCTTCTGAAGAGAAAAGGGGAGAGAGGCAGCCCGCGTGCATGAGAGTGAGAGGGGGGGAGAGAAAGGGGAGAATAAAAGTTATGACGATTATCACTGGAATAGCCGATGAGTAAAAAGGTCAGGCGCGAAGAGGTTGGGGTGAGGGGATTGTGCCGCGGCGGGTTTGGAGGATGCGGAGAGATAAGGGGAGGGGATTTGGCTTATATACGCGATAGGACTCGCAAAAAGAAACGACGGGGTCTACCTTCGTCATCCACGCAGAAGACTCATAATATCCCGCTGTGTCAAGAGGAAGAAGACGATTCTTGTGTCATCGATAAAATTCACAGCATCCGCGAGCCTCCGCTCGCCAATGCTACTTATAAAGATTTCGATAAAATATTAGCCGACGCGCTCGGGCAGTTAATTATGTTAAATTACACCTGCGACCAAAAAGCAAGTGGGACGAAGAGAGGGAGCTGCTGGGGCCCATGTGTGGTGCAGAGAGGTGGAGAGAGGTGGAGAGATGAAGAGGAGTAGGAGTAGGAGGAGGAGGAGGAGTTGGAGGAGGAGGAGGAGTTACCCTTCTTAGCCACCTACGCTCGAAACGAACTTGACGGTCGGTGGGAGAGAGATGGAGGGAGGAGGGACCCGTCCGACTGGCTCCATTACGAACTAGTGGAATCGAATCAAAGATACGCTCATGTATCTTCCACGCACACAGGCCGGGCGCGCGCTCACACACATCTGTACGCGGCCCGAGAGAAGGAAGATACTCATACCACTTATCCGGAAAGACACGTCGGTCTGCCCGACCCCCGCCCCCGACATACATAGAGACGGCCATTCTCAATTCCTCCGTCGTGGCACTTGGAAAGAGCGCCGTACACACTCGTTCCGCCGACAGATATGTATGTGTCGCTAATGCGTCGACACGGCGTTCCTAGAGAATGAAGAAGCCCACGGTCTAAGAAGCATTAATAGTAAGATAATTTATCTTTAACTATTCGGGATAGGCTTATTCATTTAAATGACATTAATTTCGCCCCGTGTATCGGTGGCTTATATACTCCGCCTCTATATTTCGGCTCTATTAATACACCTGAAAATAGAGATAGAAAAAGTGTAAGCAAGGAGGAGCCTCCTATATTTTTAGCATTCGCGATCGAGGGATCGCCGTGCAAATAGTAAATACGTTATAGGCGAGACGCTTAACGGCGGGGTGTTGCCAAAAATTCCCTTGGTTTTTCCTTCTTATAATTCCGCGATTATGTAAGTATTATTTTTAAACGGTGCAGGAATCAATGGAGCCGAAGCGAAAATCGGCGGTTACGCGCGTGGCGTGAACTCGACAGGAGGGACTACTCCGTCTTCAGTCGAGGGTGCGGAATGCCGCGGCGTGTCGGGCCCATCAACGTAGCCGGGAATATCAATGGACCCGAGAAAGCATTGAGTGACGAGTAGGAGGTTAAGAGAGCCGGAGCGCGATCGATCGGCGGAAGATCAATCCGAAAGCAGACGACAACGAGCCACCTTCGCGGTCAGGATTCCCCGAGACACTCGCAGAATTAAATGATTAGGGTTCGGGACCTGAGCGTTTGGAATTCCTCATTACGAAAATAGCGTTCGGTCAAATCCGTTGGCCGAATCGCTTTTAAATAACGAATCCGGCCTCGTCGTAGTCGTAGTCGTAGTCGTAGTCGTAGTCGTAGTCGTAGTCGTAGTCGTAGTCGTAGTCGTAGTCGTAGTCATCGTCGTCGTCGTCGTCGTAGTCGTCGTCGTGTCGACGGTCGCACACACGGAACACGTACCGATACCCGCGGCGATATACGCGCTCGACGCCGCTATCAGCGCCCGAGTATTTCGGAACACGTGCCCTGTCCGAGCCTTCGCCCTCCTCCATAATTTTTCATTGGCGACCTTGACCGCAAATATCCGGAAGGTGCGGCGGGGAGGGTGGGGGGAGGTGTACCTCGTTCCGCTCCGAAAGACATCAAAGGGACATCCCGACATTTACGGAAGCCGAGTCACGTGATTTCCGCGTACGGGGACAGCTCGGAACTCCGGGCATCGTCGTCTCCGTAGACGTCGCCGTTGTCGCCGCCGTTGTCGTCGCCGCTGTCGTCCCCGGCGTCCACGACGTGCTCGCAGCGCTCTCGGACTCTTCTGGCCTAGACCTTTTTACCGCTCGGCCACGTACGTCTACGTGATGTGAGAATGCAATAATGGTGGTGGACCTGCTTGCTCGACCGCCAGCCTGCCAGCCTGCCAACCTGCCAACCTGCCAGCCTTCCTCCAGCCTTCCTCCAGCCTTCCAGACTTGTATTATTGCCGTTCTATGATAAGTCGCGCCGGCTTCTCGCTCATTTGTATTTTATCTCTCCGGGTCTCCCGTTTACCCTACAAATCGCCTATTTGTTAATTTGCCGTCACAGTCACTCGGTGCTCTATACTCCCCCCCGTGCCGAACCAAACGCCAACGAGCGACAGCCATCACCGACCCCAATAACCCCAATAACCCGCGACCAACAACCGCGGCCAGTGCTGGGGACATAGACCTAGTGGGTTATTTAGTATTTACTTTCCTCGTTGACAATCGAATGATCGTCGTTCGCAAATTATTTTGACCAGAAGCATCAATAAAATAAGGCGAGTCGCGTCGTTGATTGAATAATATCGCGTTCGGCCAGGTGCCTTTTGTTTACTTTTCGCAACACGTACCGATACCACTTCACCTTACATGTCATTATAATATTCATAATCCGCTCTCTTACCTCTCCTCTACATACACAAATAATATCTACTTTCAGCCGTAGTCTGCCATTACAGAGAGCATGCCTTCGGATAATCCATGCTTTTAAGATTCCCTGTGTATTGCGTAGCGTAGACTACAATCAGTCGAGTCGAGCAGCAGCATAACAATAGCCAACCCATTAAAAGTCCCTATGTTTTTAATTGACGCCATAAGAGTCGCTTGTGTAACGACGAACTTAATATGATTAAAAGAAGTTGGCTTCGACAGGTACTGAATGAAAAAGAAATTTAACTTATTTATTATCGACATTCCGTGAATATATGCGCCATAGAGATGCGATTATTATTTGGCCTTTTTTAACGGGCAGTTCATCCGTCATATTTAAAATTATACGGATTTATCGGGCAATTCAAAACTCAAATAATTTAGCCATAAATTTGACGAGAATCGGAAGAACCGGGAGAATTGGGAGAATCGGTAGAGTCGGGAGAACCGGGATAATCGGGATAATCGGGAGAAGAATCGCCGCCGTATCCTCGGTATAAAACGGACTTTTTAGTCGAAACGTCTATTTGTCAAGGAGGTTATAAAAAGTGAATTTATTAATTAAGACAAGCAGTTGTTTTAAAATTAGCATATGTATTTTTCATAATAAAAACAAAAGCAGAAAAAGAGTAATGGGATTCATAAGTCGATTAATTCGTCGCATTAATATTATCTGTCAGGTCGCTCCCAAGGAAATATTGTTTAATCCCGTTGGTGCAAAAAAATTATTGCAATTATACTTTTGCCTCACCGCGATTTGTTTCTCGAAAAAAAAAAAGAAAAGAAGGCAAAAAATAAAACCTTACGCCGTTACATCAAAATACACGATTGACCTGAATTTTGAAAATGTGACGAACAGCGCTCTGAATTATCGATCATCTTTACCAGTAAATTCACTTCTCATCCGCATTGTATAATATTTCAGTATCGGACAATCTCGCTCCTTCAACCCCCCCCCGCTATCGTGTAAGGAAAAAACGCAGGAAAAAAAGCTCGGCGTGCGAGAGTGGAACTTCAAAGCTCTCTCTCTCTCTCTCTCTCTCTCTCTTTATCTCCGTTCGTTCTCTCCCGTCCTCCACTTTCTCCTTTAGAGCGTCCCGAAGTTCCAGTGACCCCATTCGAGGCGCACTTTGCAAAATGTCCTACCCCTTCTCTCTCTCCCCCTCCCTCCTTTACCCCTCGCCGTTCGTCAGTTGCATAAAGTATGCGTTCGGAAGGGTCAGACGCGAATAGGGAATCGATCGTCGTAGGCGGCGGTGACGGTGGCGGCAACGACCACTGCCGCGCTTCGACGCACCTAAGCCCCCCCTCCCCCTCCTAACCCACCGTAGTTTCCGTCACCCCTCGTGCCGATAATTTGGCGGGCTCGCTTTGCTGGCTTTCGCCTTAGCTCTTCCCTTGCCCTCCTGTGCGCCACGCAAGAACCATATTCGAGCGCAATTTAATATCTCTAGGCAAGGCCATCATTTTCATTATAGCTCTCAAGTGCTATTAAGACCCTTGTAAAATCAATTACGATTCTCTCGCCCTTCTCTCGACTCAAAGATTATTAGACACTCCGCGTAGGCATTATTCGGCTTGTGCCCCTATTCTCTCCTTCTCTTTATATTGCTATTATCTTCTTTAATTTTGTATTTAAAGCTCGATAAAGCCACCGCAAACGTAAACACGCTAAGAATCGTATTTTAGCCGTGGTAGTAGGCAGTGCGGCGGTGGATGGGTTGGGGCAGGGTTTAGGGGGGGGAGGAAGTGCGGTCGGGGTTGCCGGCTCGTGCGAACCTTTAAGTGCAATTAATTTCAAAAGTCTTTATAGAGTGATAAAGCAGTTTAGTACACCGGTAGTCCGTACTCTAGATCTTTGATTGAGCGACGGCGCGCACGCGCGCCTTTTGTATTTAATAGTCTAGAAGAAGTCTACCTTCTCTGGATCACCGCGGGCACACCGTTCATCTCGATCGTTGCGCCGCGGCATTATCATCATCACCGCGATCCTCATCCTCGTCGCCGTCGTCCTCAACGTCATTAAGATGATCACGATCGGCGTTGTCGATGACCACGGGCTTATGCGAAGGGAAAAGTGCCGATGGTGGGGATTGTATTGTAATGCTAAGTGAGGTCGCGCGTGAGCGTGTGCGTGCGCGTGTGTCGGTAAGCTCCGCAGGAGGCGGAGGCGTCTCTCCATGTATTCGATATTCCAGCAAATTTCTAATCCTTATTTCATGGATAATAATTCCCTGTTATAATGAAAGTAAGCGATTCGCTTTTTCTTTTTTTTTTCTTTTTTTTCTTTTTTGATTTCTTTTTCATTCTCTAACGAAACGAAAAGATATTATCGATATTATGGTTTTGCCGGTTATTTTACGCTACGAGCGGCTACTAATGAATTTTTAAACGAAACGTCATAACTGTTTCTATTTGGATGCCGCCCGGAAGGCGAAGCTTACGCAACAATCGGATGCACATTACGCACTTAATAATATGAGCGGCCGGCCGCCTCGATCATTATCTCAGAGATTGGTATCGCGGGATTAAGTGGAGTTGAAAATTAGTTACAACTAGGAACGGAGTCCCCGCAGTTATTTACTTGGCAAATAGAAATTTCAACAATAACGCTCGTGCTGGAAAAAGCAGAAGAAGTGCATCTGCGTCGAATGACGTTTTCTTTTTTTTCTTTTCTTTATCTTCTGTCATTTATCCAGTTGTAGATAAGGACGCGTAGTAATGATATACGCGAGTCGTTCTTACTTACACGCGATGACTGTCGGCTACGCCGGGCCGCGCCGCGCTGATCCCAAGTGTTTGTTTTATTTTGCAAATGCAAAAATAGAATGCTCGTTGTCATGTCTCGATGCTTATCGCGCTTGTATTGATACTCGCGCCATGTGATGTCATTCTTATTTCTTCACTACTTGTCGAAATTATGTTTGAACCACGCTCTTCCACGCATTCTCCCTTACTCGCGGTGTTTTCTTCTTTTCAGCAGGAACTCAATATTATCAATGTCCCGATGCTCCTTTCGTAATTTGTTATAAACGTTTCGACTGCTCCGCGGCAGCTCGTCAACTTGTACGCTCGGATATTCATAAAACTCATTTAATTGATTGCTTTTAGCCAATAATACATAATCTACGTGAAATTTTTTATTCGAATAAAAAGGTTCTCCATTTTCACGGGACGTAAAAGCCCAAGGAAGGAATAATTAATTACCTAATTTACCGAATACGAACTAATCTCGGTTTCTCCCCTGCGTAAGTCAACAACATTTTTCGGCAATGAATCATCTACTTCGTTTCCTCATTCTCTCCTATTGGACAACTATTAAATAATTTCGATATTAAAGAAGTAATTATTGCTGGCTTAGGGAATTGCACTTCCGTTGTGCGTCGTTAAAGCCGAACCGTTAAAAATCTAAAGAGGAATTGAACGATCGCAATAGTAATATTCCAAAAGGATCGGTTGAAAAGGCACTTACGGTACACGCATATGCACACTAACACTTAGGGAGTATAAGAGAGAAGGTAGGCAAGGAGGTAGGTGGTTAAGGACGAAGAAAGACAGAAGTGTCAGCGGCCATTAGTGCGCGTATTCGCGGTTTCTAAGACCCCGGCTTATCGGTCCCATCGGATCGGATCATCATCGTGGCCTGTTCTATGAGCTCGAAAGTCGAGAAGAAGCGAGAGTGAGCGAGAGCCTCGAGGGAGGGGGTCGAGCCGACGAACGAGACGTCGGAAGGGGGGGACGGGGCTTCAAGGTTTACAGCATAGCATGCACCTGTTGGTGGGTGTCCCTTTTTCCTATCTCTGGCTTTCTTTTTCTTCTAGAGGAGCCGCCGACCGAGCGCAAGGTGCCTCAGACTCCCCCCCCCCACGTCGCTCCTCTTCCACCTCCATCACCTCCTTCTTCTCCTTCTCCGCCGCCGTCACTTCTCCCCTCATCGTCCCGTCCGCCCAAGGAGCACTCCTTCTCTTTCGTTTTTTTCGTCGGTCATCCTCTCATTCTTCTCCGCTGCCTCCGCTTCGTCTCATTTGTTATCGCACCATCCACCCACGCCCTTGATGTTCCTCCCGAAAGCCTTGTCCGGGACTTTTAATTCAAATTTCTCCACACGGGGCTGGAATTTCGACACTTAATCCGAGGCGATTTCATTGACGAATGGGTTTTATGGTTTCCGAAGCGCTAAAATGCGGCTCTACGTGCCGTACGCGAACCGAACGCTATACGCGGAATAAATTATCGCTTCTCTCTCTCTCTCTCTCTCTCTCTCTCTCTCCTCCTACCATATTCATCTTTTTTTTTTTTGTTTTGTTAATTTTAAAAGCCTTCTCTTGAAAGATCCTAGTATTGGTAGCTTCTCGGCGGCGCTCGACCTACGGGTTTCTTTATATATTTTTTTGTTAGAGTCGGTAACGTTCTGGCTGTTTGTTGTGAGTTTCGTTACGCATCGCCGGGAATTTCTTTCTCTTCCTAGAGCCGCTCGGGCTGCTCGCGTTTAAAAATCGCGTGGAGGAAAAAAGGAAAACGTCGTCGCGTATACGGGAAGGGAGGAGAGCTCGTAGCTGGTTGCCGTTGCCGGAGCGACGTCGACGGGTGGTGTGGGTGGGTGGGGGGCGGGGACGGAGACATTCATAAAGTTCCGTGAGAGGAGGCGAGTGAAATTCGCCCGTCAGAATTAAATTCCCATAGCAACATCAAAGAAATTTCTGTCCATGTAGAGAAACGCGCGCGACAATTTTCGATAGACTCTTTCTTCTGTCGATCCTCCGCGAACGCGAATGTGGGGGGGGGGAGATAAAACGACCGACCTCATCAAACTCGAATTAAGTTTCGCGCACGCGCTCGCCAAATACCTCGCCTCCCAACAGCGTCTCTCCTCCTTCAACAGGCTTGTTGAACCCCCCCCCTCCCACTGCCCACTTACATGTCGGGCTCGTCGAGGGCCTCGTCGCGGGGCGAGTTTTCTCGTTTCGTCGAAAAGCGCGCGTACACGGTGCACGTCGCGAGCCGACGAGCCTGACAAGGAAGGAAGAGACGACCAGGATACGAGCGCGGAGAGGCGCGCGCGAACACGTACGTACGAACGCATACGTGGCTGGATGACGGCAGGTTACCGCCCGCGCCGTCCTGCGGGTACTCGTTTGATCGGAGCGACGTGTCGCGCGGTCCCGGGAGCCGTTGTACCGAGCCTGCGCCGGCAGGTGTTCCCGTGGCTCTAGAAATGGTGCACAACGGCAACGGGTAGAGATTGCGCAAATGCGACGGTGGCTGCCCCCCTCCCCCCGCGTCCCGGGCCCGCGGTCACGCGCACCGCGCTTTCCTAAGCTGGAATTTGAAAAATTCTCTTTAGCCTGATTTATGGTGGCCTTATCTGGGCGTCGGTGCTCACCGGACACTCGCGTGATAACTAAATTTAATAATGGCCGCCACCTCCGGGCCGCACCCCTCCTAGCATCTGCCCCTTCTCCCCCCCTGTTCCCCGTCATCGCCCTACCACCCACCCCCCTCCCCTCCTTCGACCTTTTCCATTATGCCCTGGGACTCTCGGTGGAAATTGGTTATTGATGCCCGCGCGCCGACAGCTTTATGCCCCGTATTTTTATTTACGCCCGCAGCTCGGGATATTATAACCGTCTGTCTCTGCCCCCCTTCCTCGTCCCGCCCCCTCCATCCCTCCCTCCACCACACGTCGACGCTTATGAGCTCTCAGGCCTTACGCCGCGGCGGTTTTTCACCCGAAGCAGCCAATCCCTAATAAAGAAGGTGCAGGTACACGAGAATCGAATGATAAGTATACCTTCCGAACGCCAGCTATCAAGATAATACTATTAATGTTTCCCGCTATGAAAAATCCCAGTTTATATACAGCAGCGCTTATACACGCATGCGTGTGTAGACGACGGCTCGGAATACATTCTAAATACATTATAACTTCTCGTTCGTTGAATAATTTTCCATACGATAATTCCGTAGACTCGGAGACGTAGATCGAGGAGGTTGAGAGAGAGAGAGAGAGAGAGAGAGAGAGAGAGATTTGTATTCTTGGTCTTGGACATTTTGAAGTATAAAATGATAGTATTGTGAATTTTTAATTCCCATCGACACATAATTAAGGTTTACGTATCTTGGGATTTGGCCCCTTTCAACGGCAACTTGTTGTTTGTGTAAAAATATGGGCTTACGGTGAGTAAATTTACATTTTTCGAGACGAGTAGCCTACGTTCAGCTTTCCTTCCTTGGCACTTGTAACAAAAGTCATTCGAGTATGTAAGACACATAGAAGAATTCCTCGCGGTTCGAATGAAAAATGCCGAACGGGAGCATACGCGTCACCAATGGCATTTATTGAATTTTATAAAATATTTCTCCAGCTAAGCGCAATAAGTGTAATTCGCTCGAATCAACGACTACAACTGCTAGAACTACCGTAGTAGCCCATTTTAAAGACATATTCACTCGAATCGAGTTTTTATCGCGGGGAGCGGCGGCGCTACTTAAAAGTCCCCCGTCGTAAGTTCCCAGAGCTTGGCGGCATTCGGTCCCCGATGTAGGGTAGCTACGGGTGCAGCGGCGCACCAGGGTGAATCGCCGATGTGTCCGATCGTCGCCAGGACGAGATTCCGAATTCTCGTGGTGAGAGGAGCCAATTGACATTCCTTAAGGAAGTCCCCGTCGAAGGCTTCGAAACGCGGTATTTCGTCATGAGCGGAACACTCGGGAGCGTCGAGGGCGAGGAGGAGGGGTGGGGGGCGCCTTTTTCTCATGCCGACACCTTCGATTAGCGGGGCATTGATCTTCTTGATCGCGAGCGAGTTGAGAGCAGCCTAGTCTTAAATCTATGCAGTTCGGCTAGTGGATGCGGGTACGAATATACGTAAAACATTCGAAGAGAATCCTGCTGTACGGTTGGCTAAGTAGCGTGAGCCAAGCTTGTCGGTATCATATAAGTAGGAGAAGTCTCGGGAGGGGCGGAACGAAGAAGAATGCTGCCTGCGTTATTACCCTCCTTTTAATAAAGCGATTAATAAAACGCCCTCGATGGTGGCAATCAATAGTCCGACAATTCTCTAAGGAGCCCTCGTTGCGAGGCGAAATTCGAAATTTGATTTCGAAGACTCCGTTACGGCCCGACCCAGCCTAGCTAGTCCCCCCTCCGCCCCCCTCCCTCCCCCCATCGCTACGTGGACGACGCACAACAGGCACACATAACGATAGGCGTAGGTAAAACTCAGGCGGCGAGTCTTTGGCGGGCTGCGGCCATCCCATTAACGAACGTCCATCTCTTAACCACGTCCTTCCGCGATAATGAAAGAACCCGGCTGCGATTCCATTTCGTATAGCCCGCGGTTTCGTTAATCTCACAAAAAAAGGATGCGGCTAACCAGGCCCGGAAGTCACTCAAAATTTCAACGACTTTTCTGCCGGATATATATCGTACGTTTAGGATTTATGAAGCCAAGGGGAAGTCTGGCTGCTGCTACCGCCACCGCCACCGCCACCGCCACTACTACCGACGTCACCACCACCGCCAACGCCGCCCGTACTCGTAGCTTACGTGGGGATACCGTCTGCCGAACGGCCCAGAGAATACTAATGAGAGAACCCATTGGACGCGCAAGTCGGAAGAGATTTGCCGGGAGCAGCACCTGCTCGGTACTCGGCCGGTCCAACCGAGCTTCACTCCTATCACCCGAACACTAAACAAAAAATAAAAATAAAAATAAAAAAAAAAAGACAAGAAAGAGAAACCTCGCTGCAATTACGTAACCGCGCTCGGTGTCGAAGCCGTGCGGGTGATTGGATGTAAGAGGACGGAGGGGGGGGGCGAGGAGTAGGGCAAGGATTCGGAGGCGCGGCGTCGCCGACCAAGGGCGAAGATAATCACGTAAGCGTGCGTGGAGCGTAAGCTTCAATTAAGCTGGAGGGCGCGCACCGATAGTAATAGGTAGCTCCAGAGTCGGTTGCGAGGGACTGCGGAATCCCGTGGGAGAGAGGGAGGAGGGGCCGAGGGGCCGAGCTCACCTGCTACGGACAAACGGCGATGGCCTTCTTTAATTACGGAAGGAGAAATCGGCTGCTAAACTACCAATGTAGTTTCGCTTAGTTAGTTAGTTAACCTTACTACGATTATATTCTCCCTTCCTCGGCTGTATATTGGTAGAGAGTAGCTATTGCGCCACCCCCACCGACCTAAACAACGACCCGGCTCTCGAAGAGTATTATCCGTGGCTTTCTCATCCCGGAGCTGCCGCCACACGCGTGCGAGAGCGCGGGGCTACGTGTATTTCACTTGCCTCGAACCTTCCGTGTCCGCCGAGAAAGGGTCTATCCTCACCCTCGCTCTCACCCTCGCCCTCACCCTCGCTCTCACCCTCACCCTCACCCGTGCTTTTAAATAAAGAATAGACACGAGGCCATTTGGTAAGCTAGAAATTTGCCTACTCGAGCTGGCGCCACACCGTGTTTTTCGTCCGTTTCTGTCCCGAGTCGGCATTGAGACCCATGCGCTTGCTCGTTTGTGTGGGTTAATGATACGAGGCTTCGATCCTATTGTTGTAGCTTTTTAGTCGACGAGCAGACACGTTGCGTCTCTCCGGCCAACAAGGCGATCTCGAGCGTGAGGTTACGCAAGCCCTCGGAATTATACAGGTTATTAATGCTCTAGTGCACGATATTTGACTGCCGCCGCCACTGCTGCTGCTGCTGCTGCTGTTGCTTCTGCTGCTGTTGCTTCTGCTGCTTTTGACCGGGAGAAGCCAGACAGATACGACGCTGGGCCTTGAAACCTCTCCCGGCGGGCGGACCCTCCCGCCGGTCGGAGTTTAAGATCGTAGTGCGTCTGTAGTAGTGGGACTCCGTCCCGACTCGGAAAGGAGTAAAAGTCCCCTCCGCCCCTCCGGCCCTGACGTCCTCTCGAACCGCTGCCCCTCCTGGCTTGTATATACATCCGAGCGAGTGGAATTCCAGACTGCGCCCGACGATGTAATCACGGATTTGGGTCAGCCATTACCCGGCTCAATGTCCTCAACCTGTCGTCGATTTTCCTCCGGAAAATACGGCCCCTTAAAACGCAATAAATTAAGCGGACAAAGATGCGCTTAGCGGGGCCACCGGTTCCTTCGCTCCAGTCGCCCGCCGACCCGGGCCTTATTCGAGCCGGCGCGGCGGACGGGGACGACCCTGTGTAGCCTCCCGGCCAAAGACAATAAAAACCCGGAGAAATCGTAATAACTTAACCAAAGTGTCACCGGGGATTCAAAGCTCCGAAAAGCCGCCGATGCCATCATAACCAACCACCCAGTGTTGTTAGTCCTAGCTCGTAAAAAAAAGACTACTCGATACGGGACAAGAGAGTAGGACAGATGGTGAGTGACCAGGTTGGTGAAGGAGGAGGAGGAGGAGGAGGAGGAGGAGGAGGGGGAGACCCCTATGGACCGAGCGAGTGTGTACACCGAATGGACGTTGTCACGCTTGTTCCTGTCTCCGAAAGTTATATTTCCCTCTTCTTCTTCTTCTTCATCGGCCTCTTCATCTACCCGGATAATCTTCGAGTCCGGCTTGCCTTTATCGATCCTCCGCTGTCCTCGACTTCTTTATTTATGACGAACTCGGATCAATCGGATCGACGACGCCTTCGGCTTCCCCGGCGCTATCGCGAGCGTAGGATCCGCATTATCGGGATTATTCCGGCGCGGTTGGCGGATGTCCTTATCAATCTGCATTCCGCGTTCTCGGCCCTATTTTTTTC
The DNA here is from genome assembly GCA_018883505.1 of Ceratosolen fusciceps. Lineage (NCBI taxonomy): Eukaryota > Metazoa > Arthropoda > Insecta > Hymenoptera > Agaonidae > Ceratosolen > Ceratosolen fusciceps. The sequence continues at coordinate 9,740,435 of RCIC01000005.1, forward strand.
AGCCCATAACTCTCTGGCCACTCGATCCCTCCATGTATCTCCGCTTCCGCGTGAGAACTCGTTTCCCCGCCCCACCACGTACCCCAATAACCTATCGCGGTAAAGAGAACTCTCGAATGACATCTCGCCGCGCGCCTCCCACTTAATCTCTCGTGATTATACAATCGCGGAGTTTCTCCTTGGTGCGTTCCTTTTTTTCTTTGTTTCTTGTTTCTCTCCCCCCCCCCGCCGCCTTTTCTTCTTATTCTTCTTTGATTCAATGCCGGGCTTGGGAAACGCCGATTTTTTCGTCTCCGCTACTCTCCCCGCTGTAATTACCAAAGTCACCCCGTCGGCAGCGGAGATTCGTATCGCCGGACCAAGCAGGATATTGCCGAGCGCGCTAATCATACCCTATTTGACTAAATGCACTGTAGGGGATTTTTAATCGGGCTCGGAGGAGAAATTAAAGCCTGGCCGTCGCGGCTACGTGTCTCTTGCCCGTACATACGATGCGTGCGCGTTTGCGTGCGCGTTTACGTGTGCGTGGCGTGTGCGGGTTACGCAACCTCGTTGATTTTCTCGGTAGAGGCGTCGTCGTCGGTCCACGCGCTCTCGAGCAAACGAAAACAAGGACGAGCTCGTGGTGGCGGCCGGTGCTGCGGAGCGAAATGAACTGTCCGGGCGATGGCGGAGAGGGATAGAGGGAGAGAGGGACTGTCCCTCGTGATTTAGAAAGCCTCCTGTCCACCTCCACTTCACTTACATACGGGCGCGATCTCGAGATAAAGCCTCTGCCCCCCCCCTCCGCTCTCCCGGGCTCCTGCCCCCGTCCCGGACGCCCCCGCCGAACTACGGCGGCGCCTTCTGATCTTCAGCCGAAATAAAGGACGAGGCAAAGGACCTTCGGCTTCCCTGACTCCCACGAGCAAGGAGCGGCAACCTCTCGCCACGGATTATCGCGGATTCCATTCAGCGTTCAAAGAAAACCGCGGCTTGTTTCGAGAAACCAGAGTCTCCCCTCCCCCGGGCCATCCCCCTCCCTCTCGTCACCCCCCAAACTCCGATCAGCCCACCTTTTATCTTAAGTCCTCGTCCCCTTTTTATTTTTTATTCATTCTTTATTCTCTCTCACTCTCATCCGTCGAGGAAAGTCCAGTCGTGCCAAAGTTTTTTCAACTTAACTTTGGTGTTATAATCGGCGTCCTGATAAGACCAGTCGCTGCCCCCCCCATCCCCATCCCCCTGACCCCGCTCCTTCTCCCTTACCAGCCATTCCGACGCTCCCGACGTCGTCGGCCCCTTTTCCATTCTTCATGTTTCATTTTACTTCTTGTCCGAGAGCGACATGCGTGCAGGATACAGGGATACAGGGAATATCGGTGGTGGGGGTGGGAGGATGCGAGTATTTTTCGTGCCCGGGCTCTCGGAGAAAGTCTCAAAGTGCCCGGGCCACTGCCCCCCGTCCTTTCTCGCACCTAAAAAAAACGCGATCTTTATTAGCGATAGGAGGCCGTAGGGACGGGATATTATGATCGTTTAATGTGGAATTAAAGTTGGCGGAAAGGGGTCGAAGACTCTCGGACAATGAAGCGATGGTAATTTACGTGCCAATACCAAATACATTAAGCGGTCGGAGCTGCAGGTTTTGCTACCTCACGCCGATCTTAAAATAAACTTAATTTCAAAGTAGCTCTTGCCTAATGCTGCCGAGACGAAGGTAAGGATAAGGAAAACGCTTGTAATCGATCAGATCCCATAGTGCCAGCTGTCATTTTCAATACGACCGAGGGCCTTAGGCCTTAGCACGTCGTGTAATGCAAGGCCGAGCTAAACATCGGACCAGTGAATTAAGCAGTTGAAAGCCTCGTCCTGATGAAGGAAGGTAGTGGAGGGAGGGGGGAGGAGTGGATCGGAATCGCGCCCACGAACAGTAGGATAGGCAATAATGAAACTATGATGCGAACGAGCGGGTCATGAAATTGCTCGGCGAGATGGAGTCCTTACAAGGTCCCAAAGTCCCAGCCGCTCGGGGAACGCACAAAAGGGCCGATCGCTAATGCCCTTTGTTCGGAGACACTCCTGGAATTTCCTGCGGAACGCAAGAATCTCATTCGCGAGGGCCAGCTCGCTTTTAAAGGGCCCCGGCAATATCGAGTATGGAACGCGTGCCCCGCCGCCTGAATATACCGAGACTCCGAGTGCAGAACAAGATACAAATTGGAATGACGTTGTGTGTTCCGGGCCCTCCGCCCTCGCCCCTGCCCCAGCCCCCGCCGCCACCGCTGCCTGTCTGCTTGGCCGTCCAACCGCCCGCGCACCACCGGCTGCGTGAGAGCGCCCAAGCTGATTGAAAAAAAGAGAGATTAAAAAATTGCGTTTAGCAGGGGGAGGGAAAAAATGCTGGCTCATTAAAAGTAATTAGGGATGATGTCGTCGAAGCGTCCCTCTCTAGATTTTATCTTTTTCATATTACTCGGGTTGCTCGATTTATTATTCCCCCGTCCACGCAACCTTCTTGCTTCAACCCCCACCCACACAACTCGCCACCTAACATTCGTTATTATAAATGTATGCGCCCCGACACTTGCGCGTGACATTAAATCCCGATTTTTTTCTTTTTGCTTACAGGTAAGTCATTGGAGATTGAGATTTCCGAGCTGCCGTCAAGAGTGAGCGAGAGCAGCAGCAGCGGCAACGGCAGCTCTTATCGAGCCCGTCTGCCCTCCCTCCCTACCCACGCAGCTCCCGGACCTTATCCCGGGCAAATACAAAGATATTCTCTAATTAACAATTAGTAAGCAGATGAAAATTCCGAACCGTTAGCCCTCGCATTTTCCTTATTATTGAGCTAAGGAGTGCGCAGGGCCAATATCCTATTTCAATTATCGTTACGCTCCCCGAGAGTATCCGCGTAATTAAGGATTATTATATTCAGCTTCGGAAAGCTATCGAAATATTAATAAATCGATTAGCTTTGCGGCGGCGTAGGATTATTAGTTCGCGGTGGTATAAGCGATTGCGTAGCCTTCAAACGAGTACCGCGACGACGGGGGTAGAGAGAGAGAGAGAGAGAGAGAGAGAGAGAGAGAGAGAGATCATCCTCGTTTAGTTGGCGTCTTTGACCGGCATCGACGACCATAATCAATTACCGGGAATTAATCCCGATAGGAGGAAAGTGGACCCTTTACGAAACGTAACTAATCTGCGTATTCCGCGATTCGTGGATTCGCGTTCTTCTTTGGGTGCGTGCGCCTCACTGAAATCAAGGTCTAATTAGCCGAGGCTCGTCTCTCCCGGCCGAGGATAGGGCATTAATGGTCGGCGTAAAATTCACTCCGTTTACAAGGATATCCGCGGCAATTGCCGTTTGCCGACGCGTCGCCGCCGCCCCCGACGATCGTAACGAAGATAAGACGGAGCGTCGCGACGCGCCTATTAGCCACTGCCTCCCTTCCCGCCCTCCCTGCCATTGGCTTTGCCGGCCGTTACTTTATGCCGGGACTTTATGCGACGACGATTACATTCCGTCCGGGATACGCCGGTGGTTAATGGCGAGACGCCACCGTCGCCACCGTCGCCACCGCAGCCTCCTCCGTGATCAGGAGAACGAGGGAACCGGGGCGGGATGGGTAGGGAAGGGGGGGGGCAACAACTCGGCACCTGCCCTGGACTCCGATGTTTCTTGTCCTCGTGGATGAGGAGAAGATCCTTCTTCGCTCTTCTCTCTTTAGCAACCGACGACGATGAGGAGGAGCACGAGCACGACGACATGGCTTATCATCTGTCAGCGGCTTAGTGTCCCTTTCTCGCGCCGAACCGCGCGGCCGGCGATCATCCATCCATCCATCCACCCATCCTTCCTACTCATCCTTCCTACCCATCCTTCCTTCCTTCCTTTTCATCTTAATAGCGATGCGCGCAAGCCTCTCTTCATTATCCTCATCTGAGAATCAATTAGTTGGAGGAGTAATAAATTCACTGTGCCAAAATTAATTTGCCAATTTCGAGACTAAGCTATTTATTGGCCGTCCCCGTCCCCCTCTCCGATCCACCCACTTGCCCTTCTAAAGCCAGAGAGCAGAGCAGCAGCAGCCTCCTCTTTTGAAAGACTCGGGAGTCGTCGGCGTTTCCCGCCGCCGCTCACTTATCAGCTATCGATCGGCTCCGGTCAGAGCTGATTAATCTCATTATTTGAGACTTTAATACAACTTTTGTGCCCGACTGAGCGCCAACGGACATTCATGCGAGACGATGGCCTTCATAAATTCAACTTGGAATTCAATTTACAAACTTACGAGTGCTTCAAATGCCTCCCCCGTTTCCTCACTTTTTTTTTTTTTTTTTTGTTTTGTTTTGTTTTGTTTTGTTTTGTTTACCTTGACTCTTACTTACTCTTGAGCTTGCCGAGCCCCACCCCCGCGACACTGGAACTCAGGCAGTCGGCGCGACACGGATTAATAAACATTCCGCGGACAATGGCGCGTCGACGTTTCGAAAATATTGCCTCGAAATTGAATATGGAATCGGAGACGCGAGCTCTCATTGTTCGTGCAATGCAACCCTTTACATGCAAATCCTCTGATCGCCATGTGCCGCCGCTCTATTTTAACAATTACGCAATTTTTCATTTCCACCGGTCATGCGCTCGTTTCGCGCGAAATCCCCCGACCTATTTACTATTCCGGCGACTTACAGAGACCACCGATACGTTTCATTGGATCCCGCTGATGGAGGAATGACAGCTGTTTTAATTATACAAAACGAACCTCGCGACTATCCAAATACATTTACAGCCTTCGTGCACGGACAGATCCATCAAATTAGATTATTCAGGCATTCGCCTGCCCGTCCGTCCTGCCTTTCATTAGTCTAATGTAAGAAATACAATAACAAAGTGTATCTTTGTTACACAACACGTTTCGAGCCTCGCACGTGATTCGACATTTCATTATTATTATTATTATTGTTGTTATTATTGTCATTGTTGTTATTATTTATCTTTTTTTTATGGTTTTGTTTTTGTTTTTTTTTTTTTTTGTTTTTTTTTTAAAGTCGATGTTGCGCATGTAAAGCTTATCAGGCATAATGAATCGGTTAATTACGTAGATATCCTTGCGAGCGGCGGGACAATAAGCTCTCATACAATGATTCAATTAAATAACTAATTGATTAAAATGAAGTTAATAGTAAGGAAAATTTGTGCCAAACGCCCTAATTTATCAGCTAGCAACGATCTCGCGTGCAATCAACTTTCATGCCGAATATCGCCTTGTAAAAGTTGGGAATTTTTTTATTTTCTTCCTTCCGCTCAGTCGAAAGCGATGAAGTCTATCGATAACAGTTAATTGTCCCGCCAATCACATTACAGATTAGTGTGAGTTGATCAGCAGCAGTCTTTCCTCCCATTCCTCCCATTCCACCCTTTCCTCCCTTTCCTCCCTTTCCTCTCATTATCAATGATCAATTAGGCTAAAAATTTTGAACGGGGCCGCATTGAACGAATAAGCTTTAGTACGGGATTGCGTTGCGAGATATTTCACTTATAATATGACGCTTATGACCCATTTTGAAAGTTTTACTTGCTTTGACGATAAGATGCTGTAACGAAAGCCTTTAAAAACAATGAAAAATCAATATTTATACAGTCGTTGGATAATCAACGTGTGTTCATAGCAGCAGCAGCAACACATACAGAAACGAGAAAGTAGAAATTTGATATAATGCGTTTGCCTACTATTTCATCTCTAATTATTAAATACTTGTTATTCAATCATCGGTAGTGAATAAGCCATTGATCGGGGTTCGGAAAATATGTCGCCGGTAATTTTTATCTTTACCGAGCGATGATGAATATTCTGGCAAGCAGCACGTGACGACGCTTCCGAAGAAGCGAACCAACCACCCATAAGTTTTATCGTGGATAGTAACCGATGTTGTAGAAAAGGAATATAGCGAGGTCGTGAAAGGTCCGAGGGATAACCTTGAGTGCCGAAGCGTGTGCCTGAGTGAAAAACTTGATCCAGGCAATAGAAAAAGCGTGAACGTAGGAGAGGCACGTGCGCAGTCCAGAGGCGTAAACAAAGCTTGTAACAATGATATACCTCTTGCTGTCTAATTTTTTGCTTTGTTTTGAGATGTCGGTAGCGAGTGTCGGTAGTCGGTTAGCTCTCAGCTTTCCGTGTAGCCCTTTATCATTATCTTCCGGGTATCCATCCGGCCATCAATAATATCGCGCTCGTTGTCAAAAGTAGCCTCGAGAAATTTTCGCCGATTCCAAGGATGGAAGAGTTCTAAACTTGCAAGTCATGCCCCTTGCATGCCCGGTAATAATTTATTAGCGGCGACCTTCCGTTACGGTAGGTCAGACCGACGGCTCATCCTCGCCGCGCATCCGCGTAAGAATAACGAGGCTGGTCTGCACCGGAGCCACCAGCACCACCACGTCATTCTTTCCGGATCAACGTCGACAGATACCCAGAGAATGAAATCTCGCGGTAATTATCCGATGGTGGGAGTGGGTGAAGCCGAAGATAATGAGAAAGATGTCGAAGTGTAAGGGTAATCGGAGATTATTGGGGGGCAGAAGAAGAAGAAGAAGAAGAAGAAGAAGAAGAAGCGAGCGTTGTTGCGGGGCGGGAGCGGGGGCGACGGGTGTACCATTCCGATTGCTCTCTTCCTTCCTCGAATTGTTGAGCGTACAGAGCGACGACAGATGACGGTGCTTTATATGGTCTTTGAATGCGCCTCGTAATGCGGGTCCCAAACTTTTTCCTACACGCGGCTTCGCCTAGAGATAATTGTTTATTGCATCGACGGTTTTATTTGCGCGTGTCGCCGCGCGTCGGCTGCGACTCAACAGAGCGCTCGTCGGTCTGCCGGAATGAGCCGACAGGCTGGCACGGAGGGGCGGGGACGAGAGTGTTGATTACAAGATCTTTCAAGAAATGAACTTGTTCTCTTAGAAAATTATCTATATTTAGGCGCATGTTTGTCTATTAACTTAAATGCGAGTTTATTACGTTGGTATCAAGATAAAACTGGGTAATAATATCGTACCGGCTCTTAACGAATATTCTGTATTTTTTTTTTAAACCACCCCCCCCCTCCGCCCATTTTTTTCTCTTACTGCACCTATAACGTTTACGCGAAATGCGGGGTGCATTGAACGGAAGCGAGTATTCCGCGAGCCTTTCAATTATGAGGCCAATCAGTGATGAAAAATTGAGAAATTCGAAATTGCAATATTAATAGGAGAGATAAGGACAATGAGAAGGAGGGAGGGAAGATAAATAATTTAAGTAAAGCCGAGGACGTGAATGGACGGCTCAATCAATTAAGATTTCCACCTCCTCTAGGCCACTATCTCTCTACATTGAATTATTAAAGCGCATTCGATGATTAAAATTATCTGCCGAAAAAAAGTAAAAGGAATAAAGTGCCTCTGATAATAGTAAGTCGGAATATAAATAGTTTCACGAAAGAGGCAGATAACTCGCTATCAATAGAAAATGCAACCAACGACCCGATATTTGCATAAAAGTCCTCTTCTGCGCAAGACTCTCGATTACCGCCCGTCGGCTCTGTATCTCTGGGTAGAGTGAGGAGGACCAGGCAGCGGAGGCATTTCCGGCGCACGCGCTTACCTCCAGGCCGAAGCCGTGGAGCCAAAGGATGGCAATGATCTCGAAGATAGGGTAAATCAATTTCCGTTACAAACTTTTCTCGGCCAGTGCCGCCGCCAAGTGCCCCGGCGCCCCTCCCACTTGTCATGATTAATCGTCTTTCGGTCGTATCCTTTATTTTTCCGTTTAATACCTACGGCGGAACTGGCCGTTTGACTATTAATACGACTTCGTTGCGAGGGTAGAGAGAGGGGGGAGGGGGGGCAGTCGGAATCTTACGTGAAGCGCGAGCGTTTTCGTACGACTCGCATGATTATGTAATACAAATGTATGTATTGAATCGCGGCGTAAAAGGACGGCCGGTCAGAATTCTCAAGGAATGAAGGAGTCGAGCCGCGCTCACCAATAAAGACGAGTAGTAGCTCATTAATCAAAAGGGCTGGGAGAAAAAGCATTATATTCGTTAATTGCGAGCCTGCCGAGCGGCAAAATCCAGTTTGCCACTGACGAGGTGGACGTGCCCGATGGAGAGAAAAATGGAAAATCCATCGTGGGCAGGGATTGAAAAACCGAAAAACTTAAAATAAGGACTCGGCGGGGGTAAGTGAGTGGCTGGGTAGACGATGGGTTCGCGACGGGGGAGGGGTGGGGTGCTGAAGGGCTTAGGGCGCTTTTGTGATGGCGATGGTGGCGACGGTGGGTGGACATCGGGACCCGCATGAAAATACAAAAGCGCGCGCGGTGAATTGGAAGAGGCTCGTCGACCTCGGCGTCGCGCGTCGTCGCCTTCCCTAGAGAGAAAAGGGGACGAGCCAGCGGTGGATTACTTAGCGCGGTAATGACGATCGGCTGCCGGAGATGTCGGGAGATGATAAAAACTTGCCTTAGGAGCGGCTCCGTCAGCAGCCGCCGCGCCATATAATACCGTCTGCTACCTGCCCCCGTCGCTCGCCCCCCCCCTCGGGCGTTTTTCACGCACCGGACCCGGGGACGATCTGTCGCCGTCTCCGTCGTCGCCATGGCTCGTCTCCTCCCTTGTCCCCGTCACATAGCCTTTTCCCGACACGCTCCATCCCGCGGCTTCCCCCTTTAATCATTGCACCAAATGCCAGGCTCCTTTATGAGGTCGGCGAACTGCGGGGAGGGGGTCCCTTTCGAAAATGTATACCGTTTTTATCTAGAAAGGCTGTCGTATGGCCAAGCGAGGCCCTTCGACTCCTGCGGAATCGTCGTCGTCGCCTTGGAATTCGGAACCGAGGAAAACGGCTCGATGCCGGCGCACCCACTGACTAACTCACGTTACATACGCTCCCATAAAATGATCGGAAATTTAAAATTTTATATGTTGCGAAAATCCCGACTTCCTTCTAGAGAGTTTCCTGCAGCTTGGGTAGCTCGTGGCTCGGCTACGGTCGAACGCATGCGCGGCAAGCGGCGTCGGCGGGCCCTGGACAAAAGTTCGCGCGCGCCTAGCCTTGTCCTGCTAATATCCTCTCCCCGCCCCCACCCCACCCCATCCCATCCCACCCGTACCAACCCTTCGGCACGGATACCCACCTGCCCACGTACTACGTACCTACCTGCATTCATATCTCGACTGCAGCCTGCGGGCTCGTGCGCGCCTGTGTGCGTGTATATCCGAGGAATACGACAAAGACGGTCATTTTCAGCTAATTAAAACTGGATCTCATTAGGGGGAACTTTCTATATGGTATGCCCCGTCGTAGTCTATATGCCTCAGTGTCTTTTTCCCGTTTTGAAGAAAACGTACGGAGCGTTTGCTTTTGCACAAGTGGCCGTGTCATTAGCGAAATGAAAGCTGCAACCTTGTAGGCGCATGCCGATGATTGTTATTTTATCATAATTGTGAGTTTAGCTTAGAGTCCATAATGAATGGGGGCCGGGGCCTCGGTACAGCCGATCGCTATACGATTACTTGGACTTGGGCACATAAAGTCGGCCTTTTATACGGGAATTCGAAAGATTCATTAGCGAGCGGAAGATATTTTTTCAAATGTTTCATAAATATGTATGGCTGCGCGGCCGAGCCGAATAACTAAAGCTTTACTCTTACTTGGAAAAAGCCACGGAATATCCAAATTTTTCTTCATCTTTCCTGGCCCCGAGCGACCCTCCCCCCCCACCACCCTTTTTTTTTCTTCAAACATTGCCCCGCTCGCTCGGCCCGCCCGTGTTAAAATTCCAATGGAATGCATAAAATTACGATTGAACTTCTCGTGCGCTCTATGCGTAATATACCCAGACGTGCTGCACGACAACGAATGCGTCGGGTATTTTGAAAAATACTTTATTTAGTAATTACAAGTGGATTTGGAATACGCTCGCTCTCTGCTGGATTTCTCTGCTGCTGCTGCTGCTGCTGCTGCTGCTGGTCGGTGGGTGGTTGTTATTTTCGTTGCTTTCGTTAAGGTACTCGGCGCTTCGGACGCACGAGCACAAAACGCACGTCGGGGATGCCCCGAGAAGTTATTGAGCATTAATATGCAATTAGCCGATAATGGTCGGCGCGGGGCCCCATAAAGGAACGAGAATCGGTGAATTAAGGTGGCTTAATTCGTTGCAGGGGCAGCCCATGCACTGCACGCGCGAACTGCATTTAAAGCGCTTCCAACACCACCAGTCGTTGAGCCTTTGTACACATTGATGAACAATTTCATAAATTCCGACGAAATCATCAATCATCTTAATTCCTTGTTGTTGTCGTTATTTTTTTTGTTTTTTTTTTTTTTTTTTTTTTTTTTTTTTTTTCTTTGTACCACCACCACCGCAGCCGCCCCTTCCACTCCGCTCTCCACCCGCGGCCTTTATCTTTTTCTCTTTTATTTATCTGCCACGGAGCAATAAATCAACCGTCGCATTAAAATTACCGTCATAATTTCTGGCCTCGAACAGTACGCCTCTTCCTGGTGTAACAGCGGTACGGTCAGGGGTAGGGGTGGGGGTAGAGGGGTAGGGGTAGGGGTAGCGGCACCGACACCGACATCGGCGCACCGACGCACGGGCCTGCAATAATTTTATCATTTTTTCGTCACCTTCCTCGCTCTAGTTGCAGGCACGTAGCCGCGGCTCCCAGCCTCCTCCGCGGCCGCCTCGTACCTGTCAAGTGCCGAGGAAATAAAGAAAAAGTAGAAGGGGCAAAGAGATAACCGAGCCGAACGGCGAACGCAAGAAGAAAGATAAATAAAGAGACGCTGGCCGTGGGCGTAGCGGGGCGGCCACTGACGGCTAAAATAAGACGAGCGCCTGCACGCATGCGCGGTAGATCATTTAATGCGAACTGACGCAAGGATCGATAGCCGGAGCCCGATGGTTCGACGAGTAGTAGGGGCAGAACGGTGTGGAGGGCGGGACGGGAGCGGACCATGGTCGGCTGCACGACCGTGGCCCGGGAGAGCAGCGCGTAAGGCGGCGGAGGTTGCCGGTGCCAATTGTGATGGGATGAGGGACGGGGTGGGGGGTAGCAATTGATTTACCAGAGGCGTAGCCGTCAACCGTGGATCGCGCACTCCCTTGCGCAACGATCCACGTAGTAGTGACCTCCCGACAACGAATATTCGCCCTCGCGCGAGTTTTCAAAGTTCCTGTCGAAGCTGCAACGGCTCGCACCGCCCGCGGACAACGAGCTCGCCCGACGGTAATTAGAATGATTTTACAAACGTGCCCCGCGAGCAGTGCGCAATTAGCCTCGGGCTTGCGCAATAGCCCCCGCATTTATGCAACTCGCGATTTCGCTGACTTTTTATCGGCATCGGGCCGGGCATTATATTCCCCGGCAAAGCCGCGTATCATTCCACAAGAATATCTTTAATTATACCCGGGCCACTTACCTTGCCTTTTCCTTTTATTCATTTCAATTATTCAATTACCCTCCAATTATAAACGCTTGCTGCACTTTGGAAAAGTCCGAACCCCAGCCGATAGATGGGGAGAGAGGGAGAGGGAGGGAGGATCGACTAGATCCGGGGAAAAAACTTTACGAATCGATTAATGGCCGCGCTAAGTGTATCATCCCCCCTCATCCGCCCTCTGCATTTTTTGTACATGGACGCGTGCGTTATTTATATCGGCCTCTCCCTCTTCCTCTCCCACTCCCTCTCCCTCTCCCTCTCTCTAAAATAAGGTACCGATTCCTTCGCCAGAATCCCCTACGCGTCCCTTACTATCTACAAAGTCGAACGCCTCGATTCTCGGTAATCCTTTAGCCGCTTTACTCGGGCTGGAAGTCTCAAAGTATCGATAACCAGAGCTCGGCTGCAAGCGTATTTGCATGTAAATCACTAGGAAATGCACTCGCCGTAGATAGGAAGGTAGAGAATGATAAGAGCATTGTCGTTACTGTTGCTGTTTTGTCTCCAATCGGTATAGATAAGGGGGAGGGTGGAGGGGGGGGGATATTATCTCTCGGCACAAGAGAAGAATAATTGAAAAATCTATTCTAATAGTCCAGTTGAAAAAACGATAAAAAGCTCCTCGACGAGACATTTGCGGCATTGGGCCCCGCCCTCCTCGGCCTTCCCCCGCCGCTTAAGCCGCGCACACTCTGCTAATGACATTATGCACAATGCTATCCCTCATCTCGATTGCACATATTATATAAGTCGGCTCGGCTCCCTCAGCCGCTTCGACCCCTTGGATTATCTCATTTTGTGTTTTTATTCACCGACCGTAGATAGAAGCCTTGACTCGCTAATACGATTTTTCGTAATTAGTTGGCTCGGCTTCATCCATCCACGGCATTACTCGGCATGTATCGCGCGGACGTGCGATCCTGGCCCAGGAATAACGACTAACGAACCTTTACGCGGCTACTCGAATATCAACTGGTCCATTACTTTACGAATTACAACTACACGAAATAAAACTTCCCCGCTATTGCGTATTATTAGATCCCGCGTGATTGTTTAACTATTTTTGCTAAACTTTTGCTTTCTCTTATTTTTCTTGTACTCTTTCCTTTAAAGGTTAAGGAAAGGAGGTGGGGGGGGGTATGCCTCGGCTCCTCGGCGGCCCTTTCATCGCCCCGGAGGCGCCCGCTGGAATTCCGAGTGGTCATTTAAAATTGAAAAAGTCTGATTTTTATGGGAAGCAAGGTTATTGTGGCGGGGGAGTGGATGGGGGGGGGACATTTATTGAATAGAAATTTCGCCAAGTTAGCCGCAAACGGCAACAATAAAACGGCGTTTCCGCAAGATTGATTCCGAGCCACTCGAGGCCGCGGCTTCCTTGTAAAATCCTCGAGATCCCATCATCCAGAACGGAGAGCGGGACAGGGACGGGGGTGGCGGTGGTGGCGGCCGTGGTGGCGGCTCTACTCGAGATGCTCTCGACCCTATCCTATCGGGACTAGGAGATCTCTCTCTCTCTCTCTCTCTCTCTCTCTCTCTCTCTCTCTCTCTCTCTCTCTCTCTCTCTCACCGAGGCCATGGCATCGCCTCTCGTGTACCCTCTCCGTGGGCGTAGGAGGCCGGGAGTGCCGGAGACGTGGATCAGGGCTCAGCCTCGATTAAATTCATAAATCATTTTGCGAGGAGAGACTAAGCGCTGTCAACGCTTAGGAAGTGCACATGCACCGGGGCTCGTTACGCAAGGCCCATAAAGTACCGCGGCTGTCGTTAATATACCACCTCCCCCTGCTCGCGATAAACAATCCGATAGTCAGTCCGGAGGAGGGCCGCGCGCGCTCACCTCTCACCACCACCGTACCCAGTGATGACAATAAGGAGAATCGGCGCCGCGCGTCGTAGCCTCGGAGCGTCCATGATGGCGAAGGGCGGGATGGAGGGAGGGGAGGGGAGGGAGATGTGCCAGAGATAATAATAAGAGGACGAGGCGAGGAGGACAATGAGAATCGTCGCGGTGCTCCGCTCCCTCGTGCCCGTTCCCGTGCCCGTGCCCACCCTCGTCATTTGCATTGTAAAGTCTTACTCGCGTGTCGCGTCTACTTGTCGGGGCGCCAAACCCGAACGCGCTCGCTAAATAAGCTCGGCCGGTGCTCAATGAACCTTTCGCTTATGAATGGCTGCTTCGCGGAAGTCTCTCACCTACACGGCTCAAGTACTTTTTCCTTTAATTGCTAGACAGCTCGAGAGCGGCGGCTTCCCTCTCGATTTTTCCCCGAGTTAAAAGGCGCATTTGTCGACTCGGCCATTCAAGTGTATTGGGACGTGTCAGGATTATTTAACGCTAATTTATAACGCGTCAAACACATTAGCCGTAGATTATATCTTGAGCGCACATTGATAATTAGATCGCAATATAACTCTTCGCCTCGAGCTTATAAATACGTATATATATATATATATAATCTGCTTGGAAGGATAAGCACTTTTCTTTTCTTTTTTTTCTTTGTCGTCCTCCTTTACTTTTGGTTTTGCTTTTATTAAGCAGCGCCGTCGTATTGATGGAAAAGCAATTGCTCCAGGAGGGTGGGGGAAAAAAAAAATTAGAAAAATGTATTAGAAACGTTATGCATTACCAAGCTCGCCAAGCTCCGAGCCACACAAAGGAGACGTATAATTTACACTGAAGACTCGCGTGTTTGCTACGCAATGCCCCGAGCTAAAAACTGTACTCTAATAAAGCCGTTGTAAAAAGTATATCTCGGGAAATGATGACCGCCACCCGCGCCTCACACAACCTTAAAAATAATCTCCTTGACGTGCCTTGGGCTCGTGTAAAGAGCCTCGAATTAATTACTTAATCGACGGTATCGTTTTTTGTCGACGGGGTGGTCAAAAACAAAGCGGATACGTAGATCTTTGTCGTAATGGAAAGTACATTTTTATTAAATCGAGCCTATTAATAATACAGAATTGTGTAACGTTATGGAAAGCATTGGGACATCTCGATAACAGAAAGAAAGATAGCAAAGGGAAAGCAACAAAAAAAAAAAAAAAACAACTCTAATTACAATGTCTTACAATAAGAACATTGTCCGGGAATTTTTATTAAGGTTGGCCACTGGTCGTGATACATTACAAAGCAAAAAACACGCGGAAAAGTTGCGTCTGGCGATGCGGGGGGGGGGTAGCCTAATCGGCCGGCATCCGGCTTTTAAAATAACAGCCAAGCAATTAAATCTGAAATAAGCAAAGATTATAAGTAAGTATATCGGATATTGCGAATTTGTGGTGGAGGGAGCCGATATTATTCAATACGCATGCGTACGCAGACGGAGCCGGGAAATTTTGCATTAGCAATAACGTAGGAATACAAGCTCTTGGAAATGGCGCATATCGCTTTTCCTCGAACGACCAGGCCGAGCTCACAATATCCTACGTAACCTACTGTAAATGTTGGCTCTTGCAGCTTTTATTACTCGCGCTCGGCCGTGTCGTTAAGCCGGAAAGCCAATTGACAAAATCTCCTTACTATCTTCTACGATCGTTATCGCGCTGCTTGCTATCCTTATCTTTATCTTCGCAAAGTGCCGCCACGGAACTGCAGCAGATGGAGCTCCAAGTTCCTATAGGGGTGCGACGGGGAAGGGAGCCGACGGATGGATGCTACACCCGTCGTCCTACATAAGCTACATCGGCGACGACTCCGCGAAATTGCGTGGGTGGTTGAATTGGGAGCGGCATCAAGCCAAGGAGCTGCAATAATAATGGCGTTAACGTGGAGGCGAAGATGCAGAATTGTAGCGCTGGAAGCCAAAGCGATGCCATAAGTCATTTCGTAGACAAGGAGTCGGCGAGCAAAACGCCGCGAGCGCATAAATTTTCCGACTCTGGCGTAAATTAACCGCCCCCGTTGACTCTGCCCGGGGGAAAAGCTCCGGCGAGCGATTAATTCGACTTCCCCTCCCCCCACCCCTCGCCCCTCCGAGAGCGCGAGTGACATGTTTTTCGCGCGCTCGCGTCCTTGATGAATTTATACGCGTGACCGCGATTCCCCCAGATCTCGGGAGTATGCCGGCCTGCGATCGAGACTCATCGTCTCGACCTATCAATTACTCCCCGAACTGACCGCCTCCCTGAAATTACCCCCGAAACGCGCCCCAAGGCCCTCTGTCCACCCGCGCTACCTCATCCCCATTCTAGCCCAGTACTCGTTAAGATCCGCGAGCAGCTCGCAGAGCAATTGCAAAGCAATAAATTCGAAGCTCATCATCGGCCGGAGAAGTGGAGACGCGGATAAAGGCCGGGCGCGCACGCGCACTCACGATCCACCATTTAAAAGAGCACGAGGGGGGCAATGACGGGGGGGCGTAGACGCTCGAGCGTCGATGATAAGCATCGACGTGGCGCGTGTCTTTTGTTTTTTCCTTGCTTTCGTCTCTCCATGTCGTGTTTGCGATAGAGGTGAGCGGGGCGAAAGTGTTGGTGTGTGCGTGGTCGACGAGTCTTGATTGTTATGCGTCAACGTAGAAGTAGCCGGTAAAAGGAGGGAGGGAGGCGTGTGCAGTTGTTTCGGGATCGTTTGACCAACGTTGCCATATCGACCGACTGCCGGTTTATTACTAGCCAATTAACGCTGGAGCCGCCGCCGCCGCCGCCGCCGCCGCCGCCGCTGCCCTTGGGCTTTCATCAAGCGAGGCTTCGGCCCGTTAATCTAGAGCGCGATGCGATGCAATTTTCGCCAACTCGTGACGCTTCTCTTTGAGTTACGACTGCAACGTCGTATAACGTGGTATAACGAGGGCGAGGGGGATGGGGGGGGGCGATGTGCCGCGACTTGTGGCTAATCATACGTAATAATACGTAATACGCGCACGGATTAGAGTCCATTGTTTATAAACATTGGAATGATGGAAAAGTGATCAGTGCCAGTCGACGCGCGCTCCCTGGATCCATAAAAAAAGAAGAGGGAAGGAAATAAGAAGGAGGAGGAGGAGGAGAAGGAGGAGAATATAAAGAAAATAGAAACTCCGAGCGTCGACGAAACAAAAAAGTTGAGGATGGCCGCCCACGCAGACTCGTCGTTCTGATCGTCGCTTGACCATCAATTGTTTGTTAATAAAGTCCATCGGTTCAGCTGCTTTAAAGTCTCTTCGTCGTCTCTGTCTCGTAACCTCCCGCTCCCTCTCCTACCGTTCCCCCTCTGCCCCCTTCGAGCCACGAGAAGTCAACGGCCCGCCGATACTCGTCGAATCGGCCGTTTCGCAGAAGGACGAGGATCGGACCTCGACCGTTCTCTCTCTCTCTCTCTCTCTCTCTCTCTCTCTCTCTCCCTCTGTCTCTCTTTCACTCACTCACTCACTCACTCACTCTGTCTCTGTCTCTCTTTCACTCACTCACTCACTCACTCACTCCCTCTCGCTGTCTCTGATCCCCGCTACCGTATAATAAATTCAGCCAAAGTATCAATCCTCCATACTATAAGAAGGAATTGATCACTTTTATTAATGTCACGTAGTCGCGCGTAAAAAGTGGCAATGATGCAGCTGAGAAGCTTTTCTCTTCGCCTGCATTTTGCGCCAGACGTCATCATTATTGATGTGTGTATAATACATATTAATGGGAGACGGGATCTTGTCTTCATTATTAATGTGTGTCGTCGTCACAAGGTTCTAGGGCATTCGGCACGTTTCCCAACCTCCTGACATATTCGCACGTACTTTCGCTTCCACCCCACCAGACCCCCCCCTCTCCCCCCCAATGCTTTGTCTTCCTCGTCGCTGTACTTTATGGCGTAGGAGGCGACGTTATTGGGAGGGGCGAGGGAGCTGCTGCTGCTACATTTCCCGATAAGCCCAATCGGTCGGGGGCGATCAATGCATATTAAAGAGGGCAGGTAGGCAGGAATAAGGGGTTGGCGGTGTCTGGTATATATAAATAAATGGCCATGGCCGGTGGCATTAAACTGACGAGGCGCGGGCGCAGTAAGGTACGGTCGGGGGGATCGGGAGGGGAAGTCGCTCAGAGTTTTTGTTAGCCGACAATATAATATAACGCCGGTACCTGGAAGGCAATTTTTCCAAGGCTCATTTAATTGCCGGAGGCAAGGAGCCGAGACGCGCGCTAACTACGCAAATACATGTCCGCGATAAATTCAGGTAAAGTCTCGGTGCTCTTGGCGCTCCGGACGCACCCGGTGCTCCCGGCACTCCCGGCGCTCCCGGCGCTCCCGATCGCGGCCGGCCGACTTTTAACTAACAGCGATTTAACCGGCTTAACCTCGCTCGCGCGGGGCATTGTATGCGTGCGCAGGCGCGTTAAACGCTCGCATAGAAATGGGCGAAAACGTCGACGAGGCCTCTCGGTTGCCAGCAGAGAGAGGAGGCATTAATCGCGAGCTATTTCCATAGGAAACTTCCGGCATGGCTCGATGCTCTACGTCCCTCTCCCCGACGCTGAATCCTTAATTATCTACTTCTGCCGGCGCTTCTTTTTGTGTTTTTTTTTCTTCTCTCCCCCTGTCCGGTCAAAAGGAAACAAGTATAAGAAAAAGTAGCCAATAGTCCGCGAAGAGAAGCTGCAGCAGCCCTCGCTCCTTAACCCATATCTATCTCTCTTTCCTAGGTAAGGCATTGTCCGGGCGATGAATCCGCGGGGCTCGTCTTTACCAGCGTACGTCGGGTATCGGGATGTATTACAAAAAAAAGGCGAGTCGCACGGTTATCGGGGGCGAGGGCAGTCGCGGTTCAAGACAGCGAGGGAGGGATGATGGGTTTCTTCTCGATGCAGCGTGATGGCAGCGGGGGGGGGGATGGCAGCACTGGCAGCAGCGGCGGACTCGAGAAATTATAATTATAAATGGCGGGCACGCATCGGATTGCCGGCGGCGGTGCATGGCTAAGTACAATGAAATTTATGGCGTCGCAGGGGACCATTAGCAGAGCGGCTTGCCAAGTCGGGTGCCCGAGACGCTGCGGAGACGCTGCAGAGACGTAGCCGAGACACGGATAGGGGGAGTGGCGGGGGGATGGGGGACTCGCGCGAAACTTGGAACCCGGCCACGCATTAATTGTCCGAAATTAATTTTTCCGCGGATAAATCGCGAAATGAGTCGTCCCGAAATACTCGGGCAGGAAGGAACCGACGCCGCACTCGGTCTACAAAGCCCTCGACCGGTCCACTTATCGCAGTTCGATTATCCGTCCCTTCTTCCGAGCTCTTGGTGACCGGCGAGGTGGGGAGGGGGGACGGGAGAACGCGCCTACAGTCCCTCCAGTGTACTCAAGGGAGATGTATGTGTACGGACGGGAGAAAGGCTACTTTCTCTAGTAATTATTTAAAAACCAGCACTAGCTCGTCCCGATGATTACCTTCGAAAGCTCCACACACGGCTTCCTTCCAATTCGCCTAGAGGAGGCCGCGAAGTCCCCCACCCCCAACCCCACCCTTTCCCGACACAATGACGATACCGCTGTCCTTTTGTACATTTTTTCTTTACCGTTTTAACAAATAACACCTCTTCGCGTAGCAGTTGTCGCTGTGGCAACTCCCTTTCCTCTCTCTCTCTCTCTCTCTCTCTCTCTCTCTCACTCTCTCTCTCTCTCTCTTTCTCCGTGGATGACGCGCAGCGCGGCTGAATAACGTTAGATGCGGTAATAACACGGCCGACACATTACAGCACATCAATTTCCATAAAAGCTGGGTCGTTAAGAAGGAGAAGAAGAAAAAAGGAAACGACGAAGAGGAGGAGCGGCAGCGCCGCCGTGTTATTCGAGTCGTGACATCCTCGCGGCCGTGGCATCGGGCAGCGGAAATAAAAAGAATCCGATCCCAGGGCTAATAACGTCTTAGACGTGGCTGAACTATGTTTTTTCTCCATTTCCGTGAAAGGTTCAATTTGATCTATCTCATCGATGGAATTACGAATCAAAACATCCTCGAGTTATTATTTGTTTTTCTTATGTTGAGAGCTTAGCACTTGGCTCGCGTCGACGCATGCAAAACAACACGAGGAACTGATAGTTTGCCTCCTTCTCCACCTCCTCCTCCTCCTCCTACTCTTCCTTCTTTTTATTTGTCCTCCGCGTCGCAATGCTCGGATACACGAGGAACGAGCCTCGCCAGAGGTCGTTTTTGATTATATAAATACGTTTGTAAAAACGTGCCATCGCCAGGAATCTGTCGTCACGAATACTTATTTTTGAGAATACTAATACTATTCTGTTTACAAATCATCGACACTTTATGCGCGTGTCATGTTTGCTTTTTTGGGAATTCATCCGATTGTTTTTCTTTTAGGAACCGATGACTTTCTGCCTAAGCCGAAATCCTTCTTATGTATTATTATTATTATTATTATTATTATTTTTATTTTAATTTAAAAAAATTTTTTTTTTTTTTAACGGGAATATAAAAAGGCATGCGTTATTGTTATTAGTTGTTGAGCCACGCAGTGAAGCGGATGGGGTGGGTGAGGGGGGAGGACAGGGTTTTCGTATGTCGCTCGATGGACGTAGATGAGTGAACGTTAAAACGACTATATAATAGACATGGAATTTTATTCTACGTGGGTTCATAGCTTTCTACCGAAAAATTCCGAAGAATTTCGAAAGCGTAATAACATTTGTGCGCATCCCGCCGACTGGTCGCAACGTAAGCCATGCGCTACTCCCCCCCCCCTCTCTTTATCTCTCCCTCGCTCACACTCACTCACTCACTCACTCACTCGTAGCTGGTCGCTCCCTTAACATTGAATAACAACGTCAAAATCAACATTCCAGCCGGACCAGTTTTTCTCGCAAACATTGTTCGTCGATCGTTACGTTTGCGCTCGCCCCCCCCCCGACCTGCCCTCCTATCGCAGTGCGGGCGCTCCCCCCGCAAAAAGCGCAGCGGTGTCGGCGTCCACCGCTCTCTCCCCCGCCTCCGTCCGCCTATGGGCCTGGAGAAGCGTGCGAGTCGCGGCTCTTACCACGGTAGTTGCCCCTCGCCCTTACCTCACGCCCCCTCCCTCCCTGCCTCTCTCCCTCCCACCATCCACCGCGGCCTAGTCAGCCGGCGCGCTCCTGGCTTTTTGCCGCCGTCCGCCCTGAGCTGCGAGCGATATTTCGCGCAACAAGGGGCTGAAGAAGCCGAGGCGCGGCATCGCACGGCAAGTCGAAAAAAAGTTGATAAAAATGTCGGTGCGCCCGAGTCGCCTCCGACGAGGCTCATTGAGTTAACCGCGAGCTTGACGTGCCGCGGCTCGACTGCGGCCTTGGCCCGCGGCGGGGCGAATGGAGGTTCCGGCGACTCTTGGGATTTTCGGGAGAGGTCGTGGACCCGCCGAACTCGATGTGCCGCTCTGCTACCGCTACCACTCTCCGGCTGACCTGCGATCATTGCAATTATCCGATAATTATACTGATTAGGTAACTCGATACGTTGTCACACGTTTCGATCGATGAACGAATATTCTTTATTCGAGTTCTTGGGCGCGATTCGGCTAACTCGCAGCAATTACCCATCCCCCGAAAGGGCATTGCGAGCATTGTCAAAGAGAGCGCAGCCTCTCCGGCTCGTGCCCCGTCACCCCGGACCGCTGGAAACGAGCGCTCCCACACGAAGGAACGTATTTATCATCGTGGGCAGGCGGTTCATTCGCCGCTGGCATTATTCCTCGGTGGTATCCTCGGAAGCATATGGCCGAAAATCGTATTAGGGTAGGATTCGTAATTAGGTCCTTTTTACCTGGCAGGGAATACCGCAGCGGTTCACTATCAAAAGCACAAAGGCTCCGGTTGATTGTATACTCGAGAGCTAGTGTGCTCTCATGAATAGAGAGAAGAGAGCCTCGATCGAAAGATCGGCCTGCCTGCCGCCCCACCTACGCTCGCTCGCGCTGCATCTCTCTCTCTCTCTCTCTCTCTCTCTCTCTCTCTCTCTCTCTCTCGGTCCGTGGGCGCAGGTGCTTGCTCAGCCGCGGTCTGAGAAGAGACATTCCTCGCAGTAGTGGCCTCCGTCCTCGAGGGCCGTGAATTTCTCTCGGTGGAGCTTTATCTCCTCCCCTTCTCTCGAGAGCCTCGTCGTCCTTTTCTTTCGCTACACTCCTCGACCACACTCTCGCGCGCGCTACATAACTCGCTCCCCCCTGCCCTTCCACGGCGGCCTATGCGTCTCTAAAGAAACGGTAAGCCGCGCGCGCGCATTGTCTTGCAAGTGTGTGTGTGTGTGTGCACACGCGCCTCTCTCGTGTACGTAGCGCGAGTTAACAACGACCCTCACTGCTGCAATCACTGCATTCCCATTAGCTTTTCAACTGTTTAGTAAGGATGACCGGCTCATAAGTAAGCGCGCGCAGTCCCAACTTTTCCTCATTAGCATACATAAGGTATGCAAGGTGTAGCCTCGGTCCTAGTGGCCGGCGGCTCCTCCTCCTTTGAAAAAGCAAGTAAACCAGGCCGACCCAGTGAGTGAGCCCTTGCTTATCAAAGGCATAAAATACAGAAGTTATAAGCGCCTCTCTCGCTCATGGAAATGATGGATCGCTCCGAGGAGAGCGACCTCTTCTTCCAGAGCCCCGCCTCTTTAAAAGCCCTGGCTCTTTAATTTAATCAGATCGGGCAGCTTCTACCGTTGACAAGCCTAATGGACCAAATGCGTTCGATATCAGTGAGCGGGGAGAGGAAAGCCGGAACTTCGCAGTGTCTCAAGTACCCTCTAATTGACTCCGAAAGTGCGTAAAAATTATCGAGCTCCCTCGTTAATCCGCAAGATCGTATCCGCCGCAGCCGCCGCCTCCCCCTCCCGCTCCCGTTCCTTTTCCCTCACCCGGACAGAGAGGTACGGGATGAATAAGCCGCGGATGCCGCGCGCCATTACGCTCACGACGAACGACTCTGGCGCATTGTCGAATTGTCTTATCCGTTTGACGCTCTGGCTATTAGTTAATAGCGCCGCGACTCGCCGTTGATGTCTTAAGATAATTCCCCGTATACGCAAGTCGAGAAACTCATTTCACGCTTCTTATAATGGGATGCTTTTAATCAGGCTGCTGCCTTCCCCCCCCCCTCCCGACCAACGTTCTGTGTATCTTGCCAGTGGTAATTGGCTCGCGTGGTATTTCTTTTGAAGGAGCTAATCCTCATTGTGCCATTGATTGCTGCAAAATTCACTCTATGCCTTCTTTAATGCAGCGGAGGCCCGAGAGTCGAGAGTTTGGTATTGTCAAGCGGCAGGAAAAACGCGCTCGGCTCTTTACTATTAGCTCTTTACTAGCGGCTAAGTGCCCTATCGAGGAAAGGTAAGGTGGTGGTGTCGCGGCTTGGCTTGGTCCAAGTAAAAAAAAGAAGCTGACGCGGCCGGAGAACGAGGATTTTGAAGGAAGAAAATACAGACATACGTAGCTGCTCGGTAATTGGGTCAAACGGCATCGGCGACGTCCCCGATGGCATTTATACGCCATTAATTAATAAATCACGCTATCGGTCGAGCGAGCGAGCGAGCCAGCGAGTGACTGAGAGAGAGAGAGAGAGAGAGAGAGGCTGGCCTCTCGGATTTTATTAATGATAGATATAAGAAAGTTCGGGCGCTTTAGTCATAGCGCCTATCTAATTTACAAATTGCCTGTCTATAATTACGTTTCCTAGTCACGCGAAAAAAGGATCTTACGGAAACCTTACGTAAATGGAACGAGAGCGATTGCAATTTCGTGTACGAAGGATTATTGAAACATTACGGTGTGGGTTGTCCTGTTATTTGGAAAGAGTTCCCTATAACGCAAATACTTAAACGGCAGAAAAGTGTCAGGGTGAACGGGGGGCGGGAGGCGTGTGAGTGGGTGGCTAGCCGGAACTCGTAAAAAGTATCGGAGCGTAGCGTGGGCGGAGGGGAGGGTTTTACCGCGAGATCGCAGGTTCTATTGACATGACCCCAAAGTCGCTGCTTTCCTCCGCGTGCAAATTGCCAAACGCAGTCGGTGGAGGCGCGGTGCGAGTGGGTTTGCACACGCACGCGCGCGCGCGCGCCGATTGGCTGTGCCCCGGCGTACAGAGAACACGGGCTGTACGCGGGGACTCGCGCTCCATTTACCAATTACGTCGCTGCGCGGCGATGTATCGCCGCATCGATGGATGGATCGATCGATCGATAGATCGCCTTTCTCGTTCGCGGCCCCGCGTTATCCTTATACTCTCGCTCCTCCGGTCGTTAATGATCCGATCGTGAATCGCGAATCCACGACGTGACGCTACTCCCTTTATGCACATCGGCCTCCGCGCGTACCTTTACGAACGATAGACCGGGCTGGGCGCGGCAGCGACGAGGGTACGGGGGGGGAGCACGGAGAGAGAGAGAGAGAGAGAGAGATGCGTATATTCGGGTAGGGGAACAGACGGACACAGACCGAGAGAAAGGGGCACGAAAAGGCATCAACACTCTGTTTAAATACGATTTTATGCTCGCCCCCTCCCCCCTTTTTTTCAATACTTATTGCCGCTGCTTATCCATCGGCCAATTAGGTCGACGCTATCGATGTCTTTTTTAGCGAGTCCTCCACCACCCTGGCTGAGCTCTTTTTCCCCCTCGCCTTTTTACGCTCCCCTTCCTCCCTCTATTACGGTCCTCGGTTGACTAGAGCTCCCATCGACCATATTTCTTCCCTACCTTCCTCCATTCATCTGGAATTGCTATCGCCGCTCTCCTACATTCCATTGTAAATATTACTTTAATATTTACTTCCACTCGCCCCCCGACCCCGACATTTTGTCCTATGCTAGCACCACTTGTGTTTTGCAAATAGAAGCTATGAGAATTCGATATACTTCGGCGATTTCGCAGATGGATGACGCTCGTTGCCATTTTCATTAACTTTTTATCGTAAATTTATCGCTTCATTTAGAGAAAGAGAGAAAGTGCGAATTCCATAAAGAGTCAACTGCGCTAAAAACCACGGGGCCTTTCTCGTTAGTTGAAAATTTTTGTGCGCCAAGCAAAAGTCGTGACTGACACATGAGCGTATAATTGCGCGAGTCCAATTAAGAAAAAAGTCACGACAATGAAAATCAGCTGCTGCTGCTCCGCGCCACTACGACGTCCATTCGTGGTATGCGGTTCGCTGCGCGTGCCTTCGTCGGATCCGCTAAGGGAAAAAGAAAAAGAAAAAAAGCCGTCGGCGAGTCGGCGTTCGATAACGATAGACGATTATAATTCAATCGATCCAGCTAAGCCGTGAAATCGGTGCGCGCTTTCCTTAAAAGCTTCCTCGTCGGCTCGGTCAATGTCGCGACAACCGATAGCCTATCGTCACAATAGATCCTCGGCCCGGCTCGCCGATAAATCGTCCCAGGATCGGCCGATCGATCTTCCTCCCTCCTCGGCTCAACAATACACCGGCGATTTTCATCCGACGATTTTCACCCGACGATTTTCCCTATCGATCAGGGAAGAGCCGCGCATGAATTTTCACAGCTCGGACTGATACGCGGGCCGCGCGCATCCATCCAGACCGCGATATCGCCGGAACGCGCTCGTGTTTGCGCGTACTCTCGCGCCGATCGCAGATTAAGACGGGATGGTTCCCCCATAGATAGCGATACAACAAGGCCCAATGACCGGGTCTGTGTGCGCGAGAAGGGGAGATTATATGGAGTACGGGTAGCGAGCCTAAGATTAGCCGGAAAAGCCGCAAAATATTGAAATGTCTGACGAGTTCTTCTCTACTCTACCCCAATAACCCCTCCCCCTCCCCCTTCCCGCCACTCTCCCCGCCTCTCACTTTCTGGGGAGCTGGAGAAAATAGCCTGCTTTAATCTTCGCTCTATTTATCAGCAGATTGAAATTATTTGGTCATTTGGTATTGTATTCGGCGAGAGAGAGCTTGGCGTCTAAAGCCAATAATACCGAGTCCTTGGTCGCAAAAACCTGGACATTCATTGCGCGCACTTACGACGAAATTAATTTCCTGTTACCGAGAAGAAAGACAGTAGATCGGACGAGAGAGTGAGTGAGTGAGTGAGTGAGTGAGTGAGGAGGAGGAGGAGGAGGAGGAGGAGGAGGAGGAGGAGGATCTGGGAGAGGGACGGAGCGGAAAGCTAAATAGTCGGGATATTTTTATTCCCCCGCGATGCCCCACTTGGCATATATTTATCATCGGGTCTAAGAGCTAAGACTCCGGAGCGAGCCGGTCGGATATTGATAAATTCCTTTACGCGGATAAAAAAATGAGCGGCGGCGACAACGGGGCGAGAGGGGGGGGCGGACGAGTACAAAGCCAATGACACCGAACTGCTCCCGGGTATTTATATGCCATCGCGACGTAGAGTTACGAGCCGAATCGGCTGGGCGAGTTCGCGCGGAAGTTGGAACATGGATCGCTTAGTGTCGATCGGAGAAACTCGGCTTTGTCCGATGCCGGGGACTGAGGCAAGGGAGGTTCGGGGCCCCTAAGTTACGGCGAGTCCGCAGTGATTTCCGGTCGTTAAACTTGCCTGGTTAAATGTAATCCGCGAGCCTCCTCGTTACGTTCCTACGTGGACGGGAGGAGGTGCCGTTGTCGGTTTCGGTGTTGGTTGGTATTGGTGTCGTCGCTGTCGCTGTCGTTGTTGTCGCTGTCGCTGTCGTTGTTGTCGTTGTCGCTGTCGCTGTCGCCTTCACCGATCACGTGTTCAACGCCCGCACGTTTTATCAGTCAGAGCGCGGCTTATCGTCCTCGGCGCGAATCAACTTATCGCCTCGAGATATGAAGCCGGCACTTCTATATCGTCCCCGAGTTCGCTAATATCCATACCGTCTACGCCCCAGCCTAATTAACACGGACCCAAATCAAACACCCGAGCTTCCTTTCAGTCCTACGAATTCATGTAAACGGGCCACTACACTCCAGAGTTATTTACTTATTTACTTATTTACGTACTGACAGTGTCGGCGGGCCGGGCCTAGTCGCTCGTCTCTCGTCTCTCGTCTCTCGTCTCTCGTCTCTCGTCTCTCGTCTCTCGTCTATCGTCTCGGACAAGTAATACGAGGGAACCGATCGGACTTTGTTTGACCTTGGGACGATACGACGATACGACGATACAACGATATCGACGCCGGTCTCGTTTATATTCAAAGACAAAAGAATATTTCCTCCTCTTGAGGAGAAAAAGGTTTTTTTTTTTTCTTTTCCTTCGTTCAACGTCTCAATAACTAATGCCGTGCATGTTTATCGAGAGTCACGTATAATCTTGGCTTCTCCTCGGATGTTCCCTAAAATTCGAAGTGGGACGAGAAGAAGAATAGAGTAGTAGACTGCGCAGGGTCAAAAGATCCTCGACAATAATTCAAGAAAAAAACGGCTTATTACATGAGATAAGGTTATCGGTTAATTGTACGGCGGTGGCGGGACCGGGAGCCGCTCGGCGCTATAAATAATGGCCGGGCGCCGATTAATTTTTCCCCAATGACATTAATTCAGACGGTGATTTATAACAATGCCTTATTCGATTTCCCGGGCATGTCAAAGTGAATGGCGGCGGCGGCGGCGACGGCGGCGGCGTCCGGGCGACTGTAAATTTTCAATCCCATCGTGTTGACAGTCGAGAGAGCGCGTGCCCTCAGATCCGCAGAAACGCATCCTCTATATCGGCTTTTTAGCGAGGAGTAGTTGGTTGTTACTTATTTGGACTGTGCGCGGGGAATAAGATTAAGCTGAGAGCGCACGGGGAAAAAGTCGCCGGAGGAGAGGAAAAAGGCGACGCGTAAGCGTAATATGCCATTGGGATGCGATCGGTGTTCCGTTCGGCTCCCGCCGCGTCACATCACCACCCCCCCCCCAACGACCCCGTCCCAGTGCCCGTCCCCTCCCAACGACCCCGTCCCATTTATAATGTTTATAATTATTCCCGGGTACTCCGCTATTTTTTCGCTCCCTCTCGCCCCCCGTTCCGCGCCCCTATCGGCGAGTCAATCGACTACTGATTTACCGTTAAATTTAATCCTGTTCTCCGAGCGAGCGATAATAGGGGCGCACCGGGGCTGAGGGTGGTGTATGTGGCCCCGTAACTAGGTGCACAAAATTATCTATTACCTCGTGCGTTCCATCTCCTTTGTATTGCTGCCTGCGCCGACGACAAGATCGGATCGAGCGAGCTCCCTCGTCCCTCCTCCTCGACCCGCCACGATCCACCACACTCTCACTCGCTCTCTCTCTCTCTCTCTCTCTCTCTCTCTCTCTCTCTCTCTCTCGCGTTCCTCTGGCCGAGAGCGCACTCGCGGCATGGTCGAGCGCGTATCTTTCGGCGCTCGTTGCCCAGATAAGCCTTCTCCGCAAGGCTCCAAGGTATTTCCCGGTTCCGAGCGCGGGGGTAGCTGCCGAGATAGATAAGGAGGGACAGACGCTGCAGCCAGTCGCCCACGTCTTTAACGTCTTTTCTTCGAATGCGGACGGCTTATCGGCTTCCTCCCCCTCCCACCACCCCCGGGCGCAGTCTGCCCGCTTACAATGGATTTCCGCCACGCGCGATCGCCGCTCGCGCACGCGATCGCGACATCGCGATAAAGCCTCTCCCGAGGCGAGCGATTATTATTAATTCCGCAATATCAGGGAGTCGATTCCACTGATGGCGAAGGGGAGACCCCTTCCTCCACACACACCCCCACACCTAGCCGCGAGATCGATTGATCGATCGCTCCTACCTGGGCTGCTCACCCTTGACGCTCCACTTTTCTCTCCCACCCCCACCCTACCCCACCCACCCCCAACCCCCTGCTTTTTCTCGCCTCCGCTGTTATTATTTGCCTTGCGGGCGGGCGTTCGAAATTTTAACAACACACCTGTCGAGAATCGTATCGTCTCGTTCGACCTTCCTTTTTTTCTCGTTACACGCCGTGGGTGGGTGAACTCTCCTTGACATGAACTCGCTATTTCCCTGTCTGTTGCATCACTCCTACAAACTATCGGCCGCAGCTCCTCCCATGACACATCAGCGTGCGATTGAATGGTTTTACCTCCTCTATATTAAGAAGTTTGTAAGGCTTATTTTCATTAATATTAAATTTATACTAGCTTTTCAACAATATTCTCCTCGTACATGTACCTTACTTTCAATGAAGGTTAGGTTTCCATTTGTAAATAACTAAATTTGTAAATAATAACATTTTTTTTTTTTTTTGTTTATTTTTTTGTTATTCCCTCTGCCTTTACTTCCTATCATTTCTCCGTCGAACTTTAATTTCTTGTACTTGCCGGATTATCATTATTTCTTAAGCCCAATCCTAAATATCTTACAGTGCAAAGCTCATTATGTAGATAATACAGCATTTATAACGTCAATGCTCAATTATTGCAAAAATATTATTATTATTATTATTGTTGATGTTCCTGTTGTTATTATTTTTAATTATTATTGATACTATTATTATTACTCTCAAATGCGATATCGGAATAAGGCTTTTTAATGTACGACCGCTAATTCTCTCTCTTACCTTTGAGCAGTTTAATCAATATAAAAAAAAAAAAAAAAAAAAAGAAGAGAAAAGTTATACCCTAAAATATCAATCATTACGAGAAGAAAGCATCTACGTATGCGTGTGCACATGTACTTACTTATGTATACACGTACGCAGATGATTTCTTCAAGCCATAAGCTGCTTATTACATTGAGGCTATGTGAAAATGATAAAGATTCGAAGAAGTTAATTGGGTAATAAAGGAGTCGCCTGAGGCTGATTCGTGCCAGTGAATAAGGCCAGCTTGCGATTTCGGTTGCACACATGCAATTGTCCGTCGAGGCTCCCGGCTTAAGGCCGCGTTGGCGCGGAGATGAGCTAATGGCTTGACTAACGGTTCCGTTCCCTTTTTCTTGTTCCAGGAGGACGTAGCCGGCAGTACGGTGGTAGTCGAGGTGGGGAGAGGAGTATCAGACGGCGTCATAGGGGGCCCAGGCGGCGGGTGCCGCGCCACCTCGATGACGATGGCCGAGAGCGCCGTGGAGGACGCCGCCGCAGCGCCGCCCGGACCGGCTAAGCCACCCCCGCCCCCTTGCACCAATAACAACACCCTAGCGGCCACGGCCAATCGGAACCACCACCACCGCAGCCTGTCATCCTCTTCGTCCTCGGGCTCGGGCCAGCCGCGCAAGCGAAAGCGACTCTCCCAGGTGCTGGACATTCTGCAGCAGCATCGCGTAGGCTCGCCCCTGGACTCGGCCAAACAGAGCCCCGGCAGCCAGACCGGCGCGAGGTACGAGGGCAGCAACGGCGGACCCATCGCCTCCGAGGCCGAGGCTTCCGAAGAGGACGCGGCCTCCTTCGGCTCGCCTCGCTCCTCCTCGCGATCGGCCCTAGAGAGCCCGGGCTCTCTTACTAGCTTACCGCCCCTGAGGTCCAAGTCCGGGAGGAGGGAGGAGACCTCGGGGAAGCAGCGCCAGGGCCACGGTGGCCATCGACGTAGCAACGGACAGCGCCGCGGTAGCGGGCACCGACTCAGCAACGGCCGGGCTAATAACGCCAATGCCGGCACCAATAGCAATAACAATAATAGCGGCGCCCCCGGCGGAGATCATCACCACCACCATCCCCATCATCATCACAACAACAATAACAACAACAACGAGAACGGCATCGGGGGACAAGTATCAGCGCCCGTCTACACGGGTTGCGGCTGCGTCCACTGCTCGAGCTCCTCAATGGTCATGGGCTCGCCTACCTCGCCCCTGACCCCCCTAACGCCCCTTACGCCGCTGAGCTTCGCGCCTCTCGCCCCGATATCACCGTCGTCGATAAGCTTCGAGCACTACCTGCACACGAAGTACCTGCCCAGCCTCGGCCGGCACCGCAGCCAGTCAGACTCGGACGAGGCCGCCTGCTGGGAGCAGTTCCAGAGCCAGAGTCAGAGGCCGCCTTCCTCTATCTCCTCGATATCCTCGCTCCTGGGCCAGCTGCCGCGCTGCAGCTCCCTCGACTCCGAGGGGACGGCGGCTAGTCCACAGGACTCGCCCCTCGACCTGTCAATGAAGGGTCTGCTCGCCGCGAGTATGGTCAGGCCCCCAGCGCTCCAGCTACTGCCCCCGGGTCTCGTCTCCCGGGGTTCCGTGAGTGTGCCCGTCGTCCGGGGCGACGTCGCCTCACCGACGACCAAGGAGAGCGTCGCAGTCCGGTACAATCTCGAGGTCTCGCCGGTCGTCGAAGAGATGCCCCCCGGGGCCGATGTAGCCTACGTCTGCCCGGTATGCGGTCAGATGTTCAGTCTCCACGACCGGCTCGCCAAGCACATGGCCTCGAGGCACCGACGCCAAGGTGCCCAGGACGCGAGCGCCAAGGCCTACCTCTGCGACGTCTGCAAGCGCAGCTTCGCGAGATCGGACATGCTCACCAGGCACATGAGGCTCCACACGGGCGTCAAGCCCTACACATGCCGGGTCTGCGGCCAGGTATTCAGCAGGTCCGATCACCTGAGCACCCACCAGCGCACCCACACCGGCGAGAAGCCATACAAGTGTCCCCAGTGCATCTACGCAGCCTGCAGAAGGGACATGATCACCAGGCATATGAGGACCCACTCGAGGTACCTCGACGCCCAGACCCCCAAGCAGGAGCCCAAGACGGAGGCGCCCCCCGCGAGTCCCCCGGGCGGCTTCGGCAACGTATCGCAGCCGGCCCTCATCAAAACCGAATGACGCCTACCCGCGGGATGATTCGCTGGACCGAGCTCCTCCCGGGCTAGCCGAAAACGGGCTAACGGACGGAGGAGGAAAGCCGAGAGATTGCTGGGGTGGGGGCGGGAGGGACACGCACGCACACCAGAGGCCTACTTCTTTGATCCATCTACCAAGGAAGATTGACGGCTGAGCAGATATTCCGGCTGGGGAAGAAGAGAAGCTTCTGGCGCTCATTATAAATGACCCTTTATTCTGGGTATCCCAATTCTTTGCCAAGTACAACTGTATAGGAGGCGCGCGCGCATGCGCTCGCTCGCACCTACACCGATCACGCTCACTCATACGCACACAGCACGGAAGCGCAGCCTCAATCAGTATTATAGCATCTCTGTACAATCATCGGTCTCGCGTTCTCTTCTCTCTCTTTCTCTCTCTCTCTCTCTCTCTCTCTCTCTAACTTTTTCTCTCTCACACACCGTCACTTTTCTTGCACCAACGAACCTTACCGTCGCCCGAACTCCTCCTCCTCCTCCTCCTCCTCCTCCTCCTCCACCTGCTCCTCCACCACCACCACCATCAACACTACCTCCACCTTTCTCCGTTATCTACCTTCTTTTCAAGCTTCTACATTCTGTTGGAAATGGCTCGAGAATGAAAGAACAAAGAAAAAGAGGAAGAGAGTATGCATGATAATGGCGGTATTGGAAAGGGGGCGAGAGAAAATTAGTCTTTCTTTTTTTCAGTCTCGATGTGTTGCAGATTTGCGCTACGTTAGTTGTCATCGCGATTTACTCTCCCGTTTAAAAGGGGAAAAACGTTTTTTCTGCCACTCAATACTATTTTTCATGATTTATAAGACGCCGAAGAAAAGATGAAAAGCCATTTGGGTACGACGGAAACTTTAATTAAACATTTTGAATTTTATACTATTTATATAAGATGTGTTGATTAAAAATAATGCCGTTTAATATATTTAAAGGTAATTGACAATTTGTAATTGGCAAGTTGGAGAAAGTATTATTGATAATAAGTAGGTTTTTTCTTAAAGAAACTCTTTCTAAATCGAGAACGAAGCTCTCTAAAAGGAATAAAATTAAATATAAAAGAGATTAAGTTATGTTTAAAAGGCGCAAGAGCAACAGGCATTCCTGCTTCTTAAGTCGGGGTCGGGCGAAGGTGGGAGAAAAAGAGGAAAAACTACGGTGCTTACGTAATTGTTGTAACGAATTGTAAATATTTGTAACATGCAACGAGATAATGCAAGTATAAATTTATTGTTCTCGTTGTTACATTTCTCTGTTGTTTGCCTTATACACACACACATACATATACACGCGCGTAGTTCTTCCTTTAGCGGATCTCGCGAAAGTATCCATAATGTGCCAAATTTTCAAGGTCAGTCTTAAGCGAACTAACCTAAACTAACTCTCCGATTGTTATAACGTAATACACTTATTAACTCGTCTTATCTTCTAAATTGTTTCTATCGATTCCTTTAGTCTGAGAACACGAGTGTACAAGTTGCCGCTCTCTAATGGAAGAAAAAAAAACGTGTTAATCATAACACTTATTTATTAGTTTGCCTTTTATCCAGCATTCGAGAACAAAAAAAAAAAAATAAAGCACGATTGCTGGTAGAGTGCAACACAAATTTCTAAATTTCGTCATGCAGTAATGAAAGCTTATTTATTAAAAAAAAAAATATATATATATACGTATATATTTATATGTGTATATATATTAATGTGTGTGTATGTATGTATTACTATTATTATTGGTTATTATTAATTATAATAATTAAAAAAAAAAAATAAATAAATAAAAAATATAAAAAAAATGGTAATTGATTGTTATGCAACAAGTTCGATATTTAAAAACCAATTTTCTGCCAGAAAAACATGTACCTGCGTTACGAGGAAATAAAAATCAGGAAGTACTGTATACTATACAGCGAGTTAATCGGCGCATCAGAATATGAATGAATCACTTCGAAAAGCCGAGCGTTGTTAATGAGATGAGAAAATATTAATTTTTCGTAGTTTAAGCCCTAATTAAGGTTGTCGTTACATTATTGATATATTAAGAGCCATGGCGTAGAAGAGAATTGGTGAAATTATTTGTCCCTCGAGGTTACCTATTTATGAAAGGATAATAATGAGGAAAAAGTGCGTGGGTATGTATGTATATATATATATATGTATGTATATGTATATGTATATGTATGTATATATATAATATACTGAAAAAGAAATACTATTTTCGAAAAAGAACCGAGAAACTAAAAAAAAATTTGTTAAATAGTTTTGGGTCAGGCAGGCCATGACCATAAGCGTAACGTAAAAAAAGAATCGTGGAAGAGACTTTGAGGGGTGGGTGGGTGGGGAGGGGAGGTTTCGTAACCGCGGACCAAGCATGAGTAAATTTAATAAAGCATTATTACGTAACGTCCAAAGGACGTTAAGGACATTAATTAGCAACGCGACAAGCCGACCTAAGGAGTTTCTGAAAGAAAAAAAACGTAATTTCTTCGCGACCGTCTTCTTCACTCTGCCCTAGCGCGCACCGCTCCGGCACGGGTGTCGTCTTAATAATAATAATAATAATAATAATAATAATAATAATAATAATAGTAATAATAATAATATCCAGCGCTTAAGCGACGGCGGCGGCGTTGGCGCGGGGCGGGAGCTGAGAAGGAGAAGAAGAATGAAAGCGAGGAGGACAACGAGTCTCCGCAGACCATAACTATTCATAATTAATGAGTTCATCGATCGAAGGCGATTATTAGTCTTATTTAGCCGTGCGTGACCGAGTCGAATCTCTGTATATTTTTGTACAGATAACTTTTTCTAGTATGTACTTTTAAGTGTTTAAGAGACACCGAGTGATAGATTCTTTTAAAATGGACTCGTATAGATAGGAAGATGATTGACGAAAGTGAGTGAGGTATGGAGGGAGGCATCGAGTTTGCTTTATTTGCCGAGTACTTACTTCTGCTCTCTTGTAAAATATAACGAAATAGAACGCTTGCCACTTTACTTGCCCTTTTATACCAGCAAGAGCATCGGCGGCGGTGGTGGCGGTGGCGGTGGCGGTGGCGACGGCGACGGCGGCAGCGACAGCGGCAGCAGCACCGCATTAAACTTGGATTAACGAGGATTAAAAGAAATCAAGAATGAAAAGCGACGAAGACGAAGACGAGGACGACAACGAGGACGACAACGACGAAAAAAATTGAGAAGAAAAAAAATGAATACACGAACAAGTGTAAAATAATCAGCGAAATATTGCACACCTGAAGCGCACCCGCATATTCACAGAAGGACACGCGCGTCCTACAGGTTTTACAATTTTATCATCAAAGTCTGGATTATTGTTTTGGAAATGTCGGAAAGAGCGGAAAGTCTCAGGTGATACGCATTACCCTGGGGAGCTTGCGAACCTTAGTAACTTATCTTTTAAAATTCATATGCTTTTCATTCGTATGCGAGTCGTTGAACTGCAGGATCGGGATTTTTTTGAGTCGATGGCGGGTGGGGGGGGGAGCTTCGTCTTTAACGATTTTTCAATTGATCCTCGACAGCTTGCGAGCAACAGGAAATTCAGCGTCGAATGATGAACGCGAGCGGATTGAGCCAGCGCGGCTAACGATTAGTCCATCGAACAATCCGTTTTTGTAATTACTATCGATACTTAGCCATGAGCATGTTAGCTACGTAACTATAACTATTTTCACTAATAGTTATTACTATTATTATTAATTATTATTATTGATTATTATTGATTATTATTGATTATTATTGATTATTATTATTATTATTATTATTATTATTATTATTATCATTAGTTATTATTGATTATTATTATATTGTAATAATAATTACATTATTACTTAGTTACGTTATTAATCAATGTTTAATGCTTCTATTATTTATTTTGTTATCCCGTTTAAAAATCAAACCGTCGCCCAAACAAAAACACTGAAAACTTCGAGCCGCTCCTCCATTTTATTCTCCGGCGAATTAATATTATTATTATTACTATTACTATTAAATAAAATGATAATGTAAAATCAGCCGCCAAAGCCAATCTGTCTCTCTATGATCTCGCAGCTTGCGAGGACGAACAAAAAATCATCGTTACTTGTTTTTTGTTTCTGTTTATTACCTTTTATTATTAATTATTAATTATTATTATTGATATTTTAATTATTACACATTGCGTGCTACTGCATTTACGTCCTTCTTTCGTCGTGTTATCAAGTTCCTCTCTTAACCTGTGTTAAATAGTGCACGTCGATATTATTGTGCTTTCGATAATATTGCACAAAATTTGACGCGAGTTTGAGCGAATTAAAGAGAGAAAGAATGGCATTGGTGAGGAAAGAAAAAAAAATGTACGCGAACTCTCGAAATGAGGACGAAGATAGACAGACCTTTGTAAATTATTAATATTGTCTACGACGTGTAAGTTTGTTTGTAAAAAAAATGATGTTGTGTTTAACAACATGTGCCAGAATTGAAAAATATAATTTTTTAAACGAATTCATGTCTCATTGGGTCTTGATTTATTTCCTAGTTCTTCCTTTATCCGCCTTTTTTTTCTTTTTTTTTGCCTTTGAGTTCAGATTAACCGTGTGCCTTTTAGTACGACAATTGTGCGATGGTGAAAATGGTGAAAATGTGTGCGCTCTCGATGACCAAAAGCAATAACAAGCATCGAGGCCGAAATGCATTACTTCTGCAGGTATCAGTTTTATGAAATTTATATTATTTCATCATGTCGGCCATTATACATCAATCATGAGCTATTTGAACGGATAAGGTATATTCTTGAACAGATTTTAAAGAAATCGTTCATATTCGTTGCGTAAAGTAAGGTTATGTTTGATAATTTTGAAAACGAGAGATTCATTCAAAGTCAAAATAAAAAAACACGATTTTATACTTCCGGTCTCACGTACTTTTGTTAAAAAAAAAATAACAGTTACAAAAACAGTAATTACTGAAAACAAAAGCATAAGAAATATTCTCAAGATTTTCCATTTACAGTTATAACAGCGATTCTTAGCTGAAAACGTTTTCGATTTCATTAATTATTTTTAAACTGCACGCTTAGTAAAGAACAGTAATACAACAATCAAAGTTTCTTTTGAAAATATATTAAAAACTGATTTGAAGATATTTTAATTACAAATTCAGTAGCATGACAATAACTTTCATTCGAACGGAATAAGAAGTATGCTCTATGTAATTTTATGGATTTTTAACAATTTCCTTTATAAGTCACGTCTAATAATCCGCATTCAAATGTGACGATCTAAAATATTCAAAGCGCTTTTGTTTATTTCGTTTGATTATTTCGTTATGAAATGGGTTGTTTGTAATAGAGATGATACGTACATGGCGTGGGGTGTGCCCACGCACACCACGTAACTGCGCACACATTTAGTACAGACGAAATTACACAAAGTTAGGAAAGAATTATTCCTAATATAAATAATTATTTCCTAAACTTAATTGGATGCGTCTCTTATAATTATAGTTTTTATTATTAGGAAAGAATTTTTATTACTAAGAGGAGATAATATGTTTTATATAATTATATAAGGAATAATCGTATTATTATTTTTTATTATTAGGAAAGAAATGAGTTTTTCAAACATTTTTTTTTTTTAAATAATATTGAATACCTCGAGAGAGCAGATATAGATTTAATTTTATAAATTCATAACAAATATATTCATAACAAGAGAAATGTACGTTACGAAAATAAAATATTATTTTAGGTTGAAATAATAGAGAAAAAAATAAATATAATAATAATTTCAACTGGAATTAAGCGAAATTAAATACTTTTTAAAGGATTCTTAGTAATAATACATAAATAACTTAAGAATAAAGTCTATCAAGCGTGCATTCGTTCCTGTCAAGATCAAATGATTTATTTTGTATTTAAAAAATTTAAACATTAAAATTTCCATATATTTCATATAATGAGGTGCTGAGGAGAGAATAGAAATCCATTCTGTTCCTTCGATTTCTTCGTAAAAGTCAAATGACGCAGTGATTTTTCATCGGAACAAAAAATTTATTGACAGATGATCAAATATTTTTTAAATAAAATTCAAGTGAGCAAAAAATTCCTGGACTGCAGATAAGTGTCCAGATACGCGGCTGGTAATTTATTCATTTCCTACCTCGGCTACGAGGCAGTTTCTTCTTTCTTTTTCGTTCCCGAGCGACGAAAAAACGTCGCAATTTATTATTACACATAGAGAGAGAGAGAGAGAGAGAGAGAGAGAGAGAGGAATAAATAGTTTTGCATAGAGCGCGATACTGGCGAAATTGAAAAATGGCCGGCGACCGCCCGAAAAAACCGAAAAATCGTCCGAGGTGCGTGCGGCGTCGCCTCGAGCGATGCTTGGGTGGGTGGGCGAGTTTTGGACAGAGAGAGAGAGAGAGAGAGAGGGGGGGGGCGGATGATCGGCAGTAGTATGTAAAAAAGCGAGTTTGCCGGTTATGTCAGTTGCAGGCGCGCCTACATCGGCAAGCCGATAGATAAATAAAGAATAAAGAGGTGGCTGCTCGCGGGTGCGTCCTGTCCCTGTCCGCCGCGTTTCTAAGCATTCATTACAAAACGTCTCGGCGGGCGATTATTGTAGTTGAAAGCCACTGCTCCAGCACTGACAATGAGCGAGACGAGAATTAGAACCGGCGGTCGGTAGGGGTGGCCCGAGGGAGAAAGACTGAGAGCGCGGGGAGGGGTGGGGGGTGCGCGCCGATCATTTGAAAAGGCAGAGATAGAGAAACAAAAGAGCGAGTCTGTGCTGCGAATGATACAAAACAGCCGGTTGGGGGCGGCGAGGGGGGGGTGGGATTGACGCGTAGAGAGGGTTTGAGGGAGCGCAGGCGTGCGTAGTCCAAGAAGAGGACGAGCGGGCTCCGATGTTGCGAGGGTGCCCCGGGGCAGCCAAGGTACCCAAAGTTTCGGAGGTGAGCGGACTCGAGACCAAGGGAGTGTAACAGTAACTGCAGCAGTCAGGTCGCGCGCCACGTGTAATTTGCGGGAAAAAAAAGGTGGAGTTGATTGGCTGTTGAAGAAACGGCGAACCGCAGGAATCGTCGACCTATGCGATATTATTCGATCGAAGTGCGAGGGCCGAAGGAGGGACGGGCCCTCGAATATATGCCATTATGGTATTATAGGGACGAGTAGGAGGCGAAATTCTAATGGTGGGCGCGGAGGGGCAGGCAGGGTAGGTAGGGAGGAATCGCAGCCGGTTGGCGGTGCGCCGATAGCCGTCGTTCCGACGACTCGTCGAGGCCTCGGGGACGAGGAGGCACTGCGTAATAATATATATTTTATTGGACTCGTTGGTAACGAGCGGCAAATTAAGCACATCGAGATACGCTGCAATTAAAAATTGCCTTTCTTCCATTCCTGAATTCGATCGCTCGCCCTTCACCCTCATCCCACCCACTCCATGTCATTCCATTGACAATGCCTAACAATCTTACCTGCACTGTCCCGCAACACGTTTTTTTTTTGTTGTTGCAAATTACTGCCTGCTTATGTCGAGGTGTGATAGTAACGCAGTCGATGAATTATTCATGCTCTTGGAAAGTCCATTCCGTTCGTTTAAAACAATAAATAAACATTCAGGCTTTAGTTTGAAAATCAAGTAAAGCTTACTCTTAAATCGTTGCTAATTATAAGATAATTCTCCTCCTCCTCCGCCTCCAATCCCCCTGTTCCTACTACTCCTCCTCCCGTCCCGGCCTCCGCATCCTTGGCTTTCCCGATGCCTTTTAATTTATTTCCCCGTGACTTATATCAATTAATTTTATGTGCGTAAGTAATGTTCTTAGAAAAAGTACGAGCCAACGCAATTCTGTAAAATGACGTCTCTTACGAAAAAGCTTACATTTTCTTATCTATTCCGTAAATATATAATATACGCAGGTAGACTAAAGGCCCAACGAGGATAAATATTTATTACAAATAAATTTGTATTTTAATTAAATGTTTATATTATATGATTTCTTTATGCTGGAAGAAGCGCATTCTGCCTATTGTCAATGTAAATAAGCTTTAATTTAATTGTTCAATTTAAATATTAAATAATAATCCATTGTTAAAGTGTAAATTTGCGTATTAAAATAAAATTTTTACATTTAAAGTTTACGAAAAATTTTTTACGAAACAAAAAAAATTCCGCGCGAAAACCTCATGAGTTTTACCGTTGGAAATAAAAAATATAATTTAAATTTAATATAAAGATTTCTTTCTGATCCCGTGGATGGTGACCGATATTTATTTACATTACGAAGGAAATATGAACTCGAAGGATTAAGGGATTAAAAAAACAAATTCGAGCTTAACGTGGGATAAGGAAAAGTTTTTTCGTTTCTCAGAACAATGGGAGACGAACGACGATTCGGACATTGGCAAGTCGGCCGAATTCTCGGTAATTCAGGCATTTGAGGTTCCATGAATTTTAAAAGCATTGCACAACGACGCGCGCTTTCGTGCGTTCGGCCGCGTGTGCATGCACGCGCGGATCTGTATGCGTGTGCGGATAAGGTTCAATATGCTGGGGCGGTTTAGTTGAGTCGAAATATCCGTCGAAACGAGACGCGGACAGAGGAAAAGTTAATATCTGACAATTTCAACGACAATTTCAACGACAATTTCAACGACAATTTTTACTTCCAAGGTAACATATACATTCAAGCCTTTTAGATTATGTAAATGTAACGGAAACACTTTATTGTATAGCGACACTTATAGCGATTGATATACAGTAATTTTTAAAAATTAATCTTTCAAGATACTCTTGAGACGGTCTGTGACGAACAAAATATCTTATTTAATATGTAATAGTATTATGTTAGTTTGAAAAAAAATAAAGGATAACGGCTTCGAATCCGATCGTTGGCTGTAGTCAAGAAATATTCGAATGAAGCTGCGTATGGCGATATCGAGTCCTCGACGTCCTTAGTAATTCGCATATTAATTGTTGGGCCGAGTATTAAACAAGCGCATTGCTCAACGCTAGAGAAATCACCTCGCTCTTTCACCTTTCAATACATCGCTCTCGTGACTTATTCCTGCAATCCATCTGACTGGAATCTGCAGAGGTGGGAGGACAGTCTACGGGCGATTGTTCCAGATACGTCGAAGTCCTGCTTAATTGTTCGGTCGCCATATTTGAAATACACTAAGGTCTCCCACGCAGTGTTTAGATAAGGAACATTTCTGTTTCTATCTCAAAAAATTATATTTCAAACAAGAACGTTTCAATTGTATGAATGAGAAATCGGGAAAGAGCGAGAGAGAGAGAGAGAGAGAGAGAGAGAGACAAAGTAGAGGAATTCAGAAAAGACACAACCGTTCTGATGGAGTATATGCTTATATATATATATATATATATCCTGGACATGTGTGTCCATGCCTACTTGTTCAATCCCGACGGCTCGTTGTTCTACACATAACAGATTATGATTATAATTTTAATTATTAATTGACACCGTGTATCATTATTTTTTGTGCAATACCTGGCTTTGTGGTCGACCATTCTCATTGTAAGTTCAGTGGTCGACGCTGCTTCTGTCAAATTTCTTTTCCTCGCGATTACGAGGCTCGATTGACGTCGGTGTTGAAGGTATGTTAATTACATATTGCCTTGTTTTTCTTATAAAATGTGGGAAATCGTGCTACGAGCCTGGATTTTTCGCGAAAATTTCCACTAGGAGGCTGCCTACATGTCCAACTCTCGTTTTTAGCAGGCTCCCCGTACGTCTATATTCAGATTCTCAGTTAATAAATTTTAAATAACTTTAAGTTATGCAGATTAGGAACCAGAGCCAGCAGGTGCTATTAAATACGTTAATAAAGGGCTAAACGTAATTCCGAGCAGCGAATTAGAGCGTGGACATTGTTTTGTGATAGGATTGTGCCATGGATTGCCATCATTATCGTCTGCGATATATACGCCTTTCAAGGGAAAACGGTCTTACTTACATTGGACAATAAACAGTTCAGCAGCATGACAGTAAGTTTTATCGAAATGCATCCGATACTTTCCAAGACTATATTATTTTATGAAGCGAAAAAAAAAACGGAGAAAGAAATGGCGCGCAAGTATTGCGCGAGTTATAAAATCGCCTAATTTGTATGTACGTAGCGCCGCAGAGACGAAAGTCGAAGGCGCGAATGTAAAAAAAACAAAATAATAATAATAATAATAATAATAATAATAAAACGATGAAAAAATAATTTGAAATAAATTGTAAAGGCAATGGATGGGTGACGGGCTCATCACTGGGCTAGCGCAACTTTATCGATAATAAATTACCTCCGTTGCGTTTGACCTCTCCTATGTGGGGCGACTCCTCCGCAGCCGTTAATTTGCGCGTCTTTCTTATTCCTCGCACCCCCTCTCCTCCCGCTACTCGTCCAGCGTGAGGAAATTCCATGCTCTCCACCCCCCACCCCTCCGCCCCTCGCTCTCTATCGCTCTATCACTCTATCTCCGTTCCTGTCAATACTCAGCCGTCGGGGGGGACGAGCGCCCGGCTAACGGTCGATGTCCTTCGGACGCTTCTAAACGCAAAGCTACGGTGGCATCGCCTCGAGTCGAGGGTGCGCTTATCCATCTACCCCGGTAAACCGTGGCTACGACGGGGGACGGGCGTTGCGGCGGTGTCGGCTTAGCGAACCCGCTCCAGTCAATTTTATTAAAGGTAAGACCAATCCAGAGTTTGCTAGTGGTCTAGCAAATGTACCCGAGTGCGAAATACTTACGTAGAACAGTTGAATCGACTCAGCTGAAGGGCTGGGGCGAATTCTATTTGGGTCCTTGGGTAACTTTAGTGAAGCCACTCGGCTCGGTATCGCTTTTATTTAAATAAATTTATCTTTATAATCACGTTCGCGCCACTTTTTCTAATGATACTTTTCAGGAAAAAAAATTTTGATCTGCGCCTCGCAATTCATTCAAGTCGCAGATACTGATTTAAATATTTAATTACGATTAAACATTTTACCTCTGTATTTTCATTAATTTGTTTTTTCTATTACAATCTATTACTCGCGCTTTGATAACCTGTCCACTTCTGAATTATAATATCATTATCGTTTTATAAGCGATTTTTGTCCGAACGTGGTTTTTTTTTATTATACTTTGAATGAAATTCGACTTAGTTACTGCCACGAGAGAGAGAGAGAGAGAGAGAGAGAGAGAGAGAGAGAGAGAGAGTCAGAGGGAGGGATATAAACGCAAAATAGTAATTACAAAAAATTCGGTTGTCTTTTGTTATATTTTTGGTAACGTTTTACTGAATAATTTGCACGACTGGAAAATGTTTGTAACATTACAGGCCGAAATGTCTATCGTTTGTCGGGAACTATCTAAAATTAACTGAAGCTCTGACCCCTTTGAAGACTCTGACCCCTTACTTTATATACCACAAATGTAACATAATTTATATCATCAGGAGATTAGCGAATTAATAAAAATAAATAACATACCCGTGGCGTCGCGTGATCCCGTGAGCGCTTAATTATTCTTGTTATAAGTTAATTACATTTTTAATGTCGAATACATTGTTTGTTAATTAGATTGTTTGTAATGCGCGCGAGATTGAGGTCATTTATCTAAATCTTTGTGAAAGGGGACAAAAGAAAGATTCGACAAATGTGTCAAGAGAGTGATTGAAAGCTTGATAAATAACTCACGTCTCCGGGCTCCGTATAACATAAATATTTAACTCCATCGTGTGCAATTATAGGCAGGGCAAAATCGATCCCGCGCAAATACACTGATGTAAAATTCATTTTAATTTATATAGATGTCGCGATGCACGTTTTCACGTGCCCGCGCATGTACGGAGACAAATAATGCAGCAACAATTCTTCAAACGCCTTTTAATCGGGCCACACGAGCCCGATCGCTCCTTGAAAAAGGAGGGAAAAAGAAAAAGAAAAGAGTAACACCGCATTCCTCCGCGTGCGCAAACCTCGCGGCCGCTACTAATATACTGGATCGAACGATTTAATCCTCGCGACAAATCGCACTTGAGCGCGATTTTTTAGTTCGATTGAGCGCCTGCGTATTACGAAAAGAAGAACTGCCCTCGTTCGATCTCTCACTTTGTCCCGCCGACATTTATCCTTTTTCGCCATCCTTCTACTTTTTTGTTTTTGTTTGTCTTTTGTTTGTTTTTTGTTAAATTTTTGTTTTTTTTTTTGTTTTTTTTTTACCCCTCCATTTAAAACTTCCTTCCTTCATAGATTATACGTCGGCAGTCCGTTCATGTGCGCGCGGCTCCATTTATTCAGCGCGCCATCCTACTTCTTTATCCCTCCTTCCACTTTTTAAGCCACGCTCGCTGCGCATTAAATTCATTTAATATCTGGCATAGCCACTTTACGCGCGTTTCTTTCGCTTTTCGGAGAAAAAAAGCATCTCTTGCAATATTCTTGATTTACCTGCCTTTGAAATAATATGCCTTGCAAATTAATAGTAAATTAAATTTCTTTATTGTTATTGATTATTTTTAGCTGTCTAATATTTTTCCGC
This sequence comes from Ceratosolen fusciceps, assembly GCA_018883505.1. NCBI lineage: Eukaryota > Metazoa > Arthropoda > Insecta > Hymenoptera > Agaonidae > Ceratosolen > Ceratosolen fusciceps. Next base: position 9,784,098 of record RCIC01000005.1, read on the forward strand.
AATTGAGCCACGGCTATTCCAGATTGTCACTCTCTTTCGACATTCGTAAAGCCTTTTTCTTATTATTTTCGTTTTATAAAATAAAGAATACGACAAATAGAGTCAAGCTAACGTCAATGCATTTCAGAACAATGCATGGTTTCATGAAATTTTCTTTTTCTTTATCCTTATATGCTGCCTTTTGAAAATTAGATGCTTTCGATCAATATTTGAAGAATAAATTTGATGAAATACAAATAGTATGGCCGAAGCTTCGATTACATAAGTTTACTTACTACTCATATTATAAAATATTTTAATTGATATTTTAGTACATTTATTCGAATAAAGTTAAATTGTACGTATAGAGGTATATATATATATATATATGTGTGTGTGTGTGTGTGTGTGTGTGTGTGTGTGTGTGTATTTAAGCAGCTTCTTATACTGAGATAAAATATCGATATTATATTCATAGTAATAATTATTGATTTATATTATCTAGGGAAATTTATTATATCCACAAATGCCAACTCTCAAATAAAAAATAGAAAAATAATGAAAAAAATACATGATTTTATTTTAGATTACTATAATCACAATTACTATAAATCTTAAGGTTACGTAATTATCTAAATAATAAAGCAATGTTACTACATTTTTAATTAATATCATGTTTATACCAGAGTTATCACCTTGCTTTCGTTATTAATACTTTGAAATTTTATTTTAAAATCATGTAATTGAATAATGCAGCAGCAGGTTAATTGGCCCGATAGACGGAAATTTTCAGTTTATAATTATAGTGCTCAATAGTCAAATGAATACAATTTAGTGCTTGACGCAACTATTAAACGAAAAGCCTTTAATAAAATTTTATTGGGCTTTGAAGTTTGAATAGAGTAGTTTATATCTACGAAACGAGCGTAGGGCAATCTCGATGCCTATCAGAACAAAGAATAAATGCATTTTTATTGTCCGCCTATGCAGAACTATGGAATATTTGCTTGGATTGCGGTTTATTTTTGGCTATAAATGATTAAATGGAAGTGTAAGACATAAAAATCTGGAGTACCGATAGAATATTGTTTACGCACAGTATTACTTAACCTTTATAGTTTTAATCTTTAATATTTTATGCTTTTCTTTTGTTGCTACGTTGTCGTGCAATTTCATCTTTCCTTCCCGCATACAGCATGTTCTTCTAATAAACCAGAATATGTTTGTGTGCGCGTGCACGTCTATGGCTTAGGCATTGCTCATTGTAGATAGGCAAGCGCGGGCGAGCGCGCGTACGTGTGCCTGCCATTGTATGCGTGTATGCATGTGGCGAAGAGAATGCCGATGCACGCTCAGTAAGGCGTAAATTATTACTACGTGTTTTTCCTCGTTTGTCTTTTTATTATCTGCATCATGATGCGTAGAGTTTCTACAAAATGAAAGCAATTAAGTATTATGTACAATGTCTATGAATTTGAGAAACCGCGCAAATTTTTCTACTCGTTACGTTTTTATTAGTTGTAATTGATATTGCGCCAGAATGATTTATCTTACGAAAAATACGATATATATATATATTTGAGTATGCTCGCAGCTACGTATATATATATATATATAAATAATATCGCATTATTTTCATTATATCAGATATCTCATTAGTAATAACGTCGTGCGGAGTGCAATGAAAATAATACATAATCAAGCTGAAAACTGATGAAACGCAGATCATTTTGATGATTATGAGCCTCAGGTGGGATTGCATAACGGCGACTAAATATTTTAATTTATTTACAATTGAAAAGTACTACGTTGTAAAACTACATTGGCGAGAATTTGAAATAAGACGGAGATGAAAAGTCAATAGGAATTTTCGTTAAAAGCGAACGAATTAATAAAGTATCTCTAAGGTCTAAAAGTCAGAGTGAAGGGGACCGTCGAATGAGATTCAGCCCTTCATTTACATATGAAACATCACGCACATGTTCTCCCGTAGGAGGGATACGCGTGAGGCGAGCAGCCGATCGACAATTATTAAAGCCTGTCACCTGAGGCTCGACATTGACAACGTGACGAGGAAGAAGCGTCGACGCATGAGGTCTACGTGGCGGGCATCTTCCTCGTCCTGCTCCTCGTCCATCCTATCATCGAGGCATTTATCAGAGGCAACGGTGGCGATTCCGAAAGGGCCTCTCGCCCCGCGTACCCCCGACAGCCGCTGCGGACGCCCACGCGTTCAGCTCCGGGGCAAGTTTTTGTCGGTCTCCCGCCGATCCGGTTACCCCGTACTCTCGTATTACCATTACAAAGCATTTCTTTTTCCGCGATGCGAGACGTCAGCTGCCTCCTTCCCGTTCTACCGATAACGTCCCCGCTGGAAAAACGGAATTCTCCCCCCAGGCCCTTTGTTGGCCGTTGGATTTACGGGCAGACTCGAAACGCCCCCGACACTCGCCCGCCTCCTCCCCCGCTCCCTCTTGTCCTAATGCAGCTTCTCGCGCTATCGAGTAATAATCTCGATCCCACGGATAATGCCGAGGCTTAATGGAGGCAGGCAACGCCCGGCTCTTACGGATCTCTCGCGGCTTTCCCGATATCGCAAAATGACAGACCAACGCTTAAGGGTTTTGTATTTAAATTAGTCAGGTTCGGACGCGCTGTTGCCACTGCCAGTACTACTTGTTCCGCGATAATTGTATCTCCCCCACTCCCCCCGAACATATGGAGTTCTTCGAGGCGCGACTCGATGCACTTAGTGGCGGTTTCGATTGTTTTTTGTTTTTTTTTGTTTTTTTTTTGCCCCCCCTCGGAGGACGAATCAGGATCCATTCATAATTTCCCTTTCAGCAGCTCTTGGCTCCATCCTGACAATGGTGCTAAAACGTTAAATGTACATTAAATATAAAGATTTCTCAATGTCCAAGAGGTACGATCATATTCATCTCCGCGGACTTTGTAATTCCCTCTGTTTGCTCGGCGAATCTCTACGTAAGTTGACATTACTTTACGACCGTTCACGTCTTGTCCATCTCTTGTCCCTAAAAGAGTTTGGCTGAAAAGTCCGATCCACCGATAGGCGAGAGTATAAAGTATAGAAAAAAAAATCCTCGGCGTCAATCGTCACTTCGCTGCGGTGACGCAGAAAGAGTCGAGAGGTCTAAGTGGCCGTCAAGATGAGAATTTTACGCGGGCTCGTGCAGGCTCGAACTCTTGGAAAAAACATCGGCATCTCGATGCGCATTTATTATCGACTAGCCTAACAGCAAGCAACAATAACTTTAACGAGCCGATGTTGAGATACAAGTGACGCTGCTAATTCAATTGCGCATTAGTTTCTCTTACTCCCTTTCCTTTCCCCGGCGTCGAGAAGCTTATACGAAATTTCAGGCGTTTAGGGCAATTTATTAATCCGCGAAAAGACAAAGTTGCTGGGGTTATGTAAGTCATGCCTTTAGACTGCCTTTATACGTGTGATTTAAATGTATAATGAGAATTTCGCTCGTGTGTTGGAATAGAGAATGGAAACCAGTTTCTAGTTAAATTATCATTACGGGCGACTGGACAACTATAATGCGCAATGTATCATCGCAATAGCTCGGGGACATTAATTGTAATGGAATAGAAATCTGAAATCCCAGACTGTACAAAGTCGGCTCCGTCGGTCCGGGTCACTACGAATTCGTAAGGCGCGGGGCAGGGAATTCGGGCGGCCACGTGATACGTGTCAGCGGAGTCCGAGACTATCCTTGGCTATCCCGACGAGTCCTGGATTCCTCGGCCGTGGAGGAAAAGACTCGCGGCGATAGCTGAGTTAGAAAAAGGCCGCCGGAAGCGCGGGAGCGCGGGGAAGGGCTCCTGGGGCTTTGTAATCGGCGCGTCCTGGCTCGAGGCGATGTCCCGGCGACGGGAAATTAGAATTCCGCGGGCCGCGGTCGCCGGCGTGTCTGACTCGGCCGATTCCGCGCGCTCGTAAATCAGCAGCGCGGCCCCTCTGATATATGTACAATGAGAGGGAGGCTCAGGCGGGTGGTCGGCGGACGCACGGGAGGTATATTGGATGGCGGTCAGGGGCGGAGGGGCACGTTGAACGAGAGGCCATGGATTGGAAGTCGCGTGCGCGCGCGCGGGATTACGCGGGGCTTGAAGGATGGATGATCGGACTCGCTTAAGATTCCGAATGCCGGCCGCAGCCATCGCCGAGACCAGTACCCCGCCAATCCGAATAATGCCCAGGATCAAAGCCAGCAAAAATCGGCCTACACGGACTATTATTCCCGGACTACTGTCCGCGATCCGAGCGCTCCGTGAATTACGCGCTCCCGGACTTTATTCCTCCTTCGCCTTCTCTCTCGAGGGACTGCGCGCACAAATTATACCCCATCCCGACGGCTACTATTCTATTCGGAACTCACTCCCACCCGTCTTATCTCCCCCCCCCTCGACGAAGACGACCCCCTCCGCCCTAACCTCTCCCCTCCCCCCCGCCATCGGCATTCTCATTTATGCTCAATAGTTACGATAATTCCAGCTCGCTTATTCCCCCTCCCTTAATTTCAAGCCCTTTGTAAGCGCAAGCGCCTTAATCGGCAATAAATCGCCAACTTGGCCTCCTTCGCTACCAACTTCTTAATTGCTGGACAAACTAGCAGGCAAATTATTTTGCCCGCTCGGTCGGCCATTTAACCGTTGCCATCCTTCAATGTCTCATCATCCGGAGGCTATAATAGCCGTGCTAATAGGCCACGGGTTTTTAAACCCTACCCTTTTTTTTTTTCGATGTGGAGGATTCTGCTCCCCTTGGAATATTCTCCCCGCTTCCGCCACGCTTTGCGTCCCGCCATGCCCGTCGGCCTCTCAGAGGAGCATTATGCCCGTTCATCCTCCCCGTCGATAAAGATCCACGGGTAAACGACATCGGGTTGCATCGGCCGGTGATACTTATCGAAGCGACGGTGCCCGGGGCACTCGCCGGTCCCTTTACGCAGCATCCGACTCGGGCGGTTCTTCTGGCCCAGCTTCCGTCGCTCCGCCCTTGGAAGTCCGAATCGCATCTATTTTAACGGGTCGCGGTCGCACCCAGGCTTAAAGAATGCCCTGCCCTTGCCCCGCTAAGAGATAAGCAGAGGCGGGTGAGCTTGGGTGCCGCCGGTGAGGGGCGGCCAACGCGAATCCATTTATTAGAATATAATCTCGGAAGGAAAGATAGATCCATCGGCAGCTGGTTAAGCTGGTAGGCGGTCTGGCCCGGCCCGGCCCGATCTCGGCTTAACGATTACCAGTCGGTGCTGCGCGCCCCGGATATCGGTGATAAGACAGCCGGAGAAATCCTTTTCACCCCCCTCCCCCTCCCCCTTTTCTCCCTTTTGCTCCCCTTTTCTCCCTTTCTGCCGTGTCCCGCCGGTATATCGTTAAAGGCCGCCAAGGCTCGTGCGCATGCGAAAGTCCGATCGTCCACGGAAGTATAGCTTTTCAAATATCGCAACCTAAATCGATCTGCATTATAATTACACTAGTAAAATGAAATCCAGATCGTATTGACAACGTCTAAGCGCGTACATATCTATTTCAGATTGCATGTAGACCAGCACCATTACGTAAAAACAGTTCCAAACCGATTGGAACTCCCGTGCACGAGATTATCGAGGCTCCACATTCAATCTCCGCTGCTTTTACATTCTCAAGCGGTCGACTTTTTTGCCCGAGCAACAAGAATTTGAATTAACAAAGTGGGAACAATCGGAACATTGAAACGCGCTCGCTCTGCCCAAATACTTCCGTTAGAGACTAATCAATCATCGCTGCTACAGGCAACTACTCCACAAGGCGTGCGGGGGCGTAAAACTCATACCAATAATGCGTCGTAGACATTTCGCGTGGCAGGTATTTTTTAGGTAAATACCGCCATTCTTGGTGTTTTTATCTACTGATCACTGTGTAAAAGTGCATGATAAAGTACGATTTTCATTGTTCAGCGTTCTTTGGAAAGCTAATAATCCCAGTGTTTCATTGGCAGTGTCGGTGGATTGCGACGTTTCTATGAGTAAGAAATTGAGAAGGATTAGAAAAAGGGATTGGAGGATAACGAGTGAGTTTAACCTTTCGCTACGAGGACAGTCAGGCGATTATCGATTGCTACGCAATCTAAATTGGCTTTGACAGGTCGCGTTTGGTATTTGAAACGGTTTAAGAAAGTTAAAGGAGTTATGACAGGCTGGTTTACCCGAGCATTAATGATCTATTAGATGCACACTGCAAGGATTAATAGAGTCGGTAAGAGGCGAGATTATTCTTATCTGGTAAATTAGATGGAAAAAAAATGTATACAGAATGTATACAGAGTATCAACGAGGCATTCATGAGCTATGGTCTTGTCTAGGTATGCGTGAGGAATAGTCGACTGCCAGCGATGACCTTTTCTTTTTATATTATTCGAATCGACGATGACAATCGAGGCGACAGTGGCATCTCGGCAACAGAGGGTCCACATGGCAGGGGTAGGATGGATACTGCCACGAAATCAATAATAGCTGCGAAGATGTCAGGAGGGGTCAATCAACCCGTCATTAGCCCGTGGACCGGTAATTCGTAACCCTTTTTGCGTGGCAGAGAGTGCCGCGAATGCAGGAGTGAAACCATAACGAGCGGAGGACTTTTTACAAGCTGATCTACGACGGAGGGTATCGCTCGACTCAGGAAAATGTCAATTTTTATAACCGAAAGTAAAGTGGGCGGGCGGGAGGAGGGGGTGGTCGGAGCTCGCGGACGAAGCGGAACGTCCGCTCGAGAGGTAAGGAGAGCTGCAGGGCATCCACCGGCTAACGACGTCCCATTCGGCCATTAGCTTCATTTGAAATTCGATTTGAGGGAAAAACGAGGCGAAATTTCCATCGACATCGGCAGCCCCGACCCTCCGTCTGACTCTTTAAGTCCGGCCGCAACATCCGCGAGTCGTAGGCGGCCAGATAGAATCTATGGTCCCGACGGTTACATATAAGCGCACCGCGAGGCTTTGCCTTCGCCTTCTCCCTCCCTCTCGGACCCCCGTTTGTCCTCCGCCTTCTTCTTTTTCTTCTTCGTCGGTCTCTTCATCTCCGTTGCTGTTATCCTCGACCTTCCATTCTACCTTGCACCACTCTCTCCCTCCCTCTCCCCCCTCTCTCTCACACACACACACACACACACACACACACAGTCTCTATCACGCTCCACTCTCTTTGCTCTCTGGACCCTCCGCTCCCGTCCTCCATCCTCTCCGCCCACTTGCCACCGTACGCGCCGTTCGATGCCTGCATGCGAGGCTCTTAAATGTTTCTACACGGGAGGCAACAAATCATTAACGAGGATATTTCTCCTTTATATCCGACGATCGTTCCCCCTCCCCTCTCCTCAACCCGCTGCCCTCTTTCTACCAGCTTGAGTCGCCTGTAGCTTTTTCACCGCTCGTCCCCACGCATTTTGCGAGACTACCTACCCACTTCACTTTGCCTCGCGCTTTTTGCAACATTTATTGTCGCGCGATTTTTCAAAGCTCCCTGCCCCTCCCTCACCTCCCGTCGCTGTAATTACTCGACGAGCTGATGAAAATTGGTCCTTGGCACTTTATTATACCTGCGCTTCTACCGCCCGATCCCTATTTTCAGATTAATCCCAATAAGGTGCCATTATTCCGTGATTCACTCGCTTTCGACACGCATTTCTCATTAGATTTTCAAGCTCAACAACGGGCCGTTTCAATTCAGCCTCGAATGGAAAATCTGCGATTAACGGGCTAATTTGATATCTATTCGTTCCCGTTAATTATAAGGAAGCCAGCAGAAACTATTTTTGGCTTTTCAAGAATTTCCCTCGACCCGGCCCCTTTCCATTTATACACGAATTATTTCTTTTGTAAAATATAATCGAGATTGAGTTGTATACATAGAGCTGCTCTATGAGATATGCAGCCATTGAAGCAGCGAACCGTTGTTGAAGTAAAGGAAAACAAGGAAATGCATTGAGGAACTTGGCTATAGGCAATCTACAACAAGATAGCACTCGGACTCTCTTTATTCTTTATTATCGTCTTTTTTACGAAATACGAATGGAGGTAAAATCAAGCTGTATGAAGGGGCAAATAGAGTACCTAGATAATAATGACAGAAGCAGGCTTGAAAGGGATTATCGATAAGGTATGGGGAAGTCGAGCGCAGCTTCAATGTGTGATCATGTCTTTTGATGAGTGTGATAAGTAATGCAATGCCATTTGTGGGCCGTTTTTTTCCAAGTACACGGCTTTCGATTTGAATCATCGTGTCATTTAAAACGCTTTCCCTCCCCGTACCCCGTTAAATATACAAAAATCATCTCCTCTGATGCTTTACGTATTATTAGCGATTTATAAAAGTACCGATTATCTGATTGTCAGAGCAGCTAGATGAGTCGATGCTATTTTCGAGCCAGAAAAACTGTCGCGGATATATGGAGAAAGTATTTGCACTGCGTCTACGTGCAGATAAAATGGAAATAGGGAATAAATTAAGAGGAAGCCGAAGAAGAAGAAGAAGAAGAAGAAGAAGAAGAAGAAGAAGAAGAAGAAGAAGAAAAACAATCGATTAGCCATTATTAGCATGATTAGTTCTATAACGTTTCTCTGTACTATAAGCGCGAATAATTTCCATCCGTGTAATAGTGAGAGGGGGATGTAACCACGCGCACCCATTGGTCCCCCTCCAAGTCTCCCGTATAGAACGGTATCATATTAAATGTCGACTATTCTGGATATTCCAATTACTTAGCGAATTCAATTCTCCCGACTTAAGCGGAGCCTAAGAAATTATCCGTCGGCGATGCAGGGGACTGGCTTATCTCGCGAGAAATAACATGGTTATTTCCAGCAGGAAGGGGCCCCGGTGCCGTTCCCTTCAGCCAAAATCCTATGATCATCCGTAATACAAGACCTGATCATAGTCGTCGAGCGATGTTGAAGCCAAGTTTCACCGCCGTCGAAAGCGCCGTCGCCCCTGCTGTCTCCGCGTCGAGCCTTATCATCCGGAGGCGGCGGAGGCGATGGAGGCGACGCCCGGGGCCGGATACGGGGCTACCGCGCGATCCCGGATAAGGAGCGGGAGCGCGACGATGAGTTATGCGCGAGTTTTCTCTTGCGCGAGGTATGCAATTAGACCGCAACGGCACCTTTTCCCTTTACCTTCGTAATCGGGCTTTTCGTCCTCGCACCGTTCCGATAACTCGTTGGCTGTTCCGGGTCTCGGGCTACGGGTACGCCCCTCTTGTGCCTCTCCCTCTCGGCCCATTTTTTCCCCACTTTTTCACCGCGCTTAATTTGCTCATTAAAAGGAGAAGATGCCTGGCTGTTCAAATACGGATCCCCTAATGATTTTGAATATATATTGAGCGGGCACGATATTTTGTAGGGAGGGAGAAAAAACGTAAGCTCCGTGAGAAGGTAATTTGTAGAGGACGATGCGCGATGTGCGCGAACGTGTTCAGTGTAAATTCTCCAATGTGAGCTCCTCCTGTCGGGATCGCGCTTACACACGTATGCGTAAACGGATGGCGGCAGTCCCGTTTTCATTTCCTCTCTTTCAATTATCGACTGATTGATCACTGGGAGATGCACACAATTAATAAGAATACACAGTAATTAGTAATGAGTGTCGAATTGAGCCAGCCGATGCGTAGCGCACAAATACCAAAATGTATAAGTAAGAGCGGCTCGGCTAATCGAGCATTTATCAAAGACTGTATGATTCATCGGAGCCGGTCCACGAGGTGGGGGGGGGGATGAAGATCGCGCCAAAGCTGTCGTGAAGAAAAGCCCTCCTACGTCCATGAAATGCCGGGAGTCGTTCTTAAAGGGAAGTTTCGAAGGACCAGTGGCCGAAAAGGGCGCTGACGACATCCGAGGGGAGGATAGGCGAGTGCAACGAAATAAGGATTTACCATCGAAATGCCGTCGTCGACTGGCATAAGAGAGCACACGCCTACGCGGCGAGCAGCTCCTCGTCGAAAAAGGTCGAGGCGCGGGATCTATAAATACGTGGCGCGCGCATGTCTACGCCGTGGCAATTAATATAATCATCGTCGTTCCCCGAGGGCTAATGACCGTAATGCCACGATTAAATATTTTGGCCGGGCGCGTGGGTGTGAGCGTCGCTCGGTTTTTTATTTTTTTTTCTTTTTTTTTTGCTCGACAGGCCAGGATTTATCATCGATCGCGATCTCCGGACTTTTATCCGGCGAGTCCTTCTCGACTCCTTTTCCCCCCGCATCGTTGCCTCGCTTTATTGATAAGGTGACCAGATAATGCGTCGGAGAGGTGGGGGAGGGGGATTTCGCCTTATTTCTTGCTTAACCGTTCGCCTATTGGTCGTTATTGATTGCCACGGAGCCTCTCGGACTGATTTCGACCGAAGAAGGGCCTTTAATATGACTCTTAAGCTCTACCTGTGAGGTGCCCAACGACTTTATTACACATTAAATTCGTCGAATCCGTACAATGTACGCGATAATCTGAAGGTTATTAATAAAAATGCTACATTTTAATTGAACAGAAGATCATTTGCATGATCGGAACGGCTGCCGAGGCTCGACAAATGCCGGTAATATCTACATTATTAATTGTCACGGAGGCCTTGTTCGCCATATATAAGCTCAATAAAGCAAGTAATATAATATATTGCAGAGGGCAGACATACTTTATTTGAGTCTCCTCAATGATTAAAGTTAATCAAGATACTCACAACGGACGGTGTATGCGATGGTCGACGGTCGACGGTCGATGGTCGATGGTCGATAGCCGATGGCCGATGGCCGATGGAATACCTGAAAATTGTATAATTTAAAAGCAATGAAAAGGCAGGAGATGGCGATTTTTCTTCTCGGCGAGGCTACCCGCGTATTAATCCGCAGGTACAGGGAGTGAGCATGGATTTCGTAGAGGTTCGATAAAAAAAAACCGACAAAGCTCGAATCACTCCGGAGCGATCCGCCTTAGTCAGCCGTACTTGGATTTCTAATAATATCTTATCATGCGCGACGAGGTCTACTCCAGATTTATAAATGTATCGAACTGCCAGGTTTATCGAGTAAATTTTAAACACATTTTCCCTCTTCCTCCCATTTTCAATTCTATCGAGTTAATTGCATTTTTCTTTCGATTATACTCCTCGTAGGTTTTAAATGCCGTTGGACGTAGATCCGCCGCAGAGCTAAATCTGCGATTAATTTGAAGAGAAGGGAAGAGTGACACGGGGCGCGTGCGGGAGAGAAGGAAATACCGGTGGAATGTATAAAGTTGCGCGTTCAGAAGCCATAATCGGTGTAGCGGAGAGCGCGAGAAGAAAAAGAATCGTAGCCAATTAGGTTGGTGCGCGGCTCCCTCGAGGATTATTAACAACTAGGCTCGAGTGGCCGGCCGATTTAGGATAAATTTCAATTATAACTCGGTGAAAGTTCCAAGCCTGGCGACGACTCGGGCACTCTTCCCGCTCGGATCGGCAGATAAATTTCAAATTCGCAACATTACCATTGCCGGTCGTTATAAATTTCACGCGCTTTTTATTTTTCCCCGTCCAAATATTTAGTTTGAAGATAAAATAATAGCCTCCGCGGGCGCGAGCCAGCCAATAATTAATTAATTAATTGACTATCTCGAAGGCTTAATTAATGATAGACGTAAAGAAAAGCGTTGTATAATAATTAAAATATATAGAGCAGCTGCTGATAAAGTTGATAGGCACGTTGACTGGTATTGATGGCTGTGGGAATGTTTCGAAAACCGAGCACAATCCCACTTTCCAGCCTTTTTTTCATTTCGCAAATTTAATTGAAAATTAATCGAGCATTATTCGTAGCGCCCCCCACCCCCTCACCCCTCGCTACAACAAGTTTTCCTCGTTAAGTGAAGGGTGAGGGGGGTTGGTGGGGGGGGGAGTAGGTAAGAGAAAGCGAAAGGTCCGGATGAGGTAAATCATTGGATGGCACAGGTCTCGTCGTTTGGGCGGGTGGGGATGAGAGAGGAAAAGTCGAGGGCGGTATCGGCGGAAGCAAGGTCCGTAACGAAAGTGATGACCGACTCGAAAGAAAATACCGTCTCATCGTGCGCGGAGGGGTCGGGCCATAAAGCCGTGCCGTATATTTGACGTAGGGAGGCTGAGGCAATGGAAGGAGAGATCCCGTTAATGAGATATCGGTTAAGTAAGACAGAGGACGGGGAAGGAGATAGAGAAAGAAAGAAGAGAGGGAAAAAAAGTCCGGGCCTAAGTTGAAGCCGCGACTGTCGGGGACGCGTAGGCAAAAATCGGCGAAAGGACGGGCCAAAGGACGGGCCAAAGGAAATAACTAAGAGTCAAGGAGGGACCACACGTATCGTAATCATCGCCACGATCAGTTCCATTTAATTAATTCCCCCAAGCCCGGAGCGGAGCGGCCCTTCCACCCGGTCGACCGTTCGTCCGGCGTATTTTCTATATGACTAAATTCCCCCATTGGAAAAGAAATCAAAGCGAAGGGAACGTCAAATCGACCTTTTGATACGCTATAAAAATCTGCGATCGAGGATTCGTCGGCAGTTTAAGAGCTTGATTGCGCCAATAATCCTCGACTCGTTCGAAACGAGACTCGCAGAGAATCGGAGAGAGAGAGAGAGAGAGAGAGAGAGAGAGAGAGAGAGAGAGAGAGAGAGAGATGAGAGGCGGAGGCGGATCGCGGAGAAGATAAAGGAGCCGACGAGCGACAATAAAGATGCGCTGCTACGTCGGGAGTATTTTTTTATTCGGAGGCCGAGGCGCGGGAAAAGCGGAGGCGTCCACGCCTCCTGGTTATCCTACGAGCGCCGGCTTCCCTCGTCCTTGGCTCCGTCCTTAGACCTGTTCCGGCCCTCGGTCCTCCCTACTCTCCCTCCTCACGAGGCGCCCGCTCCGCGGCTCCGAGTCCCCGTATCCCCATCCCCCACCATCGTCCCATTACTTTTTTCGCTTTATCAATTGTTTATTACTGCCCGCGACTAGCCGTCTGCGGTACTTTCACTTGCCAATAAAGCCGAACGAACGGCTCCGTGTCCGTGTAGTCGCTCGCTCGCACGCGCCGACAACAGGTGTCTCGCCATTTTCCTCCGCGCTCGCTCGCTCGCTATTTTAATTGCCTTTGCTTATTTCATTCCTGACTTGGCGATCCTTAATAAATAACCTCGATTATGGCTGGTAATCTCGTTATTTAAGCCACCGCTTCTCCACTGCGACTCGATTTTCGTCGACTCCAATAATAACTTTCGATAGCCTCCGCTCGTTGACACCGAAATAAGAATATCATTCCTTCTTCTTATTCTATTTCCCTCGTCCGCCTGATCCGCCTGATCCGCCTCATCCGCCTCATCCGCCTCATCCACCTCGTCCACCTCGTCTACCTCGTCCACTTCATCCTCCTCCTCCTCCTCCTCCTCATCCTCGTCCCCCCTCCCGACTCATCCACCTCCTCTGCTTATTATTCTCTTTTACACTCGGCTCGCAATCTCCCACTCTCTGACTTGGCGATTTTAATCGAAGGGAGCAGCACTGACGTCATTGATACCAGATCACTCTTCTCCCTGCATTCCGACCGAATAATAATCATATTGGCGGTATCGAGTATTCTCACGATCTACGAAAATCTATCGAAATTACGCAGCGCCAAAGTCACCCCGGACACTCAGAAAACATCATCGTGTGTCGTATTATCGTATACGAGCACGACTATTCACCACATTTTTATCGTGTTCCGTTTTACCTCAAACTTGATTTTTTTCACCGATCTTATCAACAAATTAGTTAAACTACTGTTTTCTAATTACTGTAAATCTTTTTTTCCTCCTTTTTTTTTTTTTTTTAACGAACTTGGTCTCGCTACTCTATTAATGTGTAATAATCCAGACTTGCTTATAAAATAGATAAAATCCAAAGTTTTCGGACATACCTATAAATGCATTTGTATAAATACTCGTGAAAAACGTATCTGTATATATTTATTTGTAAATATAATGATGAAAGATAGTCATATATATATAATGTTGTTATTCTAATTTGTATGCTTTATTTTCACTGTACGCAAGCATTTCTTGATGCTCGATAACACTTTGTCGGCATAAGTAATTTTCCGAAATCGTTACGACGTGATCCAGAGGCAATATTTCTTCAAGCATTGAAATTCTTTAAATTCGACTGGATACGAATTAATCAAGGAAAATCACAGCCGAGGGCACGGAAATCGCTACAATATTATAAAGTAATGAGAAACGGCCAATTTCGCTTGAATAGCAAATGTAAAAATTTTTTCTCAAGTTTAAAAGTAAGTAACAAAGACTAAAGCAATTTAAATACTAAATGTACAGGTACGCACAAGACAAGTACAAAGTGATAAATTCGCAACTTTATGCTTACGGGTGATAATAATTGTTTAAATAAAAAATGTCTTTTCACTTCTTAAGCAGGACTCGATCGACTTAATCGATGTCTCACAAAAATTAAATAGGTAATGTAACTAGGTATGAGGGGTCGGGGGTTCCCGTTAGTAAAATTTTTGCATACGTATCTAATGCGAGCTTAATACGCGGAGTGCCAACTAATACGTTAAGACTTCCGATCGGTCAATATATTAACTTAATGCACAGTTTATACCTAAAGTGCTTGAATTTTTGTCTCGCCCTACTTTATGCATCCTGCGGAAAATAGGGTATTTTAATTATCCAATATGCCGGCCATTGCGTCGATTTGAATATACGCTTATACACAGCGTGTCGCGTTTATATTAAGAATAGAAGCGTTCAATGAGCGTCGGAATGGCGAGGTCCATAATTTTATTTGCCAATTAAATATTCTAGGGAAGGCGTCTGACTACTGGTTATGCAGCAACCTCCCGGTAGCTTCTCTCCCCTCCCCCGGCCCGAGAGCCGACCAGAGCCGCGATCTCGTAGCGCAGGAGACCAAGATCAGACTCCGAGTCGTAATATACTTTATTAGCAACGTTGTCTCTCTCTCTCTCTCTCTCTCTCTCTCTCTCTCTCTCTCTCTCTCTCTCTCTGTGGGCCTAATTCGATTCTGGACGTCGATCGTTAAGGAATTACATGGGTTGGAGGGGTAAGTGCGCGAGTGCGAGAGAGAAACTCGGGAGGGACCAAGGCCCTCGAAAGCGTCGAGCGATCCAACATTTTTCACGCTCGTTCCCCTGTATCCACCCCCGGGGCTAGACTCCCGGTGCTCGGATGGACTGCCGGTTTCGCCCGTCCGGGATACGCGTAATTGGCGCTCCGCGCCCACGCGACGCAGACCCGCATAAATACGACTTAAGCCCTTCCTTCGCTGCTCGGCCGATAATGACGTCGGCCGCGAAACGGTTCGTTACAGACCTACTCACTCGGCTCTCTTATCCGGCACTTGCCGCACCGGCAGATACGGTAGTCCGCGGGGCGGTCCCTTTTTATTTTCCCTTTCCGGCCGAGGCGCGAGGCGCGAGGCCTCGATGATGATATTACTCGGCCAGATTCCCTTAATCGCACGTCGGGCTGATTCAGCATTGATTATCGAGGCCAGTCCTCCTTCGCTCGCCTTGGGACTCACTTTTCTCTCTCCCCGCCCCCTTTCTTCTTCTTCCTCTTCTTCGTATACTTCGTTTTGTTTTACGTTCCTACCGACGAAATCGGCAATTTCCAGATCGAAAGCTTCCGATCGCTGTGCTGTCCGAGTATCGCATGGCGTTGCCGTTACGGAGGCTTCGTTATTACGGATTTAAAATTTTATTGATATCGATATACACGTATAGGTATGTACGTATACGTCAGAGTGAGGCACGAAAAAGAAGAAGAAGAAGAAGCGGACGGCTTCGCTGAATCTTATATCCCGCCTCGTGTGGCTAATGACAGAGTCACAATTGGATAATGCCTTCGCGAGACTGACTCTGCAGTCATGTACGCTAGCTACATTTAGTTGTAGGTGTTGTTGTAGGTGTAAGGTTTTCGTGCCAAGAGAACACGAGAAAGACGAATTAACATCTTGTCCATTGTCGTGCTCGTGGGCTATTCATACCGACGGCTTTTTACATCAAGGCAACAATCGCCCTCTCACGGCTTTCCACTAAACAGAATGTTATTCATACTTAACAGCTCATTAATTTCAGCTAAACTATTTGTTTCACTTACGCGTCCCATTAATTATCGCGAATTTCGCAGCGGGATAAATTGAGTTGACCATAAGCGACCCCGTGCCTTTTCATTATATTTATTCCCGAGCAGAGAATCGAGTATAAAAAGACGAAAAGGTCGGCTGGAAATGGCATTTGTCATTGGAGCTCACGCCAAGGAGGCCGAATGTTCTCTAAGCCTTTGGCGCTAATGAAACGTTAGGAGGACGTCGCGCGGTTTTCACGAGGGGAGGGAGACCGAGTCGTCTGAGTCCTTGGGGCCGTCCAGAAATAATCCGAGCCACTGGAATACAGTAGAAGAGTGAAAATGCATAGGTAGTGGAATAATCGAAGCGGCCCGACGTCTGGCGGATGATCGCCCGGATAAATGCGAACCGCTGAATAATGAAGAGCGCGACCCATTTCTGGCGCATCCACCTCCATGCCCGAATAATTGAAAACCGACGATCAACGGGAGCGGATGCTGTGTTATCCTCTCCCATCCCATCCCCTGCACTGCTTCTTTTTTTATCAAGGAAGAGCAGAGCCGTGTCTGCGATTGAGGCAGGCTGCGGCTGCTCGAGAGGGTTGCTCGGCTGAGATCTTGGCCGATGAGTAATCCCGCGGTCCATTGTATCGGGGAGACATTTGAGCTTCGCCCACGCATCGAATCCGGCATTGCGAAATGATTACGCACACGTTCGAGCCGTTGAGAAGATGACGTTGTGGCTTTCTGCACACACGTGTATCGTCGGCCATTGATGTTGAATCTTGGGACATTTCCACTCGAACCTGACTAAGGGACGGACGTACGTCTTGTAGATCAATCAACTTACTTCGATTAGTGTTCGGCGTGTTTTTCAATTGAATTGAATTCAATTGAAAAGTAAGCGGAAGTCCCCCCGCCCGTTCGCTCCGCGCACTCTGTATAATTCCGACAGAAAGTGGGTCGGCGGGACGTGTTCCTGATTAAGGGATGGAAGGACAGAGAGTGGGAAGTCGCGACTATTCTTGGAGATGCTCTCTCGGGGTTATCGATCGCGGGTTCACGGGGGGTCAGCGGGTGAGTTCAGTCGGGTGGATGTCGCTTATTCGCCACCGTCACCGACGACGCGGAATTATGCAGTCCTGAAAATATCTCGCGCCGAGTGAAGTAAGTGAAAGGTGTCGAGGAAGTTTAGGAGGTATTATCCTCCCACCCCCACCCCCGCTTTACCGCGGAGCTTTATTTATACGCGCCATTGCGAAATATTATCGCTGAACAATGCATCCGTCCGAACTGACACAAAGGAGTTGAAACTGTCTATTTATTCAAAGCCATGCAATTATTAAATATTTTTAGACGTATTTTTAAAGTTCCCCGCCACCCATTGTTGGTTCAATGACTTTTTATTTATTTAATTTCTTTTTTTTATTCCTTCCTTTGAGTTCGATCTTTCTTACCCGATGCAAAGTTGTCAAAGCCACTCGCCGGGAAATGAGATCGGACAGGATTTTTCCGGACTATTAATTCTAACGTAATAAAGCTAGTCGAGGCACGTACGTAATTATTAATGTAATTATTTCGGTAATGATAGAAACTTGAATCCAAGGAATGAGGGTCCGTTTTATACTTGGTCCATCAATTAGCTCAAATATACGAATAACTAGTTCAGAGCGGCCTTGGCGAGCGCTTCCCCTCGAGCTACTAGCTCAACGCTAGTAAATTTCATTAATTAATCATTCCGGTAGTCATTGCGTATCATAACAATTTCATTGTGCGCATATCTCAATTCTTATTAGGTTTTGTTGATTTAACGACTCTAGACTGCCTCGAAAGCGTCGTGTGAGTCGGAATGAATACATACCTGGCCAATGAAGCTGTCGCGAAGCTACGATTCCCCGGCTTTATAAGGTTCGATTTGTAATTATCATTTCCAAAGGTCCGAGGAGTGAATTTAGAAGGAGGTGCATTCGGCGGGACAGCATTAGAGGGTATCGGAGTATTCCATTGCTTTATATGTAGCTTTATAGGAGTCGGGATCCTTCGGTCTCCTCCGTAGAGTGTCATCTCATTAAGCCTGGCGATTAGCGCTCTAAGAAGTAGCCTTCATCCTTACAATTCCAATTAGTCGTATCGTTGCTTAAGTCAAAAGAGCCATGTTGAGGCGCTCGGAGACAAGTC
The DNA here is from genome assembly GCA_018883505.1 of Ceratosolen fusciceps. Classification (NCBI taxonomy): domain Eukaryota; kingdom Metazoa; phylum Arthropoda; class Insecta; order Hymenoptera; family Agaonidae; genus Ceratosolen; species Ceratosolen fusciceps. The sequence continues at coordinate 9,802,384 of RCIC01000005.1, forward strand.
CATTTAAAGTATCCGAATGCATCTCTCGGCGAGGAGCGCAGAAGCGAAACAATCGTCATCTCTCTCAATCTCTCTCTCTCTCTCTCTCTCTCTCTCTCTCTCTCCCCCTCCACGCAGGTAGTCGTCCCCCTTCCTCACCTGATCGTCCACCATAGCCCGTGAATTTGTTTTATAACAAACGTTGTTTAAAGCCGCGCCGAGTATACCCCCTGGGCAATGTACCGTGTACCGGGAATTTCCCAATCTGCGATAAAAATTCCACGCGTGCGCACCCGCACGTCCATCGTCCATAAATCGGCTCGACTCGGCTACAAAAGCCCCCCGCGGCCCCATAAATAACAGTCCGAGTCGACGCGCCGTGGCTCCGTCCACAGTCCGTAGCGAGCCTCCCCTCGCCCAATATCCCCTACAGCTTTCGCAGGCCCTTAAAAGGTGCGCGCTCGGCTTTCCGCGGAAGTGGACCAATTAGCCACGATTGGCGGAGGGCAGTTGCGCGACTCGCCCTGATAATTCCGCGCAGACAAACCGGACCCCGCACTCGACCGCCTACCACGCTCTCTTATCTCCCCTCCCAAGCTGTCCTGGAGCTTTATTTGCTCTTTATCCCCGGGGACGCCAGCTTCCTCTTTTGGCTTTTCGACCTTTAGCTCCTGTCCTCTCGCCTCCTCTCGCCTCCTATCGCTTCGAAGCTGCTAATCGGCTACCCCCGGCCCCCGGGAGCAGATACAATAAACGGACCCCGTATCTATCCTCTTGCGCGGCGGTGCTTACTTTCGGAGGAATTGATGTTGAAAGAGCGTAAAACCATTAGACGACGGGGGCTGATTATAAAAGTAAGGATGAAAGGTAAGTCTGGCTTGCTGGCTGGCTAACTGACTCGCTTTTCAATTATTATATAAGGAGGCTGATATGGCGTAAATCAGCGGCGGCGGCGGCGGCAGCAGCAGCAGCAGCAGCAGCAGCAGCTCGGCAGCTTCGATATGACATTGAAAATAAAATGCGACAAGTGGAATTCCAGCGGGTAAGGCGATCGCGGTAAGGCTGTCGTAGAAAGGCTGCCAAGAGTAGCAAGTAGCCTCTCATATTTAATTGCATCAATGATACATCAGATTTGCTAGTTTAACGCCAATTTCATTCTCTCTGATTACATTTACATTGACTAATTACGCGGCTCCGTTAGGCGATAGTCATCATTGAGAGGAATGGAGATAGTCAACGGCAGTGGCTAAGCTTATCTGCCGGTAAATACCGTTCGACCGAGATATTTGTTTGTTATATGGGATATTTGAGCGGCGCGCTGGGCGTCGAGGAGGCCCAGGGAGGGGGAGGCACGAACGGCTTATGAATAGTAAATAGGAAATGGCGTCGGAGCCGTTGGGTTCTCTCGGCTCTTTGGTAGAGGGCAAGTTTTTCGTCGTCCAAGGAGACGCCGACTCTTCCTGCATAACGCACATGCATACTAATATATATATATATATGCGTGCGTGCGTGCGTGCGTGCGTGCGTGCGTGCGTGCGTGTGCGTGCGCGCGGTATGTATGCGTCGAGGTAGTTGGGTGCGCATAGGCAGAGGGGAGCTTTAGACACGAGTCGTCGCAAATTAAGGGAAAAAGTCCTAGGAATCAGGTAAGACCGGGTTTATTTCCTCGGGCGCAGCACCTACATAGAGCCGAGTCCGAGTTATTAAATAAGTAGGAGTAAAAAGCCGAGGCCGGGATAAGCGCAGCGCGCATACTCGGTGAGCCTATGTTTTGTGGCGGCGGCAGCGGCGGCGGCGACGGCGACGGTGGTCGAGCTCGGCCCCGGAATGCGAAATTCATTCATTTTCCTACCGAACAAACAGCAATTAATTAACCACTTAGGCACGAGGCCTGCAGATACCCGGGGCCCTCGCAAGAACGCGCACGCGAACGAGGGGGAAGGCGAGTTAATTACGTCCCCAGGATGCGCGGGAGCTGGCGCGTGTCGCCGATTAGAGCCCGACCGGGCCGCTCGCTCTGCCCTTTTCCGTACTTTGGCTCAGCGCTCGCGCCTTTTATCGCCGTCCATCGGCATTTGCATAGGCAGCCGGAAAAACTTGCGCCGCCGTCGGCTCCTCCTGTTTTTTACCCGGGCTACCTCCGCGACGGGGCGATAATTTCACCAGCTAATCAGCCAGACTCGGGGAAAAAGTTCTCTTCTCCGAACGGACTCTCGTTAGCGCTGCGTAAGCGTTCCCTGCAGCACTAATACCGAATACGCCTTGCTGGTGTTAATAGACTCTCGGCACCGCCCTTGCCACCCCCCTCACCCTCTCCCCCTCTCTTTCACTCCTTTTCTTCGATTGAACGTCCTTACAAGGTACTCGCCAGAGCTAGGGAGGACAACCTAATATCCAACTAATAGGATTTTAGTCTCCTTTCCAAAATCCCCTTAACCTCTTCATTACAAATACCTCCCTATGTACACGTACTGCCCGACCTTGGGTATTATTCGGACTTTGCTTTCTGTAGAAGGACGCACAAAACACGCTCGAACACGGCTTTAAAAGTATACATGCATATGTATACAAGTGCTTGGTATGCTCGCGCACTTGTACATTCAGCGCGTATTTAGGCCGAGTGCGTATGCTTGTGTAATTAGGAGGCTACAAAGCATTCGTATTAAGCGGGCGGAAAAAGTCCCGAGGAATTCATAATAAATCGTCAAGTGGGCCCGTCCCTCCCTGCGCTTCCCTGACGAAGGTCCGCGATCGATAAAAAGGCGCTCAAGTGACCCGACGCCGAGAATACCTGAGCGCTCGAGAGAGAGAGAGAGAGAGAGAGAGAGAGAGAGAGAGAGAGCGGAAGCGGACTGATTAATTACCGCGTGAGGCTTTATTCGGACGGAGCTTAATAAACCGAGATTCTCCACGGGCGAATGATCATTATGCCCGAGTGCGATTGGATCGTAGATAAAGGTGGCGGTGGCGGTGGCAGGGGGGTGCCCGCGAAAATCCTTACGACGAAAGCAGGGATCGGTGGCGAAACCCCTCCGAGACGATCATTAGCGGAATCGCGGCTCGCCGGGCTACGGTGATAATAAGGCCGCGGGTCCCCGGGTAGTAAAAACGGCCCGATGACCGTTATGCACGTCGCATAGCATGTTTATCGTGTAATTGTCCGCTCGGCGGGCGCGAGACGCGAATGTGAATTACGTCAGGGAGTCAGGCGGGTGGGGTCGAAGGTCATTTCTCCGTGTAAGAAGGACACGGGCGGAAACGGATTCAACAGCTCGACTTCTTAATTGACCCTCTTATTCCAGAGGCCGAGTTTTGTGCCGGGTTAGTTTCGTTGTTGTCCCCCCCCCTGCCCACGAATCTCGTAGCTCCTCGGTCTCGATCGTCAGTCGTTGCCGTATTAAGTACACATCCTTTCGTGTTTCAATTAACAAAGTCTTTCTGCATTTACGCCCATCGCTTACTGTTCGAGTAAAACACCAAATGCTTCCGTTCCCTTTTCCTTTTCTACTTTCTTTACTCCCTCACGAATTAATCTTTTAACTTTCATCGAGCTGCTTCGTACTCTCCCTGGCTGGTCCCGACATGTTTACTATTACCCAATCATTACGAATGTTAATGAGAACGATAAAGAAATACGATCGATACAATTCAAGAGCTGTATCACTCCAATCAAATCAACCTTAGCTGCGCTCTCCGCTCTACGCAACAACCAAAACATATACTAATCTTTTGCCCAAGATTTTGTTTTACCGTAAAAACGCCGATTTAATAGAGATAAGAGCTTTATGGTCGGCTCTACAAGCGTTCAATATCATTTATTAAATATACATGATCATTTAGTTATTTCGCTATAATTAATTGACACTGACGCTGCAGTCAGAAAGTCTAATGGCTTGAATGTATTAAGAAGAATTGCCCTCGAGTTGTTTAATAATCATTTACATTCTCATAGCTTGATAATATATTTGAAAGTTAATAAGATAGCATAGACGTATAATAGACGACAATTGCTAAAAATCAATCGGTATTTCCATTTTCATAAAGTATTACATCTTAATTCTTTTGATTTTCAAGTGTAATTATAAGTTGGTCAACCTTATCGAAGCCTCAACCAAGCTAATACAGGCAAAGTTTCTCGATGTAACGTCAATGTTGTTTAAGCGAAACGTTTAATACACGAATTTTATCTCGATATCTCTATATCTCGAAAGTGGGCTTGAAGTAAGCAAATCGATAGTTAATTAAATCCCTTTCCAATATCTGCATTTTATTATTAGCGCTTTTTTAAATGTAAATGCCAAAGCGCCCTAGTTGTTGACCTTTTACATGTAACGTAATAACGAAAAGCGTCACGTGTTCGAATAAGTTGGGGCACTTGAAATATTCGGGCTCGACATATGAAGAATAACGGTGATGAGTTAAGTTACGAGTCGATAAATAGAAATATTTCGTAAAGCACGGGTCGATTACTCTGGAGCTAATAATAATCTCGGCCTTCGATTATTCGAGAATAACGGCTTAATTGGCTTTATTGTTTCGACATCTAATTTGTTTGATTCTGGGAGGTTGAAAATTGCCCGCTCGCATCCGCTCATATTCTCTTGCACGGGGCCGGGGAAAAGAATGGAGTAAAAGTAACGCCCTCATCACATTGTATATTGTCGCGGTCGAGTCGGGATCGAAACAATACTCGCGCCTCTTTTATATGAATAAATGTATTCGCCTCGGAGGCAGGAGTGTCGCGATATCGCCAAACGGAAAAAATATCCACCTACAAAATTAGCCACCCTTCCCTGTCCTCCCCCGCCGCAGCCGCCGCAGCCGCCGCAGCCGCCTCCTCCTGACGTAAACGCTCGGCTCTTGTCGAGTCCTTCATATCCTGACGTATGATACGCAGTGAAATCAGAGAGAGAGAGAGAGAGAGAGAGAGAGAGAAGCATGGCTTCGTCTTAATTACCAGATACATCGGAGGTAGTAAGTCGGAGGTATTTAAAAAGCGGGAGCGAGGGAAAGTGTCGTTGAGGGGCTCGCGGGACCGAAAAGGGCAGGGGTGAGGGCGGGGAGGAACTAATAAATTTCAAAGACGAGCGAATAATGCGTGGCGAGGATGTAGGCGGCCATTGTTCAGGATTAACAAAGCGAACGTGTGAGCGAGGAGAGGATGAAGTCGCGGTTGAGAAGGAGTACCAAGTGAGCTCCGTGGGGGCCAGAAACGTCTCTCGGTCCCGGGCCAAAAATCACTTATGACTTCTATTGTTTTACAATCATCGATCCTCGGCTTTTTTCGGGTCTGGATTCGATGGCAATTACACCATCCGCGTCATCTCAGGAAATACTTCAATTAAGCGCTCAAGCGTCAGGCTTCGTCGTAATTGAATTATTTGCTCGCGAGCTCGGACTTATTATATTACTTTACATTTCAAGATGTGTTCCGCCCCCCACTTTACCTCTCCCTCACCCTTCACCCATACGCGTTAATTCAATTGACCAATTTATGGATTTGATTCGCAAACTCACTCCCGACCTTTCCCTTCCCTTCGCCACTTCTAATGTATACCATTATTGATTTGACGCGGAAGTTACATATCGGCATTTGCTCGGCCCGTTTAATCCATTCGATAGCTCAACATTTTTACTCTACTCGCCGCGATTTCAACATTATTCCTAGAGCGCTAGAGCAATGCTCATTAATTACCAGCTCCTCGACATCCACCACCCAGACAATTTTACATAATTGAAAAATAAGAAACAGCTCCCGATTAATATCGCACGTACAAATTATATTATCACTCCGCACTTGTATTAGATAGAGTTCCTTTCAATTACAGAGAAAATACGAGTGGCGGACAGGGGGGGCGTTATGGAGGGGGGGGGAGGGCGAAAGAATGAAGGAGCTACATTACGTAAGCTTTAGTTTCTAATTTCGTTGAGAATTAAGGTAATAATATGTGTAATAAATACATCTTGAATGATTAATTAATGAGCCATTTAGTAATGCCCGTAGGCGAAAACGTTGTTTGCCAAGTTGTAATGAATTTTCTTATAAGAATCAGAATAAAATAATTAGCTTATGCAGCTGAAGTGGAATGGCAGGGAAGGGAAAAGAAAATTTTTTCCACAATATTGAATATAAGTCGTTACTTAACGTGCCTTGTTTTTTTCGAGCCGTCCCGTCGACTGACTATGACTCCACCGCGACTCACTATGATGAACGCGCGAGCTTTTTCGGATGATAATAAATCTGGATAGTCCTCACGGGATCGCGGACTGTATCGCGGACTGGATCGCGGACTGGATCGTGGACGGGATCGTGGACGAGATCGTGGACTGCTTTCCCATTAGGTTCTTCCATTGAAGAGGCTCGTCGGTGGCGGTCTCCCGGAGGTCGTTGGTCGGCAGCTTGCAAAAGTCTTAAATAATAAAAGACAAACGTATTAACATTCCGGCGGTTGATTTAAATAGCGATAAATTAAAAATTAGCCCGTCTAGAGTTCAATTTCAGATCGACAATGAAAAGGGAGTTTCGTGATTTAAGAAAGTCTCGGACTCGCCGACTCCAGCGCACCTCCACACCAAAACTTTAAGAACCACTGCGACGTGCTGTATCCTTCTCTCGGTAATCTTCTCGTTCCTGTGGAATTTATCTCTCCCTAGGACATGCCGCGAAATTAGATACGCGCACACGCATCCATGAGCCCAGAGAGAGAGAGAGAGAGAGAGAGAGAGAGAGAGAGAGAGAGAGAGAGGGGGTTGGGGGGAAGAGCACGGTCTCGAGAAGGACTTGAACGACGACGACGAAGACGACGACGACGAAGACGACGACGACGAAGACGACGACGACGACGACGACGACGACGACGTAGAGGGCCACGACTAGATAAGCAATATCGCGACTCCCTTCGTATATCAATCACATTGCACCATAACATCGACGATGTATACTACTCAGAGGCGCGGCCGGCCACTCTCGACTATTATTATCCCACCGGATAATTTCTACTCGGTACAATGCTTCCCCGCGCGGACGTAATGTGCCAGCGATTACCCCAGTCAAGCCGATTCTCTGCACCCCTCCCACTCCCCCCTTCCCGTAGCCACAAGTCTACCGTCCTATTAACTAACTTACCGATCGACGACGAAACAGCAGCGAATGTCTAATATCACTCTGCCTATCACTCTGCCCACTCGATGGCAGGTTTTCCCGGATCGCCAGGACTCGCCCGAACAATAGCGGATCTCGAGTCGGTGTTTGAGAAAAGCCCACCTCGGTCAATCTCCCTTAATTTGATCGGCTTCGCTTACGAGTCCGCGGCATTATCGGCTCTTTTGTAACGTCGTCTGCGGGGGCCGGAACAGGTCGGCAACACGGCCACGGCACCAAGGAGCCGTCGAGCACTTTTCCCATTTCTCAAAAAGAGCCATTCGTTATCCTGTAGCCGTCCGCAGCTCTCATCCTTAGCCGTCGTTCGCAAGTCGGCTCAAATAAAACGAGCTTCGCACTTTAATAAACAATCCTTTATCTCTATTTTACAGAGGGCCGCAGACTTCTTGCTTTCCTCATTCCGTCTGTCACTCGGCCTCTTACCTCGTCCCACTAGTTCTTCCCTACATCTTCTCATTGACGTCTCTCGCATTCCCCCTGTCAATTCCCCCATCCTTTCTCTAAATTCCTCCATCTCCTTAACACTTTGCCTCGGCAATCCTTGTCTCCGACTCGTGTCCCTAGCATTTTCCGCGTCTCTCTCTCTCTCTCTCTCTCTCTCTCTCTGTATCTCTATCTACCTATCTATCTATCTATCTATCTATCTATTTATATATCTATCTAGTTATCTATCTATCTAGCTATCTAACTATCTGTCTATCTATCTATCTATCTATTTTCCGCTCGCGCTTCCTCTTAGCAATGTGTCGCGAAGACGAAGAGGGGGGTAAAGGGCGGATTTCCACTTGTAAAGTCGTTCTTGAGTAAGCTAATATCCGACGTTGGTGGCTCCGTTGAAAATCTGTCGCAACTCAACGACGTTAAACTACCTCTGGACATTTGTCGTAAAGCGCGCACAACGAGTCTTACTTACCCGTGAAATCTTCATACTCACATTTTCAAACGTCGTACCTCACACCCCTCCTCAGACTCAGCAACAGCAGCAGCAGCAACAACAACATTTTTACATGGGCATTACTTACTACGACTATCATTCCTTCTCTTTTTTCTTTTTCTTTATTTTTTCATTTCAAATGACTTTCTCTCTGCGTATAATATGCCATGTCGAAATATTAAGGCTCTCAAATAGGAAAGGAACGATGTATTTGTCTGCTGCGAGTTGACAGGGAACGGTGTCCTTTTTTCATTTTATATAAGGTTTGATATTAAAACAAACAGTGGCGTTAAACTCGGATAAGGTACACCTCGATCGCACTGCACAATAATATCGCGTACAATCTAGGCTGGACTCGAACGGATCTTGATCTCGGTATCTCGGGAGCAGGATTTTTAAAGTTTGATTGAGAAATAAATGTACGATAATTGATTTCGAAAGAAGAAACGAAATGAATATAATTATACAATTATATAAGGAGCTTGAGCACGAGGCTCCTTACATATATAATAATGTGCTTATGCATTACTATTCAAACTATAGGAAAAATACTAATAGGCCATTCGTACTAACAATGTTAATTAGACAAAGCATATTTAATTGTCATAGCTCGCGGAATTTAGACTCGTAGAAAAAAACAAAGATGACGGAAAAAATTCTAGTAAAATTAGCAAGAAGCTGAGAGTTGAGTTTAATTCGACGTGCTTTCAAAACTATGTCCTACGATATCTTGATATTTATTATATGATATTTCTGCTTCTTTCTCGTTGAGTTTCACTTGTTTTCAAACACTTTTTAAATAAATAATACGTGCATAAATTGTATTAGAAATTTGTTAGGCCAGAATCGCAACTGGCAATTATTAATTTGGCATTAATATTATTTTAGAGAACGAATGACATGGATCTGCCAGTACGAGTATCCGTTTTAGTTCACGAGCCCAGCTATGAATTATTAAAGGAAGTTAATTTTTCGGCTTAGCTATCAAGCTTTACCGGGGGCTACGCCTGTCTGCCTGGAAATCGACTTCCGATTTTGCGAAATGCGCGAAACAATGATAATTGTAAAGCCTGGGCCGAGTAAAGAGTAAATTGGTTCGCAGCTAGCCATAGTCGAGAATTAACCTATCAATACAGTTCTGTGATGGTAGTTAGTGGTAGGAAGTACCCAAGTACCGCGAAGCGATAATTGTTAGCAATCAGCCAGATTATTTTTTCAAGCCGCTACGAATTTTCGAATAAGCTGGATTTCCTCGCGTTTATCTCGGGCCTCTTATTTTCGAAAATCGATAATTAAATTATCAAGCGATCCGACCGCTGCAACGCTAATGAATGGTGTGCTGAGCACCAACGAAGCGCATAATACGCCCGAATAAACGGTATTATTTGCGTAATAACGTCGGTCCGGCAATAACGGGCGCACTTACGCTCGAGAGTCGATCGTGTAGCAGAGAGACGGCCGGAAAAGCCGGAAAAGCCCGGTGCCACTTGCTAAAGGTTTCACACCGCCTCCCCTCCAACCCTCACACCGGAGGACGCGCCGTCCCCCTCGGGATACCGCTCAGGCGGACGAGCGCGAGATGGAGAAAAAGAGCGAATGGGAGAAGGGGTTCGGTAGAGCGGTGGGGGAGGAGGAGGAGCAGGAGGAGGAGGAGGAGGAGAAGGATGGGGGGGGGTGGCAGGGTGGAACCAGTCAGTCAACCGGCCGTGGGCTACAATTCGGATATTCGGCTGTGCTTTCGTTTCGTTCTGCCCTGCGGATCTTTCAACTGTCACGTTGCTCGTTGAGCCGAACGCCGCCGTGAAACGTCGAGCGATGAAGGTTGATTAATCTTGAATTATAGGCCCCGCCGCCGAGGCTTTTATTGGCCCCGCTAGACGTGCTTTCCCTCGAATTATATCGTTCCCTCGAGATGCAGCCACGACTATTTTCGGCAGAATTTATATCGTCGCCTCTTCTTGCTCATCCATCGGAACATCCGATTTCGTTTCTCGGGGCGCTGCAGAAAACTTGAATGCAACGCTTAATTACAAGAGGATGCAATCGCTCGGATTTTTTGATGATATGGCCATCTACACCCCCTTTCTCTCTCTCTCTCTCTCTCTCTCTCTCTGTCTCTGTCTCTGTCTCTGTCTCTGTCTCTCTCTAGCGCCCCTCTCCCTAATATCTCTAATCTCTAATTGCTTCGGCGATCTCGAATTCGCATTTAAAGTTTCGATCCGCACTTAGGATCTCGTAAATCATCGAATGGCGCACCGATGCCTCCGGCGGCATTCAATTTTTAATTAATAAAACATTGCAGTCGATCGTGAATTGTTTGTAGGTGATAAGATTAGTTGAAAACGTTCTTATTGATAATGTAGGTGAAGTCGTATTCGAAATACGGGTCGCAAGTTATTAGCTAAAAAGAGATAAAAACTCGAGCCGCGGAGATAGAATAGAAAATCATGTATTGGAAGGTATTGTGACAGGCCTCTAGGAGCGATATATTTTTAACCCTTGGCCGCCAAGAGCTAAACAAACGAGTAAACAATGAGACAGGTATTATATATATATATATATATATACATGTATATGTTTGTATGTATATATATGTATATACAGGCACATACGTACACAGGTTTATGCAGGTTGAATGGAGAAAATCTTTGGAGCGCTCGCTGGTTGATAGGCAGGGGGTGGGGGAAAGTGTACCGTAATTATTCAAATTAAATAAAATAATTTAATGGCCTCGAAGGTAAGGAATGGCGGTCGACGAAGGTATTGCAGGAGCAGTGGTCGGCGGCGCTTAATGCCGATAGCTTAAATTAACTTAACGATTGACCGAACGACGAATTTAATGCGCTACGGAGTGGCTAATACGGGCATTGAGCAAAGAGGGCAGACGGGGGGGGGGATAACGCGGACCGGTATAATTAAACAATGATTTAGCGAATTCGATTAGATCGATCGCGCGGCGGACCCTCGATAAATAATAGCGTATTATATTTTTAGATTTTCGACTCGGTGGTGTTATTGGTCGACGGCGTGTGTGTGTGTGTGTGAGAGAGAGAGAGAGAGTGAGAGGAGGGTAGGGAGAGAGAACGGGGCAGAGTAAAATTTAGCGGGAGCGGTGATATTGGCCGTTAAATTGAAATAGCCGGCGATACATTGTTGTAACGGCGCTTGGCCTGCGAGACATTTAATGCCGAGCAACATAATTTTGCACGTGTCGGTTACATCACCGGGCGGCTCGGCAATGCGCAGATAAACCGAGCCAAGGAATGCGAGGCACGCGTCGCCTCGTCGTCGGCCGTCAACGAAAAGAAATGACCGCCGGAACAATATCGATTCTGCTCGGCTCGGTCGCCACCGCCGCGACCACCGGGGATCGAGGAGCCGCGGACCCGCGATCGGATCGCTCTCCGAAGGGACGTAAGCCGCCCACGGCCCCGAGCCCCGACCCGAGCACGAGGATCACACGGCGGGCGTCTCCCTGATGCGATGACACGCCGCGCTTCCTTCCTTACCTCCCTACCTCCCTCCCTCTCACCCTCTCACCCTATCACCCTATCACCCAACATTTTTAACCCACCGGGAACAAATAAGCCTCGCTTATTTATGCTCGCTATCCGCGGCGTCACGGCCTGGTGCGCGCGGGCGCGCGTGCCCATGCAAATGCCTCCGCTCCCTCGCGCACACTGTCTCGCTCTATCTCTGCCCCTCGACGCACGTGTGCGCGTGCCTTTGCTCTCTCTCTCTCTCTCTCTCACACACACACACACACACACACGTACACACGTACACACAGAATCATTCACTGTCGGTATCCCTATAGGAGCTAGAGAGAGAGGGAGAGAGAGAGAGAGAGAGAGAGACGGAGAGGGAGGGAACGTATTGCGTGACACGCGCGCGCCACTGCGTCCTTGTAAGGCCACTTGTCCGTATACACTCCGGAGATATAGACTGGCTGTGTCTGCGTGCGCTCGTAGCAAAGAGCCCGAGATCGCCAAGTGAGAGAGGGAGAGACCGTGGACGAATGGCGCACCGCTGATCGTAAATACTACCAGACACACACGCTTGTGGGAATTTAAGGCCCCGCTCGTGTGCGTGCCATGCGTACTATCCCTTTCTCTATTATTGCCTATTGACTTCTTTACGAGATTTTCGATACAGGCTCCGTTCGAGATGCATATTATCGTATTATCGAGTGGCGAGCCGTCGACCGATTTCTCCCCCGTCGCCGGGTCCCCCCGCCTATGAGATTCCCGGTCGATCGAGCCTACCTACCTCAGCGATTAATGAAAACTTGAAAATTAATATTCCGCGGCGGACCTCTTGCGAAACTGTCCAAAGCATTTATTCGAATGGGTTCCCCGCTCGAGTCACGTTTTACGCGTACGAGGCGCCGATGCGTAGGTGGTAGAACGCGACTTGTTCCTTACAACCGACCTTTTCAATTAAATTCTATATAAATTTTTCTCCAACAACTTCCTTGACCGTTGCCCTCTTCGTGGGAGCTGATTTTCTGTATTGTATAGTGGTGAGCCGCTCGCCTCGTAGCCACTCCGTCAATCATACGTGACTTTTGGAGATACGATCGGAATGGCTATGCTCGGGAACTGTATTAGTCTGCTCTTGCTGCTGTTCTTACTGCTCCTGCTGCTGCTGATGCTGCTGCTGCTGCTGCTGAGGCCCTGAGCTCTCCTGGAACAAATATATATATATACAAGTATGTATAGACGAAAACTTGAAATCCAGTTTGCCTAAGCTTTTCTTTTCATAAATTAGACTTGGACCGCAGCTTTAACACACAAGCTTTCTCAGGTATTGAATGCATAATGCAATGCGAATGGCAGTAAAATCGTTGTAAATTTATATTTCTCAGCACATTGGCCATTCGGCTCTTTCCCCAGTCCAGATGGGAGAAAAGCTAAGGCCGGCAGGCACAGCGCTTGGCCAATGATAAGCCCGATAAATAATTCCCACCCGTCTCTCGAACGGAAACACGGCCACGGATTATTAGCTACGTTCCGCGAAGAAACTTTATCCCGGTTTATCCCAGAGGATATGAAGGATTTCGTTCGCCTACTTCCTCTGCTCCCTCTTCGCTACGAGAAAACCGTTCGTTACCTTCATTTCTAGCTCTGTAATTAAATAAATACAATGTAAGCCTCGCGGTTGGAAATACATTTTAATAAATGGCCGCCACTTTCAAGGGCTCGGAATGCTCGCTCGCCGCTTGCTTACATTACCATGTTATTATACGGTTAAGAGATTTTGCCTACGCAATTTAGCCTTTTGATACGTTAATGAATTAGTTTCGCTCTCTGGACTCTTCTTCCACTTCCCGATTATTCTTTTTACTTATTATTTTTTGCAATAGCCGCGAGCCTCGATAAGCCGGCCTTTTTCCAGGGGTTTTCCCTTATCGCGGTACGTACGTGCGAAGCGACAGATTGTCGAGGGGACAGCCGGAGGAAAAATATTTTCCTAAATAAATTTTCGCCTTCTCCGGGGGCGAGGTTTTATCCTCGGCGTCGCTCCTTCTCAATTTACTAGAATAAAGAATTTTCTCAGCCTGGGCCTATAAAGCCTTTGTTTATGTGATGGATAAATATGCATTATTCATGATATTGGTTTTATGATTAAAACGTCTTTTTTCTTCTTTCTTTCTTTTTTTCTTTCTTTATTTATTTATTATTTTTTTTTTTTTTAAATTGTAAATATTCGGTCCTGCGTTACTTACAAATGACAATTTATAGTCGGCCCTCTTGCTTCTTGCGCTCCTCAAATACGTACTTGTTTTTGCCTCGCTCTTTATTAATTTTAGTGTATGCGTGTGCACATTGTCAGACGTGTAATTAAAAAACAAGGGGAATTCGCTTGCGCCATGGCAGGAGAATATGAAATTCGCGGACTTAAAATGTATCGGTGGCAGCCGAAAATGATATCGAGAAGTCTTCGACGATTCTCTCGAGCGTTCATTTTAACATTTCCTCGCCCGCTCTCTCTCTCTCTCTCTCTCTCTCTCTCTCTCTCTCTCTCTCTCTATACCTCTCTCTCTCTCTCTCTCTCTCAACCTCCTACTTCGGAAGCAATAAAAGACGAGTTTCGGATCCCTTTCAGCGATTATAAGATTTAGTCTGCGACAAAGCCTTTACGAGCAATTTGCGATTGCCCTTCGAGAGGCTCCTGAGTGGTTTATGTCACCGTTAAGCGGTGTCCTTCCCTCCGATCCTCCCTCCCTTAACCCGTTCGCGCTCTCTCATTCTCTGTCTCTCTCTCGCGCTCTCTCATTCTCTGTCTCTCTCTCGCTCTCTTGCTCTCGCTCAACCACGACACGTCTCATCCCTCTCGCACATCTTTTTCATTCGTCCGAATGATTTACTGTCCGTGAGGGAGGTTTAGGAAATTTATAGTTGATTCGAAAACTGTTGCCTTTTGAAAGCTGTATGAGGCTTGTTGAATATTTGAGATTCATAGGGTTGTCTAATATGCGAAGGTTTACTATAAATTAAAAGCGTCAATGCATTAATGGGATGATTTTAAATGGAAATTATCTTCATTAGAAAAAAGGGAGAAAAGATTCTTGTTTGTCGCTTGAAAAATAAGAATGACAGACTGTATTATTATTGTTATTGCCTTTTTTTTTCTTACCCATAGGCGGAAGAACTTTTAAGAAATATTATAATGAAATCTCTAATGAATCAAACAATGATGTACATCTCCTTATTATTTATCTCTTTTTTTTTCTTTTTTTTTCCCTTTCCCGTTGTTGTTTAATAATAAATGCTTCGTAATATTTGAAACTTCTACTACTGAAAGTTAATTTTAACGCATGTAATTTGCGGGTCGAAAAATCGTAAAGAGTAAAAGTTAAACTTACCTAACTAATCATTTCACGCGTGAAGCATAAATTTTTGGACTTTGACTTTTACCGTAGGATATTTAGAGAGGTTTTCATTTCCATGATTTTAAAAGTTTTATGGTTATTTTGAGTAGTTATCAGCGTCTACAGAGTATACACGATCCTGTATACATACGTACATATGTATTTATACGGCTTGAAGCTATTATACATATTTAATTATAAAATGTACGTAATAATGATTTTTCCACTTTTGTCAATTAACATTAAAATATATTTTTATAATGAGCCGTATACTTATGCTTTGATCAAAATGTACAGAAACACCATAAACAAGATTGATAAGCTCTTATTACGACTTAGCCTACTTAATGCAGTTTATTATACCTGCAACTAATTATGTAATACCGTGATGTTTTAATACGCGCTAGGAGCCAGAATTTCCACCAACTTTGGCCAATCCTATTTTAGGTAGATCCAAATGGTTTTTCGATTGAAAACTTGACAATTCGATTAGAATCTATTTCAGCATTATAAATTTGACGGATTTTTTCCTACGAGAAAATCTATTTATTTAGGCATTTAGCTTTCGTATTATAAAAAAACTTGGACGAGTAAGCATTTGGTTTACTTTTATGTGAGTCTAAAAATAGGCCAATTATTATTATAGCTGTGATAAAAGATGAAAAAAAACAAGAATGAAGAAATTGTAGGGGACGGTAATCTCAATATGAAGAAGAAAAAAAGAAGTTTATTTATTCTGTAACCAAATGCAAATTGTTAGCTCTTTCTAAAAGATGATAAAAATTTAAATAACATAAATCTGTCGTTCAGCTCGTAATTTTTTAAACTCCCGTACGTACCATTAATAAAAGTATATTACTTATAATATTTGAATTTTAAAGAGAGATATCCAAATAAAAAGAAAAGAAAAACAGCTCATAATTATCGTACAAATTTGATGGCGGTCAATTTAATGGTAAGATAAATAATTAACTTCTTTTTATATAGAAATGATTAAAAATCGATTTCATCCGCAAATCGAGAACTCTCGATTCACGATTCTACGCGTGTGCTTTTTTTTTCTCTCATGTTTATAATAAATCTTCGTATGAGTCGTAAATTCTCAACGTTAAATGGATGTTCATAAATTATTTTTTATTTGAGGTCTCGTACATATTATTACGAAACTCTAAACATAGTTTTATTGAAAAATGGGGTCAACTATTGAAATGGTAGTCTCTACTAAATTAATAAGCTGATTCGATGTATATAGGCTCATGTACGCGTACGTGTTGGTTAATGTTAAAAATCATCGTTAAGATCATATAAAAGCCCATGCATAGTTGAATAAACACTTAATTTTATCGTAATTAATTGCAGAGTTGAAAGCTGGAATTAGCGTTAGTTTATGTCGACTGCGAAGATTTGATGAATACGCAAGCTCGGTCGGTTTCTCCGGTCCCTTAAAGTTCCCTGGTTAAATAAACGATTTCGCTAATAATCCCCAAGAAATATGAGACCAAACGAGAAAGCGAGTACATTATTTGCATAGTACAAGCATAGAAATATTTCGAATAAGTTACGTTGCCAATGCCGAGCCGTGTCTTTGTATTGTATATTATATCGCGAGAGAGGCATTAAGGAAAGATTAGTTTTTGTTTCGGCTTTATTGGCGCTTGAGCGCGGAGCTAAGGTGTGCCTCGAAATCTATAAAACGTACGCTGGCAAAGTAGAACGAAAGATTTTTAGTGATTTCTGGAAGCGTCGACGGATCGTAGATCGCGGAGAGCGAGTAAAAGTGCAAAAGAGAAAAAGAAATGAAAAGAAAAAAGAGAGGAAGGAAGAAAATGAAATCAGATCGGGGGATATCCAAGGAAAGTGTGGAGTCCGCAGTCTATGGGCATTACGGGCGTCATGGGCATAATTCAAGCGGGCCCAGAGATAAAGAAAACGCTTTTCGAAAAGAATGGAAATTTCCATGTACATAATGCAACGGTCTTGTTACATGGACAGGCTCATAGTACAAGAAAGTAATTTCTATCGTATTTATTGGCCTTGTCAAGGAAGAGCATTTCCATTGAGCATTGAAATTATGTTATTGCCAAGACACAGCCTCATAAAGTTGGTGGGCTACACCGTAAGCGCCCCGCTCGTTAAAGAAGACGTGGCAGGGTCGTGGAGGGGTACGGGGGAGGGATAGGGGGAGAGAGAAAAAGTCAGCGAGGCGTTGGGCAGCTTTCTCGTAAGGAAAAAGCGAGGCAGCTTCTTAGCTGCTGGGAAATTTAGAAAGATAATCCATCAAAGCGATAGGGCAGGAAGAATCGCTTTCCCAAGTGCTTTCGGAGGGGCTCGGCAACGAGGATGGAGGATCCATATTTAGGATCGACGTACACGACCCCCCCCCCCACTACACGTCACTCATGCGAATGTCATGGAAAAATCACTTATTTAAACAGCCCCTCGATTTGACGTGTTGGGAAGTGGGGCCTTCGTGCGCACTCGGTGCCGTATTAAGCGTTCCTCGATCGCGTTTCTTCGATCGCGTTTCTTCGATCGAGATCAGATGCAAGGCCTAGAGGGCTCGATTAAAAATTGGCTCGATAGGGATTTCGGGCCTCTATCCCGACGCGGGACAGACGGGCATCGGGAGAAAACAAGGGGAGGATTATTTTTTACGAGCTCGGGGCATCTCTGCCCCGTCGATCTCGCGCACTTTTCCTCTCGACGCGCGGACCTTAAATAGGCGAAAACAAAAGTACACGGCTTCGCGGTTAATCGGCCTCCGAGATCTCACCTGCCCGACGTCCAGCTAGTCGATCGCTAAAATTAATTGCTTCTTCGAGCGATCGATCGGATGATCGGATGGGGAGGGGTGGCGACGACGACGGAGACGACGACGACGACGACGACTACGACGCGACAATCCATCAGCGGCCACGGGGCGAGGAGAGGGGCGCCACTCGTCGAGGAGGCCTAACGATCGCCGCTACCGATAATCCCGATAATCCATCCTGGATCCACTCTCGCGATAGGGAGACATTGACGCTGCGCTTTTGTCCCCGCTCTATTATAGTAATATCGTTGGCAGAGCCCGGGTAATTAAATGTCCGAGGTCCGCTCGGTGGCGGCGCGATGAGATAACGCAGCCTCGATCATCGACCGGAGGGAGATCGGCACGGTACGGAGCGGAGCGGAGCGCGCTCGACATTCACTCCGCGATTACGTGTAAACGTCCGAGGGGCCCGATGTGAGCTACCCGAGACGAATGCGTGCTCGGAGTTAAGAAAGCTACGTGGCCCTTGGCTAAATGATTTATAATGGAGGCAATGCTGCCCGTGATTTCTCAAATCTGACGATTAAGGGCCGGATTTCCCGAAGGCGGAAGTCGCTGCTGGCTCAATGTAACTCGGATTCGCGATGTTGATCGATGGCCTGTACTTTTAACAATTTAAGTGCCGCCTCAACGGAGCCTGAAACTTAAATTCTCTGGGACCCAGTTCCATTCCGTGGCCGACCAATCTCACCTCCCCCGCCCGTCCCTCATCGTATACAGCATCCTCGTCGGATTATAAAAACAATCTAATGAGATTTCGAGCACGATACATTATAATAACATTGCAATCATCCTTTTAATGCAAAAGATGATCGTGAGTGGATCCCGATCACTCGTGATTTCCCTCGTTTCCTATATAAAAGCTGCTGTCGCGCGCTCGCGCGTATCGAAATTGTGATCTATTATCGGTAATTTCCGAGGGGGCAGCGGCAGCGGCAGCGGCAACGGCAGCGGCTTCGCTATCGCCCCGAGGATAATGTGCTTAAGGTGTATCTTACCGCGGATTTTAAGAACCTCGTGTAAGCGCGCGCGCGCGCGCGCGCGTGCGTGTAATGAGCCTCGATATATTCCTCGATACTGATTGATGGGCGATTTATTGGCGGAATGCACCGCAAGTGAGAGACAGAGAGAGAGAGAGAGAGAGAGAGAGAGAGAGAGAGAGACATTGGAAGACGTTCGAAGCGATGCCTTTTCGTTCCGCCGGGTGGGTGGCGCTGCCTCGGGGGGTTGCTTCCACAGACCTGATGCGGGACGGGTGGGAGGGAGGGCGGTACTCTTAATACACACTCTCCGAACAAGCAAACGGGCTTGTATTTTTATGTGTCGCGTTAGTCGATAATCGGCCTCGTCCTCGCGTGCTCGAGTCTACTTTATCCCCTTCACATACACGGACGTTCTTATTGTCCGATGATGCGTTTATTATCTTTGGGAATGGGCGGGATCGGGAAATGTTTCCTAGGGTGGACGCACCATCGGTACTTGAAACCAAATATTCTATCCCGGAGAACGAACTCTCCTATCGATTCTGGCCTACGCAACCTCGCTGCTCAAATTGCGTATACCCCCTTGCCCCGATTCTAACATATCTCTACACGGACGCACGCGCGTATCGAAGCATAGGTTAGGGAGGTGCGCGGCTGTGTTCAGTAATTGCAGCCACGCTCGTGAATCGGCCGGGATATTCGAGCGTTCGTGTACTGATAAGAAGGCCCCGAATGAAAAATCCCCGACTTTCTCTCCAATTGTCATAATTTATCTTAGAGTTTGGCCGAGTTCACCGAATGCCTTTTAGATAATCTAGACGTCGAGGGTCCGAGGCAACGGCATCGGGTCGGGCCTCGGGATCGGGCTCGATCAAAATGTCGCAATAAATATCCAAAATTGATATTATTAATAAGACATAATGAGATGGCGATTAGCGGTGGCGAACAGGACGCGAGCGCTTTTAATATCCCCGCCGCGATCCCTGGTGCACGCCGACCTATTTATCATGATTAAGGCTTTTATTACACGTCCTTTCTTCGTTAGGCTGCGGGGAAAAAGCCTTACGTAAGGTAGACAGCTCGGTTTGTTTGACTAATAAGAGCGATAATTTATGCCGGCCCTGCCGCCGTCACCGCCACCGCCACCGCCGACGCCACCGCCACCGCCGACGCCGCCACCGCCGACGCCATTTAGTGATCGAGATTTCGCGCGACCTGTAAACAATGGATGCGCTCGGCCAGGGTAACAATTAACTTTGCCCCGGGAAAGTAATTGCAAGCGACGGGAGCGCCGGAGATCATTCGATCGTATTTATATATCGTAATCGGTGTCCGGCAAGAGGGACATCGCCGGATATCCTCGTATCGAAAAAACCCGTAAAATTGCTTAAAAGCCATTTAATACGAGGATCAAGAGCGCTAAGCTGAAAAAGGAAGGGGGCGAGGCTTTATAAGGGAAGCTTTTCCAGCTTAATCCGTTCGGATTAGTCCGTTCGCGAGGCCTCTTTCCACGCAAAAGCAATCACCGGCGCGAGTTCCCATTGCGTAATGATCCGCGCGCACGCGCGCCAACGCAACCGGACATTAATAATACACCGTCGGTGCATTGCACGAATACTTTTTTAAGAAGCCATTAGAAGAGCGAGGGGCCTGCGTTGTTCCGAAGGCGGCTCGTCGTCGTAATAAAAATTAAACACACATGATTCGCCGCGCGAGGAACGCCCGATTTAATACTCCCGATGCAATGGCCGGCTCTGCTCGACTATTGCCAATGCCCGCCCGTAGCGCAATGAAGGCCCCGAATGGGCAATTAAAAATTAGTACGAGAATGAATGCCCGACGAGCCTCTCGAAATATACCCCGCGCTGTCTTCCTACTGGTGAAAATGCCTCGTTCGGGCCGCGCGCTGCTAGCGAGCGGCCAAGGGGGTAGATGGAGGGGGAGGGGGAGTGACGGTGCCGATGGAAGAAACGAGGCTACGCAATATGCTGTCAGTAAGTAAGATAAAGAAGGGAAAAAAAGGAAAAGGCTAAGCTGCCGCGGTATTAAAACTGGCTGCCTCCGCTTCCCCGTTACCCTCCTCCTCCTCCTCCTCCTCCACCTCCTCCTCCTCCACCACCTCCAAGACCGAGTGCTTTAACGGCCGTCGTTTTACGCTCGACGCGTCGCTACGTTACATTATACAAAGGCGCGGGACTTTCGTTCGGCCGCGGGCGGCTCCAAAACGTCCCATGAAGGCAGTCTCGGCGAGCGCGCGCGCGCGAGAGAGAGAGAGAGACTAGTGACGCAAGCCTGTCTCGAGAATTTAACGTGGCCACGGAGACGTAAACGTAAACGTCCTGGCCTCCGAGACGACTTTGATGCATCTCCGGCGTTTTGTCTTATCTGCCTTCCCTCCCACCCGATCGCCGACCTCACCGTCTTTACGCCGCCGCGTTAGACCTCCCGTAGATCCCTTTTTCAGATAGCTCCCCCTCCCCAGAACCCCTCCTCCCTGTTGCGAGTTTCATCGACTCGAGGATTTATAATGCCAATGGATAATTGCCGAGCGATATGGAAAGTTCGTTAGCCACGGATGATTTAATTAATAATCTCTGATACGTAATTACACATCTCAGAGATTCCCGGCAAATCGCCTAAAAATCATTTCACATAATTTATAATAATTGAATGGCTTTCCTCGGGGCCCATCGCCAGTCGCCTTCGCCGCCTTCGCCGCCGTCGAGCCTTTATAATTAAACTAAATAATTAAAGGTATTTTATAGTAGACGAGCCATTTCGACCCGAATAATAAAAACTTTATTAAACGTGAAAATGAGAATTTTCATTGGGCTTAGTTAGTGCTGCGTCGACTCCCTCTTGGGAAGAAAAGCCCTTAATCTTTAAGGATTTAATTATAAATTACCGGAGCTGCGCAGTCGATGAGGGAGGTGCATTCCGTCATTTAAGTTTTTATTTAAGTCTTGTTCTTTTTATTTTTTTTTATTCTGCCCAAAATCCTACAGCGGAGTTTATTACGCGATAAGACGGATACGGGAATGGGGGAGATAATGGAGCTGACCTCGAAGATAAGGTTTTTAATGCCAAAAGCCGGATGGGACGGGGATAGTCAGGTGGCTCGGCTCCACTGAAAAACGTGAAGGCTCGATTGGCTGAGCTTAAAAATACTGGGAATAGGAAAGGAGGCGGCGGGATGATCGTGTCAGAAGCTCGTCCGGGAATTTTGCATCCCGCTGTGGAAAGTGAAAGGCGCGGAGGTGCGCGGACGAGCGGCTGCTGGAGCGAGCGAGTCCGCGCAGTGCCAATGACGCACCATCCGGTGTCAGTGGAACAAGGACTCGCGGTGAGCACGTCGCCGAAGAGCTCCCGATACGTATGCGCGCGGTACATGTATAGCTGGTAGTTCGAAGGCTCGGAGCTATAGGGACTCGGGCTCGCCGCGGGGAAGGAGGCCACGAGAGATACGGAGAGAGAGAGAGAGTAATAAAAGGTCGGCCGAGAAAATCTCGCCTCGGGATTTTTTTGACCGCGTCAGCTATGGGACAGAGTAGGCAGGCAAGCAAGGAAGCAGGTTGGTGTCGGTCGATCTCCTCGATCCCGAGTGATCGATAGAGGCTTGCGTCGGCTCACCGTCCAATCTCCCCCTCACCCTTTGTTCCGACAGATGCTCATTCATACGGCTATCGCGCGCGATTCTCCCGACGAATGCTCGGGGCGGGGGTGCGTGTCTCATACGGCGTCCCGTGCTACGGAGTATGAGGCGAAGGGTCATTTTTCCGGAGCTGAGGTCGACGAGGAATTTTCGAGGCTAAGTCCGATGTTACGGCCGCCGGCGGTCGTTGGCCCAGACTTTTGCGGCCGCTCGCGTGCTATTGACCCCTTTTCCGAGGCGCAGGTGATGATCCAAGGAGGAAGGGTCCTTGCTGCCGCGGCAGGTAAGCGGGTGCCGTTCTTTGAAATCCATCCGTAACTTCCCCCTCCAGTCGTCGCCATCGCCGACGCCGCTCTTTACTTTACCTTTACTTTCTCCGGTGCAGCAGTAGCCTACGATCCCGACGGCCACGGGGACGGCGCTTTTTATTTCTTCCATTCCCTCTCCTTCTGAACGTTGCCGGTTTTCTTTTTTTCTTTTTCTTCTTCTTTTTTTTTTGTTTTTTTCTTTCTTTTTATCAGAGTGGGAGCCGTCCGAGAAACGGGGCCGCGTTATTAATTGCCTCTTTAATTGGCAAGTCCTTTTCTCGTCTGAAGTTCCGAGGGCAATTTGTAAGAATCGGACCGCGGCAGGATATCCATCTACTTCTTAGCCCCCATGTCTAATCGCGAGCTCGTTTCGAAGGCCGCTCCCCCCCCCTTCTCCTCCTCCTCCCCCGCTCGTCATTTTCGCATTCATTTGGGATTTCCGAGAGAGGGGTAGAGACTGAGAGGGAGTGAGGCAGAGAGAGAGAGAGGGGGGGGGCGCAAATGTTGCTCGTTGCACCGGAGCCTCGGTGCGCGCACTCTCGGCGCGTGACGTCCGGGCTCCGCTGCCGAGAGCCTCGGCTCCCCCGGGAAAGGAATTTATTACGACAAAAGACACGACTTCCTCGAAATTTAATAAGCGAGGGCTGCCCGGGACTTTAATAAATTCCGTTTCTTTGATATCCAGCAGTACTTTGGTATCCGACACGTAGTCCACGTAGTCCGTAGCCTTCGATTTTTCTACGATCCTGGGGGCCAATGTCGGCCCGACGTCGGGCATAAAATACATTTATTTCGTAAGCCTATATTCCTCGTTGGGCTCGGGAGCGGCGGGGCACCGGCGATGTATGCATATAAATCGTTGGACCCTTTAGTATTGCCCTTTGGCCATGGCACGGGCATGCGTGTACATGTACGTTGCCCGCATTACCGAGCAATTACACCCGGCGTACATACTAATGTATGATTACACGTCCGCTTCTTGGCCGAGGATCCTTCCTTTTCATAGTCCTCTCAAATTCATAGGTATGCGCGCGTAAACTCCGTAATAACGAAGGACTCGCGAGCTCGTATTTACGACTTTAAAGTATCCATTTAAGCCCTGTTCGGATGGTCAGACTTTAAGTTTGGCAATATGCTCGCTCTGGTACTTCGGTATTTATTTCCTCTTCTTTCTTTACGAATTCTTTAAAGGCTATGGTCGTGCGACGGCTCTCGGACTCGGGGCAGAAGAAAATTTTAAGC
Organism: Ceratosolen fusciceps; assembly: GCA_018883505.1. Classification (NCBI taxonomy): domain Eukaryota; kingdom Metazoa; phylum Arthropoda; class Insecta; order Hymenoptera; family Agaonidae; genus Ceratosolen; species Ceratosolen fusciceps. Next base: position 9,826,330 of record RCIC01000005.1, read on the forward strand.
TTCTGCCTACTAGTCCGGTCGGCCGATTCGTCTCCTAGTCAAGCTAAATCGCACGCTATCCTCCTCCTCCTCCTCCTCCTACTCCTATCCTTATAATTCATGCACACGGGCTATGGAGATGAAGATTAGCGGCTAATGCGACTTGTGCAATTACGGCTGACATTAATAATGCGGAATTTTACGGAAGAGCCTGGCGCATGCGTCGCCGAGATGCTATTATAAATCCAATAAAGCTATTTTCTTCTTGTAGTGAAAACTTAATTCGAATGAACGTCGAGGAGGACTAAGGTTTCGCTTGTCACTAGAGCGAGCCAGCGTTATGAAGTATTTTTGCACAAACGATCAATGGTTCTCTTATCCATTGAATGGCAGTACAAGTTTTTTTTTTGTTTTTTTTTTGTTTTTTTTTTTTTTTTGCTAAATGCGCGACGAGGACTGTCGTAGGTACATGCGCGATCTACCGCGACAAAGTAGCACAGGTACTTTTTCCTCGCAAATAGGCGCATAACAGAGTCGAGGCATGCTCGAGCTCATACATTTATGCAAAAAAAAAAAAAAAAAAAAAAATGTAATCCAATTTTCCGTAAAAATATGTTTAATGAGTAAAGGCTCATTACGTGTCTCGTGCGCGAAAAATGCGACGGCAGGCGCTCAGTCAGTCGGATCAATCGGAGGCGCTCACACGCACGGGGGTTCGAGCGAGCGGCGTCGTTGCTTGCTTCTCGTAGTAGTAATAGTGAGCAGCAGCAGCAGTAGCAGCAGTGGTAGTAGTCGTGCGTTGCGGCTCGGTTACGAAATTGAATTTAATTGAAGCCGAGCTATCCTTAAGGCGCGCCTCACTTATCGCTGCGCTCGCGCCCAAAGAATACCTCGCCGGTTTTCTTCTCTTCACATTGTAGCCATTTGTGAGTCTAAAAAGACCTTACGGGCTCGGAGCTTGAGAAATTAAAAAATTTCGCCCCGAAAATTCTCGGCAATTTGCTACCGAGCGTTTCTAACGTTTATTAAGCCGCTAGTTGCGTAGCCGCAATTATACCAAAATCGCGGCTGCTCGAATGCCTCGCCAGTCCATCGGGCCACCAAAATAATGACATAACTATCAAAATACAGCTTATTATTAATTGCCTCGGTACCAAGGCCTCGCAGCCTCGAGCCTTGCATTTTAACCGGAACCGACTCGCCACTTAATGGAATCATTAGCACAATATCACTTTACGCGCAAGTAAATATTTCACTCTTAGCGTACGAACAATCATTATGATTATTCGTACACGGATACAATGTTATGATTGCATATGGTATAAAGTAAAGTAGGAAAAAGGGAAGCGAATCGGGCGAGGGCCGATCGACCATTACAGATTTAAATCGCCAATTAAGTTTTTAATTTACACACATATGTAGAAGGCGTTGATTAATTGCAATAGTGAATGTATCGCGCGAAAAGTTGATAAATTAAAGCTTAAAAATATAAAATTGCTCGGGCATAGTAGTAATAAAAAAAGAAAAATGTCTGAAAAATAAGTATCGATGATAAAGTTTTAATTAAAAAATAAATATTTGTCTTGTAATAAATCTTTGATTTTACTCCAACGCGTGTGCGTGTAAGTGCGCGCGCGCAGCTTATAAAATTAAGCTTCACCTAACACAGTGAATTCATAATTAATTGCCTCGGCAGATATTTCTATAAATCACCGCTAGATGTAATAATTATTTCAATGTTTAAGAGCCTATCAGGTGTTAAATTGCGCATTTTAACTTATTGCAGAAGAAAGGAGCGGGCGATTAAAAATTATACAATAGATACTATAAATTACACACGTAAGATTTAGGTTTCAGAGAAATCGCAAAGCGTATTACGTTCTCCGGGAGACAAAAGTGCCCCGGACTCGCTCCAGATGGCGATTCCCTTGGCTTTTTCGACAGAATCCCGCAAGGCGGGGGAGGGATCCTCATATAGGGCTTATACGTACAAACGACAGACTCATACACGGGAAATATTTTCTGTTTAATCGTATCTGCTAAAAGCCATGAGGGGCTGTGACACGTAGCTTTCAACGAGGGTGGGAACCAACGAACCTCGATCCACTAATCGATCATTCAATTTCATTTTTAATCCGCGATCCCAGCGATCACATCGGTCTTAGCGATGCTTTCGGATTCAGAAATTATACGTCTATTAAGAGCCTTTACTGATATTAAAACTCTCGATGCAGCCGCATCGCCTTTCAGTACTTTCTCATGAGTCACACGAGAGACAGCCTGTCCTTAAAAAAATATTTACTCTGTATTTGCTGCACACGCAATACACGACGAAGATCATTGAAATTTCTAATTGGTCTGCTTACCCGTCGTATCGGACAATCAAAAAATCCTCAACATTCAATTATTAATTGCACTTCATGATGGTAAAATGTTCTTTATCACTCACTGGTGGAAAACTTCAGTCATTCAAGGTGAAATGAAGTCATAACTTCTTTATCAACAATTCTTATAAGAACGAAGGGAGAAGGAAATATTTGTTCGAAAGAATACAGGAAACTTAAGTGCAATAATACGTTTTATTGTATAAATTATTATTCTATTAGTTTAAAATTATTAAACATATTTATCTTGGAAGAAATTCTTCATTATATTAAAGAATGTTTTTTTGAGTAATCGATTTAGTAATGGATTTTAATGAGTTAATAAAAAAGAGGATAAAACAAGTTTTACGATCTTTGCTGTATTTATATTATATAGTATAAAATATTATAAGCTATATTTTAGCAAACGCTTATAATTCATGCCTATGTGTTGAAAAAACATTAATTTTTTTTCCTCCATTCAGACTTACAATTTATACATTCTCGATGCATTGAAATATGGCTAGTAAAAAATGGTAGAAGAAGAAGAAGATGATGAAGAAGAAGAAGAAGAAGATGACGAAGAAGAAGAAGAAGAAGAAGAAGAAGAAGTAGAAATGGAAGACGTAAATGGCTTTTAAAGACTGTTTTGAAAGTTATCTAATACATTTTGATACTTTTATAATGAATTTAATAAAGCATTTTCATAAAGTCTCTGTCCTTCTTATAAGATATCGAATTTACGATCGAATGTTGATTTAAAGGTGTTCGAGCAATAAATTCAGTTTCGCTGATTAGTAAATTTATTATTAGAGCAAAAATCAATTTCGCAAGAAGGGCATTAGGCTGGCAATAAAATTAGTAGCTGCGATAATATTAATATTGATAATAATGAGAATGAGAATGAGAATGAGAATGAGGAAAAGGAAGAGCGGAGGAGGGTAAGAGTGGCGATGGGTGTTGCGGGGGTGGGGGTGGGGCGGGAGGGCGCTTTAGAGAATATGAGAATATCAAGAGCAGCAGCTGAAAGCGTGCAATAAAGGTGAATGTATATTTTATAACTAAGTCGTAAATTTTTCTAATGCATCGGAGCTCCGTTGGGAGGCGTGTCGTAAATCCCGACGCGTCCACGGAGTCCGTCGTGAGGAGGCTCGGAACTCGCAACGGGCCCCGGCACATGGGGATTAAAAATAATTCCATACGCTAGTAGAAATAATTAGGTGGAGGAGGGGGATGAGTCGGAGTCTGAGTGAAGTCGCGCTTCTGCCCGGGCGACCACTTAATAATACTCCCACGATATCTAATAAGCTCGTCCCAGGCGTTGACGTGGCCTCCGCTCTCCCTCACTCTCTCTCTCTCTCTCTCTCTCTCTCTCTCTCTCTCTCTCTCTCTCTCTCTCGGGGGTCGACGAAATTGCCGCTGTGCTGATGGTCGTTGGTGAAGGAGGTGGAGGAGGAGGAGGAGGAGGGAAAGCCTAGGCTTTCAACGGCCTCGTAATTCCAAAGTCCGTAAGTGGTGCACCTCTAGGAAATGAAAAGGCAGGCCCCCTCGATAGGTAAAAGTACCTGCCAAATAAAGGGAATCCATGCGTTCCTTCCCCGATAGAGCGGCTTACGGCGGAGGGGTTAGCGGGGGCGAGAGTGGCCGAACGAAAACAGCCTTCGATCGTGATCGTCCGGCTCGAGAAAGCGGACGTTCGCCAGGTATAATATACACTTGACTCTCTTGACCCTCTTTAAATTTTTTTTTTTTTTTTTTTTTAACCCCTTGAAGCTCTGCTCCCTCCCTCACTCGTCACGGCCAATTTCAATTTCGGCCGCTCCCGCGAATACAAATGAACCCTCTAAAAGCCAATTGATTTTTATAAACAAATTGCGTGGATCCTTTTCATTCGCTTTGGACATCGATTTCAATTACGTGCGAGCCCACTAATCGTAGCCCCTGATTATCGCCGACCACTCCCTCAATTTATTTATATTAATATAATTTCTATATTACACCGCCAGAACTTCGTTACTTACTTACTTACTTACATACTTATTTACTTATTTACTTAGTTATGCTAATGCCTATTCATTGGCCAAGATAAGCAGGCGAGGACGCTAAACGGCCTCTGCTCGACTACTGGATCCCCTGGCTTGAATATTTATTACTTCCCGTGTAATCTCCTCCGTAATTGTGTAATCGGCTCGACTCTCCTCCAAAATTCTCTCCCTCCCACTTATCTGTCCAAACTTTCAATTTATTCCTCCGTCCCCTTTCAATTATCGCGGGATCATTAGACAAGGCGCAAGGCACTAATCAAGTCCCTCCCCTTCGACCTCTCGTAATTAATTAATTTTCCATTCCTACGGGCAACAACTGTTTCCGCTGCTGCGCCTTATTCCCCCTCGCTGCCGATACAAGGAAGGAGAAAAAAGAAAAGAAAAGAAAAGAAGGAAGCAAGAATGGAGGAAAGAGGGGACGGACGGGGCATGCCTAATTACGAGTAATGAAAAACCGTCCTCGTCCGCAATAGAGTCCGGTTGGGCTGGGCTCGGGTGGTTCTGGCCCGCCCTCTCCTCCCAGAAAGGGGCGAATTATTTAATAGCCCTCGGTTAAGAAGAGCCGCGACCTCGTTTTCCCGGTGCTCGTCATCGGCACGAAAGGAGTCGGCACCTGCGCCCCGGCGCCCGAACGCCTGTCGCGCGTTCCGTCCTCTATCCCGCCACCCGCCACCCACCATCACCGCCACCCACCATCACCGCCACCCGCCATCACCGCCACCCGCCATCACCGCCGACCTTAGCCCAACACTTTGTTCGACTCTGCGTTCCGAGTTTATTAGGCGCTCGCGATCTCTTCTATCCCACGCCGTAGCGGCCACCGCCGCAACCACCAGCGCCGCTCGATGTACCGACAATGGCGAGATTTAAATTACACGCGCAATAAAGCCGTATAAATATTTATTTGCGAGCGCTAAGCTCCAGATAAACATTCGCTAAACGCGCGATAAGTCTCTTGCGGTAGAAAACAGGCGGACTTGGCCGCTCGCCGTACTTCGGATTAGACCGGCTCGTGTGCAAACTGATACCGACTTATCGAATCCGCCGAAGAGAGACCCCCCCCACTCCCCTCTCTTTGCCCTCCCTTTTCCTCCCCCCTCCCACTCCTCCGCCAGCTTCCCTTACCCGACTCGCAGACTTTCTTTGCGTTCGTTTGGTCAGTTTCTTAATCGGCCGCTGAAGCCGATCAAAGCCAAACGTCGCCAAAAATATTCTAGGCCAACTTTATTCTCCGCGTCTCTGACGTTCCTATCCGCGTACCTGATCAAAAGATCCCACTCACATAACGTAACCCACCCTATACATATATATATATATGTATATATATATACATGATTCTGATTTAAATTCGTCCTCGGCCTTCTTCTCGTTCGCTTGGATTAAGAAATTTCATTGGATAAGATTAACAGAGTCTTACCAACTCTGATAATAGACTTGTTGCTATCTCTGTGGAGATTATAAGCCATTTATTCAAGAGCGTGCCTCCTACTCTTTATTGCGATAATCTTTTGAAGTCATTCAAATTATATTCAGCCATTAGCCAGCATATGTACGGATTCCACCACAATAACCTGAACAACTATTATTCATTTATTCAACCGTAATACATTGTTATTACTGTTGTTGTTCATGTCCTTGTCGTTGATGCTGCTGCTACTGCTGCTACTGCTGCTATCGTTGCTATCATTATTATTCGACAATCGTTCCTTTTAATTACTTAAAAAATTAAAGAATTGAAATTTCCGAAGAAAGCATTGAGATATTTTAGTCGGCGAGCGTCAATATATAGAAAATTTGCAATTGACTGAACTACAGATTTTCAACCGCTCGATTAAAGTATTTAGCTTTTCTCTAATTAACTACGTTTTTGTGCTTTCTCTCTCTCTCTCTCTCTCTCTCTCTCTCTCTCTCTCTCTCTCTCTCTCTCTCTGTCTCTCGGTGCTTATTTATATTCAATATCTACGAATAACTAGTTTCTTTATCCTTATCTCTCTCCTTAGAATTACTTAAAATTATAAGCATTTTTAGCCCTTTAATCTTTTTCAACGAATAAATATCTGAACTCGTTATTGTCATCGTGATTCGTAACGAAAATTTATAAAAGTATTCGGTGCTTCCGTGCGAGCCTTTTATCTTTTAAGTTACGCTGTTCTACGAGTTATAGTATTTTGATACATGTAATTTGAACTATATATTCGAATTTAGCGTGTAAATAAGGCTGAGAATTGATAGCATAGGAAGTAGTCGCGAAAGGTTATTAATTTAATAAAAATCCTAGTTAATTCCAGCATCGAAATGTTGTTAGCAGATTCAAGTTAAATTCGATACTTCATTTAAGAATGAAATTTAATAATATAATTTTAAAGTATAGCTAGTCGCGCTTTTTACCATTACATTATGAAATTGCAGATAATTATACAGTATGAATTGACTGGATCACTGATTAATAATCGGATAATCGGCTTGATAGTATCTCACGTACGCAGATTATATTTATGCCTCGGAGTTGTCACATACGACGTTTGCTATTGGTTAAATAAAAGAAAGACAGCTCGTCTTCGAGAAAACAATAATCTGCATACGTCTTAATTGAATTTATGAAAATAATGCCTAAGAATCCCCGTGGGGCAAGCATTCGATGCTTCTGTATCAATACTTAGAGAATTTGTTGGCGAAAGCCGTTTTTAAATCTTAGATAATATTAAATAACTGTACTTTCTTATCGAAAACGATCCGATTTCCTCGAATATTGAGAGGAAAAATGTTTCGTCTCACTCGTGTGCCTCTACTCCTATACGTAGCCACATTCTCTGATGAGATTTTTCCAAAGAACGGGCGGCCGTTGCAGATACTACGAAGATACTGCGTAGAGCGACATATTTTTATGACAAAGTGTTTGGTACGGCTTAGCGAGAGGCGAGCCGAGACGATCTCCAATAAATGAAATAAAATTCCAAGTGAAATTTTATTGGCCTTAATTTCCACTCAAACATCAATAGACATGCGTTAGGAAATTCTATGCCCGAGGCCCATAATCTCGTATTAGAGAAAATTAATTTTGAAAAATTATGGAGACGGACGTTGAGGATGGACTTAAATCTCACGCTCTCTCTCTCTCTCTCTGTCTGTCTGTCTATCGGTATCTGCGTATAAGAGCTTAAGCTAAGACTTTCGGTTACAAATGAAAGCGCGATTCCGATGCAGCGGCGGTTAGATAACCCGAGGGATTTCCGATCTAGGGAAAATCGCCGTTGACATCCGTCCGCGTTATCCGCGTTGTCCGCGCACTCGTCTCATTTTCATATTTAAGCCGATTCTCAGCCGTAAGTATAATCCACGGAGATCCGAGCGGTTGATGGCGTTCGGCAGTTATCGGGAGCTTCCGTAAATACAAAATCGCCCTGAATAATTATACGAGTTGACGCGCACTTTTCTCACTTTACGAGCCAATGCCTGGAGTTAATCTGTCCTCGTAATTATTACTTGGCAGTCGCGTCTAGCTTCTCTGCCTACGTAAGGTAACCCTCGTTTAGAAGAGAGAGAGAGAGAGAGAGAGAGAGAAGAGAGAGAAGAGAGAGAGAAAGAGAGAGAGAGAAGAGAGAGAGAAAGAGAGAGAGAAAGAGAGAGAGAAAGAGAGAGAGACAGAGAGACAGAGAGAGAGACAGAGAGAGAGAGAGAATCAACAGCGCGCGAGCAAGATGCATCGCGGAATCATAAAAATCCATGCTCGCAGCTTTCTTCTCACTTGCCCGCGGGCTTCGTGATGCTAGAACGTAAATAGGAAAATATCAGAGCCGAGACAGGTTATGCTGAAACTTGCTTTAGTCAAAGTTATCAGTTTAGGAGTGGGGGGGGGGAATGCCGACGCAATTAAAGTCTCGATTAATTATACGGTCAAGAGGGTATGTATCGTACATGTTTCTAGGTTTATACGAAGGCCAAGTCGGTCTTCTCATGTATTTTCCGAGTCCTTTCGCTCGCGCCTTCTACAAAGTTTCCTAATAAGCCGAGAAAAGAAAGAAAAGCCTTTCCCTATCGGAGCTATGCAATCAATATTGATGAATTTTGAGATTCTGAGATTGAGGAAGAAGGCGAGAGGTGCTCACTCATTGTTTCGTAAGAGCTGGCATTGTTATAAGCTCGGGGCTCAAGCTATGGAGCAGCGGCTGCTTCGATAAAGCCTGATAAAAAGTCGCAGTATATGGATGTGAAATGACTGTACGGAGAGATAATTGTCCGGTCCGCTGCTTATGAAGACGTAATTTATCAATAAATCAGGGGGCAATTTCAGCAAGTGAGAGATAAATCTCCCTTGTAGGATAATGCTTTAGGAGCCGGCGATCATCGTCCGCAACGTGAAAATTACAAATACCAATTTGAGATCTCAAAATTATCCAATTTTCCATTAGATTGCACCGCGAGACAATGCAGGTAAGAGCGTGCAATGGCTTGGTAGGGGTCGCGGGGGAGGAAGCGATTCGAAAAAGAGTCCCCAATTATCCGGGGCGATAGAGGAGGCCGTAATACCGAGAGGCGTTCGATCGTAAATTGCCGGGGCCCTCGGAGGGAGGACTCGCTGCTGGACTACCTGTTACTATCCCCCGCTTTTCCCACACCCCCGCTCCGTCGCCATTAGTGGGAGAGGAGGCCCTCTTACACGCTCGGGCTCCACTTCAAATTATGGGACTTTTACATTCAATATCTAATATCATTTCGATTTACCTCTACCCCTCCCCCGCACACCTCGACGCACTTTTACCCGCGCCTACGTTTTTTTTTTCTTTTTTTCTTATTACACTTGCCGAGTGGCACGCGCGACTCTTCTCCCAACACCTCCGCGTCGGTATCGCTCCTATTTACACTTGATATTACCCGAGTCGGGCCTGCAAGGCCATTACGACCGATACTCTACGTGAAATTCAGCCGCGCGTATGTGTAACGCATTCGCGATCACCGGTCTGATCAGATCCCACTTTCCCGCTCCTCGCCTTGGCACGACGTCCACACGCTTTTTACCTAACAGGATCGGCGCATTCTTTCTTATTTCATTTTAAATTTAATACCACCGTACTTAAAACTAATTCCCGCAAACCGATACTCCTCCTTGTCCCTCCTCCACTCACCTTCTCCGGATATTCTTTTTTAATTAATTTTACCTTCGATTCCACCTCCTCCTCCTCCTCCTCCTCCTCCTCCTCCACCTCCTCCTCCATCTCCACCTTCTCCTCCTCCTCCTCCTCCTCCTTCTTCTTGCTATTGTTATTATTATTGATTAATTTAATGCCCAGTGAGCGATTCGATCGCATTATCAAAGCCCATTCTCCTTTCAGTTTTGTTTTTCAGTGTCATTATTTTCCACGTAGCTGACGTACACGGGCCCATTACTGCGAAAGGAATGGCTGAATAAGTTATTGGACGAGAGGCGCGGACGAGATCGTCATCACAGTTCATGACGAGGAATCTCAAGCATTTAGCTCGAAGATAAAATTATTTTCTAAAACTCCGGGTACTTTTGTAACGCGTACGCGCATCCTCCCCGAACACCCCCTCCCTCCAGCACCCGTCGTTTATTGATTAATCATTGGGGGCTACTTTATTGTCCGAAGCTTCCTCAGTCGCTGATTAATATAAGAATTTCTAGAAAAATATCCTTTAAGACGTGCTTCCATTAATTCTCCCTCCCATCGCCGAGGACACGATTCCCTCTTGGCAAAATCCACTCGAATGGCGCAGGAGGGACGGAGAAGGATCTGGAAGCTGGGGAAGAAGGCTTTAAACACATATGTGTGGTCAAGCGCAATCATCATCGCATCGGCTAATGTTGGTAAAGAAAAATGATCGCTATTAGTTTCCGGAATACGAGGCCTCGGCGCGTCGCAATTTACCTGCCAATGCTCGACCAAATTGTCGATATCGAGACTCCGCGAAGCCTGCAATTTCTCCGGTCATCATCTCGATCTCGCTCGCCATTAGCTAATTAGCGAATTCCGCGCGGGTGTTAAGGGCTCGAGGGGCCCTTCCTCCCCCTCCTACCAAGGCTCGCTTTATAAGACCCGCGCCTCGCCCTCGGCTCGCAATTTCACTCCGATTACAAGTTCGGGTTCGTAGCTTTTCTTCTCCTCTGCCCTTCCGATCGTCGTCATACCTCCCGCCCCTCGTCCCTTAGCACGCGAAATGTCCTTCAAAACCGAAATCGGCGAGAGTCGCGAAACTCCACTCTACGCATCAACGAATACCGTTAATCTGCGCCTCCGCGATGATTAAGAAAATTCGAAAAGAGATTTGATTAATTGTGATTAAGATCACGTAGTCGCTTAATTATTTTAAATCCGCGAGTTACTTTGTTGGTAGGTAATTGCAGCGCGCGATTAGTCTCAGTTTCAGTAATTTCAAAATGCATAAAACAGATTAATAAAGAGGTTTGCATCATAATACAGACTCTGTGTATTGACGTAAACTGTGTATTAACTCCGCACGTTGCAAACTCGATACACGGCAGATTTATTATTATTATTATTATTATTATTATTATTATTATTATTATTATTATTATTATTATTATTATTATTATTATTATTATTATTATTATTATTATTATTATTATTATTATTATTATTATTATTATTATTATTATTATTATTATTATTATTATTATTGAAGTAAAGAAAAAGGGAAAAACTGCAATTACTTAACGAGGTGGGCTAATGACGATTAAGGAGTTTTCTGGAGAGCCATTTATTTTTGGACTTTTACGCGGACGAAGAGAAGGAAGTGGGAGGATAATTCCACCGGGTCGTTAACAGTTCTCTTTATTATTTGTATTTTTTATATAATGGATGAGCGCTTGTCCGAAGCGTATAACGATACTGACGTAACCTCGCTCAAGGCACTGACCAACATTACTGACTCCTTCCTGCACGTCGCCAGGTCCACTTTCGTTTTACGCGATCAAAAGGAAAAGTTCTCGAGCACGCGCGCACTCAGCGACGGGAAACCGACAGAATTCGATAGAATTTCGTATTTTTCAGTCTACTCTCGCGTTCAGTTTCTATCCGGCCTTTGCTGAAAACTTCCCGCAGACGATAATTCGCGGACAGTCGCATTGATTTGAATAAATTCATCTTACCGCCCCTTGTATGCAATTGCACACAATGCTCTTCTCTCGGACAAACGTCACTGCTTCCCCCACTATTCGGCTTATCAATTCGAAAAACTGACAAAAAGCCATTTTATAACATTACCTAAGACGCTCGAAACCTGTTTATGTAGATTAAATGTCACGCGTTCGCATTTATCTATTTATTTATTTATTTATTTATGTATTTATTTATGTATTTATTTATGTATTTATTGAAACGTTGCCTCTAGTTTAACCTTTTTCTCTTATTAACGGGAAAACTATCGATTATTCCAATTATCATCAACTCCTTGAGGTCACAATTAATACCAAGAAAGCTTTCTTAATTATCTCTAAATGTCCACGTCTAAGAATTAAGAATAATTAATTTTAACTTTATTTTTTTATTAGCGCAGCCCTGACTGAATTAAATATTCGCAAAGTCCGAATTGTCATTACTTTAAAATGAGTGTGCAGTGTTTTGAAATTTTAACGAACACCTTCTATTTTGAATGTTTAGCAGCGTAGGGCAAATAGAGATTTTAATGAACAACCCAAGATTATTATTTAATAACAATTTAAATGTTTTTTTTATTCTTTCTTTTTTATTTTTTAATACGTTTATTAGTACTCGAATAGACTTGGCTGATCAGTGATATATGCCACTTTTATTTATTATAAATGAATCTGCGATGAGTAATCGCGTACGTTTGAAAGACAAATCGACTTTGATAATTTATATACTTACTCAAATTAATATCGTAATTAAAACTCTGCACATGATTCACATACTATGAAATTTTTATTCACTCGACGAATGCGTACGACTAGAAAATTGTTAATTGCGTTTTCATATTTCTACGGAATTATAAATTCACTGTTAATATGTTAATATTAACATCTAGGCGTTTAGAAATTCATGTTATTTCCATGTCACATGAGTTTATTGAATATGAAATAAAAATATCTTATATCAATATCTAATTACATAACGTTAAGATTATAAGATTAAAGGCATTATTTACTATTAAAGTTTAATAACGTCACTAATTATAAAATATAATTTAAACATTCCTTGGGCCGTTGAAACTATTTGAAAATATGATTTAATTTCGGAATAACTGATGACTATGTGCGCACACACGCTAACACACGCGCACACACGCACGAGAGAGAGAGAGAGAGAGAGAGAGAGCACGCACACACACACTGTGTATGCAGCGTAAGCTAAAAAGTTTTTAACGATTTACCTTAACGTCAATTTTACTTAATAATACATTTTTGCCTGAACTCTAAACTCTCACACCTGCGAGGAGGATAAAATTGAGATCAGAAAGTTGCAATTTCTTTACATAATAGCAGTCATTAGCTTAACGACGCTGAACTTTATGGGATTCAAATATAATTAAAATTTTTTTAAATCTCCGTAATTATTATCTTCATTTTAAGTATATTTTTCAATAGATATGAAAAATTATCGATTTTTATATAATGTTCATAAGACAAGAAAGCGATAGAATGTATTAAAAGGGGGTAACTGGTTACCGAGTAAACTAATCACATAATTTAATTACTTAATGAAATGTAATTATATTTCATTCGAATAAAATGCAGGATCTAATAAATGAACGAATGTGTCCGTGTGTGCGCGCGCGTGTGGGTGGTTGTGCGTACACGACGGCAGAGTGCATTTTTCTTATTCGTGTACAGTAAATAATATAGAATATAGAAGAAATTTATTTTATTTATTTATTAATTTATTTATTTATTTATTACGAGTTCATTTGTATTATATTGGCAGGCTTACGTAAGTTATCCTAAATTATCCGATAAGTTATTGCGCCTAGTAATTAATATGGTAAAGTGATTCGAGCCGCTCATAAATAATATTTCTGTAGCATTTCTCGGGGATATTATATCTTCTCTAGCCATTAATAAAAAACAGCAAATTCACTATTAAATGTGCTCGGCATTTTCATTAGCCACGACATAGCCGCCGATTTCACAAAGTAGCGTCATTTAAAAATTGCACACCCTCCCCGCTCGCACGGCTTAACGACACATCGCGTTACAGTTATTGCATATTTTCGCCTCTAACGCAGGCCGAATATGTCAGTCAAGCCGTTTAAGATAATGAGGAGCGTGCAGCAGCGCTCGGCAACAAATAGCGTTCCGCCTATTTTTCTGTTTTTCCTCGCATAATAGGCAGATCGAGCTCCAAAAGAACGCGAAACGAGGTAAACGAGTCATCGAGCGCAAACCCTGCCTCCGCGAACATTGGCGGTGCGGGGGTTCGGACGGGGGGAGGGTGGTGGTGCAGGAGAGCGAACGAGAGAGACAGAAAGAGAGAGAGAGAGAGAGAGCGAGCGAGAGAGAGGGGGGAGGCCGGGGGTGGACGAGGGAAAAGGTACGAGGCCATTACCATGAGGCGGACAAGTACAAATGAATTTAACGTCAAACGGTAGCTATTTCGCCACGTTTATTTAGGAGTCCATAAACAAGTTTACGGCACCGTTCCGCCAAAAGTGAAAATAAAGAAATAAATGGGCTCGCGCAATCGCTGCCAAACGCGTTTCCCGCGCCCGCGCGACGCATTCCAAGGTGTAACTCGGCCGTCGGGGCCGAGCTCCCGAGGCTGCGGGACAGCCCCCCCCCGCCCCGCCCCCTCTCCCCCATCGGAAAATCCATAGAGATTTGGACGACGTGCGTGGGTGGCTGGGTGGACGACAAGCCTTTTCCAGCTGCCGGTTCGCTCCGAAGCCGATCGACAACGCGGCTAATAAATTCGCGAGCTCGTCGTCGGGGGCGGAATTCGGAAGGAAGGAAGGTTAAGCCTTCCGAGAAATGATTCTCGGTACCCGCGCTTCCACTCCGCTGCCACGGATTCACTTACAATTATACTAAAGTTGATCCGGTTCGTTAAATAATGCGTTTGCGTGTGCGGGATAGTGCGAGGGGCGGGAAAAGTAAGGAGAAGGATCGAATTACCCTTCTCTCTCGTCCTTATCGATTAATTACGATATCGCTCAGGCCCGACCTCTTTTAAAATCGGAGTCCGGTAAAGAAAAAAGGAAAAAAAAAAATGAAGACTGTTTTTCTTCGAAATTACCATTTAAACGGCCTCCAATAGAGTAGAAACACCGGGGAGTTGGGCTGCCGCTGTCGCTGCCCCCGCTGCTCCCGCTGCTGCTTAGATACGTAATAATAACGATCCTGAACTCCGTACGGCACGGCTGCCCACCTCTCCTAACAATTATTAATGCGAACGGGAAGAATTTTAAGTGCGCGTCGTCCGTGTAGGCTTCCGTAAAGCTTTCGTCCAGCGAAACGAACAACACGGGCATCCTCCTCGGCTGGTTTCCTTTTGAACGGCCGGATGATAATTACATTTTTGGCATTCGTGCATATTAAAGTTATGCTCGCAGCAGCTTTTTAGCCATTCTTTTAAGGTGACATGATATACAACCTTATCGTAAAAAGATTACCGAGCCTGATTGCAGCAAAACCTGCGTATTTTATTCCGCTGACGTGGTCTGTAACGGGACGGCATTCGCATCGCTCCGCCGACGCCGAGCGGCAAGAGGTTGGCTCGCGGGTGCCGGGTAGCGGGTAGCGGGTGACGGGTGGCGGGGGCGAGTGGCGGGGGATGAAGGAGCGAGGGGAGAAGGAAGCTTCGAGCCCTCCTTTTTCAATAACTCAAGGGACAACAATGGAAATATATTTATATACACTTTGCGTCCTCTTACTTTTTGCCGCCTAAGTCTTCCTGGAATTAACCTCTCTCTCTCTCTCTCCCCTCCCTCTCCCACCAATCTCTCTCTTATGACACGTGCATCGACCGTCTTTGTGCGATGCCTTAAAAAGCACAAGCACTCTTGCCACTTTTAAAAACTGAATGCAACCGATCCTCGTGGCCTTTATTGTTCTTATTATCACGAGTCTTCCTTACATCGGCAGCAAGACGTTAGGTATAATGTGGCCTGCAACAGGTTCCCGCTCTTTTTCTAAAGCACCGACCCGCGCAGTGGGAAGGGGAGGGGGCCACGGGGAAAATTAACGGATTCGATCTCTGAAAAGTTCTTACGCTAGCTGTTCGATATCAGCGTCGAGCTTACGAAATGGAAGCATGCGACGCTCATTATTTATTTATTTATTTATTTATTTATTTATTTGTTTTTTTTTATTTACCTACCTTTTTATAAAGAAAATAATACTTCAATAGCCCCACAGCTTCTTCTACCCTGTTGAAACGAGCAAAGGAGAATCTAAAAAAGTTTGATCGCATGTCCGTGTAGCGCTCGAGGTGGCGTTTTGTAAGAAAAATTTGCCGCTTAGATGGCAGCTAAGCAATACACGCTCCCCCCCCACCCATTTCTACCCATTTATTTGCATATTTTTTGCGACGCCACGGTCGAGCTCACCGGACTCCCCGACTGCTGGTGTCCCGATTTTTATCGGCGACGCTTTACCTTTTTATTGAATAAGTGCGAATTTATGTGCATAATAAGCTAGAGCTCGGAGACGAGCTCTCCCCTCCCCGAACAGATGATGAATTATCGAGTTTATGAATATTTATAAATTATATTTATAAGCTATAAGTAAACGCTTAACCGGGCAGTCGGTCCGAAATTTATTTAAAACATAAAACAATTGTTTCTATACTGGCTTCATTGTCTCGTTAGTTTGTGTTGAGGATATCGTTGTGTCCGATCGCAATCGGTGGCTCGACTGCAAAAGGACTTACTCATAAATTATTTACGTCAACGCGCGAATCAATCAAATCCGGGTACTGTAAAAATTACACAATCTTTAATTCACAAGGCCGATCGCAGTAATTTTAGTGCTTTTTAAAAGTTTTCCATACTGTAAACATTTATTTTTCTTTATTACTCAATCTTATTATCAATTATCCGAGAGCGATTAGTTGTTGTTGTTGTTGTTGTTGTTGCTGCTGCTGCTGCTATATTATATCGAGTATATTTATAATTTTAAAAATTTTCCTTCAATTCCAGCCGTCAATTAATTTCAATAAAAGGAATTATTTATTGAAAAGTCCGATTCTCTTTAATATGGAATATGGAATTCTCTCAGTATGGAAAGGTACAAAAATTACAATAATTATTAATTATTATAATACGTCTCCGCCGCCGCTACTGCTGCTAGTGCTTCTGCTATTGTTGTTATTGTTGTTGTTATTGTTAATAATCAATCAAGAGTGAGACGAAGTAGTTTGTGTTAGTTGTTAAGTGATGCTGTAGCGTGAAAAATCGTTATTCCTTGGAATTCATTACGGTGATAGAAAGCTGGACAATGGATCCGTGTGTTTGTTCAGGTTCCTGCAGATGCATCGTGAGGTTGCACAATCAAAACAAAGTGACATCGCATTCATGGATCTCGGAGGATCGTTTCAGTTTTCGCAGATGCTCTTCACGCGTCCAAAGCCCAAAGTATTTTATTCAAAAGTGCGTGTTCCGACTATTTGGCTTACGTCATGAAGTGCTTCATTGTTCTTCTTACGCGGATTATAACCACGTAACGTCCGATTCCACAATTACAAGCCGAACTATTAGTGGGTGCAGGCATTTCTTATGGGGATAATTTTTTTGGCGATTGAATTCGAATGTTACGCCGTTGTATATAAATTCGGCCCGGCACCGATTCACCATGGCTAAAATGAAACCGAGCTCACATCAACCGGATTCGGCACAATATTTATTCCAGCTTTCCTGCAAAAAGGTTTGTTTACATGCGCGCGTAGTAGAAATAATCAATGCCGTGGTTATTATCGGCTTGATTGCTTCACTCGCTGTAGCTTTCCAGAGCAGGGGCTAACGGAAGGGGATGGGGGCGGGGGAGGGAGGGCACCGAGTGGACTCCGACTTGGACTCCGACGTAGACTATTTCATGATAATGGGGTCTTAAGCTATTACTAGATAAAATCTGTTGGTGGCCGCTTGGCTGTTAGCTCGTATGGAGTCGAGGCCGGGCAAGAGAAAAAATAAAATAAAAAAAAAAAAAACGGTATATGGATTAGTTAAGGGCGCGCGCGTGTATATGTAACCGTGGGAGGAGAGACAGGCTAATTTTCAATTCCGCCTCGAAGAATCCGTCGGAGGCTCGTCCTACGCGCGATTCTCTGAGCGAACCTGACAGGCTCTCGTGGAAAGCGGCTCCCCGCTCTCGGGAGCGGACTCGGAGATTTCCTCCGGGAGCTCGGCTGAACTAGGTCGGACGGATCCTAGAGCTCGGTTACCGAGAGCTACCGCTGCCTGTCTACCTCCTCTGGCCGATCGACTGGGTGGGACATGACTTTGTGGATCCTCGGGCATCTGACGATGCTCTTGGTCGACGACTCGAGGATCGCCCGGCGTCGGGAGTACGGCGGGGTCGCGGCCGTCCGTCGACTGGCTGGAAAAATCGCGCGGGGCTGCGAGGGAGGGGAGTATAGACGCGTCGAGGAAAGTCTGGCCGTGCTCGCCTGGATAAATCAATTTATTACGAATAACGTTGTTATAAAAAGCACCTAGCGTGCTGCCATATTTATAAGCGTACTTTCACTCGCCTACGAGGCATTAAATCGCTGCTCCCCGTTCGTCCCTCTATCTCCCTCGCCGCCGCCCATACCCTCCAGGCCGGAGCGCAAATAATCTCGGATTTAAAAGGCCGTGTATTCCCCGGGGACGATAAAAAATAAAGACTGGCAGACCTAGGAGAGCTCGGGCTCGGCTCTTCCTTGTATCTTCTTGGCGAGGAGGCGCCCTGCTCGTCTCCCTTTCCCGCCACGACGCCCCCCTCGCCCCTCGCCACTCACACCCCCTCGTCCCCGGTCACTCGTCTCCCGTCTGCCGTCTCCCGTCTACCGTCTCCCGTCTACCGTCCCGGCCCCGGGTCGCCGTTAACGGGGTGTGAACTCGAGCGCGGCCCGTTTATTCGGAGCGGGGAGGGGGAAGCCGACACTTCGTGTCATCGACGTCTGTCCCGAGCGACGCCCTGAAAATGGCCACGCGAGCCCCAGAATCGTGACCGGCTCTTCCCCCGGCCGAATTTGACACGCGAGGTGAAAGCCGCGCTCTTTAGCGACCCGGTTTGCCGTGGGTGGGAGGGAGGCCAGCGGGGAGGAGGCGTCGGTGGGAGCGCCGCTGCTACCCGCGATAGGCTTTGATGGATCGCTGCCGAGGAGCCGGGCGTATAATACGAGACCCGGGTGCCGTAAATCCTCCGGGCGATAAATGACAATTGCCCGAGTGCTCGGATTGGCTACCGAGTCGACCGGACGTCCACGAGTAGCCGACTCGCGTGGGAGGATGGGAGATAAGGCCCCTTTGCCGTGGGACGCTAATAAATTATCATTCTTCTTCTTCTTCCTCCTCCTCTTCTACTTCATATTGCTGCCATTTTTGTTGTTGTTGCTGTCGTTGTCGTTGTTGTTGTTGCTGTCGTTGCTGTCGTTGTCGTTGTTGTTGTTGTTGTTGTTGTTGTTGTTTCTCTTGCTCTTGCTGTTGCTGCTGCGACTCTTTTCCACGGTGATATCTCCATTCTCTCCGGGGCGCGAGGCGTCCGTCGCGAGGATGGATTAATAGCTCAGGGCGGACTGTTAACTCGGTTGACGCGGCCCTCGTACACGTGTCCGCGATCCCGGGACCTTGATATTTTTTGACGGATTTGCGCGATCCCCTCGGCGAGTAACCCGATTAGATTATTGTCTCGGAGCGCGTAGTCAGGGCTTTGAGCGATGGCTCCGCTCCTCCCGTCCCTTTTCCCGAAGCCGCCCTCGACGAGTCCGTGCCCTCGGGCAAGTTATTCCTTCCCGACCGGGCCCCCGCTCCTCCACCAGCCCCCCGTCGAAATGCTACTTACCTCGTCGGAGACGTCCTCCGCCCCAGGCCCGACAACTCATTCTTGCAAATATTTATCTACCGATCTAATGCGTGCAAATCAACATCTCTAACTAAACGAGTCCGCAGAGTAATAGCAAGTAGTAGTCGTATACTTTGCGTGAAAACGCGGCTCTTCCTTATCGACGTATTCCCCCTTAAAAGCAGTCTAGGCTCGAAAAATCAATTTCCCATGCATATGAAGACGTATCGATCCGTCAATTTCTTCTCCATTTAAAGTGCATATATCAATCAATTCGTAAACATATTCTTTTCCTACTTCACCGTGTAGTATTTTGTGTGTGTGTGTGTGTGTGTGTGTGCGCGCGCGCGCGTATATATATATATATATCTACGCGCGTTTAATTATTTACGTAAATGGGTTTATAAATATTGTACAAATTTATGCATATAAATTGAAAAGTGCGCCCGCACGTCCATGTAAGCCGTCTCCTTTCCTGCATCAAATTTAAAAATCGATTAATTAGCCCGATATGATCTACATTTTCAATTAAATTTATTTACTTCTTTTAAACCCCGCATATCCCTATAGATTATTAATTAGTTTATAAAGAATAACATTTTACTTCATATGTACACGTGCGTATGCACTTATTTATGTATTCTTCCAAAAACTAATTAATATATAAAGTAAAGTTAAGACAAATTAGTTTGCAGAGATTAAGCTTTTATTATTTACTTTGAGTTTTAAGTGAGGTATCGTTAAAATCCGATTGGCTCGGCGAAAATAAACGAATCGACACGTTATTGCATACAATCAACGAGAGAAAAAGGTTAAAATTACTATTTTCAATATGTCAAGCTCGTGAACTTTCACTTTTTTATATGAGTAATTTTGCAATTTCGATCCCCGTGATATAACAAGTTCTTTTTTTTCTTCTTTTTTTTTTTTTTTTTTTTTTTTGTCAAGCTCTTGTCGCATTATATTGATAAATCATGAATTAGCGCTTATTCTTTCACTATAATTTTTACTACATGCAATTAATATACTAGATTGGCTGTAAGAACTTATCATTAAAGGTTTCCATAATCATAAGTAATATCGTGAAACCGTTACACAGGGATCGAGCTGTTTAATAAAGATTATACATTAAATGATAGAAATTTCAGCTTGTCAATGTTTATCAGCTTAGTATAGCGAAATATGTGTCACTATAAATACTTTGTTTTCGTGCACCTGAGGTAGGTCATGACAGCCTATGAATTTAAGTGGACTAAGGCTCAAATTATTTCTAATTAATGTCATTTCAAATTGACTATTCATATTTTATCAGAAGATAATATTACGTAGACCGAGTTGCATAAGCGCCAAAGCGTTTCAATACATTTTTCCATATCTGATAATTTAAATACTATTCAGGTGGAGGGAAAAAAAGAATTAAATACCGACAGGATTAAGTGACAGTAAGTATAAGTAATCTCAGTCGCGCTAATTTCAAATCCATTAGCCCGCGTAGCCCGTAAATTGTGCGAAAACAGGAATACGATCATAGCCTTCCTTGCTTTTTTATACGCGATAGATCACGAGCCCTGATCTAACAGGCAAAGCATGCTGCTTTTAGCATAAAAATGATAGTATCGCGCGTATGGCCAGCGGTGCGCGAGTGCGCGCGAGTGTGCGCGAGCCAACACGCGCTCACGCTTGAGTTTTGCAAAGAGCGTAGGCACATATATTTTAGCTCTCGCGAAATTCGCAATTAAAGCTTAGAGGGTAGTTCATAAACAAAAGTTGCGCCTTTGCCTTGCCTACCTGTCTTTTGAATAATATCTCCGGCCAGCTCGAGAAAATATTTTCGTTATCAAAAAATACATAGGACATGCAGGGATTCCGAAGGAGGAGGACCGGCTCCAAAGGGACTAAAAGGAAAAGAAGGGCTTTCGTCCTCTCCCGTCCGGTGAAATGTCTCAGATAAGATCTTAAAAAATCCCGAAGCACGCGCGAGTGAACGGGACCGAGAGGATGACTGTGGAGAAGGGGCTCGGCGGGCGAGAGGGACCGAGAGAATACAATAAAAAGAAAACAGAAAAAGGCCCCGAAAAACAGAGAGACAGGCGGCCCTTATCCTGACACTTCTCTAATCGAGTTCTCTGGAGCGTGCGCGCGCGCGTGCGTGTGTCTGGGAGAGAGAGAGAGAGAGAGAGAGAGAGAGAGAGAGAGAGAGTAAGAGTTGTCAGGGGACGAGAAAGAGAAAGATGACAAAAGGAGCCGCTTCTTACCGGTGATCCATCATCGCGACAACTATATATGAGCCAAGGAGGGTGGGGACCGAGGGAGAGAATGAGAGCGAGCCAGGTTTCAGAATCTGCAACGGTTGCGTGGGAGGTGTGGGTGGCACGATACGACGTTCTGTTTTTTCAGGTGAGAATGATATACGAGGGACAAAACGCAGATGGAGCCAGTGTGTGTGTGAAAGAGAGGGAGAGAGAGAGAGAGAGTGAGCGGCTTAAGAAAGAGTCAGAAACTAATTCTGTTATGGCTTTATTTTAATTGATTGTTAATCAATAGGAGCACAAATGCCACATACAAAGATACTGACGCGTGACATTGATTTTTTGATTAAGTAACTCATGTTAGAGATCTTATCAAATATTTAATATATTCATAACATCCGATCGCGCACTTTATATACATATATGTACGCATATATATATATATATATATATATATATGTATACACATTGACAATAGATTTGATTACCAATCAATAGCTTTGTTGCTGTTCGGACGGTTCGGGCTTTTAATTATTCAATATGCGAACCTTGCCGTAATAAATTCTTGTCCTCCCGATAGTGTGATAGCACTCGGTTATTAACTAGTTCGAAAACGCACATCTCCCTCTCGCTCGAGTGAGAGAGAGAGATAGAGAGAGAGAGAGAGAGAGAGAGAGAGAGAGAGAGAGAGAAGGAGGAAGAGGAGGAAAGTTCGACGATATCGGCTTAAGAATACATCGGAGACGATTTATTAAAGCTAGGGAGCGATAAGGGAGGGAAGCAAGTGAGTGTCCTTCACCGGTAAAATGAATCGAGCTTCCATTTTCGATTTTTTCGATTGCCTCCCCAGTCACCGGTGTCGCCGGACAAATTTTTTTTCCCACCTCCCCTCTCCTTGCCACGCAACTACATAATTGACCCAACGTAGGACTTTGTATTTTTTCCTTTACTCATCGTTCCGTCGAACGGCTGCTGATATTCTATGTGGCACCGTTTCTTCTTTCCCCTCCATTCCGAGATGATCTATTTATCAATGGGCGGGGCCACCGATCGATACCCTAACAGAGCCTTGCTTGATTAATAATAATAAGTTCACCTCTTTTCCATCGCACGGCAGATATTAAGATCGATTATCGCTTAAGGGGGTTGGGCGAGGGTGATGGGAGGGGGAGGGTGGGCCACAGAGAGAGAGAGAGAGAGAGAGAGAGAGAGAGAGAGAGAGAGAGAGACTTGCTGCTACCGCGTGTATTGCATTGTTAATTGATTGCTCCTATGAGAAGCCAAGGCGGCGAGTAAGGAATGCTGGCCACGAGCTCGCCACTATCGAATTGTCGAAATTATTAATTAAGTTGTAAGCCGGTTTTCGCAGGAAAGATAACTCGACACAGTGGCTCGCTTTGCCGATGAATCAGTCACGGCACTGCGCGCGGGCTTCTCATTTTTATCTCCCGACTATATTTATTATTATAAGCTTTCCATTAATTTGCATAATTGAAATTTCGCTCGGGAACGGGAAAATTGTTGATAACTTTTGCTCGGATGGCCCTTTGACGAATCGCTTTAATCCCAGGGGAGCGACGATGCCCGCGGTCATTAACAGCATCAAGGCGAGGAATTGGTCCAGTGGCATTTTTAAGCCTCGATCCGCCGAGACGAGAGGCAGCTAAAACTTGCGTTTTACGTAAGCGAGTAAGTAGCTTGGCTAAGCTGCCAAAGAAAATACCTTTAGAATATCATCGCCAGTTGTAATTGGACGCATCGGAAACTACTTAACTTTCATGAAAGCGTCAACGAAATTCGCTGACGATACGTTTTCATTATATTAATCATCAGCGGCGCGTACCTCTTCGTGGGCTTATTCGGTGGCGAGAAGTAGCTGCAAGGAAATAAGAAAATTAAAAAATTAAAGCCTTAAGCTGGAAGTGAGTAGTATCATCGGACTAAAGACATCGGCCGTATCCCGTGCAAATCCCGCCTTAACTCTAGATACCTTCAAACATTCGTCGCTCCTCCCTCCCTCACCCAACCATCACCGTCACCCTGTCGCTCTCTTTCACTCCCTCCCTCCCTCCCTCCCTCCCACTCAGACATCCGTATCCCCTCGGTTATGTTATTATACGCTCGGTAAAAATCAGCGTGGCTAGATATCGATTAAGGAAAAGGCGGTCTTCTCACGTACGTGGATTTGCCGTCACAACCTCTCCCTCTCTCTCTCTCTCTCTCTCTCTCTCTCTCTCTCTCTTTCTCCCTCTCTCTCTCTCCCTCTCGAGTGGGAGAGGGCGGGCGGGGCGGGTGGAGGTGCCCATCTATCTCTTTCTGTATTCAGCGATAAATCAGGTTTGTTTTGCCGTCGCTGCTACACTGCGGCTGATCTAGCCTCGGCTATATAACGGTAGTTATTAGCTGTCGGTTTGTATAATCCATGAATTAATTATACAAATACCTGCGCCGGACGATAGAAGGAAAAAATGACGAGGGAGGAAGAGCCGGGAGGGATATGGGAAAAAAAGGGGGTAAGTAGGCGACTGAAGAAGAAACGTTGAGGAACATTGAGTAGCATTGAGAAACATTAACGGTTCTTGCGTATTTTTCCATCACCACGACTTATATATTATTGATAATAATATTGTTACTTTACCAATTCCAATTTCCATTCATCAATTGGGCCTAAGGCGCTGCTCACGCCTACATTGTCGTTGTCAATAATTATTAATGTACATAAGTTTTAGATTTTTTAGGTGCTTGCCAATTGATGTTTGCTGATTGATAAGGAATTTTTAAATTGTTAAAAAAAAAAAAGAAGAAAAGAAAACGCAGCTTTAGATAGGAACGACGAGGGGTAAGGGTTACTCTTCGAATGTTTTTTTTTTGTTTTGTTTGCTATAATATAGCTCAGTTTGCAATTAGGCATCGATTAGCAATTACATTTCCCTATATTATTATAGTTTTTTGTTTCTCCGACCGCTCGAAATCCTCATTTTTTATGCAATTACGTAATATCATGTCTTATTGATTGGAATCAATTAAGTTAGAAGAAGGGGCTGCCGTGGGGGAGGAGGTGGGGGAAGAGGAGGGGCCGCCGCCTCATCACGGAGCTGGGAGCTGATCCAATCATTGATACGAGATTGCATAGTTAAAAAGTTGAGTCGAAGAGATGGGTCCGCGGGGCTGGAGGAGAAGCTCCGGGAAGCTAATTGTGGAATGATCGACTGGAGGGCGTAATTGAGTCGCTCTGGGAAATGAACCTAGAGTACATTGTCCTACCTGATCATCAGAAGGATGATTACGAGCGGGGCAGCTGCATAGCTTATGTCCTGTGCGCGCAACCGGAAACTCGCGATTCCCTCTGGATTTCTATGATATTTTATGAATAAGCCATAGCAGCCCCCTTCCGCGGAAAAATAAACTTGCATTCGCCTTAAGAGAAACAGCCTCGTTGAACCTAGAACCTTATAATTCCTTAACCATATTAGCAAGCTCGTGGACGCTGAAGTGCTGAGTCTGGACGAGAAAGCTCAATACGAAGAGTCAATTCAGCCAATTAACGTATAGTATTTTTTATAATTCGACAGAAGTAACCTCTAATAGAGGCTGATCGCACCTGCGGTCGTTAATAAATTCTGCTAACAAATAAATGCCAATACTCTACCGTGTATTTTATCACGAAGATTTGTAAATATACATGTAAAGCAAAAAGCATTTTATAATGGGAAATAATAATAATAATAATAATAATAATAATAATAATAATAATAATAATAATAATGTAATAATAATGTAATAATAATAATAATAATAATAATAATGTAATAATAATGTAATAATAATAATAACAACAATAATAATATAAATAATAATAATAATAATAATAATAATAATAAAATGATAATGACCGAAAGCCACCTGTAACACCACAGAACAGATATGTTAATAAACGCATTCCGATACAACGTGACGTAACACTGACTAGACATAGCCCATAGATCCGTATGGATTAAATAAATCTTAATCGTTTAATCGTATCGATTAAAATCTATGAATAAATTATTTTCATATATTTAGCGGGCGAGCGCGATTCACGAAGCCGTTTCGTTTTAATGATAAATTTCAAGAAAGCATTTACGGGTCTCCGTAATAATACGAGCAGTCATCGCTATAGTAATGAAAATTTGGAGGATAATGTGGGAGCCGATGTTGCTTCGTGAGCCGGAGGATGGGATATAATATCGTTGCTTTCGTTGAAATAAAATGAAGCGTGTGAGCGCGTTAAAGGCAATTCCTAGAATAGCAGGACCAAGGCGTTAAAAACGAATTCGCTAATAGTTGTGGATTTGGTATGACAGGGATGTTCAATCCAAGTCATCTTCACTTTGAGATCTGCGCTCCGCTGCTGCTCGGCTAAAGTACGTGCGAACAGATATGTGGGTTATAAATGTACGCCTAAAATGATGATAGGGACCGTCCCCGGAATTTACTACGCCCGAGCCACGCCGCCGGCCCTTCCGCCCTACGCCCCCGGGAAATCTCCTCATATTTTTAGTACCAATCGGCGATGATATTGTTAAGAATTCGGGAAGGCAACAAAGCCCTTAATGAACCTTTAACGAACTGCTGTCTGCCCCTCCCCCCTGTCCCCCTGCCGCCCTGCCCCTTCCCCCAGCAGCACTTTCACCCACCGTCCCGCCGTCCCACCGTCCCTGCGTCCCTCGTGGGTCTTTGGACAATATATTTTGGTGATCCCCCGACCCCTCGGCACGGGGACGACGAGGCCACTTTGAAGTTTGACTTTGAAAACTTGATGCGACTCCGTCGAGGAAAAATGCAAGTACGGTTTTAGAGCCGCTGCGGACTAATCCGAACGATTAATTAGGGCGAAAGTACGAGGGCGACGATGACTTCAATTGTCAAATGGCCCGCAGACAAAGATAAAGTTAAGCAAGGCTCGCGCGCCCGGCGGAGGCTTACTTCAGACGGCGCGTATTAGCCGGCGGCAGTGGCGGGGGGAGGGGGTGGAGGCACGGCTATGCGTCGTACGAGTACAGTCGAGTAGAGCGGCCGAGGGAGGAGGGGGATAAAGCAGGAAATTAAGGGGGCCTATTAAATCTGGCTAGTCGGTATTCTGGCTAGTGAGGTTCTATCGGCGAAAACAAAGGGATTACGAAACACGTCATATCTGCCATGGGTCCTCGGCCCTCCCCTTTCTCTGCCGTTAGCCGCAACTGCAATAATACTGTCATTTCGACGTCGGGCTGTCGTGGCGATAAACTGCTCCTCGAGCGCTTTTTACGGCTCACCCTCTTGGTCGCGCGAGCGTTTCGCCGGTTAGCGAAGACGAGCTGAAAGAAATAGCGGGAGAGGCGGGCGGGTGGGCGGGAGGGCAGGGATGGAGATGGAGGCGGAGGCGGAGGCGGAGGCGGAGGTGGAGGTGGAGGAACTTCACGTAGTTACATTTAGATTGGGCTTATTTGGTATAGGCAGCCGCATCTTCGCGAGCAGTGGCCATTTGCTCTCGCGTGCGAAGCTTCTCATGAATATTTACCATTGTAGATGAATAATGGTCCTCCGCGATTATTTATAGCGCGAGGCGCGTTCGATGTGCCGAGGGGGCAAGAGGGATAAAGGAATCGCTGCAGATGGATAAATCGGCAGGCATAATTTTCCTGTAGTTTTTGCATTCTCGTACTGTTTCGCCGCGTCTGCGTGCTTGAGTGCCTGCCTGCCTGCCTGCCTGCCTGCGCGTGCCTGCGTGCGTGCGTGCGTGCGTGCGTGCATGCGTGCGTGCGTGCGTGCTTACTTGCTCGCTCGCGCGTTTAAATTAGAGGCCACCGTGTGGTTTTATTGGGGAAAACCTCGCAAATAGAATGCCAATAAAAATTGAGATTTCAGGAGATCGGCAGCGTCGGGAATAAAATACGAGCGGCACGAGCACGATAATCCAACAGAGGATTTAACAGTAATCGTACTTGTCACGCCTATAATTACAGTTTATTAGACGGAAAAGATAAAGAATTAGGGGGGGAAAAAGGGCGGCCGGTCGGAGGGAGGGATGAACGGAGGAGCTGTAATTTAGCGGAAGGAGAGAAAAAGGTAAGGGAATCTTTCTTGGGTGGGAAAAGCATCGGATCGGCTCGAAGTATAATTACCGTAACGGCTATCAAAGTGAATAAATCAGTTGTTTCAAGAAGGGGCTTCGTTAAAACGTTAAATAACAATAACTTTCGCAATTTCATATTTCGCGTGAAAGGGACTCGCGGATTTTCGGGTAGATCGGGGAGCATAAAAGAAAATATGAAAAACAAAGGGGATAATTCTTGTTATGAAATTATAGTTGACCGACCTGCGCTGGGGTCTGCGCTGGGGCGGGGCGGGAGGGGCGAGAGGGGCAGCGGGCCGCGTAGACCAGATGCTGCTGCTGCTGCTGCTGGCGGTACTCGTTCGGCCGACTCGCGTATAAATAGGCACTCGCGAAGTCATCGCGGTGGTATCGGCGCGAACGCGGCGAAGCTCCAACTATTAAAAGACGAGGGAAGGGAAGCAGCCGATGATCGGATCGTCTGATCCGGTGGATGGCCATCGATGTCTTTGATTACGTACATAAACATAATAATAATAATCATCATCATCATCATAATCATCATTCCGATGTCTCCCCCCGCCGCCCACCTCCCATACCGACCCCGTTCTATATCCCTACGTCATGCAGGATAAGAATGAGCGAGAGAGAAGGCAGCGGCGGGCGATATGATGCCCATGAATAAAAGACGAATAAATATTTAGGAGGGGCAATATCTCCTCTGGCCGTTCCCTCAATAATAATCATGTCGAAGAGGCGGCAGTTAATAAATAGGATCCAGAGAAATTCCATCAATGAAAATGAACGAGGCGTTTAGCGATGGGATACCTCCTCTCTTTGCCTCGAAGCGCAATTTGCAATTCCGTTAAACCAACAAAATCGCAAGGTTTTTGTTTTTTGTTTTTGTTTTGTTTTATGGACCTCCCGGTGCCGGTGAATTATGGAGCCGAGTATCGGAATTCATAAAGCCCTCGAATAATAAATTTTCACTGAATCATTGGTGTAGTCGAGCGCCGTAAAGGAGAGTCGGACGATCGCGCGAGTGGGTGCACGATCGTCGCCTTTGGAATTACTAGATCTCAGGAAGGGAGGAGTCCGTGATTTGTATCTGGAGCGTAAGCGCGTGAGTGCACGAGGAGTCCGGAGTGGCTTAATTGGCGGAAAAAAGAGCGGAAGCGAGGATCGCGGAATGAGCGGAGTCGGGAGGGGAGCGTCACGGGTCCTTATCGACCCGGCGATCTACGGGTCAAATAAAAGGACGTCCCCGGGTGTCGGCTTGCCGGCGTCGCGACGCCCGGACGTTCCCGGCTCTATTTAGGGTAACCGAGTGCCCCGGAACCCCGGTCCGCGGTCAGCGGATGAACGCCGCGCTTGTACGACGTCCGACTGCGGGAACGACGTTGGCGGTCGACAGGAGATACATCGTTTCTAAAAAGTTTCCGAGCCTCGACAGCGCGAAGATCGACTAATGAGGACTCGAACATCGACATCCTCGAGTCGAGTGTATTCCTCAGCACCGCGCTCGGCTCCACTAATTCACGGTTAATTAAGATCGACTTCCTTCGACCGACTAGACGAGCAATCACTGGATGAGTCCATCGGTACTCCTCGTCAATAAAAACTTATTCTGTTACATTCGGTTATATTCCCCGCTACCCCCACCCCTCCCATCTCTCTCTCTCTCTCTCTCTCTCTCTCTCTCTCTTTGATGGAATCAATTTTGAATATTCATGCATCACGGATAAGCTTATTTTATGTTTGCCATATTTACAGCCTTTCCTTATGTCTCGGGCATAACTTATTCAAATATTATAAATCCCGATGCAAAAACGGAGTAAAAAAAAAAAAAAAAAAAAAAAAAAAACCAAAAAACACGAAAAATAAAACAGAAAAAAAAAAGCAAATTTATAAATATCGGGTAAAATATACTTTTGCGAGAGGAGTAAGATAGAGGAGGAAGGAGGAGTATGTTTCGCGGAGAAATATTAATCATACATTAATATATTTTTTCACACATTCTTTCCGCAAAGTTTAAAATAAATCTCAACACCTAATTATCATAATTAAAGAATTTATTGGCCGACGGCGACGAATTAAAGATGTCCCTGCAATTCATAAGTCCTTTCTCGTTATTTAAGTCTTGGCCATCGCTCTTGCTGTTATTATTACCGATGCGTCGATTAAATTAAATATTCAATGAATTCGTGAGGGGAGCTATTGCTTTTTGCAAATAATTACGTTCCTTATAAACGCCACTAGTAATTAGTAATCGAGTAATCGCCGAACATCCGAGCGTAATGAGAACCTGCTTGGGGTTGGGGGTTATTGGGGTTGGTGGTTGGGGGTTGGGGGTTGGTGGTTGGGGGTTTGGGGTTGGGGGGAGACTACAAAGACTATTTTTATCGATAATAATGAAATTATTGCGTAATTAGAGGTTAAGGTAGAACTGGAGCCACGAAATTATTATTCATGCAGAAAGAAATGAAATTATACGGGCATTGGGTATCATTGGATAAGTACGAAGCGTCGGCGCGGGGGGTGGGGAGGGGGGGCGAGATGAGCCGGGTTGACTGAAATTGAATTCAATCGTCGCGATGATATTATGATAATATAAGGAGAAGGAGATTTAAGTATAAAAGTATTTTATATCGCGTATACCCGGTATACTCGGAGTGAAAAAATTGTAGAATCTAATTTAACTTGCAGATTTTGGCTCTTTGGATTCATTGGATTATTTATTATAGCGTTCGAGCCGTATATATAAAATGACTATTAAACAGTGTTAATTATAATAATTTGAGCTAAAGTCGATATAAGTGGAATTTAGAGTCTTATTTTCACCACATGATAATATTAAATCCGTGTTATTAGACGTAAAGCTCGTATAGGTTGGGACTTGCAGGTGATAAATGGTTACGGAATCTCGGTGGGGAGAAAGCCGCATCCAGCCGTTACGTCGCCCGTGCGCGCGTCCCTGTGGATCTGTGCGCGTGTATAAAATTTCAGAGCCGATGGACTAGGAGAGACAAGTAAAGGGGACTCTTTCGGTCGTTCGGTCGGTCCATCGGTGGGTCGGTCGGTCGGTCGATCGATATAATTGGAAAATGCGAGTACGCGAGAGATGCGAGGAGGAGAAGGACAGGTGCTTCCCAGGAGCCGCCTACGAAAGGGGAGTTCGACGCAATATTAATAATATAAATCATTGGACAGGTGAGGAAGAAGTGAGGGGACCTCGAGCCCGATCGGGCGGTGTGGGCTTCCGACAGTGGGACACTTCCGCTGCTCAAGCCGGTAGCCGCTTCCTCCTGGAGAAGCATCAGCGGATCCTGAAAATAACGAGGCGGCCCGCACCCTTCCTGCTGGGTGTAGCTCGAGATCAAGACGTCCGTCCTTGCCACCATGTGCGCGCCTTTCTACTGCGTACAGAGATAGATATAGAGATAGAGATTGAGATAGAGACAGAGACAGAGACAGAGATAGAGATAGGGAGAGAGATATAGAGAGGGGGAGGGGGATTCGCGGAGGACTCGAGGAGGGAGGTGGGGATCTGGGGGTCAAGTACACTCTTCGGCTTTTCAAGCTCTTCGTTTCGAGGGAAGAACGGAGCCCCCTTTCCCTCTCTATTCTCTCTCCGTTCCACCGACCCCGCCAAGAGGATACGATACTCGGAAGCTTCTCGAGCCCGTGGCTTGCATCCTTTCGATAGCTACGCTGGTCCAAAGCGGTTACGTTAGCCTAAGGGGCTGAAGGCCTGACATCCATGCGATAACCAAGCGATAACGACGCGACAACTTCAAAAGTCGACCGAAGTCGGATTTCGGGAGGATTACCGTTATTATTGCTTAGAGCCGAGTAATGGTGTGTGTGTGTGTGTGTGTGTGTGGGTGGGTAGGTGGGGGGCGGGACGCCGGGGGAGGCTCGAAAATAAACAACAATTGTCGACGATTGATGAAGAAATTGATAATTTAATTGCCGAGCGTAAAAGAAATCGGCTAATCTCAATTCGGGATCTCAGACCGAGAGCGGATAAGCCGTCCGGGACAATATTGTAATTGTATACGATAAATAAGAGACTGTGGCTTGCGACTACGCGTGTCCGTTTGTCTGTGAGCATTCGAGTGCGCACGCGAGCAGCCGTTGCGTGCAGGGGGACGTGTGAAAAAAAGTAATGGCGCGATCGGCTCTAGGCGTGAGGTCTTTGTTTTCTGGCATTATTACGAGTATTGCGATCGAACGATTACCAGATTAGCCCGAGTTGCGTCAATTCTCGTGTCTCGCGACCGTCTCTCCGCGGTCTCCGCCCCCGACAATTTTATAGTAATTGATGATAATGTAACGTTTAAGCACCCCACCCACCCCAATAACCCCACCCTATCACTTCCTTCATCGTTGATAATCAAATTTTCGATCTCCCCATTCATTCACGCCTGTACACGTGTTCCCTTTCCCTCTCTCTCTCTCTCTCTCTCTCTCCTCCTCGCTCCCGTTGCACAATCCCCCTGGTCGACGCTTATTATTTTGACTTACGGCTTAAATAACGTTAAGAGATTAGGAGAGATTGAGCGATTGTCCGACTGGGTATAATAATTACAATAACAACAATAACAACGACGATAACAATAACAATATAACAACAACAACAACAACAACAACAACAATAGTAATAGTAATAGTAATAGTAATAGTAATAGTAATAATAATAGTAATATGCCTAGTGCAGAGACTATTTATACGCTTCGAGGTCGACTTCATTTATTCATACTTCCTGATTAAGAAGTCAGCCACTCATTATTACTATGGCCGCATCGGTTCTGCTCGTTCCCGCTCCGGGTATGGATTTCCCATATTTTAAGAATGGACGTCTTGTGTGAGCCCTGAGATTTAAATAATTTGAACAAGTCGGGACGTCTCGAGGACATTTTTACCGAGCCAATGCACTTCCTCGAAATGAGCTACGCAGGCAGGGTTATGCATGACCGTTCGTTAGGGTGGAAGGGAGGGGGGCAGACTCTCTTTTGCGCGAGCGGATTTTAAGTTCAAATCGATTTATTATTAATGCCGCATGCCGAATTCAATTTATAATTTCACGAGGAAGCTCTCGGCGATTCGTTGGTAAAATAAAATGCGGTCGAGCCTGGGCCAGTTCGGCTGTCGTCGTGTGGGCCGAGTTAATCGTGTGGGCCCCAAGGTAGGTCATAGTAATCATAACGTCGAATAAAGTCTTCAAAGTAAAAGGTTATATTCATGGCAAAGGATTATCTGAAAAATGCTTGGCCTAATCGTAAAAAACGGAACCTTCTCCATGTTACAATAAAAGTTAATCAAGTAAAAAAGGTAACTTTATCGCCAGTGAATAATTTTAAGATTAAAGCCGCCAAGTCCACTTGGTCTCTTAAGTCGCCGAATCCTGCGCAAGTGTCTCTCCTCCCCGGCCACCTCAACCTCCTCATATCTCCACAGCCTCCTTCTTTCCTCTGCTGCTGCTTCTTCTTCTTCTTCTTCTTCTTCTTCTTCTTCTGCTTCTTCTTCTGCTTCTTCTTCTGCTTCTTCTTCTTACTCATCCTTTTATTATTTATTCATTTTATCTCATTTCTTTCTCCTTTATTTCTTCGATCTTTCTTTCTTTCTTTCCGTTTTCTTACTTTTTATTATAGAGGACACCGGCATGTCAGGCATAGTAAGACGTGCTTAGGCTGAAATACCACGGAAATAATGTTAACGCGCAGAATAAATCTATGCGCAGGGGAATTTCCTCGCTAATTTGACTCGAGGCGGCAGATAAAACTTTTCCCTCGGGCGTTCGATAATTGGCCGGCATCGAAAGAAAGTTAAGCACCCGAAGGACAAATTAGGCCTCGAGATCCGTCCTCCTCGGAAGCATCCTCGCGGATATCGAAGCCAGACCCGCGTTCTTTTTGATCTCCGTGAAATTTATCTTCCTCTCGTTTCGTCGAGGCGAGTCAGCCTCCCCGCTCCCCTCCTGCCCCCTCCTGTCATCCCATCCCATCCCATTTCTCTCTCTCTCTCTCTCTCTTGGTCTGTCTCTTACGAGGCGTGAGAGCGATCGCGGTTCCGGAACACGATAAGCCATCCGAGAGCGGCTACGCCCACGCACTGCTGCGGAATTACATTGGACTGGGCGAATCGGGCGACTTTCTCGTCTCTATCTCGCTGGCTTTTCGCTCGACCGTTGATTGATTAGAGGATAAGTCAACATCTCGGCGATGGCTAATGAAACTTCTTAAATTAGAAGCTACTTTCATCCCTCGTCCTTACCGACCTCCTCTGCATGTACAAAATCCTGGATGAAATCGTTTCAAACATCCCGGACAAATAAATCTATAAAATAAAACTTTCTGCTCTATTCATAATACTTTATAAACTGATCAACAACAACAACAACAACAACAGCAACGACGACGAAAAGAATAGTATAATGGATATTTTAACGAGTTTTAATGTGATTAGGAAATGTTAAAATAAAAGGACATTCAAATAGGACGTATAATTAAAATATTTATTAAGGTTTGAATGATTTAAAAAGGCTGCGATTAATTTTCCAGATTAGATAGTACTGTCGTGTAAAAGGAAAAGAAGCCAAGAGACGTCAAATGATTTTTCATAAATTTCGTCGAAACATTTTTAACGCAGAATATGATTACAGCGAGACATTCACTTTTCTTTTTTCTTCTATGGCCGTTTGTTCAGAAATCTTGGATGGCCCATTTCGAAAGAGCCGATGACAACTCATGGGAGGAATTGGTGAAAACAATCTGGCGCGCACCGAAGACCCTTTCATTGCCTGCGCCAATTTCCGTAATTAATCTATGGAAACATTAATAAAGACCAAAAATAATGGTAAAATAATCGTGTCCGGCAATCGAATTAATCATGGCAGCGCGTTGCGAGAATAAATCACTCGATGAATTCGCGCGATACGAATATTAAACAAGGATGGAACGGCGGTACGAAGGGCGGAGGGGTTGGGTGAAAGGGTGGGGGGAGGTGGAGGGTGGATGTTGGAGAGCTGAGTGTGCTCGGAAAGAAAATCTAATGAAATTATTAAGCCAATTAGATGACTCACGTACATTGTAAGTGGGGAGTTTTTAAAAATTGTCTTGGCGAACGATTTCTGGTTTCCAAGTGCTCGAGACATCGTCGACGCGATCACTAATGATCGCCAGTGACGCGTGGCGCGGAATTATCAATCATAATCGCAGATGCATTATCATCGGGGGCCGGGCACGGGCCGCGGAGACGAGGGAGCGGACAAATAAACGGGAATAATGGCATTTCCTCGAGGTGTCTCTCTCTCTCTGTCTCTGTCTCTGTCTCTGTCTCTGTCTCTGTCCCGCCGCACCGTCGATGACATTTGAATTTGTCGCGCGCGCGCGCGCGTACGCTTGTCATTTCCACCATAGAAATTCCGCTAATCTTGGGCGATCGCGTGCACGAGGCCGCGATAAGATCTCCCGCCCGGACCCATTAACTTGCAAACTGTCTTTTGCCGGACATTAACTTGATTAACTCTCGATTTTCGCGAGTCTGTTATGTGTAATCAATCGATCAACGCTCTCCTTGCCTATACGCGGCTCGATAAAACTTGGTACATTTTGATAACTAGTATGCGCTCGGCTCCCGCACACGTACGCACGCCATATCCACCTATGTAAATAATTGATTTGATAGCTAATAAAGTTTGCAACGTCTTGTACTTTTTCCCTCGCCAGCTTTATATGCTTTATAAATCTTTTCGCCGCTCGGCTCGAAATTTCAAATTAAATTAATAACGAAATTCGCGTAAATTCTAGTTTGCTTATGCGTAAATATACTTGCTTTCCTTCCCTACTCCCTCCCCCACCCCTCCCCACCCCACCCTCATTTCCCTGCCGCCTGCCGCCTGCCACCGCCACCGCCACCGCCACCGCCGCCCAGCTTCATAATGTTTTTCACAAACAAGCCAGTCTCGAGCGACGACCTCGTGATAATTACTCAACCTTCTCACCTCTCCTTGAAGAGTAGTTGTAAAAATGCATTTATTAACGAGCGGCGGTGCAAAGGTCTAGCGTTACATCTACCTAGGCAGTCTCTGGCATAATCCGTGTGCGTAAACACTCGGGCGAGTGGAGCACCGGCAGAAAGAAGGTTATTGTGATGGTAATGGCAATGGGCCGGTCCTAACGATATCAATCAGACGGCAAGAAAACAGCGCCGGGAGTAACCGATGAAACTGAAAATGAGGAATTTCTCCCGACGAAGGCGTGCGCTGCATGGCTCGTTACCCCGTTTGATGGAACGTCTGGCTTGGTCCATCTCTGGAGCTTCAATTATTGAATAATGTATTTTAAGAAAGTTTGCTCGGCTTCTCAAATCCGGGATTAACTGGGCGAGGGAAGTTCGGATCATCTCGCCGAGTCCATGGGATGGCTCGATCCCTCGACTAAGAATAGCCGCGACTCTGGGCGACGATGCTACTGAAGTCGAGTAGGTGAACAAAGGCTCCCCCCCCCTATCCTCTCTGCCTCTCATCGCCATCATCGCCGTGCATAGTCATCCAGTCTCCTTAAGCGGATCATTTTACTCGAGAAATGCCTGAACGCCGACGTAGTAGTTGCAGTTGACTTTGTTTGCTCGCTCTTCTGCTGCCCCGCCGTAACCAGGACCATCAGCGCCGACACCAAGGGCGATGCATAATTGCTCGTCGGCTGAGCTCGCCGGCCCATTAATTACTCCCAACTAGTCATAATAACAGTTGCAGTTGGGCTACGCGCTTCCGATCCTGGCCTAATGGACCGCGGACACCTTACGTCAGCGGCGGTAAAAACTCTCCCAGACGGCATTGTGTCCGGGCGCAACGCCCTTGCCCTTTCTCGGCATCTCCGTCGGCGGGGCGCTATTTACGTACCGCGGCGCCCGGAACAATGAATAGCCCGGCTGGAAAATGGCGAATGGAGGCAAAACACGAGCATTGTCGCGGCATCCAAATTTACTTGCTCCTCTCCTCGGTTCTCGGAACTCTCGCTCCCGATGGATGATTCAACCTCACGGTATGGCGCTGAGGGGCGCGCACCGCGCACCGGCATTTGTCGAAATTTCAAAACTACCCACCCGTTTTTATTAAATAGCTCGACGATCGCTGCTGAAGTCCAAGGTCCGACAGCTTATTAGCTTACGCGAGAGAGAGAGAGAGAGAGAGAGAGACGACGTCGCAGGGTTCCGTCGGAACTTGTCCGGATTCTTGTCATGGACAGCTTCCCAAGATCAGAGCCGAACAAGATGCTTAATCTCATATTTAGTAAATAGCCGAGTGAGTGGCGGGAGGATATTAAGGGCTTGATTCTCACGGCAGACATGAATCTTGTGCAACATATTTCGAGTGAAATAAATCTTTGGAGTGAAAGTCCCGCATACCCGAGCCGAACTTCATCCTCGTTCTTCCCAGCATTTCCTTGTCGCGCGCAATGTTCCGCCCGATACAAAAAAATGAAGAAAGGAAGCACCTCCCGCCTCCTCCCCCATCACCCCCACCCCACCTCATCCCATCCCATCCCATTTGCAACAGCCAAGCGCAATTTCTTCTCGCACCACTCGAATGACAGTCGAGTACTCCCGGCTCACTTTCTTCTTCCCATCGTCGTGACCTCCGGCCCGGATGCGCGACCTCTCTGCCGATAATCGAGCCACACTTGTCACGTGCTCGCTCCCCTTCTCTCTCTCTCTCTCTCTCTCTCTCTCTCTCTCTATATATATATATATATATATATATCTATCTATCTATTTCTATCTATCTCTATCTATCTCTATCTATCTCTATCATCTATCTCTATCTCTCACATACGTAAACACGCGCGCACGCACACTGCTTCGAGACCCCAACTCCTCAGGATGCAGGGGAATTCCTTGAGCAACGAATCTCCACTATCCGTTACTCACACTCGGACAGTCTCGGCATTCGGTCGAAACCGCTTCCTCGATTCACAGCTGCACGCCTCCGCGCCGAGGTGTTTCAGTCCCCCGACTGCGAGGGAGTCTAGTTGTAGGCCAGATGGTGCGGAGCCACCGCCAGAGCGAAATAATAATGGGATTGTCCGAGGCCTCGTTCTCACTCCTCACGCAACTATCGACCCGATCTGTCCTCCTTTTCTCTCCCTCTCTCTCTCTCTCTCTCTCTCTCTCTCTCTCCTCCCCGCTCCTCCTTCACCACCTACTCCCCCTTCCTCCCGCCTCCTTCTTATTCTTGTTTTCTTATACAATAAGGACAGGACGCCTCCCCCAATTCAATGCTCTGCCTTCTTCTTCTTATTCTTCTTCTTCTTCTTCGATCAGACGACGCTGCTTTTCAAGCAGTTTCCCAATTTTCCGTTTCCGAACAGCCTCTGATGCATTTCATCCGAATGACACCTTCGCACTCGTTATTATTCATTAGCTCGGGACTTGGTAATTCTCTCTCTCTCTCTCTCTCTCTCTCTCTCTCTCTCTCTCTCTCACTTCAATTTATTCTTTATCCGCCTCTCACACGGATTAATTAAATTTTAATGCCGACTATTCGATATTTTGCCTATTTTTTTTTCCCTCTTTAACACTTAAGACATTTATCACGAACGGATATAAATGTCAGATCGAATTATTTATAAGCTTAGAGATTATATAACCCCGAGCCTCTTACAATATATATGCGATTTATAAAATTTTAAGTTTACTTAGCCGAGAAATACCGCGTTACACTTATCCGGCATTGCTTTTTACAAATTCCCAATAAATTAATTTCGTGTAATTTTACTTAATGCGCTTATACACACATTATGTGATTAGTGCACTCGGTGCATTAATATCGTACGCGTCCACGTTATCAGGCCGAGCTTACGTAACCGGCCAATTAGTTAGAAATAAGGTTTTTTACAAATTTCTTTCTAAATTTTTGTTACTTCCATCGATGCGACCGAGATTTACGTAGAGACTAGTAGGCGGAAAGAGCGCGGAGAGGAGGGGGCGAGGAGGGGGTTAAGAAAGTAGCCGGCGACCCGTCCGTGGGGTAAAATATAAAAATTCATTAGGATTAATTATTTGGCAAGAATTATTGAATAATATGGGCCCCAGGCATTTCAATTAGTGTTGGTGATACTCGAGATCGAGCGTTTCAAATCAGTTAATGCTCTCTCTCCCTCTCTCTGTGTTTTTAAATCAACTTAAATATCCGCCCGCGAATTTAAAATAAGTGAGAGAGATAATAAAATACAAGCTTGGACGAGATCAGATAAATATAAATCTAAGAACGCTTGTCTGCAGTGACACGGAGCTCAGATCGGGCCCGCGATGCCAGCCACCTGATTATTTGATTATTTCGTGCCTTAATCCACGGCTTTTAATAAGCGCGGGACGGGGGAGGCGCAGTCCCTTTAATTCTTAATTGCACAAGGGATTGAGTTCATTTCAATCGGAGTTTGTTCCCATGCGCAGTGCTGGCAGGTGAGCTAAATCATATTCGTAAAGAGATTTTAGCGTTGAGAAGTGTGAGCGAGCGCACGTGCGCCATTGTTATCGCCTAAGCTCGGTAATTGGCGACATGATTTAGCTCGGCTCTATCGTCATTAATATTTCCCCTTCTTTTTTTTTCTTTTTCTTCTTCAAATGGCCATTAAGTGCCGCTAACTAGATATTAAAGTAAAAATCTTACATGTGAAAATATGTGAAAAGCCAGTGGTGGTGGTGGTGGTGGTGGTGGTGGAAAGGCCGGTGAGGAGCATTCGGTCGGCAAGTTAGCGAAAGGAGCGTTAGGTGGCGGGCGGGCGGGATGGAGGGGGGGGGGTTGGGGTGGGGGGCAAAGAAGGCGGATAAACCAAACAATGGTTGACTTTCACTCCTCCGAACGACGCGTTCGGACTCCCACTTTTCGCGGCGACCCACGGAGCTTTTCCTTATTCCTCGCATTGGGTTCGCGCAGGGGTATACGCTTGTGTGTCAACCCGGAGTCAAGCGTTCCGTACTACCCGGCTGACAATATTTGCAATTTACATTCGATTTCAGCACTGATCGGCGTGATTTATTGGTTCATTAATACATCGCAGTATATTTCAATAATTTAAACATTTGCCGCTTGTAATTAAGTTTACGATCCTGCGATTGCTGCCACCGCGCTAAACGTAATAATAAAAAGACCCCCCCCCTCTCGATCAGTCACTCATTTTCAACACTGGCATGATTCTTTTCATTTTCCATCTATCGCTCCTCGCTCTTCTGGAATTTGTTTGTCGCCGAGTGGTTTTTTATTATCCACTATAAATTAAAGAAAATATGTCGCCCCGATACTTTATTGACAGAAAATGTAAATATTAGATTCATTTTTTAACGGCTCCGAGCGCTGCTCACTATCAAAGTTTTATTACCCGCTCAGATCTCATTTATGCGGTTTACTCAGTTTTGCATTTATGTTTATTTAAAGGCTTTTTCTTGCAAATTGTCTTGCTTCATTTTTCAAGAAAACGATCGAAATACTTACTATTACGGTTTTTTCTCCCCCCCCCACCCCCGGCCGGCCGGCCGGCCCCTCTCATCGCCGTCCCGTCTCGTAGAGTACATAATATGTCGATCGGCACGGAAAATTAATGAACGAGTGCGTAGTTGCGTCTTAATCAGTGTAAATACAACATTTTAAAGTGTCCGAATGATAAAAAGGGTGCTTTATCAGCATATAAATCTCTAATTATTATACGTCTTTTTTTCCCTACATTTTTTATAAGAAAACGATAATTTACGAATTTTATACTTATTAGACGTTATATTTTTCCATTGATTGGATTATGTCCATTAAACATTTTATGTTTCAATTTTATGCTACTTTGCTAACCTTACGTTTTATAGAGAATCAACAAATTTTATCACGGGGGAACGAGTTATTTAATTACAAATATCAAAAATTTAGCAAACGACTCCTCGCCTCGACACAAAAACATGAGCATTCGAATATGTGGGTCAAACTATTACTAGATATCATATGGATACATAAGCGAGCGTGAGTGCGTGCGTGAGTGCGTGCGTGAGTGCGTGCGTGCGTGCGCGTTTCTAGTTTTATTTACAACCTTGCGCCATCTTTAAGATTTTTTTATTTACAGAATGTCTTACATTTATTATAATAAAGCTTCGATCGCAGCATTCTACGCTGAATTTGCATTTTATGCTGAATAATTGAAGGAAATTCTTATCCAGATTCCAATTAATTTATTCGATTTATGAAATATTTTAGTTAATACGACGAGTAGCTTATTGGAAAGTTTTCGGAAGAGCGATTTAAGGATAATTAATGAATAAATCTTAGAATTTCCAGCAGACTTTTGAACTTTTTGTGAGAAAAATGGATATGCATTTTTTTTGGATGAAATTATCGTTATGTGTAGGATTTTGAAAACGCGCT
This sequence comes from Ceratosolen fusciceps, assembly GCA_018883505.1. Lineage (NCBI taxonomy): Eukaryota > Metazoa > Arthropoda > Insecta > Hymenoptera > Agaonidae > Ceratosolen > Ceratosolen fusciceps. Next base: position 9,867,421 of record RCIC01000005.1, read on the forward strand.
TTTACAATCTCTTAGATGATTAATGCTAACGATGAGGTTCCTTGCCAGAACTGATTGAAAATAGCCGTCTTTATAAGATTTACAGATTTGAGCCATAAATTTAATAATTCACCGATAATTAAAAATGAAATTGGTATTTGGATTGGAGGTTGGCATGAATAGTACGTTAACAGGAAGTAATAAGCAGGAAATTTCACATTAATAGTGCAACTTTATAATTTTTGCTAATTCGATTAAAACTATAAATAATTATATAAATTCATTAGGAGCCTGATAAAAATCCACGCCCTGTTATATCTGCTGTGTAATATAAGATAATGATGAATCCGATGCAATAATCCGACGGAGAGGCTTCGGTACTAAAAGAAAAAGGAAAATAGGAAAAACCGGCACACGCATACAATACAGGGATCATTAGCTGGGAAGGAGCGCCACGATAACATCTCCCGTATTCTAATGAATTTACGTGCATTTACGCATATGCAGTAGATAATGCGGGCAAACTGGACGATTAATGCTACTATTCACGTTGGAAGAAACGTAATATGGTCGTCGACCTCGGACCTCGGAGCGCCCCGTCAAACTATGAAAATCGCGATTATTCGACATGATTTATTGACACCCGCTGCTTCCTTAGGGCGCTCTGCCCTCGAATGGTTCTTAGCTTGGCGATTGGGGGTGGTGGGGTGGTGGTGGTGGTGGAGCGGCGAGGTGAACTTGCCGTACCGATCGAAGCTGCAATAACGGCCGTTATTCCGAGCTCGAGCTTCTGGGCTTCGTCGTAGCCGACGTCCACACACACACACACCCCAACGCGATCCCCCTCCGGTTAGTCGTTCTCACTCTTTGCGTTAGTCCGTTACGGCCCGGACGGGCGAATAGAGAGGGACCTGGCAGCAGCCGATTATAGATGGGAGGTCCAGGTGCGCCCGCGCCCCAATCTTCCTCGCCCACTTGGGATAATTACGTCGAGCCGCTGATTAACCGCGGGCCAAAGGATAGCGAGATCTATTTCGGATCGCGTGGATCGATCCGGCGTCGGTTAATCACCCTGCGGGCTTTCGCCGTCCGATTCGCCGAATGATTTTGCCAGCGATTTAAGCCGACCGCTGCCTACCGAGTCTCCGGGGTCCGAGTCTTTTATTGTCGCGGCCCCGTCCCGCAGTTGCTGCGAATCAATTATCCCGAGGCACCGCGACGTCGCCATTGATTTGTCGACTCTGAGGCCACATGCGAGCCTAACGGTCGAGCTCCGGATACTTTGCCTCATTTTTTTTTTTTTTCACGATCCGCTCTCTCTCTCTCTCTCTCTCTCTCTCTCCCTTCATCCGGCTCTTTCGGAATCCAAGATCTTTACAAAGATTTAGCCGATTTAGATGTATCATCCAGATCAGATCCTCCGGGATCTGAGCGACAACAATTACGTATCATGCGCTAATATTTATGCCTGTGTTTTAACGGCGCGACCACTACCAACCAAACCTACCTACTAACCAACGAAACCGACCAACCAAACCTACCTACCTACCTACCAACCTACGTCCTACTAGATGGGCCGGCACCTACCTCGTTTTCCTCCGCAACCGTCTTCCTTCTCGATTTGTTCGTTTATTCTCCCGCAGGGAGTCCCGAGTGCCGCTCCCGTCCACTACCAACATTCGATACCACTATCTATAAAATTTCCCTCTTCATTGGCTAAACATTGGCAAAGTGCATAGTTTTCCCCCGGACCTCCTTGTAATTTATAGCATGCAAAATGACTAAATTAGAATAATAACACGTTGCAATAATTTATACTGCCATTCTGTAGCGAAAGAAATTTATTGTTTGCATAATTGAATATAATTCTGCTCAACATTTATACATTATATGAGACAGCGGCGTATTAATAGGCGTTCGATCGCCAGACGTCCGTTATAATTCCATAAGAAAACGGTCCTAACGACTCGATGGCACGATGGTCGATAATGGGTGGGACGGGTGGCGGGGGGGGGCGGTTAGCAAATGTAGGATAAACGAATCGGCGACGGTGATTGAGGGATTTCTTTTTGCAGGTACTTCTCGCGAACGCGCAACGGCACTCGATCGGAGATGAGCTGCGCTATTGGGTGATCTTGGGTTGGGTGGGATGGTTGGGGGGGGGGTGCGTTTATGGAACAGACAGACTTGGAAACCGGGGGAGCAGACAAAACATTTGATTAGAGCGAGCGGCGGCACGTCGCTCGCGGACACCATTATTCGCCTGCAATTTATGCGTCGGGAATAAAGTGAGTTATCTCGTAGCGCCCCGAGGAGGAAGAGTTTGCGGTGGCAGGAGGTGCGGGTGGGTGGCGGGGGGCAGGCAAGCAGGCAGGCAAGCAGGCAGGAAGGCAGGCAAGAGACGAGTGTACGCGTAGAATGCCACCGAGCTGTAACAGAACGAGGAGGCTCGCTTTCTCGACCCCTTCCTCTCGACTCGTTCTCGCTCCTCCTTACTTGCTTGTTTTCTCTCGCCCCCCACCCACCCCCCTTCTGCCGGCTTACAGGACCGCTCGCATATTTCCCTTGTTTCCACGCTTATTAACGTAAATTGAAACGAGTCGAGGGGTAGGAGACGTCCTTGTTTAGCTGCGATCCTTATCAGCTAATGTCCGCGGTGCGCCAGGGGCGAAGAGGCAGCCAGGCAGGACAGAGAGAAGGAGGGGATGCTTCGCATCGGACAGGATTACGTCGAGGCCGTCTCGCTCGGCGTCTAAATCAGGCGAGTCGCGAGGCCCCCCCTCCTCTCCCCCGAGGGCTTATTTTAAATCGTCGCCGGGCGCTGGAAAAATCGCGCCCGACAGATATTTCATGGCGTTCGGCCCGGCCCGTACAATGTTGGCCTACCTCCCACCTACCCGACCACCCCTCCTCGCTATCCCGCGCTACTCGACGCAGCTCCGCTCGGCTCTCCCCCCGATCAATCATTTAGCCCTAATGGGATTTTGGTGGTCCGACTTCGGAGTCGGGAATAATTCACATTGTCCGTCGGCGGGGGCTCCAGGGCTTCGTTTTGCTAATTATTTCGGGACGTTGCCGGCTGGAAAGAAAAGCGGGCCAGCTGAATTAGCGCGACTCTCGCGGGACTCGAGAAGTACGAGCGCCAAGAGCGTCCGTTTTTTATCGTCTGCCTCGGCCTCCTCCCCCACCACTCGCCACTCGCCACTCGCCACTTTCCCTCATTGTCTCGCTCGGCTCGTATCTTCGACTTCAAGATCCACCACCACCGCCGTCCCTCCCGTCGACTACGACTACGACTACGACTACGACTACGACTACGACTACGACTACGACTACGACTACGACTACGACTACGACTACGACTACGACTACGACTACGACTACGACTACGACTACGACTACGACGATTCCAGGCCGCATCACATACCCTCGCTGTGTTGGCTCAGGGCGTCGATCGCTATACGGCTGCCGGAATTACATGCGCCTACCGCTCGCCGCTATTTCATTACATGGCTCTTGGGTCTCTCTCTACCCTACCCTACCCTACCCTATCCATACACGCGGCTTCTTCATGCCATTTTAATTTATTAACTTATAACTTATTCGAGCTTGGGATTATTCAATACCGTGACTGGCCCGCGATCGCTCACCTCCATTCCAATCTCATTATTTACACGATTACCAGACGTTTACAGTTAATTCTAAATTACTTACCTAGCCGCTGGCTCGAGCCCTCTTCCTTCTTCTCCCTCTTCATCTCCTACTCCGTCGCCACCGCCGCCGTCGACGACGTCGTCGTCCTTCTTTTATTTCCGAGGACTTTCGAGCAAAAATCAATAATGATTTGTTATCTAGCTCTCGAGCACGGCCAGCGGGTAGGAAAGCCCAACCAATCGCCGCGAGATTTATCGAATCCCCGACATCCCCGACAAACCCCGACATCCCCGACCCTCGCACCCCAATAACCTACCCGCCGGCTTTAATCACCGTGTAGGCTTTTTGTTTTCGGCAAAAAACAATGACTCACCTGCTAAAGAGGCATCAGCGTCCGAGGCGCGCTTTTGACGAATGACCAATGACGAGTGGCCCCGTAGCCGACTATACTAGACAGACGAAGGAAGCCCTCCCTTAGCAAGGAGTACCGCGACCGTTAATACGAATGGCTCGAATGACTTGAATGGCCAGCGATCATTATTATCTACGCGCTGAGGATCGAGGCTCCGTGTAACCAGCGGTGCAACAACTAGTGAAACCTAGAGGTTCCTACGTTACATATTCGTATTACATAGTCGTATTCATACTGAGTACTTGTACGCTCGTTCCACGCCATCGGGAATTCAATTATTTCTAGATTATTTCTAGATAATTCATTAGAACGACCCACAATGGTGGTATTTGTATCGGGAACGTTACCCGGAACGTTACGCTGAGGATTTCCGGTTCGAGTCTCTCAACGAGAGCGTCAACGAGGCGATGATTCGCTGCCGATGTTACACATCGATCGGACGACGGAAGAGATCTGCGTGCCGCGGCTACATGTCGTCCGGACGTCCTTACTCGCCCGGGGACCCGAAATACCCCGAAGATTATTAGCGGTTGATCGCAGCGGCGATAAGGGCTTAAAATACCGATGACGAATGTCGCCGGCCTTATCGGGACTCATCGGGTGCGTTCGTCTCGCCCGCGGCTCGCGCAGCTACGCGAGCCGTCCCCGTCCTAATGTGGAACGAAGTGGGCGCCTCGCCTCCGCGAATTCCACCTTCTCACTGGGAATGGGGCTGGGGTGGAGGGGAGGAGGAGGAGAAGGAGGAGCGAGGCGGATCTACGGGTCAGAAGCTTTTCCGGGGAAAAGGCATCCTGGACGTTGATTAAAGCCCCGGTTAATCGGGGCTGACGAGTCTGCTGCATCTCGGCGGTGTTTCTACTACAAGCAAAATGATCAAAATAGGAGTGTGTGTGTGTGCGTGAGAGAGAGAGAGAGAGAGAGAGAGAGAGAGAGAGAGACATAACGCAACGAACGAAGGAATGAACGAACGAAAAAAGAATGGAAAGGAAGCCGTTGCCTCCCTTTTGGCTGATTTCTTCATTAAGCTCGTCGCTTTGCATTGCGTAATTACCGACATGCTAGCGGCTCTCTCCTGGCGTACAAGCCTCAACAAATAAATAACAAGCGTTAGATTGAGCAGTAAGATCGTTGTTTGCCGTCCGTTGGCTCACCACTTGGATATCAAGTCTTAAATATTCCTGTATCAATATATATCTATACATATATATATATATATATATATATGTTTTATTCATGGGCTAGACAGGCTAGCGTTGGCAGTTATTCATTAATTATTATTGACGAAAGGGCCATTCGCTGTTTAAATTGTTAGGATTTTTCCTATTTTCAGTCTCCGCGGGCCGTTTGCCTTCCCCCGTTTCTCCTTTATTCGCCTTACAAGCAAGCGATCGCTCCGCGCAAGCCGGGCAAGATACAGAAAGAAGGGGGTGGGGGAAGGAGAGAGATCTTAGAATAATAATCACGGGCATCTGCGTTCAGTAATTTTTTGCCAATACATAAATTGCCTGCAGATTAATAGAATAATTAATTAAGGTTTTATGTGGTGAATTTGAATTTAAGATTTCCCAGCGCAAAGTTTCATTTAAAAGTGTAACGAGCTTACTAGAGATTTAAATTAAAATAATAATGCCGGGGCTCTATTGCTTCTCTTTGAATTACGATCGCGGCCGATTAGCCAGTCTATTTTAATTGAAATTCAAGGAGTATTCGTTACAAAGTAGGAGTTTTAGGAACGCGGCAGGTACCACCACCCCCTCCTCCCCAACCCCCAACCCCCCACACACACTCGCCACCCGCTTCTCCCCCAATATACATATATAGATCCGAAAATAGTACCGAGCTCGAGCTTTAAATAGCGATTGTCCATTGGAATTGGGAGCGGAGCGCTCGAAACGAGGTGCCCCCCCCCTTGACCCCTCATGCATTATCATCTCTTATCACGCGAGGCTCTCCCTCCACTCTCCCTCCACTCTCTTTGCCTCTCCCTCTCTCTCTCTCTCTCTCTCTCTCTGATCTCACCATAACGAGATGAGCAACCGACAAGAGATGTCCGAGGATGAGGAACGACGGCTCGTCTCCTTTCACCAGAACGGGTAAAAAAGAGCGCGCGCCTCAAAGTGACAATACCGGGAAGCGGGGCGAAAATAGAAAAGGCGACCTCGGCGGTTAATCAATTCAACGTCTAATTTTCATTACAAATTGCCAACAATTGCCGGCCACCGCGCGTCCATGCGCCTTTTCGAACCAGCCCCGTTCGCATCGACGAGCCATTTACATTTAATTAGCCTAACCGGTCACGGCAGCTATCCTTCCCGAGTCACCCCCTCCTCCCCAGGCGTAGGCCCAACCGAGCGAGCGCGTAGCGCGCCGATCCGTCAATCAACTTTCCCATTACTCCGTGATCTCGATCTCGGCTTTCTTTTTTTGCTCTCCTCCACCTCCTCCTTCTCCTACGCTTCGAGCACTTCGATGAATCGGCTTCATCCCGCTTTCCGTGAAAATGCCATTTTCCGAGCGTCTCGTGCGCTACATACATCGTCGTCGCCTTGGACCCGCTGCACTCGGGGCCAACTTGTCTCACGTGGCGATTGTAGGGGATCAGCACTTTGGGGATTTTTATTAGATAAGCGGGCGAAACGTCCCGTGGGATCGCAGAATCGTTGAATAACTTATCACCTAATCAGACGGATAGACACAACTGATTCGCGCGGTCGGCCTCTCCCTTCGACCCGCGCTCACCTCTCCGAGCCTGGATGACGTAGGCGATGTTGCGGAGCGTATATACACGGCTATTGATGTCGATAAGAGGGACACCTGCGCCTCTGTCTCTCGGACATCGGCGTAAAAATCAGCCTTTGAGCATCGGTGGGCGGGCCGGAGGAGGAAACCGATAGCAGCGGGAGTGTTCGTAACCCGGAAGAACAACGGACCCCGACAAAATACGAGGGACGGCTCGCTAGGTAGTAGGCCCGGGAGTCGTAAAGCCGGAGAAAAAGTGAGGCGGAGGAGGTGGAGTAGAGGCGTCCGGCGGTCGGGAGGGGCCCGAATTATAAATGGGCCTCTTCGGAAGCGGGCCGGGGGCCCGGCTCTCGAGCGGAAAAGCCGCGGGAAAGCGTCGGAGGCCGATCGGAAGGGCCCGATCGGAGATAATGTTCTCGCGATGGGCGCAACATGTTAACACTGAGGTTCCTCCGACCTTTCCCCGGACATTATTACTATTATTATTATTATTATTGTTATTGTTGTTGTTGTTGTTGTTGTTGTTGTTGTTGTTGTTGTTGTTGTAAGAGCCGTGTAAAGTGTCCGGGTACCGGGCCGACCCGGGCTTGTCCTCTCCTGCGCGCTCCCCGCGCCCTCTTCATCTCTCTGGTCTCTTCTTTGTCCCGGGCCTTTCCCAGTTTATAGATCTGCCTTTAACGAAAGCCGCTCGATGCCCGCGCGGCCAACGCGTATCAGCGATCTACAATTACTGAATATTAAAGTACATTGTGGGATATTTTAGCTGCGAGAGCCCGATACATGATATCTCTCCTATATCGTGTTCTCGGCGTTGTGGGAACGCTCGATTATCTGACAAATTTACCTTGCTGTGAATTTAATTTATTCGTGATTCGGAGCCGCTCGGGCTTCGGACGTTCTTTCCGTCCCTGACCCCCCCCCACTCCCCACTCCCCGCCCCCACTGGGCCACCGTAGGTCTCCTTGGGCCATGTATCGCTCTCTCGCTCTACGACTTTTCTACTCTACGACTAGGCCGACCTACTCGTCGGCTCATAATTACCGTGCCCCTTCCGATCAATTTTTCTTCATTCGCCCTCACCCCACTCACTATACCACGCTCACTATAATACATATAAGACAACAGCGGCAATACGATAAAAATGAAAGAAAAATAACTTTCGAGTATTTTCACTGGCGAGAGGGGACGAGAGTCCGTCGAGGATCTTTTGAACGAAGGTGTATATTAAAGGGGCATAAACTCCTTATAATAGCTTTCGTATTTTCGTACATTGTGTTAAATCCGGATATTTAGTAGTAATTACGGCGAGTCGATAGGTATAATTTCTAAAGGAAGGCGGCTGAATATCGCTAATGAATAGTCATTTGCATATTGTTGCGGTGGACTTTGCTAAATTAGTCGACTGGAGCTCGAATAATAAACTGCCGCGATTCCGTTATTAATTAAGTAATTGTTTTCCCCGCTCGTAGATTTATTGTTGTTCTGCGATTTGCCGATTAGGTTATTGGGGAACGCGAGCCGAGCCTAAATACCGAGCCGAATCCGTATAAATCTATCACTCGCATTGCCAAGGAAACCGGGTTACAATCCAGCTCGCGCTCCTTGCAGAGTTATTGGGGTTCTTGGGGGGGGGGGGAGACGCTGATGATCGAATGGGAGAAACGGCCCTCGGCCCTTCTTATCGACCTTCTTATGCCGCTGGAGGGGCACAGCTCGGGAGCGGCTTCCAACGAGGTGGTAGAATTAAGATCGGGGCGATCGTCCGGGTGTCTTTAGGGGTGGCTTACGCAACGGCTCCTCTTCTTTTGTCGAGGCCCGGAGGTGATCGAGGAGGTGGCGAGTGTTGAGTTGGTGGGGTTTGGGGAGGGGGCGGAGCGGGGCGGGAGAGAAGAGAGAGGAGAGAGGAGAGAGGAGAGAGAGAGAGAGAGAAGGAGGCATCGGGGCTTGTAGCCGCGGACGTTGAGCGATGCCGCGCGACCGAACGATTGTGTTCGCGGATTGTCGGCTCGCTTAAAATTAGGCCCCGCCGCCACGGCGATTATTCTCTATGGTCGGCACCGGGAGACCGATCGCGCCTACTTTATTATCCGTATTTCGGGCGCGCACCTGCTCCCCCTCCACGTCGCGCGCGACTTTTTCCTTTCCCAATCGAACGGCGCGCTCTCGGCCCTTACGCCGATGCCTGCCTCCCCCTTCCCTGCTACATCGGGACTCCGCGCCACTGACGATCGGCTATTAATTAGCGCTCGAGTGCCTCATCGGGCAGAGCCCTCTCACGAAAAGCGGGAAATCTGCGCCGGCAACTTTTCCCAGTCTCTTACGCTCCCCAGTAGTAAACATAAACTAATGGGCCAGCGTTACTCGGTAAAATTAATAAAGAGTCCAAGGATTCCAATGGGTTAACAGGGGTTAACAGGGGTTAACAGGGGTTTTCCTGCTCTTCCTTTAGTAGCTGATTTTCTGGCTAGTGGCAGGGAGGGGAGGAGGAAAGTGTCGAAAATACTCGTGGGAACTCGTGGAGATTAATTTTTCCTTTCGAGTACGTAATCGCTCCATGTACACTCGACTATTTACTCGTAAAAAACAACAAACAGTTTTAGCTTATGCATTATTTCCAATCTCTGCCCTCCCCCCTCACCGATTTGTAATTATAATTCTTTTCGATTTAATATCTAAATACATTTAATTGGAAATTAAATTGAATCGGCGGACCGTACTGTCAAATGCGGAACCTTATCCCTCTTATTCACGTGGGACACACGCGACGCACAGCTACTATGGCCGTTGGTTTTGTTGTTGTTGTTGTTGTTGTTGTTGTTGTTGCTGCTGCTGCCGCTACCGCTGCTGCTGCTGTTTCAATATAATTGAATATCATTCGGTGGGACTACTCATTTAGAAATTCTAAATAGATGCACGTCTTGAAGCCCGAGTGGAAGCGGCATTAAATTTTAATATCCGATTTTACATGATTAATACATAAATACTGCTTATCCTTAGATCCTGCATGCTGCAGATACGAAGTAGTAGTGGTGAAGTAAACGCGAGAATGTTAGTATTGCGCGAGCCCCGGTGGGTGCTCTTTAAGGAATTCTCAAAAGTTCGTTACAACTACATAAGCGTAGCTAATGTTAATAATATGCGTATGCGCGTGCACGTGCTGTAGGATAAATATTGTCTTGTTATTCGCGTTCTCCCCGTTAGGCATTTATCTCATTAGGAGGCAGGGAGTTGGTCGATTCGAGCGCACGTACAACGAAATCTTGAGTCTGACTTTCTGGCCGATGTCATTGGGATACATCAGGAAAGCAGCGAGCGACATTGTTCTCCCTATCGAAAACAGCGTGACGGCCAAGTGATTTACGTATTTTCGTAAATACCTCGGACGGTGAATCCGTTGCAGGCTCAATCCTCCTTACTTCCTACAACGAGGAAGGGGACTCGCATTTTCGAAATGAATTTTAAAGATTTCTGCTGCGTTATTAAAGTATTAAAGCCGATGTTTGAGTCACCCTCTGAGGCTGTAAATTTCGACGTAATGGCAAAGCATCATCATAAAAGGAAAAAAATTAATAAGTTAAAAGCTTTGGCAATCATTTGAAAAAGTTTGAGGCTAATGCGTGGGTAAGAGACGTTGTCAGGTAGCCGTAGACTGCGGCTGGATTTTTACGATACCAATTTCGAGTTGCTCTATTGATCGTAACTTGCTGAATATATTACTGAACTTAAAAATTTTCAGCGTAAAAAAATTATTGTTAACTCACCGATCCTTGTGAAATAAATATCCGCTGTTATATAAAGAAGGAGAGGAGCGGCCCCCCTCCTCCTCCACCTCCACCCTACCACGTTCTTATGCATCTAAGCCTCTAATAAGTCTGCCTCTAAGTCTACCTCTAAGCCTCCGAGCCTAACTCCGAGTCTTCTTCTTCGCGTCTCTTTTTTTTTTATCTCTCATTAAAAGCTCCTCTTTAACGGCCCAACTGCAAATGAGTTACAAACTAAGTTATTCATTAGCATTGCCATAAAGAGGCAAATTTAGTCGGAATCAATGTTCCGTTTGCCGGCATTGTAAATGAGAGCGGTGGTGGGGGAGGGGGGGGGAAGCGCGGACTTCCTGCCGAGCGATAATTTAATTTATTGAAAAATTTAATAATTGCAGGGAGAGAGTTTTCTTCGGCATTGTGACCCGCTTACGGAGCCTCGAATGCATTTTTAAAGCCGAGGGTATCTCCAGCCGCCCAGGAGTCATCGAGACTCACGGATATTAGTTGGGAAAGTATGACGAGAGGCGAGCGAGTGCGACGATAAGGCGAAGCGCTGAGGCCCAGAAAGGCCCACTTGAAACTTAATCCGAGCGCTGATATTAATCTTTTGTGCGCGATAACCTTCTTGTCCTTTGAATAATTACGGAGATAACGAGGGAATGAAACAAAGGACGGTAAATAAGGCGAGTGCGCATTGTCGTCCGCATAGGGAAGGTCCGTGCGACTACTTGGAGTGGATTATTCGCGCTGAGCGGGATCGGGTGGGATCGGGTTGGATCGGGTGTGAGAGCCGAGCGCTCGAGAAAGATATTCAGGTTTTGCAATCGGGGGACTTTTGAAACTAATTCGGCTGAGGAATAAGAGACAGCGGCTAATGTGCGAAGAATTCCACATTGGAGTGGAAACCTAGGGGACAGCTTAATTTTCCAGCCGTTTCCGGGATAAGGAATGCGACTGACTGACGCAGACTTACAACTACTGCCACCACTATCGCCACTACCGCCTAGTACTACCACCGTGCCTTCACCTCTCGGTTTTATCCTTTGTATGCATTCGTGAGCTAGAGAGTGCCGGCAGGCCCTCGTCACCGAGGTGGTGGTGGTGGTGGTGGTGGTGGTGGTGATGGTGGTGGTGGCTGAGTAAAGGCGCCCTCGCGACGTCCTTGAGGATCGTCCCGAGCCGCGGCAATTATCATCGTCCGGCTATATTAATTGCGCGCGTCGACGTCTGAGAATGTCCTCGGCCGTGCTCGTGCTCGTAGTCGTGGTCTTGGACGTGGTCGTGGTCGTGGTCGTGGTCGTGGTCGTGGTCGTGGTCGTGGTCGTAGTCGTGGTTGCCGTAGCCGTCACCGTAGCCGCCGCCGCCGCCGTCGTCGTCGTTTGCGGGAATTGTGCACACGGGGCCACCGGACTCCGCCTGCCGTCGTAATTTATGCCTCCATTATGAAAATCTACGCGCGCTTTCTAAGTTTATATATTCCGCCACCGTTATTGTGTCTCGGCCCCTGGATTTATATCCTTATCGTCTTTGAATGGGAGGGCACGGATCCTCCTCACCTCCCCTGCCCTCTACGCCGCACACACCCCTTTCCCCCAACCGTCCACCGTTCACCGTCCCCGCGCCCTCGGTCGCGCTTCCGGCTCGTTTTCTCGCTCGCCTCGTGCCGACAGATTGCGCGACACCTTCAGCCCCCCTCGCCTCCTCCTTATTGATGGACTCCTTTTTCTTTTAACGCGTCTCCACCTTTTCCTTTTACGTCCGTTCTATTTTTATTTGCGCCAATTAACTCGCGGCTCGGCTCGCTCGCGACGCCTAATGTTGGGAATCGTGGCACTTTAGCCAACTCTCCTCGACTACCTCCGCACAATACACACTGTAAATTGCGCCTTTTATTCTGCCGGATTATAATAATGATAAGGAAAGTACGAGATTATCACGCGCTCGTATACATATCTCGAGGAAGAAAAATATAAAATTCACGTCTCTATTTGGACTCTGCAGCTTCGAAGAAACTATTAAAGTTACCATAAATTCAATTAAATAATAACGTCGCGCCTCGTGCATCTAAGCCCAGGCATTGAGAATTAAAGTTATAATAGAGAAAATAAGGTAGAAGGCCGGATTCTATTGCAATGCGAGTATAAATAATAACGAAGAAAGCAGCGCAGTTCATCAGCGAGCACGGAAAATTGACTGGCGTAACAAATTATTCTAAATTGAAGAATCGCTTTACGTGAAATATCCCGACTTTCTACAGAAATGCGCGTACCTTTGTACACGTGGACGTACAGATGGATTGGGGGAGAGAGAGAGAGGGAGAGTGAGAGAGGGGGGGCAAGTGAGAGTGGCGTGGAAAAAACAATGTAGAAACTTTTGATGAGGAGTAAATTAATTTCGCTCGGGGCCTCTTGATGCGTCTAAATTACATATCTATTGATACAGATAGAAAAGGAGCAGTGTAAATTAATTAAGATTTCGATTAAGACTGGGACTTTGGAAAGAACGAACCCGTAGATGTAACTCTCGAATAATGTCCTTGACTTGAATCGACTAATTAAGAAAGCTCCCGTTTTTATACACGTGGCTCGCATATAAAAGTACTTAATTGGCTTATAACTAAATTAACAATGCGCCTATGGTGGGGTGTCCTCTGCGGGGAAATTATAAATTACAATGTGGAGCGTTTAGCAGAGGCAGAAGGAGATGCAACGAGAACATGTCACGTGACGTATCTTAGGGATCTTGTGCGAGTGGCTGTATGAGGTCGATTATCGTCGGACGGACGGACGGACGGCCTTTGTCAGGGGGAGCCGCTTGTGCAACGATTGTCCATTGAAAAAAGATAAAAGGGTAGAGGAGAAAAAAGGAAGAGGGAGAGGAGGAGGAGGAGGAGGAGGAGGAGGAGGAAGAAGAAGTAGAAGAGGCGTAAAAGGGGAGAGAGAGAAAGTCCAAGGTAGATTGATCGGTGGCCGCGCAAATTCTGGATTCTCCGCGGCTCGTTAAGGGGCTCGGGATGTGCGAGGCGCCGCGTAACGAGGACGTTTGGCAGCAGCTCGCTCCTACCGGCCGGCTGACGATGGTCCGCCAGGAACACGAAGAAAGCAAGGGATTATCGATCCCCGAAAGCGGAGCAAAAACGTCGGGCAGGGCTCTCTAGGCGCTCTCTATCTCGCTCAAAGTGCAATAGCGCGTAACGATTAATCGAGGAGAGGGCATTTATAAATAGCAGGCGCACTCGCCCTTACTTACCGGCTTTTTTTTTTTTTTTTTTTTTTTTTTTTTTGACGGCGGGCTCGAACAATGACAGCGAGAGAGAGAGAGAGAGAGAGAGAGAGAGACGCGCAGCATCGCGCAACGCGGGGAAGAAGCTTCCAGAATTACGAGCAATTTCCTGGCCTCAGCTGCTCCCCCCCCCTCCCATCAATAATTGAATAATGAGCGAGAAACACTGGCGTATTTTTTAAGCCGTCGTCGGCTATCCTCGGAGAAACGTCGAAGACCGGGGCGGCTCTCGACCGAGCGTCGGCCTCTCGCTCCTATTATCCAGCGAGGCCGAACGTAAGGCCAAAGCCGATGGATCCGCTAAGGAATCGAACGGGGCGGCGTCCTCCGAATCCACGGGACCTAAGCCGAATGATCGGAATCACGGGACCCGGACAAATGGACCTGCGCTCGCTCAGCCTAAATCGGATGCCTAGAAAATAATAAACGGATTCCTTTTCGACACACTTGTCCGGCGTCTGCTTATCTCATAATCGACTCCGCCGTTTGCATTAATTACGCATTAACAGCTCCCGGGATCGGCTATCAAGAAGGATTAAAGCGATTTCGAGGGAGCCCGGCTCGGTTCCCCTACCCGCCCTCCCACTTCTGCCGAAATTTCGCCTCTCGACAATTAAGATTACAAGGAGGAAGAGAGCGGCGACACGCACACGCGCGCGCACACGCACACGCGCGCGCGCAGCCGACAACGCCTAGGATATAATGGAGCCATCCCGACGCTGTGTGGTCCCCCGCCCACCCGATTGATTTCCAATGTTCCTACTAATAATGCGAACGAGGGTGACGACTATCCCCTTCCCCCTCAAGATTCCCGGCCGCATAAAATACTCGAATGCATCGACTTTGCTTCGCTTACGACCTATTAACTCTCTAAAGAAAATGGAGCGCTTTGCCGCCCTTGGGCTTATTCGGATTTTATTATTATTATTGTTGTTGTCGTTGTCGTCGTCGTCGTCGTCGTCGTCGTCGTCGTTGTTGTTGTTGTTGTTGTTGTTGTTGTTGTTGTTATTAGTAATGGAGGATTAGTAGACCAGGGCAACCTCGCCGTTCTTGCCGCTCTTGCCGCTCTTGCCGCTCTTGCCGCCCACAAAATAATTCACTTGGATTTAATGAGCTTGAGTCTCGAAAGCAAAAATAAATGAGATCAAATAAAGAGGAAGATTTATTCGGCCGAGATGAAGCTAAAGCCGTAGCTAATTCATTGGGAACGGGAAAACATGCCAATTGTCCGACACGATTTCAATTATCCGAGCCGACCAAAAAGACATTTCTCGACCAATGATCAATAACGTCCAAATAACCCTAATTCGCAATTTATTAATAATAAATTTCAACTCCGAGCAATAAATGCCGGCCCATGTCCCAGGGATCAAGGAACAGTCGCGCCTCCTCTATTTTACATGTGCATACGTAAGAAGTAATGCCCATGACAACGAAATGTCGATGGGCCTGTGAAAAGAATTGAGTACTAGTACTTATCACTCCGGAGTCACGTTTTTTTATCATTTCGCCGTTAGCTGAAGTTTTCGTTCGTATTTAGTAACGGATTTAGTAGCGAGCGAATCTCTCTCTCTCTCTCTCTCTCTCTCTCTCTCTGTGGGTGTGCCGTATTGGTAAAGGTATTTGAAAGTATTGGGAAAAGCTGGAGCTCTCTTGCCAATAGCCGGCTGTTCGTCCGAATGTCAAAGCTGCGGCTAAGGCGGCTCTTTATTTTTAATTTCAAATGACGAAAGTCGTTGGTTGGTTGGGCGCAGTTCAATTTTAGCGCGCTCGTTTAAAGCGGAGAAATTTATTCAAACGTATGCGTCTCCAGCCTCGGGCCAGACATCTTCTTAAAATATCCAGCCATTGTTTCTATTAAATACATTCCCAATAACCTTCCTTTCTTTTCATTTGCATCGCCACGGCCCCGTGTTCAATACTCGGGCTCGCGCTCTTTCTTATAATAATCGTACGAATTGGGCCAAGTATGTGCTTTTTGCGTACAGGCATTTCCTTCTCTAAATGGTAAATTTAAATTACCATTGTAATGGTGTACCACAAGCGCGAGACATTTCAAATGGACGGCTGTGTAGACACAGAGTGTAGACGTAGCAATAATGATAATGAGGATAATAGCGGAGAATGAAGAATAATAAATAGATTTAAAAATAGCGGTAGGCAATGTAATGAGTGACCGGCGCTCGCTCGAGGGGTTTGGGGGTTTGGGTTGGGGGGGGGGCTCGAAAGGGTTTCGAAATTGTTCCGAATGCCCGGAGAACTTGCATCCAATTATAGGTTACACTTGTCGCGGCAAGGCTCCAACGTCTAAGGCACCGTAAGAAGCCATACGAACCTTACGACGAACCGTACGACGAACCTTTCCTTGCGAACCTTACGAAGCAGAGAGGCCGTTGGCGCGTCATTCGAGCCTATTTTCTAGCGGAGCGGTGTTGCATAAAGATATCACTAGAATCGCTCCGAAGGTTTTTGAGGCATTGGTCGAGCGGCCGGGCCTCCTGCCCGCCAATCTCTTACCTCGGCTCGCTCGCCTTTTTATTTATCTAGTAACGATGTAGTTAAATCAGGTCTATTAAACATTATCTTTTCATGTTGCGCGGACAAAGTTCCCGCCCCATTCGGATTGAGAAAGAGACACCCGCTCGGTTATTACGTAACGGCCGGCACGTTTTCAAACCTCAACGATAAGAGCGCCTGCGTTTAAACGTAAAACCGAAGCCTAATTGTCAATCATTCTTATCTGCACGCGGTGTCGAAGGGCTTGGAGGCATTCGGTCGGATGGATCGGAAGATATCGGGAGGGGGGTGGTAGTTGCTGCTCGGCTCTAGTGGGATCAGCGAAACGACGACGGTGATTAAGCGGAGGGTCTGCGACCGTTATTTTCGTAAATTCGCGATGGCACTCGGGGATGTCGGGAGAGACGGATAGAGAGAGAGGGGGGAGGGGAGAGAGAGAGAGGGAGAGAGAAAGGGAGAGAGGGAGAGCCGTCAGCTGCTGGCGTTAGAGGGAGAGTCTCGGGCCCCAAAACTCGAGCTCCGAGGTAAAGATCACGAGTCCCGGGCCATCCTCGCGGATATATGAGGGTAAAATCGATTTCCACGGAAAACAATGGCCCATACCTGGATTTTTAGGGCCTCGAGGGTCTTTGGGCGCATTGTCCCCCGCGACCTCGCCTCCTAACGTCTTTAGAGGCATCTGCCGACTCCCCGAGCACAGTCGGCCAAAGGGGGATATGGGCAGGTTCCTCGCGACCTCTCAATACCGAGGAGGGGGCTGGGCTGGGGGATCCGGAACCCGTCTAACGGAACGCTCGTACGCGGTATTATTATTGCAGTTATCATGGCCTGAGCGCGGAGGCAACGAGCCGCGTGGGGATCTCGAGTCCTCGGGCTTCCGGTGCGCCCACCGAACGGAAGAGTTCGACGGCTCGAGCTAACAGTCTCGGAGATGTGCTTCCGCAACTCCCTGTCAGTGCCATCCTTTATTACTTGGATAGCTGGAGGGATATCGGGGGAATCGAGAGCTTCTAAAAAATCTGAAAAGAGTCATAATGGCCGCGACTCCTAGAGATAGACAATCGCTATTGGTTATACTTCTTTCTCTCCCGCCTCTCCCATTCCTCAGCCCATTCCTTAATCTTTTTTACGCGGGATTTTTATCGAGAGCCGAGCCTCACTCGTTTCAACTCACTTGAAATTTCAATGTAAATTTCAGCTCATTATGCTCGGTGCGGATGGCACAAGAGCATTATCTACGTAGAATAATCTTGCTCGATGCTTGAAAATTTATGTAAAGCCATAATATTTCTGCAAACAAGATTTTCTCTTTTCATCACTAATGGCCCTGTTTATAATAAAAGAACAACGTTTTCAAATTTCAGCTCATTATGGAAAACGTAATTTTCAGCCAGAACGTTACGTCTCCTGGAAAATACCCCTTCCACGATCTATCTTGCAACGATAACGATAGCCCCGTGCTTTCGTTATTCGTCGCACTGCAGGTCAGAGGAGGATGAAAGTAAGGAGGGAATTCAGATCCAACGAAGCAATGGAGTATAAGTAGACGAATGGAAACGAAATCTTTTAAATGCCAATTCATTAGGAATATTCCGTTATTGGGTAAAGAGCACGGAGCTCCTGTCCAACTCGGTATTTGAGTCTCCTTCGTCTAGACCACGTGACGAAGGGAGATTGAAATTCCATCACGGAAGGGAAAAGTGGCTAAGTCCCAGGTGCGAAGGTCGCGATCGAGCCAAAGGCCGACATCGGCCGGAATCTTTCCTCGCGAGCTCCTCGGTGTTAACAACTCCATAGGAGCTCTTATCGGGATCCTCGCGATCCTCGGTCCCCTTTGCCCTTCAAAGTCCCCTGCCGGCGATCCCTCTGCCCGATAGAACTTCGGTGGACCGCGCTTTCGCCTCCCCAATAACCCAGCGGTGAGCGGATCGAGGCCCATTATCTTGATGTCGAGGATGCGGATCTCTCCCGGAGATTGCACCCGAAGACACCTTGGATATTTAAGGGCTCGTACTCCCTCTCCACAGCGAGCCACGAGGTCCTTTCGATTTTTCTTCGGGCCTTTCTTATCTCGGGCTCGATCCATCGGTTCCCTGTGTCCTTCGATCTCCCCACCCCACCCCGTCCCGAACATTCGGCTCGCTCCAATTAATCGGTTTTACTAGCCATTAGTCCCCCTTCCCTTCCGCCTCGCCCCCCCCGGCTCCGCTCACCGCCGCTCCCCGCCGCTCCACTCCCCCTCTCCGAGGCCCAACGCCTCGATAGCTCTCCGGGACAGGCTCTAAATGTATTTACCGGCTCGTGCCCAAAGCCTGTAAGCATTTCATTTTTGTTATCTACCGATGCGGCTCGCTCGCAGAAGAAAACGGAAAATAGCTCGGATAAAAGAAGAGGAATGCGGCGGGGGATCCCTCCTCTCGGCGCTCGGCTACGAAGATTTATTGAGGAAAAAAGTCACGAGGTCGAGGATGACGTGTGAGGAATCGCGTGCAGAAAATCGGCGTGGATTAATGGCGAATCGCAGGTAAAAGGAGGATAAGACAATTGAAGAAAAGCGAGGTTGGGCATTGAAGGGAGAAGGCTGCCGCTTTCCTTTGGGAAAGCTGGGCCAATAATTATGAAATTAATTCTAATTAACGGTAAAATGCCATTGTCAAGCCATAAGGATCCATAAGTCAAGCGATTCGGGCCGCGGCGGCCAATGAGAACAAGCAACCGAGACAAGGACAGCCTCCGAGATCTCCGAGAGGTCTGGCCGCCCCCACTCCGACCCACAGGGCTCACGATCTAAAGCCAGACTCGTTAGCGATCGCTCCGACGCTATAAATCCGACGCAAGCTCGAAACGCGGCCGCTCGCTGCATTCCTATTAATTAGCGAACTTTAACGCCCGTCCGCTCGTCCGCCCGTCCCTCCGTCCCTCCTGCGTCGGCCCTGCGGCGCGTGGGCACTTTCTCACGGCGCGGTCCTCTTAGCCCTCCTCCACTCACGTCTCGCAAAGTCTATTAATTATCACGAAACGGACTACTTTCCGTCTCTTATCTCGCGGGATGCTGTGTACCGAGGATGCAAAACGATACGAGCGACGGCTATTTTAATTCAGTAGTCTCGGGAGTTTTTCCTTAATCTCCTCTCCTCCGATGCAGTACGTGTGAATTTGCAATGAATGCGAGGTGCGAGGAGCCATTCGCACCAGCCCCGCCTCGGCCCCTTAACTAAAACGCGTCGGCAACGTAAAAAGAGCCCGAGTCGACGTCGGCAGGAGGAGGAGGAGGAGGAGGAGGAGGAGGAGGAGGAGGGGGCGGCGGCTAACAGACGGTGGTTAACAGTCTCGCGAGCGAGCCAGTTACTCCGGTAAATACAAGCAGCCGTCGATTCGGATCGTCGATCCGATCCTCGCATTTCGAATTAAGAATATTAATTCGATTAGCCGGAGCTGCGCTAATGATACAACCGCGTCGGCTGCGTTTAAGCGCGAGGGGCGGCAGGGGGGACGATCGGAGGGGGTACGGGAAGAGGCGCGGAAGGGCTCGCCGGCAATGAAATAATTCGTAGCGGTATTATTTAATATAAGCGGATAATAGGTAAGAAGTTGCGAGAACTCGCGCAGCCGCGGCGAATAGCGAAAGCGGGGTTGTTGCGGGTAGGATTGTGGGAGCCGCGGTGAGCTCGCGCACGCGTCCGATCAAAAGAGACGGCCGCGCGGCCTGTGGAAGGGGCCCATAAAGTCAGAAGGGGCATACCGAATGAGCTGCTCTATCATTAGGCTCGGCTACGCTCGGGCGTGTCCCGTAGATCGGGGCGAGATGCAACCTGGGAGCGCCGATCGGAAATTCGCCGGCTTCCAATGAATTTCAGCTCGCGGCCGGCACCGCCGTTGGAAAATCGGAAAAATCCTCGCCCTCGCCCTCGCCCTCGCCCTCGCTCCGCAACAGCATGAGAGCCCGCGAGCGAGCGAGAACTCGTCGGAGGTGGAATCTTTGATTTTAACGATCCACGAAGAGCGGCGGCAGCGGTCCAGGGGCAGGGGCCGCTCGTTATCCTCGATTAAATATAACTCTGGATGGAAATCGGCTTTTAATTTCCACGCAGGCAGGGGCCCGCGTATTCGGAAGCGTAGGCTTTTTATTAACGGCTGCGCTGCTTTATTAGACAATGGCTCATCCCGCGAGTTCCTTTGCGAAAAGCCGCCCTGAAAAATATACATGCGCGTGCGTATCATAGCCGTGGGCAGAGGTCCGGGGGGGGGGCTCGCGCATACACCCGCAAAGCCAGTCGTACGAGTTATAATAATTACGCGGAGCGCTTCTTGTTCCGAGAGTGTGATACTCGCCGTGGGAATGCGGCTTCGAAATCTCGTTAAGCCTTTCCTTGATCATTTGCAGCTTAATTGATAGGCCGCCCGCATTCTTTGAGCTCTGTTTCGATGATTACGGCACGGGACGGGGGGAAGCCGGAGGAGGGGCGGATGGCAGAAAATAAAATTTCCTCGTGGCAAATATTTCATGTAATATCCAGCCGACGCGGAGCATAAGTAAAGCGCCCTTGATCGAGGATCCAAGGGAATGTGCACTCGGTGAGTCGTCGAAGCTTCGGCGGTAGGGAGGGAGTAGGGATGGGGTAGGGGTAGGGGGTAGGGGAGGAGGCCGAGATTACAAAAATAAGCTGATAATTATCGGCTGTCGAAAGCTTTCGAGTCCATGTAGGGTTGAGGGAAGGGTTGTTGCGAGCGCTCGTGCTTGTCTCGGTTATAGGATCCAAACGAATGGAAATGTCGTTCGACTGTATGCGATCCAAGTGGTTGGTTTATTGATGGAGGACGTGACCCTCGGGTCAGCAGGTTCGATTCAGAGGGTTCGGTATAAAGAGAATCGAGACCGCGAGATTCGTGCGGCGTTGACCCCCGAAAAGCCGAGGGGGATTAGTCGTGGAGACCCTCGCGCGTCAACCGAAAAGCCTCTAGTCCGGATTATAATGGGACCGACGGGGCCTCGATGGCCGAGGGGGCAAGAGGACCGTGACAAAGAGACAGCAAAGCAAGCGCTTAAGTAAGGAAAGAGACGAAGGTAGAACGGAAGGCAGGAAGGAAGGATGGAAGGACGGGTGGAAAGGTGGAGGAAGAGGAGGAGGAGGAAGGAGGAGGTGATGGTGGTGGTGGTGGTGGTGGTGGTGGTGGTAGTAGTAATGGATAGAGGCAGAAGAGCCTGCCTCTCCTGCCCCATTCTCGCAGGGGACTTTAAACCTTGAACCGTTGGGCCGCACGTGCAGCGGTATGATCGACGCGCGACTCGAGGCATCTTCAGCTGTTTACTGTCCCCTCCCCCCTGCCCCTCGACGCTGCTTTCCCCGAGTCGTCCTCTTGTTTCGGGGCCTCTCTCTCTCTCTCTCTCTCTCTCTCTCTCTCTCTCTCTTTCTCTCTCTCTCCGACTCTCTTCGCATTCGGGGGCCCCCGCCGTCTGCCTCCGTACCACGATATTCCATAAGATAATGAGATCCCCGGAATGAATTAGGGCCCCGAACGCTCGGATTTATTTACCGGTGGCCGAGCCCATCATCCGCAGGACCGTACTCGGCTCGCGCGTCTGCAATTGTGATATAGGAGTCGCTCGGTGGCGGTGCTCGCCCAGGAGGCGGAGGGTCCTACGTGACCGAGCCGATGGAAATTCTTGCCGTAGGGCCGCGCGATATTTCGCCCCCCCCCCGCCTTATCAGATTCGGCAACTCCGCTCCCAAATCGTCAGGGCTAGCTTCGCCTCCCACCCCAATAACCGTAGTAATTACTCCTCGGATAAGTATCGCAGAACCCGCTCGTGCCCGCTCGTCGATTCATTTACATGCGGTACTACTTTTTTTTTTTAATGTTTTATATAATTAAGTGCGGTGCCGGAGCTATTGCTCGTACAAATTACGCAAGATATAATTTATCTTGTCCTTGGATTAGTAATAATATAGTATTGGCAGGAGCGAGTTCCAGCGAACTCCCGATCTGCTGATGAAAAAAGTACGAAACGAGAGGGAATATAAATAAAGGATAAATGAAAATGAGCTTAGAATAGTTGAGCGCGGGCAATGGCGGTGCGGTGAGGCGGGGGGGGGTGTTGTGGGAGGTTATTGGGGATTGTTATTGACGTGGAATTTGGCATGGGCTGGGTTCTTCTAATTAGTGAATATAAGAGGCGCGAGTCATGTCGGCGCTCGGAGTCAGTCGATTTTATTTAAAATTAAGTGACTGAGACTCGGCCAGAGACGAATACCGTCACTTGACTAATACCAAGGCAAATACATCATCGGCTCTGCTCGTATTTACATAAAACGGCTTAAAGCCGCCATCGAGGTCGGGGAGTCACCAAGGTCGACCGGGGACGGCGAAGGGACGGCACGGGGAGCTCGAGATAGAGGGTGATAGAGGGGCAGGGAGGGGGTAGAGGGGGTGGGAGGGAGAGAGCGATGGGGGACTCCTGTCTTAGCGCGCTCGAGGCGCGCACCCGTAACTTCCGCAAAAGTAGCGATTGGGGCCCTATGTCACCCCAGGAGGGGTCAGAAGATCGAGGAGCTCGCGGTTAGGCGCTAGCAGGCTCTCTTGCGCACGTTATAGGATGGCCCCGAGCCCCTGACCCCTGAGCGATCATAAGGCACGTATGGGAAGGAGGCAGCCGCCGCGCACCGGCCACGAGGGGAGCGAAAAAAGGCGAAGAGGACGGCACGCGCCAAGTAAGAGGACCAAGTAAAAGAGAAGGAGATGACGCTCGTCGTCGGTGCGAGGGCGACGGGACGGTGGTAGACGCGTTAGTGACAAGGCAAGGCACCGTGATCGGGGGGCCCGAGCAGCTGCTCCGAGGGGACTTTGGCTTTGCCTCTTCTCTACCCGTAGATCCTTACGATGTTGACCCGATCTGTCTCGACTCCCTTTTTATACCTAATATCTTCTCTCCCTCCCTCCCTCCCTCTCTCTCTCTCTCTCTCTCCCCCGCTCCTGCCCCTCCGCGGCTCTCGCGGAGCTCGCACATGCACTCAAATTCATTCTCTATGTCGATCTTTCGCTCTATCGGGCAGATCCTCTCCGACTCGCCCCTCGCAATCAATAGTGAATTTTACCGGCCGCAGAATGAGATTTGTGAAAGTGAAGGCTTTTATTAATATTATCGCATGAAGCCGCTTGTATTTGTTAATGCCGCTTTCACGGTTAGATTTCATGTCCTAATGACTAATACTAATGGCCAATAACCCAAGCCTCAGAATTAATTTAATCAATCGAACGCTCACTCCCCATCCGATTAGAAAAAATACATTATCAAATCCCTTCTTGCCCCCGTTTATTTCCTACGAATATTTCCTTTATTTCCTTGATTTCCTTTATTTCATTTATTGGTTAATAATCAATAGGTAATATTGAAAAATTGTAAATGGCTTGGACTCGTTAGGGAGAAGCATCGCCGCAAGGGAACAGCAGAGTCTCGTTTAAATCCGTGCGAAATGTTAAATGTTAAAGGCCGAGCCCTCGATAATTTCTAATGGCCCTAACGTTTTGACAGGCATCATTAGAGACTCGGTAATTTCATCGCGCGGCGAAACTGTTCAAAGTCGAGAGTCGAATCGTGCAATTATAATAAAAGAACTATGTATCGGGCGGATCTGCGCTGAGCGGTGGATCGCGATCCCCGATCGACGATTACCTCCTAAATGCATCTTAAAGGAATTTCAGAGGAATGGCGAACGGGAAATTAAAGGGGGGCAGTGGTGGTGGTGGTGGTGGTGGTGGTGGTGGTGCTGGTGGTTAAGGGGGAGGGGGTGGGAGCGACGAAGGAGAATCGGCTGGATGAATCGAAGGTCCGTGAAAAGTCCATGAAAAGTCACGTGAAGCCTCGGAAAAGCCCCTCGGGTATGTAAACAGGATCGTTGGCGCCTACTACGTCACACTGTCGCTCGAGCTATTGACTCTCGCGCGCATGCAAATGCCCGGACAGTGTAGGACGTCACTCATAGATAGCGGTGAGCAGCTACAGGTGACAATTTCAAGCCAACTTCTTATTTACACAAACTTTCTGACATTCTTAGAGTCTTTATGCTCCCGGCGGCCCTTGCTTCTCCACTTTTTTCACCGATAAACAGAATGCATTACAAGATTATCTTGGCAAAAATTTATATTTACCGCGGAGATTTTCAAATCTTCGCTTTATCTCTTCAAATAATAAGATATTAATGGCTTGTCCGATTACTCTTTTCATTTTACTTTAATATTAACTTCAATGCTGTGTTTCATCAATTTATTAAGCCCCTAATGCCTTTATCATTTAGCTTCTCTATACACTCGTTCGCTAACAAGATAAGCTATCAAGAATTTATATTTATTGCACAAATTTTCCCGTCGTTCCCTTTCATCCTCCCCCTACTCAACTATACTACGAACGTATACCTTCGTTTATTGTACATATTGCACATGAAAATCTGTTTTACCTCCATTGCCAACTACGACAACGAATATTTATTATTTGTAAAAATGTTTTTTGTATTTATTTTTATTATTACTTTCACGTACATCCTTTTATCTTACAAGTTTTAAGCGAAATATTCAGTTATATCTTTTGAAAGTGCATGTCTCGATTAACTAATTATAATATAGGTTTCATAGTTTTCGTTACACGTGAGTCTTGCAAAAGTATTTAGGCATTCGTATCGATCCCTCTAAAAAGGCGAATCCATAAATCATGCGCAATATTTAAATTGATCCATTATTATCATTATCATTATCATTGTTGTTGTTGTTGTTGTTGTTGTTGTTGTTGTTATTATTACCATCATCATCATAATAGTTATGATAATGAGGCATTACGATGAAAAACCCCGAACAGCTAATAAAAAAAGTATTACAATAATTAATTGCAATGTGCCTGACAATCCATTGGCTATGCGTTAACTTCAGAGTACTTGTATGTGTGTGCATTTATGTAGAAGAAGTTATTTTTACCAAGGTATAAGAGCACAAGATACAATCGCAATGTAATTAAGTTGCTAAAGAACATACATATGAAGATATGCGAGCCTGTTATTGAATAAAATCTGATATATGGGAATTTGTAATAGGAGAGAATTAATGGGGGCAATTGGGTTTGAATACGTTTTTCTTCTTCTTCTTCTTCTTCTTCTTCTTCTTCTTCTTCTTCTTCTTCTTCTTCTTCTTCTTCTTCTTCTTGCACGTGTATTCGAATAGCTGTATTTGAATCAGCTGCCAGTGGCCCTTTACGAAGTATGTAAAAATGTTTGAAATTGCTAATGAAAGGCGGCTCGCGATGCCACGTATTGGCCGGTATCAGTGAGTGGGCTTGTGCGCCGGATAAAGTGAGCCTCGGCCTCTTAAATCCCCTTAAATAAATAACTTTTGTAGGAAGGAGGAAATTTCACGCACAAGTAGGTTCCGTCGGCTGATGCGATCATGGGACGGGACGGGGGTGGGGTGGGACGGGGGGTGGGATGAGGATGAGAGAAATGGCTTTGGTTTTTCGGTCTGCGAGCCTCGTGACGGCGGAGTCTTTTTAAAGACAGGCAGACGCGTCAAGGCGGTTCTTTCATATAAGGACACTTCCTACCGGCAGCTCGGGCTTCTTCTTCCTTGGCCCATCCGGGTGACAGCGGGACTGGAGAAGCCGAGACGAGAGGACTCGGTCTCCCTCGGCCGCCCCTTTTCCTTTTCTTCCCCCTTCGATTTCGGCTCGTGTCCCCACCACCGCCCCCAGAGGCAGATACACCCAAGGTGCTTCGCCAAGCGTGCTACGGGTGTTGGTGTTGCTGTTGGTGTTGGTGTTGGTAGTGCTGATGGTGGTGGTGGTGGTGGTGGTGTTGGAAGATGGGGGGGGGGGTCGAATCGGTGGCCCCGCGAATAAAGTTGACTTTCCGCCACGCGCGCACATGCGGCTCGGCCCCTCTCTTCTTTTTTTTTTCTCCTTTTTTTTCACCTTTTTTTTCTCTTTCACTTTTTTTCTTTCTTTTCTACCGCCCGGCCGCCCGCCCGACCGCCCGCCCGCCTGCCCCCCTCCATGTCCCATACCACGGCTCCCTAGGTTCTACATTGTTACGCCGAGACAATTGTGCTTTTCTACCAGAAAACCTGGCATATACACCTTTGGGACGCTCCCTCCCTCTCATTCGGCAGAGAAACTATAAGAACGTCAAGTTTTTCCCTCCCTTTTCTCCATTTTCTTCATTTCCTCTATCTGTCCATCTCCTTTCCTCTTCTCGTTTAATCGCCGCTTCTTTTACTCTTCATAAATGTGATAATGCTCGAATGAAATATTCTTCATAGTCGGTTAACCATTACTCAATAACGACCAAATTGTCCTTTACAATGTAAAAATAAAAATGCTCGCGACTGCGGATTTGCATTTGTTGATTATATCAGGTCGAGCCGTTAATTAAATTTAAATCTTATTCTATTGAGTGGAACTCGATCTTTTGTCGGATATTCAAAATAAACGACTGCTCTTGGCGATCGTAGGACGGAGGAACCGATGAAACGAGGTAAATTTTGTAAATAAAAGCAGATCTCGACTGGAGAAGCGACGTGACTAAAAAAAATATTCAAATGAATTTTAAATGTCATTTTAAATTGAAAATTCCCTCGATGAAACCCCATTATTTCTATGCACTGCACTAAGCGACTGATCCATGCGGGAATGCGCCTTCTCGCCGTGTTGTATAGGAAAAACTTTGTCTCACCTTATGTATCAGATGAAAATCTTTTATTAGTATGTCATCCATTCAATGCCCATCAAATGATTTATGCTATTTGTAAACGAAAAACTCTTACACGTGTTTTTTTTTTCCATTCGAGCATTCAATACGAGACTTTAACATATTTGGCAATTTATCTTTTCGTAGAACCGATATTCGATACGGAAAGTGATTATAATCATCGGCATAGCTACGTATTTTATATTATAATTTAACATCTCCGCCTCTCATTTTCTTTCTTGCTTTCTTGCTTTCTTTCTTTCTTTCTTTCTTTCTTTCTTTCTACTTTTGTTTTTCGTTGGTCTTCTCGTTCTTTTGCTTTTTTGTTCTTACCGTAAGGTAGGCGAAACGCTAATGAATTTTGTGTAGTGCGGATCCAATGTAATCGGATGGTTCCAACAATTTTAATTAAATTTAAAAATATTCATACTTATTAAAATATGCGCAACGTTATTGTATTACAGAGTTTCGAGGTAATTTATAATAAAATAAATCTTCGATGCTAAAGGATATTGCCCGGCTAAAACGTATTATCGATTAGAATGCTTAAAGCAAACTTATTTAAAACATTTATTCCTATATTAAGTTTCAAGTACTTGGGAAATTGCATTGCTTTATGAAAACAGTACGTACATACGAGTTTCCGTTAATTTATCGGCTCGAATGAGATATTGAAAACTGTTACACGAGTTATAAAGACGAAAATAAACATTAACTAGCATTGATTATATTTTTGTACAGAGCCTGGTAAAGATTAAAGACACTGAGAAGCCATAAATATTAATCAGCGGACAAAAGCGTGAGCGATGGTTTATGGTTACAACATTCAATTAGCGAGTGCGCCTCCTATTATTAATAACAATTACACAAATCGAAGAATTATAAAGGGATGTTTCCAATTGCAGGATTCCCAAAAGGCCTCAGCCCTCGGAGTTGAATCGCCGCAGGACGCAAGCGAGCGGAGAAACACGTCGGGGGAGCGAGGATCGAACGCAGCGGCGTCTTGGCGCGATCTCCGATCATTTATCTCGGCGGCTGGACCCCGCCGCCCCACCTCGTGGATCCTTTCACGCGTAAAGGGTCGGCCGTGTGCGAGCGAGGGATATCCATCGGCTCTCGTTAAGAGGCCCAACAAAGGCCCCCACCCCCACCCCCGTCCCCCCCACCTCGCCTCCCTCCGCCACGGGATTAACGAGCCGAGGGCGAAGCTCGCGCCCCCTGTCGACCATGTCCTGGACTCACCCCCGCCTACAATATTTGGACAGGAGCACTCGAACGCGACAAGCCGAGAACACGGCTACCGAGATTTACGGCTCGGGCGCACCGAGGACTACTCGGCCATTGTCCAGGCCGGCACCCCCGCAGCTGGGCCTCGACGATCCTTGAGCAATGATCGATGCCGTGGGATGCCGGGACATCGGCCATTGTCGCCGATCGCTGCCGAAGCTTCGACGCCCGCAGCTCCTCTCCCTCCTTCGCGGCTCATCGAGACTACGCGCGCGCCTATCTCGGACGTCCGACTTGGCTGTCAACCCTCCTCGCTAACCAAGGACGATTACTTTGGCTGGCATTCTGCGACGCAAGGGGACTATTGTCACAATTTTAATTACCGACATTACCGAGGACCTCGTCCGAGCGAGGCGCTTGCGTTGACCCTGACTCTGCAGGGTTTTCAATGCCGAACTTCTTACCACAAAGGAACGCCTCTAATTTCCTTTACGTCTTACATCCCATACATGTATCTGTCTCTCCCCCCCCTCTCTCTTCCTCTCTCCCCCATTACTTTCCGCGTTATATAATGTTTGCGCGGGTGCGTCTCTTTCCGTCCGGGTTTTAAAAGCATATTCATCCTTAACGGCTTTACAATGGGACTGTCACTGAGAGAGATCGCCAGGGAGTAAATAATAACTAACGAATAGCGA
This sequence comes from Ceratosolen fusciceps, assembly GCA_018883505.1. Classification (NCBI taxonomy): domain Eukaryota; kingdom Metazoa; phylum Arthropoda; class Insecta; order Hymenoptera; family Agaonidae; genus Ceratosolen; species Ceratosolen fusciceps. The sequence goes on from RCIC01000005.1 coordinate 9,896,411, forward strand.
GGTCTGGATCCAACAGTTAGATCAATAATGTGAAAGATGACCGCGAGAGGAGGCCATCTTTACGATTTCCTTTGCCGCCGCTCCCGGCTTGCGGCTCTCTGGCCGATGATCGACGAGCCGTAATTGCGGACGTTTCTTGCTAGATCGAACGTCGCCTACGTGTATCCGCGATCTACCGTGATTCGCGACTCTGGAATTCCAGGATAAAATGAAACGCCGGTGTGCGGATCGCCGGTGTAAAAAGTGCGCACGCGCTTACGTCCCTCCGCTGAGACGCGCGAGCGCGCGCCTGCACGCGCGCACGCATTTCCTTTTGTAAGATTCATGCTACGGTTCCGAGACGATGACAACGACAACGACGACGATAATAATAATATGTGTAATGACAATGCCACCAGGAACAATAATGTTTTCAAAAAATATTTCCCTCGTTCTGCCTTTACAGAGAGAGAGAGAGAGAGAGAGAGAGAGAGAGAGAGAGAAAGAGAGATGTACCGTCGTTCCGCTTTTTCGCCTATTGTTTACATTGGGAGAGGGCGAAACCCCGGGGAAAAAATGGAACGAGTCGGAGAACGGCAAGAAAGGAAGGGAGCGGACAAGTAGCTGGATTATTTTTATGGTTACCGATGCGGAGACGGTGGCGGGGAGCAGCGGATTGACTCTGATACATCGGTGACGACGCCGAGGCTTGTTAATTAAAATGGCGGACAGTTAGAGTGCGGCATTAGTGCAACTTTATTGGCGATCAGTCGCTCGGGCGCGCGTGTCTTTGGCGTCCCAGCCGCCGTTAGTACTCGAGGCGCGCGCACAATTATGCCTCCTGTCAACCGGGAGGAAAAACCGAGGGAAAAAGCCGGAGTCGGAGAAAGCTCCGGTGCGAGCGGGAGGACGCACAAAGAGCGCGATGCCACGTGTAATCGTCGGGGTCTCAAAGCTGCCGCCTTAGCTTTTATTTTTATTTATTTTTTTTTTTTTTTGCCCGATTATCGCAGATATTTCCCCATTCTTCTCCGACTCCCTCTCGTGCCCTGTCCCTCCCTCCACCCTACTCCCGACGACCATCCGACCCGGGCCATAACGTCTCCGCGGTGGCTTATCGATGATCGATTCGCGTCGACTCGGCCGCCGGAGCTCGTGCTAGAATCTGGCACACGAGCTACTTTGACCCTTTTTGACGACGCGCCCGCGGATGACTTTGTAATCGAAGCAGCTCCCGGCCTCGTCCGCGGTTTTAGAACTTAAAAACACACATCGGCGAAGGATGCCGTTCCATCTGGATGTCGACATGTAGTCCGTAGCTCAGCTCGGCAGCCGCGTAAATAAAGTCTGCAAAACCGTTCTTGGACAGCCGATGCATTATACGTAATCGTGAAAAAAGAGGAAGAAAAAATACATGCTATCCATTCGATTTGTTCTGTCATTAGTGGGAGAATATTCAACACTGTATCGCGTGTATATTCTAAGGGCTCGCTTCAAATACTGTTTTTACGTTTTCTTTAGCTTTTACCGTACGTGCACATTATGCTGTGGGTATTCTGGTTGAAAAAGCAGCTGTTTCTAAGGGGATACGGGGATACGGGGATACGGGGATACGGGGATAGGTGCACTACAATGTCTTGGGCAATACAAAGTGTCTGCAGTGCATTTGAATTAAAAACAAAATATATTAAAACTCCGGAATAATAGATTTCAATTAAAATTATATAAGACTACGACGACGGATTGTGCAATTGTAATTTATTCCTCCCGACTGGCACCTCCACTTATTCATTATGAATTTTTGTACGGCCGTGCTTATAAACAATTGCAATAAACCTAACTCGTTTACTCGATTCTGAAAATGTAATTAATAGCGCATATAGAATAATAATGCGGTAATTATTTTCATTTATAAATCACGGCATTCGTACGCTGACCGAATGTATTTACCTCTGAATAATTTAAGCCGCTCTATTCTGAATAGCAACTAAATTTGCAGATAACTTATTTCACGTATGAACGCATAAGGCGCTTCGATTGCAGTCATTTTCATTCGGCTGATATGTACGCCCGAGCCTACGTACATACATATACCAACGGAAAATCATTCGCCAATTCAACCAATTCATAGGCGCACGGAGTTTATGCTTATTTGCTAAAGAAATTGGGATAGGTACACGGGGAAGGCTAATGGACGAATATATAAAATTGAGTTACATGAAACTAATAAGGAATATGTTAATTAATAATGTATAAACTGGATCCGGTGCATGTAAGTACATGTATTATGATGTTACCTCATCTATAACGTACTCGTATAAATAAGGTAAAAGTAATTTCAAAAAATCGGTAATGCCTGTGTTTAATATATTTTTTTCTTATTCTTTTTCAATTATTATTAATAGTCCGGTCATTTTTACCAGTGAATATTGCCGCGAAATGTAAAAATACTTTCTCAGCCTTTACAACCTGAATACTAAGTTCCTCGTGCATGTGACCGGATTTATGCAAGAACAGTGCATAGAGTGCATAGGGAATTCGCGGCTGCGAGACATTGCTTTACGAATTGACATGGGTTTTAATTACTTTAAGTATAATTTTTTTTATTCTAATATTACGACTTTGTTCATTTCATTTAAACGCGATACAGATTGCGAAATTTCGAGAAGTGGTAGAGAAATAGTTGGATATCGTCGCACTTACCGAAAATTCACTTTTAACGAATTTTTCTTATTGTTCCTGTTGTTGTTGTTGTTGTTTTTTCTTCTTTTTTTAATTTAGATTTTCATGTTCCAAGAATATAATTGGAATGTTAATTGCTTAATGTTAATTTTCTTTGCAGAGGTAAACGCGTTTTGTTCCAAATAATTAAAAAGTTAAGAATTAAAATTAGTTAAAATTCAGTGGCTCGTAACAGAATAGCGAAACTTGTTTTCAGTTACGTTTCTCCGGCGACTATATTTTTGACAAGTAAACAAATATTGTTCGTTTTAAAAAGCATGGCGTGCTTAATGTACTTCTTAATTTTATAAATCGCGTAAAAGTGAATCGGGTGCATTTATTCGAACAATAAAATTGTGTGATTTAGCAGGAGGGGGTGGCAGGGGAGGAGGGAGGGGCGGTGTGGCACGAGTTATTTCACACCCGTTTTGCATTTCTATTCCAGAAGGATCGTAACAAAAATCCGGTTGTGTGTCTAATTAACGAAGCATGGAAATGCCGCGGGGCCTTACGAAATCTATCCGTCAAACAAACATTAAACGGTTAAAAATTAAATTAATGTCGAACATTTATATTTATATTCCTTATCAGTAATGAAGAGCTTCGGGCGCGCGCGTCCGTATATTAATTTTATGATACAAAGTTATGATATAAATAATCGAGGGAGCAGATGTTTCCATTCTTAATGAATTTCACGAATTTCCATCGTTGAATGTAAGACTTTGCGGTTATAGTAGCGCCCGTCTCGCTTTTATTTATTCACTTGCATTTTCAGGTAAGTAAATGCCTAACCACGTAAGCCGAGTATGCGAAAAGCTGTAGCCCAACAAATGCTAATCTCCCTCCTTTTTAATTTATAGGCAGCCATTAAACTTTACGAGTCCAAGTCCTTAATTTTTTATTGTTTTTAGAAGAAGCAGAAGCAGAAGAAGAAGAAGAAGAAGAAGAAGAAGAAGACGAGGAAGAAGAAGAAGAGGTAGATGAGGAAGAAGAGGAAGAAGAAGAAGGAGAAGAAGTAGAAGTAGAAGTAGAAGTAGAAGAAGAAGTAGAAGTAGAAGAAGTCACATTCTTTTATTGTTAAAAGTTGTAAAAAGCTTTGTGGGAAAATTCTTGTACCTCCCGGAATTTGTTAAATAAAATTGTCTGTTAGGAACAAGTAGAAGATGCTCGTAGAAGGAAGCAGCGGTCTCGTAGCTGGAAATTCCCGGCTTGTGTAAATGCAATTCCTAAGGACTACAGGGCGTGACATTTATCTAACGTCACGGGGTGGAGGCCGGTGAGAGAGAGAGAGAGAGAGAGAGAGAGCGCTATCGCGTTAAAAGCTTAGGGTTGAATTATCGGGAGCGGGTGCCGTGGCTATGAAAAATTATCCCTTATCCAGGCCAGGAACCACCCGCTTTATTGTTCCCCCGGCTAAGAGACCGCACAGAACAGGTGCATCGGGTTCAATAATAATTATGTATTTTTGATTGGCAGATGCCCCCTATATGCCAGCGGAGCCGCTCCACCCCAGAAAAGAGCAACGCACTTGGTCGGCTCGGCTCATCCATGGGCCGATCCCCGATCCCCGATCCTCGATCCCCGATCCCCGATCCCCGATCCCCGGCCGTAAAATAAGAGGAATCGGAGATCCTTATCCGGCTGCTTTAATTTAATGCGAGGGAGCGCTGACGATTCACTTTCGACAAATGTATTCTTTCGATCTGCATAATGACGCGCAGCCTCCTCCTCCTCCTCCTCCTCCTCCTCCTCCTCCTCCTGCTCCCCCTCCACCTCCGCCTATCTCTTAATCGCTCATGTTTTATATATTTTGTCCCCGCTCGGAACGCTCGTTATTTACTTCCATACTCGGCGCGCCTCCTTCATACCCACCAACCCCCGCTTCGCCCACCGTAATATCCCCCTGCCCGCACGGCCACCTATCAAAATCATATTCCATGCCGGCGATCTTGAGTTCCTTAACTGATTAATTACGCGCACTTACGGGCCCGCGCATGTTTATCGAGCGTTTGTCCCGGACATTAGCAGCGTCGCTCTTCTTTTTAGCCTCCTGCGCTTCACCGGCTCCTCGCCCCGAGCGAAAATTAATAATACAACGTCGAGTACTATAAAGCTATTCGCGATGAAACGTCTCCTTACCCCGCGTTCCTTTTCCTCCTGCTCCCTCTGCTCTACGCGCCTACACTCCCGGCCAACTATATCCCCTTTGAAAGGCCTACGTACTCTTTAAACGCTACTGTCCTCACCGAAATTTAAGCCGCTCCCAACTTGCAATTACCTCCATTTCTATATTCTTGTGCGCGATTCCGACCGTAAAGTCATAAACGCGGAACAGTAACATGAATCGCGTTAATAAACTACGGCTTATCTGCGCTAAAGCTTATTAATCTTTTATTTTTAACTCGCGCTTTATTTCATTGCTTTTTTCTTTCTTCTTTTTTTTTTCTTTTATTTATTGTATTACAATGACCGATATGCATTTATTTATTGATAAATTATATAACGATGCTCATAATGGTTTTATTTTACTTTTGCAACGAACGTTGCTTTATCAGGCTTTATCTACTTTTCGTCTTAGCCTTCCTTCCCTTCATTTAAGGCAATCGACGTAATAACGAGATCTGCATGTCCCTCCCCTCCCCCCTTTATTAATCAAACCATTACGTTTTCTGTGAATTGTAACTGATTTACAAAAAACAATCGACGAAGCCAAAAAGATTACAAATTTTCTCGAATCAGGAGAACTTACGGACTTGCTAATGGTATGGGCCACGCGATTTCAGAGGGCATATACGTTATACGTTATACGTTATATATTATTGTTGGCGCTGTCGTTTGTTTGTTTGTTCGTTTATTCGTTTGCTCGTTTGTTCGTTTGTTTGTTTTTTTTTTCTTCTTTTTTTTATATATATTGCCCAACCGTAAAGTTATTTCTGCGACTTGTTAACTGATACGCCTTTAACGAAACGTCTTTCGAGTTATCCGAGAATCGTTCGGTCGGAAGGATCGTTTTCGCAGTTGGTAGGCGCGCAGGTGCATCGAATGTCATAATATGATGGGCGGTGGGTTAACTGACAGAAGGTACTTGAAGTATCGCAAAAATGAGGAAGAAAGATGACGTTGATATGTAAATTTTTGTTTATTCGCCCACTTTTTTTCAGCCTCTTTATAGAGCAGGATTTTTTTGCAATTACTAAGGGCCGGCTTGCATTTTCTCATTTACGTCTACTATATCTGCAGTACATGTTATATTATAATCCATAGACTAAAAAGCGAATTTCGCACTTTCTATTGCTCAAGTACGTACGTATGATGATTATTATTCCTATTATTCCTATTATTGTTGATGTTGCTGTTGTTATTAACAATATTGTTGCTGCTACATTTGATTTTCGTTTCCTTGGTACGTAATTTAAAATCGAAATGGATGAGTTATCGTAAGGATGTGACAAGAAAGATATTACGAGATTTAGAACATTGACTTGGTTAATTCAAATTTATTTCGAATATACGTAAGAATAAGAATGAGAAAGTTCTTTATTGTCTAGACTGACTATATATTACGTTTTTGGGGAAAAAAAATCTAACGAACATGCGCACACTCGATCCAAATTTATATAAGAAGGCGATGTATGCTTTTCATTAAAAATAGCAATAACAAAAAAAAAAAAAGAAGGAAATATAAAAAATTAGCGAATCGGGCAATAATAAGTAATGCAATTATTGTAATCTAATCTTAAAATGCATGTTGTACATTTTTTAGTACATTTTTACTAGTGGAATTCAGTTAACAGTGCATAAACTTTTATCAGCCAGTTTGATCAAATTCACCAATAACACCTTCTGAAAAAATAAAACGTCCCACCTTTGATATGCCCAAGATAATATTTATCCTCGGCTTTGGAATAACTTTTACGCGGCCATTTTATTTGACGTGAAAAATAAGTATTCGAGGATATAATCCGAAAATTTAGGACTTTCGCCAAACATATTTCATGAGGATGGGGGGCGGATAGGGAGGATAACTTGCACAATGCTAACGTTGCACAAATTTGATAATTAGCCAAGATGAGAATATGTTGGGGCCGAGGTTCATCCTCGGTCGTGACTTAGTTTTTCCCGAGGGAGATCCCTCCCAATGCGCCAATGCAAAAATATATTTACAATAAGACAGATGCGATCCCTCGTCCCCGTGCCCCGTGCGCGCGTAAATCCCTTTTAGCGACAGGGACGCCCACATGCGCGCACTCGTAAACAATTCACCTGCTGGCCCTGGCGGGCGGCACAAACCATCCGAAAAGCGACGTCGAGTTGATTCCTTTGTGGAGCGTGTCGGCGAGCTTTTTCCGTTCGCCCCGATTCCCGGATTAGGCGCCAATATGCAGCGTCGAGGAGACAGTTCCTGGAACTTGGGCTCCAAATGGAATACTGATATCTGAAATGCAATTGGGCGACTCATCAAGTCCCGACTATTTCATGTCACGAAAATCGCTTGTTGCCCCATACCTCTTGAGCAGGTATTGAAACCGACAACTGCGACACGCAAATTCCGGTTTTTGCACGTTTCCTGGAATAGGCGTATTTCTCATATTTAATGCTAATCGAATCTCGTGATATTAATTGCACTTGTCATGCTTTCCCCATTGGGACTACCAATCATGCTTCGTCTCATTTAAATAACAATGCCTGGATCTTAATTCCTGGCCGGATATCTTTTTTAAAAATTTACTAAATACTTTTACTCCTTTGATAAATAAAGCATTCGTACTTATAAACAATTTATTTATTCATTAGGGGATAATAAAATATTTGCTTTACAGAAGTTCTGTAGGTTTTTATTTTTATTTTTTTTTTTTTTTTTTTTTTGTAAATACGACGCGATCCTTAAGAAATTTATAAGAATATAATTTTACAAATGAAATTTTAGAGAATGTTATGATCAGTTAAAGTTAAAAAATCAATTTATTTATAAATTCATTAAATCCGTGCCACGCGCACGCGCACGCCCGCGAGGTTTATGATACTCTATTTCGTATATTTAAAAATGCATAAATGATCAATTCTAATGATTATAAAACTCTTGCTCTAATTTTAGTTTAAAACACAACTACTTTCACTGCATCTGCTTTCGATTCTAATTAACTTTAATTTCAAGCTTTATCCTAACGACAATCTTATTAGTAATAATAATTATATATTTTAATGCTTAAAGACTTTTTCAACGCTTAAAAGGATTTGTGCTTAATTCTTATCGAAAGGATTCGCTTTCCATTAAATGGAAAGTAATTCTAACACAAATAAAATTGATGATCTAATATAGGAATAAAAAATTCATGCAAATAAGAGTTTGTACAATGAATTTTACGTTTGTAGAATATTAAATTAGAATACAGACTAATTAAGATTTATTGATTTATGGCGATCAGTAAAGTCGGCTCGCGTTTATTTTCTTATTTCGTCGAAAGTCATATTAATAATAAATATGTACCATTCATTAATTTTGATAATGTTGTGACGGCGTTTTCATAACTATTTAATAAAAATCCGCACGTGCATAATTAATAGAACCAACATTAAGATTATGGTTTTTAATATATTATCTCATTTACTTTCGTAACTTTCCTTGTATTTTTCTTGTCAGTCACTTTTTTATATTTAAACGTATAAATTATCATATAATTTGTTATAAAGGAACATTTTACTTATGTGATTAAGTATGTCAATTATATTTTTAATTTCATAGTATATTTAATCATGAGAATAAATTGATATTCAGGGGCATTTAATAATATTTTCAATCATTTCATTTATAATGCATTATAAAAATACAATTTCGTAGGATTAATTTCTATTAAAATTCTTGTTCACTACGGATCATTGACGCTAAATGAAAGGAAATTTTTTATAATTTTATCCATTCTTATTTGAATAATAAGGTATATACGAAGGTATATAATATAACAGTAAGAAAGATAAGTATTCCGTGTAGTTACAGTTAATATATTCAGTAAGATATGTGTTATACTAAAATAAAAAATTATAAAAATAACAAAGTTTATATAATTATAAGGATTTGATAGTATTTGCTTTACTGTAACAGGATCTTGTATTGCATTAAGTTTATATAACTTTTATCTTATTAACTAATTGACAGAATATTTTGCAATGCCGATGCCTGCAATTTTCTCGATGTATTCATACAGGTTGATAATTCATTCACGAAGCTTCCAACATAAACACGGCTAAACGACTCTAAAGAACTTTAGTATTAATTATTTCACTTTCGTCAGTATATAAATTAGTACAATTACGAGTATTTTTAAATTTTAGTGTTTTAATCTATAATAATTTTTTATGCTATCGCAGACACTCTGCTATATTATTTAGGTGAAAAATGTATGACTCGTTATGCTTAAGTAATCTTTCAAGATTATTGTTGAATACGTAAGTTGAAACAAAGTAATTAATTATAACATTTACATTTTCGAAATCTTTAACCTTGTTTTCCTCTTTTTATATAATTTATATTTAACTTTAAAATAGTTGGTGGACGTTTGTGTAACATATTTATTTAAACATAAATATAAATAATTATTTATTTTAATAAATAATCGAGTTTTATTTATGTATTTGTTTGAATAAGAAATTAATCCGAATATTGTATCTAATAATAGGTATATTGATATTAAAAAATTAGTCCATGAAAAGTTGTAATAAATAATATTTATTTTTATTCCTATTAATATGGAAATAGAAAATGTAAACATTTAATTTTTATTAAGTTGTGTTATACGAATACAACAATAAGCAGTACAATGTACTACAATTTTTCATAGGCAATAAACACATGCATTGAGCTACTCAGGCAAAGGAAATTTTTATAAATTTCAAATCCAATTGTGCGATAATTAATATATTCTAATCTATAACTTGGCTAATCATTATGACTACCAGAAAGAAAAAGAAAATTTTAAACGTATACTTGATCATATTTCGTATATACTTACTGGGATATGTAATGATCTTTGCACTTTTATGAAACGTAACGTAAATGCAAATGAATCATTATATCATTTTTTACTCTAATTAACTATCGGTATACTAGTGTTCATATATATTTGATTCTAAATCTTATAAAACATCTGACATTTCATTTAGGTATACAAATTATGTATTTGAAAACTACTGTATCTATCTGCACATAGAATTAATCAATACTCAATTTGTTTTATTATTGGCATTTTTTAAAATAACGTTGCGTATGAACTCAATCTCAAAGGATCGCGTTGCATACATACTCGTACATATGTTTATGGTATTGTAAATTGTATATGTAATGTACTATCCCTTCTGTAGTAAATACTTCTGGCATCCGGGAAAAGGCCCGAAATATGATTAAAAAAAATAAATAAATAAATAAGTACACAAGAAGGTTTTATTCTTTATTGTTCAGCTTTGCTTTGCTTTGCTTTGTAATATTTTTAATTTATCCACAAACTAGAGCTCATCGTGTGATCAGCGATATAAAAACTACTCAAACATAATTTGACAATTATTAATATCAAAATTAATATAAAATATAAAAAACAAAAATAATAACATTTATTTTTAATAAAGAAAAGTTATTAATATGCATAAATAGCATAAGAATAAGTAAAAGGGCATACTCTGCTTTACTTGAAGCATTAGTTTAATTAAAAATGTAAGTAATATATATATATAGACACACATGAAAATTCTTGTATTGCTTGTATTGCGAGGGATTTGATCGTCTAAACACGAGGAGTCCTCTGGTTCAGTGGCATATGATTTTTTTTTTCTTCTCTTTTATTGGCCAGTTGCAGTACGTGGCCAACTAAATAGCACAGCCCCATAAAAGTTACAGTTATGCCAGAGATTACGATGTTCTAAAATGACGGGGATGTTAGCTTCGGTAGGATTATGTAGGCTTCGACATAAAATCCAATGATAAGTCGGAGCAAATGATATTTAATGGAAAAGGCTGTTCGAAATGCGCTGGAGGTGGCCAGTACGTAAGGCGAGAGTCTTTGATAAATACGAACGCGAGCGCAGACTCATTCGGCACCGCAGTCGCTCAAGCCTCAAAGCTCGAAGCTGCATGGAGATAAAGAAGACGCGACCGCGCTTACAACATATTTACCGGCAGAATAAAATCTTATATTATTCTCCGAAGCGTATTCGCGAATCCTTTTACCGGCACTTAACTTTACTTTTATTGTCTCCGTGGCTTTCATTCCGGAATACTTGCTTGATAATTCGATATCAAGGCTTCCCGGCCGCTCGCTAACGAACCCACCCCCCCATGCACCCCCTCCTCCCCGTCGGCTCCACTCGGATATCTTATCCGTCGGATCGAGCCGTTGATTTTTGGCAGCCGTCAGACCTTCCGAGGCGATACTAAGCGTCCCGTGGGCGGTTGCGCAATCGTACCCTCGAGCGTTTAATGATTTGCATTTAACGATTGGCCAGCGGGAGGCCTCTGTCCCCTCAACCCCCCCCCCTCCCACCTATCCCGGCGGCGTGGGTGGTTACAGGGCGAGCAGTTGATGGCGGCGGGGGCGGGGGCGACGACGTTCTCCGGTCGGCGTCAAGACATCGCCGACCGAACACCCATGGGCATTGCAATTGTTTTTACGATTTCGAGGAGTTTTCTTGGCTGTTTCGCGCGGTCACCGCTATACCGCTCTAACCGGCTTGCTTTTCTATTTTCTATTTTCTATTTGCTATTTTATATTTGCAAAAGGCCTCCTCGAAGGGGCTATTTCGTTATACCTGAATGTCTGAATCTGAATTATAATCCTTCGACACTTTCTTCCTCCTTTGTTATGCACTTAACGATTCCCATTTCATTCGACTCGAGTAAAATGGAAAACTGGCTGTGATCGTCAACGCACATCGTGATTACGCCATAGAAGCCGATTTTTTTTTCTTCCCGATTTAGCCACGTAAATACTTCATTTCCATAATGCGATTCGCCTGCCTACGAATCTAGGAAATTTTAAGCATTATGTACTTTGCAATAATATACGGCCCCCATGATGATGCACATTTTTTTTTTTGTTTTTTTTTTGTTTTTTTTTTGTTTTTTGCTTGTGATTTTGTAAACGGACGTGAAATAATATATTGCATGTATTGAAAAACGTGTATTTTTCATGTAAATAGAATTATCGGAATTAGATAAAATGTCCGTTTATAGAATGAGCAGGTGTGTCCCAACACTTGAGTTTACCAGCTACGTAAAGTACGCCTCTTCGGGTGTCCTTGCATACAACATCTGACCCGCCTACATTTTATTACCTTGGTCTACATAACATCATTGATTTCGAGAAATACTGTTTACCGGGTTCTCGTGTCTATCTAATCCACTCGAGGATGAGCCCAATTCGCTTTGTTCTTAGCTTCCACGAAATATGTAAGTGCGCGACAGCTCGGGACAAGTAATTTTCCCAAATACAGAGTTCGAATCCAAACTTTACCCTAATTATCTAATCCAATCCCATAAAAGTACAAGTTTGCTCGTCTAATTATTTAGTGCGGCCCTCAAGGTATAAATAAAGCCCACAACTAACCAAAATAAATCATTACAAGTGCAAAAGTGTATGAAGCTACGTCACAAACTTATTGCGTAGAAGAAATTTTTCAATTCCTAGCTCTGCGTACGTTTTTCTTTCTGGTGGTCTACATGATTGCACAGTAGTGAAGCTTCACTTTAATCATAAAAAAAATGTCTGCAGATCTGGATCGTTACGTGCACAGTAAGTACAATGTTGTAAAATTTCATATCGTACACGCGCATTAGGTATTCGGTCCTCGACAATTATGTATTTTCATTAGAAAACAATAACGTTGATTTTTTATTATTTAAAAAAGATCAAGTAATAGGAAATGTTGGACGAATGAAATATTTAATAGAATTTCAATAGAGCTATTTGCTGATAATATAAACGTCGCATAAAATATTAATTACATAAGTTTTGAGTAATTAAATTGACGGGATACAAGAAAATTTGACCAAGTAACGTGTTAATTAAAAATTAAGTAAGCCATTCGAGAATCGGTTGATTGGTGTAGCTCGCGACCTATTTTAAAGATCAATATTTTAAATACCGAGGATAATGGATCGATAAGGATTGCATTAGCTGCTTCTATCCCGGAAATCTCTATAAAAAAAGACAAATGTGGGTTTATGTAAGATTTTCGGTGCCCCGATGAGATTTATTGATAGGAAATTGAAGTCGATTGTTCGAGGGATCAACAACGTCCTACGACGTCCTTCGTTATTAAAATAAGACGAATGCCTTATGGTGTATTTTGACAATACGTAGGTCTTGGGTTTCTGCCGAAGGAAGTGCAAACGAACTTGTTCAAGCTCAAGGAAATAGACATTAAGCTGCAGATAATCGGGAAGCACACGGACAGGCTCATCGACGAGTACTTGAAGAAGGAGTTCCCCAGCCTGGAGAAGAAGCAGGAGCGCCTGCTGTACATCGAGAGTCTCCACGCGAAGGCCAACCGCTACGCCGAGAACAAAGTCAAAATATCCCACGAGACGTACGAGCTCGTCGACAAGAACATCAAGCGGCTGGACCTCTACCTCTCGAGGTTCGAGGGCGAGATCGAGCAAAGGGCCGCGCTCATAGCTTTGGCGCCGGATCACCATCGCGAAGTCGAGCACTACCCCAAGCCCGGCAAACAAAAGCAACGTAAACACAAGGTAAGAGGCGACCTCCTACTAAAAAACGAAAAAAAAAAAAAAAACTATCGAGCTTCGAGCATCCCGGCAATTGTAATAAAAAAGCAAACGATACTCTACTCGGGTTTGCGTGTAATGCTACGATGAAGCGGCTCCTCGTCGCAGATACGAATACGGTCGTACGGCACGTGATTCATTTCGAGCGGTTGATTGCAAATTTTTTTACACAATCGATAGAAAGCTCCGACGAAATGTTGAAATAATTCCAACGGGTCCTGCGTTTCGGATTGAAAATTTACGAGTCGGATCTTGATAATCGATGGGAGGTCGCGCGAGACTTTCACACGCCTACCGGTTACGAAGCAGGGTTTCTTCTCCGAGGCCCGCGAATACACGTACTGCCATGGTTGAAATAACGAATAACGAGAAGCCGATGCTCCAGGTCGATATCGGTGACCAGGGGCCGCCAGTTGACCTAAGGGAGGAATCATTTTCAGCAGAAGAACGAGGGCGGCAAGCGGCGCGATAGCAGCCCCGAGAGCAGCGGGAGCAGCAGCAGCAGCAGCAGCAGCAGCAGCTCTAACGAGAGCGGTAGCTCCAGTGGGAGCTCGAGTGGGAGCAGCTCCAGCAGTAACGGCAACGTCAGCGGGAGGAGTAGCGGGGCCGGCAGCAGTCCTAAGAGCAGTTCGTCGAGCAGCGGTGGTGGCGGCGGCGACGGTGGCGGCGGAGGCGGAGGCGGCGGGAATAGCGGCGACAAGGATACGAAGAATAGCGGCGGTGCGAGGAGCGATGCCAGCGGCAGCGGCAATAGCGGCAAGAGCAAGAACGGGGCAGCTTCCAAGGCTCGCGGATCGATTAGAAAACGAAAGAAGGGACCGGCGAACGCGAGCAGCGGCGAGGACCGGGTCGGCAAGCAGAAGCGACGACCTACGAGGGAATCCGCCCCGAGGCCCGAGCTCGGCAACCTCAAGTCCGGCTTACCCGACGACATCTACTACATGCCCATCGACCCCCACGAGCCGCTCTATTGCTTCTGCCGGCAGGTCTCCTACGGGGACATGATCGCCTGCGACGACCCAGAGGTAAGCTGCTCCTTCATTTACCTATCCGCGTTGTCATTCCTTATCACTTTGTCAGGCGACCTCTTCCCGAGAGAATTTCCTCGGGCGAGATCGCCTCGAAACATTTGATATTCAAACGGTTCGTTCGATCGTCAAGCGAGTACCGTTTTTTTTTTTTTTTTCTCCATTAAAAGCCAACTTCTCGGCTAAACAAATGAACGAGCGAACAAATGAAAAAAAAAGGGGGTGGGTTGGTAATGAATCATGACCGATGGATTTTATGATTTATTTACAGTGCACGATCGAATGGTTTCACTTTCCCTGCGTGGGCCTGACAGCGGGTCCAAAAGGAAAATGGTTCTGCCAAGAATGCATTAGAAATCGCCACAACCAGAAGAAATCTTAGATTTACAATGAGCCGAGCACGAGCAATATATATACCCAATACCATCCACTTTTGTAAATACCTTGCGCACAAGGATTGTAAATATTTTAATTGTACCTGACGCTTTTCGCGAATTGTATTTATTCTCGAATAATTTTATATCCACGGGCGGAATTAACTCCTGCTCGTGGATTTGCGAAACTAATTAAGACTTTCGAGTTAGGCTAGATTTGTGGAAAGGAGCGACTGGCCTTCCTTCCCCTTAATAGTACAAATAATTATTATATTACCGGGGCTTTAATTGCCATTGCGCTCTCTTATTCATCTCAGTAAAGGAACTGTAATCTGCGCAAACTGGATCTCTTCGGCTTTATAATAAATTTGTTTGCAGTTGTCATCCGTAATACCGTTTTTCAACACTAATTGCCACTCCCATGACATTTATAACGCATCTTCTTTACATTTGACAATACTCTTGGAGGTAAATTTTTACAGCGATAATATTTTACCAGACATTAAAGTGTATAAATTATTTTTATGCCCGAAATTGCGAGATATTTTATGTATTTTTATGAATACTCCTTGGTTGGCCCGACGACGAATTCCCAATGATACTTTGCAACTCGCGCCAAAATGTATTGCGATGCGATAACTTTAATTCGATTAAATAAAACGACTTTTCATATAAATCCCGATGATGTAATCCGCCGCATTATTTATAAAAATTACCTTTTCATCGCCAGGGGAGTGTTACTCCCCCCTCCCCCCCTCTCTCTGTGTGTGTGTGTGTGTGTGTGAGAGAGAGAGAGAGAGAGAGAGAGAGAGAGAGAGACAGACAGACAGACAGGCTTATTCACTTATTCCCCTCCGTTGCAATTAATAAGAAGCCGAAGCGAGATTTAGAGATTTTCCTGACACTATTTCACATTCGTATCTCTCATTGCTGCCTTTAATTGTTTGTAATATACTTTGTTACTTCGAACGGCTTGTAAGGCCTTCGAGCAAGTGCAGATATCGTTAAATTGAATCACGCTCATTCCCTACTTAAAGATTTATATTTACTTTGGTGGCAATAAACTTTGGCTTCAATAAATATTCAGCCTTTTCTTACGTTTTTTTATTTTAATTTAATTTAATTTAATTTTATTTTATTTTATTTTATTTTATTTTATTTTATTTTATTTATTATTTCACAATAGAGGTGAAATTAATCGGGGATACCTCATTGGTCAAAACCATTAAAAACTATATTTTATGAATGGAATTAAATGTAATAATCGGAGACTTGAAGAAGCAAATGAAACACTTTTATCTTTATAATGATATTAAATGGTAATTAAATATTATCAGGAGTTATATCTTAAATTACATTAACATTTCTATTCAGGTAAGAGCTCACGTATTTAATTAATTAAACTTTCAACTTCCCAGATTAGAATCATAAATTACATTTTTAGTAAGACAGTGATCATAATGAATAATGATTCGCTATGCTCGGAGCTATTAAATTATGAAAAAAATATCATACCAAGTAATTTGATTTCCTGAAAAAGGAATTACGCCAATTACGCCAAAGAGAGTATTAGAAATCGTGGCTCGTATCGTGTACGTGTTTGTTTCGTTGGTTCGGGAGGGAACGTCAATTTTGTCATCGGAAAGTTGAATATTTTTTTCTTTTTTTTTTTCTTTTATAGATCGTAGAACTACGGATTGACGCCATGGTTTGAGAAAGGATCTCTTCAGTCCTCCGCGGTACTCTGTGCAGCAGCACTTGCGCTGTAAGCCTTGTATAAAATTTCAACACTCGCGTGACATAAATACGTAACAAGTACTGAATTCCGAGAACAATTACCTCTTCATTATCAATTTTTGAATTATATCCTCAAATAACTTGTGTTCGAAATTGAGCTACGGCTTTCTCACGGTCATATTAAAAAGGATTCATTACTCCCTCGGAGGTTTCGCTCAATCATATACGGTGGCTAATGACACTATCGCGCACGTCATCGTAAAGTATAAATTTAATTTAAAAAGCTGCTTATTTCAAAGGTGTCCTCCCCGCCGGCCGCCCATCACCGGAGCGAGGGCTTTCCGCACCAGAGGCTGATTTTTCAAAAAGATGATTGGTAATTGAAGGTGCGAGGGTGCCTCCGTGCCCTTTCGCTTCATAAGGACTCTTATAAAGGCCAATTATTTTATTAAATAATAAGGGAAGGGACGGGACACGCCCGAGGAAGGGCCGTGATAAGAGCTTTCGTATATATTCCCGATCTCGCGGCCTCGATATATCGTAGCGGGTCTTAATGCAAAGCGTAAAGTTCTGTTATCGATGGGGATCGATTGACGTACGCGGCCCCGAGTGCGAGTATTAATTATTCCACGGCCAGAGCCATAATACAATATCTATTCGGGCTTAAATTGCTCGGAGGAGCAATTACACGGGCGATACCGCGGCCTCGGCGCTGAAATATAGCGCGTATTCAGATATCTGCCCGTAATTTTGATCCCCATCGCTCGGCCACCTTCCTACCGCGCGCACTTGCACATACTTGGTCACAGGTTTAATTAGTCGCGAGAACCTCGCGGTGGAGCTCCGCGCCCCTACGGGTTGCCCATCCAATCTCCCCGATTAAATTGCCGCGTCTTTTTCATTAGCAAAGTCAAGTAGCAGCGGAGCGGTAGTGTGAGAGCCGGTGGAGCTAGAGCTGGAGGTGGTGGTGGAGGAGGGGGCGGAGGAGGTGGAGAGGGGCGAGCGGTCGCCGGACAGCCCACGTGAAATCTGATTTATCGACAGCGATGCGCCATATAGTCTCCGAAGGCTTCCAACAACTCTCTCTCTCTCTCTCTCTCTCTCTGCCTCTTTCTGCCTCTCTCTGTGTGTCTCTGTCTCTGTTGTGCCCCGTCTCGCTCGCTCGCTCGCTCGCTTCCTTCGCCCGCTTTCTTCTCTCCGAGCGAGCAAGGCGCTACCAATAGCAATGCCCCCGCGCGTGCCCCCAAACCGAATCAGGGCCCGATGTGTGCGGTTAATTGGCGGTGAGCGCGTGAGTTACGCCGCGAATCGGAATTACCGCGAAGGTCCCTCCGCTCGCGGGATGCGGCCGATGTTTACGAGTCGTGACTGAAATAATAGAATTCATTAAAAATAAAGGGGTCGGGCTGTGGAAAGCCTCCCTCGATTCCCTCTTCTGGGCCATGTATTATTAATTTACATTTGACAGCGTTTTCGCGGCGGGCCCATTTCAATTAGCCCGGGCGATAAATCGAGCTCGGCGAGCCGTTAAACCGCGCGACTCATGCGCGAGAACAACACGAACTCGGGCGTACCGGTAACTCACGACCCCCACGCCTCACCACCATCCCACCACCATCCCTCCACCATCCCTCCACCATCTCTCCACCCCCCCCCACATCGCTCTCTAACGCCACTTCGCATCGTCGACAATAAGTTTTAACGAGCCGAGGCTCCCCTTATTTTTATCGAAATTCAAATTGATGCCCGATGCGTTGTGCCTCGGTCTTGCCCTCACACGTAAAAACAATGACCCAACGCACCAGGTTACTCCCTGCTCTCCTTCGAGCTCCCCGAGCTGGATCTTCTACCAAGGAGGCGACGGACACTTCGCCCTCAATCCTCACGGATTACGCGCGATTTTTAAGCGCTTCTTACGAGCTTCGAATAATTCACGATTATTTCGTTAGGATAGCGAGTCCTCCTCTCCGCGTCCCCGGAAATCTCGTGCCCCTTACGTTACGTTAACTTTCCTGTCCCTCTCGTGCGTTGTAGTCGCCCGAGCTCTATTTAGTTTGTTAATTTAATAGAGAGTTGAGAGGTCGTCGAAGAGGTTGTCGCTGGAAATTGCGGCCAGGAGATCGGGGCCAACGGGGGATTCCGAATAATCGATAAAACCTGCCTCTGCGCCTTTTTCATAAAATCCGCAGAAAAGCCCACGACTACACGGGCAATAAATCGATTTGAAAATTACGAGTAATATATAAAATATATGGCTAGGGCGGGGGGGGGCGATCCAGCGATGGACGGAGCGCGGTAAAGAGGGTCGGGTCGGGGGGACGCAAGGGGGGGGGAGAGACGATTCGTATTCACGCAGCGCGCTCCGCGATAGCCGTATAAACTTATCAAAGTAGCTCCCCCGCAGCAGAGAGCCATTATCCTTCATCATTAATATATTCAATAGCGCAGCGCCAAGGATGAGGCATAACGCGAGCCGACTTGCGCGCTCGGCCTATGATATATCCCAGCCGATGCGCCGTCTGATAAGCCCGAGCGCTTATAGATCGTAAACTTCAACGGGCCGCGCGGCGTTTATCCATTGCACAATCGCCGTCTCCCCGGCGATTCATAATGGCTCAAACAGTAAAAGAGAACACGCAGTAATCTTGTAAACGTTATATTTCCATAAGGCAAACAATTGCCCGTGGACAGGGTACGAGGGCGGCGAAGGCGGCTCGGGGGAACGTGGAGGACGAAGAAAGAGAGGAACCTGTTGCAGGTGAGTCTCGGCCACCTCGGCCACCTCGGCCACCTCGACCACCTCGGCCACCTCGGCCACCTCGGCCACCTCGACCACCTCGGCCACCTCGACCACCTCGGCCGAGTAGGGACAAAGTGACCAGTGAAGGACTGTGCGCTTTAAGGCCCAGTCCCTGCTATCTGCACCTCCGTCGTCGGTCCCTTCCAATGTGATCCCTTACTCTCCCTTACTCTCCCTTAAACGCGCTCAAGGTGACGGCTCAAGCTGAATTTTTAACCTTTTTTTTCTTTTTTTTTAAAGCTTCGAAGGGCAATGCTTCTTACTCTATAAATTCTGGATTTATCCTTACGGATGAAATTAAGTCACCGACTTAACCGAATTACTCGTCTTTGTCCTCAAATTCTTTATTTTCGAATTTTATTCTATCATTTAATTTAACTACCGTTCTTATAAGCTGCTTTATTGCTTCATTCGCACGAGTCCGAGACAATAACTCTACACCAACTGCAGATCCGCGCTTACTTTTTTTCACCATAAGTTCATAAGAATATGAAAAAAACATCGAGTCTTCTATTTACTTTTCATTGGCATTTATATAAACATAATAAAATTCCCTCCCTCGGTAAGTTACTTACTTTTATTGTATTATTACAAAACTTATTGAAGCTATTGAATAAAACATACGTAGAGCGCAAGATACGCAAAATTAATATTTAAAAGTAATTCATGTATTATTATTCGACTTTATTTGCATACACTACAACGAATATACTCGAATTATCTACTTGAAAATGATAATCGATGTTTAGCGTTATTAATATTTCATCGACGATACTCCTGAATAATTCATTAATTAATGAGAATAATACACTTCTTTGTCCGTTTAATGACTAAGGTACTGTAATTTTCTTAATCTTAAATTTGAACGACTAATTGATGAAGTTGATAAAAATATTCATTCTACATTTAAGCAAGTTACTTTTTTCTTAAATTTATCACAAGGGCATGGGGGAGCGTGATTAAAATGCGCACGTCGTTAAGTAGCATAAAAATTGCGAGTACGACCATAAAGGGGTGAGTTTACACCCCGTTAATGCTTCACTGAGCAGGTATATGACGAGATATGAGGGATATTGTAAAAAGTTAACATCAGTCCTTGACTATCTATCATCCGCACAGTTGCAAAGAGCAGGACAGATATATGGATAGATAAATAAAGCGAGAGAGAGAGAGAGAGAGGGAGAGAGAGAGAGAGAGAGAGAGAGAGAGAGACTAGATGGGAGGTAAAGCAGCTCCCTTACTTGGACTTTCAAAAGATTTGCTTGCAGCCGAGCACTTTCTTCATAATACAAGACTTCGCTTGGCCACCATCTCTTTCTCTCTCACTCGCTCGTTCATTCCTCTCGCGATTTTAAGGCGTACGCGTATAGCATTTATCTACGAAGAGTAAAAAGATGGAGCATTTTCCATGGTGCATTTTGCAATTTAATGCATCGGTCGAGGGAGAGATAGAGAAACAGAAAGAGAGAAATTCCCGAATGGATGAATATTCACTTAAGCGCAGCGCGTGTCCGTGAGCGTGGTATGAGTGATTACGCAGGGAGAGGGTGGCATAGTCGGCAGCTCAAGAGTGGATTCTTCGCGAAAATTAGCTGCATTTGAGAGGATCTCGCTTGGAAGGGACAAACCGAGACTAATGTAATTGAGGTGAGAAATAAATTAACGTAAACTTTTTTGAAATTCTCTGGCTGAGCTACAAACGCCCAAGGAAAAACTTTAAAGTGTATTTAGTTAGTTTTCTCAGAAGCGAATTAATTTATGTGAAGGTGTAGCTATAGATTTTGCACAATATAAGAATACCCTTGAAAATTTTCTACACTATCTATTATTTTTATCGAACCCCATATGCGTTAAATTCGTTTCCTTTAACTTTTCGTTATTTTCCATTTAAATATTCTTATTTACCAATACATTATATCTTCATAAGCATTGTATAGATATTATTTTTGCACGGGATTTCTAAAGGGAAATTAATTTTTACGCTTTGATAATATTTAATTGAATGTATCGCTAGAAACAATTTCTCATTGCGCTAGAATAAAAATCTTTCTAATCCCTATTAGAGTGGATAAACTTACTATAGGAGGTTTAAAATAAATTTTCACTTGAGCAATAAAAATAATAATGTGTGTGCCTGAATGATAATTCATTACTTTTAGCGATAAAGCAGAAGGGGCTGAATATCTATAAAACATGAAATTTTGTGCGAATATATTCTTGTTACTCATCTAACGATATCACCCGTAGATGCGAAATATAGATATGAAATTTTGTTACAAATAACCTCGTTTCATCACGGTATCTTGATCCTCATTCCGTTTTTGAAGACGAAAAATAACAAGAAGGATTGAGGCTCTTTTCGTCGGTAATAGATTAGAGTCGATGCAATTCGAGATAAATAAAGGAACCGAGGAGGGAACAAAAAAATTGACGCACGTTATTATCGGAAGGGAGAAAATGAGTGCGGCGGGCAGGGATGGGGGGGGGAGAGAATCGTGGGTGAAAGAATGAACGAGCATTCGAGAGGTTTTATCGCTCGGGGAAATCGCAAAATCGGCAAGATTACCGATCTCCGATTGATAATTAGCGAAAGGTTAATAGTAGGCGCGCGGCGCATGCGCGGACGGCTTTAGTAATTTGCAGTCGACCAATCTTACAAGTTCATCAATCGGCTTTGAGTAATTAATTTTGAAAAATTAACCTATTCCCCGTAAGTCTGAAATTACGGATGGTATCCGTCGATTCTGCGCAGCAGAGGAAAATAATTAATTATTACCCGAGCCCACGTATGTCAAGATCCCCAAAGTGGATTACAAATTGGGACTCGGCAATTTTTTATCCACAATATTATTGCTTGCCTCATTGAAAGTGCTTATTATTATTATTATTATTATTTTCGTCGAATATCGTCTATAGCTATTATTGTCTTTTCATTTTTCTCTTTTTAATATTACCCATCCGCGTATCCGTTTATCCGAACATACAAAACACTCAAACCTCCAAACATCCGAACATTATTTTATTTATTAATTTGCCTAGTTACGGAGTAGGCTAGACTGCCGATAATAAGTAGGGAAAAGAAATTAATATCTTGTTTAAATAAGATATACAACTGGCATAAAATATAAATTCGAATAAGAATAGAGACATGCCATTCATTGTATTGTAATATAACGTTTTATACGTGCATAGTGGGTGGGGGAGAGGGAGGGGGAGAGTGATGCGGTGGGAGGCGAGGTGAGGCGAGGTGAGGCGAGGTGCGGTCTCTCTGGCACACACGCGCGCACACGCACACGCACACACCCACACCCACGGGGTCGCAGCAGCCGCCTATATAGACATGTATTATGTACAATAAAATGTTATTGGCTATAAATGTTTTAGTTTATCACTCTACGTAATGCACAAGTAAGATAAGATCTTATTGGCCGCTAAATAAAATAAACAAGGCCCGACAAAGCATTTGTATGTGAAAAATTTCAAAAACGTCAACTCGACATTATACGGTTTCTAGCATCGGCATCGAGCCTTGTCACGTTATGATTATTCCTAGCTAAATAAGTATTTATGAGTCGTAAAGCTCGATTTTAAACTTAATTTTGCAATCGCGCCGATTCGCTGAAAAATAATTGATGCCCGAGCGAGTCGTGGCCGTCGGGGCCTTCGGAAGGATGGGGCGGGGGCGGGGGCGGGGGCCGGGACTTAACGCATCTCTCGTTTACATAAATAATTTAAATGAGCCAACGAAGGATTTTCAAATCGAAGGCTCCTTTCTTAAGATTACAATAGTGTTAGAGTTCCCTGTCCCGGTTTCGCAATCCCCGCCCGCCCTCAACGAGACGGCCGCGCCGATCAAACCTAACGATTTACGTGCTCGAATAGCAGCACCGGCAACAGCACCGGCACCAGCTCGTTCGCGGTCTAATGCACCGATGTCAGACAGAAATAGATATCGGATCTCTTCGGAAATGACTACCGCGGCACGCGCGGATCGATTTCTCACTCGGGGCACGAACAAGCCGATCCCTATCTCCAGCTCTTCTGCCCTCCCCCCCCCATTCTCGCTATCTACAGCTCCCTCCCTCTCTCTCTCTCTCTCTCTCTCTCTCTCTCTCTCTCTCTCGCTCCCTGCGACTCGCGATGGGCGGTTCGTGTTTCAGCAGAGTCGGAGTCCGCTGTCTCGATCGATCGGTGGAAATCGGCGAGTCCGACGCCACGTGTCCTTCAGGTTTTCGAGCTTCAACGGTAACTCCTCCTGGCGGATGCTGCTAAGAGTGACGCGAGGAGATGTCGCCCCTGACAAAGCGAGTCGTCGACTTGATCGGGAAACCGTCCATGAAAACTAGACTGCCGCGATAATTACCGACTCTCGACTCGCTGTCCGCGTGCCTTAAACGGGGACAGCTTACGAAAACGTCTTGGCGTGTCTGTCCGCCGATCCTTATACTTCCGAGGGAACTTTTCCAATAGGCTGACGTATACCTATAAGCTCTCGGCGTCTCCTCGACGTCAGGTGTAAAATATTATTTTCGGCGCTTCTCTCAACGCATCATTAAAATGCTCAAAAGATTCGAACGTAGGGATACGTTTTTAATTAGGTACGGGGACCCATGGAATGAAAACCTTGGGAGCTTTATTCGCAAGGATCCTCCCGAAACGAGTGGCAGCTAGACTTTGTAAAAATTTTAGAAGGCAGCCCCGAGCCTCGCTACAAAGAGCCAAGCGCGTGCGTGCGTCCGTGCTTGCGTGCGTGCGTGCGTCGCGCTTCCTAAAGTGGGGCGGAGGAAGGGGAGGCGAGACCGAGGGGCCGACCTCGATTATTGGCTCGAGTGTCTGGCAGTGGTGGTGGGCGCAGGCCTCGGTAACGAGTTCGCTCCGAAACCGCTCGCGAAAGGTGCGTCGGCGAGTCCAGGCGGAGGCGCGCATTAGCTTATCCGGGTGTGCGATCGCGGGGTAATTGCGCGCAGCGTTACGGTCACCTGTTCGGCGTATTGATCGGGCGGCTGCGAGCCACTGGCGATCCCGCGTCGGCGACAAGATGCGAGGCGGCCCCGAGTACCGCCGCTGACGTGTACCTCGTCCTTCCTTACTTTTAGGCCGCGCACCCTCGGCAGACTCCCGATGACTCTCGACGATCCCTCCCCCCACCCCCATCCCTTAGTAAGCTCGGTAGGATATTTTCTCGCGATTTATACCTCACGATCCTCTAAAACGATTCCGACATTCCGCCCTGCGCCGGCTTCAATACTCTATATCTGTTATGCACTGTTTCCGCGAGGGCTCGGGCGAAATTACATTAAAGGGGCCGCAGATACTTAATCAGCCATTCAAAGCGCACGATTCGCGCTTATAAATTAGCTCGTGGCGCTACCGCGGACGTAAGCCGACGGAACCGCGGTCGCACCCGGTTCCCCGTTCGCGAGCAAATACTCCCTTAGCCGGCAAAAATGCAGCGGCACGTGTGAGCGACCGGGGGCAGGTAAGGGGCCGGCAGAAGATGTGCGCGCGCGTCCACATGTGTGTTTGTGTGCGTGCGTGCGTGCGTGCGTTGTGTGGTAAGGGTTTGGGGGGGGGTGGAGGGCGTTCGAGTGAAGAAGAGTAGTTGGGCCGGTCTCGCGCATACCGAAAAGAAGTAGCGGCGGCGGCGGCGGCGGCGGCGGCGGCCTCCTTCCGCCCAGGCGCGCTCCCGTATACTCGGTAGGCGGGGCAGGGTGGGGTGAAAGGATCCGCGCGAAATCGAGGCGCGGCTCCGTCCCTTTCATCGCGCTTTATCTAAAAATAAAGGGCGAGAGGTGCGCATAACTCGTAGCGCATAGGTGACCGTCCTCCGGAATCTGCTATCAGGTGCGTCCGCACTCCCTCATCCCGATAGGATCTGCGCAGACTCGGGGGCCCGTATATGCCCTTGGCATCGGTGCGCCTCGGTATCTGAATATTCCGCCCACAGGAAAGAGAGAAGGAGTGCGACGTCGGAGGAATGCCCTTCGGACTGTGTACTTTGGTCGTTCCGCGGGACGAGAAGAGCTCGTCGTCTTGCTCTCCTCTTTTTTAGGGCTTTTACGGTTCCGAGTCGCGGCGGAGGAGGAGGAAGGGGGGGAGGACGGTACGGGAGGAAGAGGGTACGAGGAATAAGCCGACTTTCGAACGAACGCTCTCGAATTTTCCTCTGTAAATTTTTTATGCTGCCTTTTACAATGATTTCGTCTTGATCTTAACAATGGTACTGCATTTTACGTGCGCGATTTTTCTTTTTTCTTTCTTTTTCTTTTTTTAAAGTCTATACAGTTATACTCTTAATGTCTCTCCTTAACGATTTTATAATATTAAATTTCATCGCCCAATAGCTTTTACCATTGCGCAATATCTGACATTCTCTAGTAAAGTAAGTTTTTAAATTTTCTTTTAAATTTTTTAAATCATCCACCAGTTCGATTCCGCAATTTGCTTTGCTCAATAATTTATTTAATACAGATGACATTGCGTAATTGGAATTTGCATAGGTGAACCTAAATTACTTTATCAAGATCTGTCGTTTTTTTCATAACTTTTTCTAAACAAACTCTCTTCGAGATACTCTACTTCGTGTTTTTTCGTATCTTAATATTACAATTATAATACATTCGCTTGCACCACTTACCTATCGTTTACCTATCATTCGAATTCGTTCGAAGTGATAAGTGCTTTAAAAAAAATCTCCAAGTGTTTTTTATACTCGTCCTTGTGCATTGTAATTGATTGTGATTAGTAAGTTTTTTGGATACGCAGGTACATGATTATTACAACGAGAATAAGCAGATAATAAGAGTAAATAAGGAATTAAAGATTATTTAAACATTTACTTGCTACGAGTTATTATTATTTATTGGGAATAGGCTCGTTATTATACAACTGTAATAATATTTTAAGAGTTTGAGATTAAAGAGAAGTGCAATTCTAGGAATGGCTATTAGGCTCATGAGATAGGATATTTTATACAGAGTATTAAGTGCACGTGTTATTGCACACTGGGTTTTAGCATAGAGTATATTTTATTTTATTCCAAGGTCGGTAATTGTTCATTATTTCTAGCAGACGATTCTTTTGAAATACAATATTTCATTATTATTTCCGAGTAAACTCGTAGCGTTCAAAAAATTAAGTTACTATAATTTATGTTGGCGTCAAGTGTAAGGAGTGCACAGAGCTAATTGTTAATAACCAGTATTAACATGATTTTAATGGAAATGTGAATGTTTTTATTGAAATAAATATATAATGAGCTCGGTCGCAGTTTCGTTTATTCGTCTATTCGTTCCCAATGAATGAACGACGAATGGTTGGCAGTTGGATAGAGAAATGTGCGTGGAGATATATAGATTAATCTTGGGAAGGCTTAGAACTATATCGATATATATAGACTAGATAGATTCATAGAAAGATATATATATAAATAAATATAGATCGTCGCGAATGCCATTCATGAAACTTGGCTAATACGAGTATTTGTACAGGCAAGCCCGATGCCCGTAAACTTAAAATAGTGGCAGAACGTTATTTCTGAATTTTACGTGAAACAACCGCTATACTTTTACATTTGGCATTTATATCCGCTTACAAGTGAATACACGCGTGTGTGCGTTCGAAATCATCCGCACTTGGCGAAAGGCGATTACAGCTTTTTACGCGCTGGCCGTTGCAAGCGACCCCCGATAGAAATAATCATGAACGTGCGCGTACGCCAGATTTCAGATAAGCTTCGCTCATTCTCTCTAAGTCTATCAAAAGTGCCAGTGCGAAAGAGAGAGACGGGAGGAGGGGCCGGAGGAGTGTGAGAGGAGACCGCGTTGCATTAATCTTGAATTTTTTATTGAATTTTATTTCTGATCCTCATATCAATTTTGGTTCAGTTTTTATTTTTTATTTTATCGAGGTTGTTAATACTTAACGATCTTCCGACATTTCGATATTTTTGCGTAATTAAATTTATTTATTTATTATACTGAACGCTATGCTGTTCAGGCTTATTTCTATTAATTACGAAGGGTGTGTGTGTATATAAGATTATTTATTTTACTTTATTTTTGTCTTTTGCGATTTCGATTTCGGCTTACCACGCTTATCACGAGATCAATGTTAAATTTTGTTCCCAATGTTTTAGTGCGTTTGATATATATTGAGAATTAAAAGGATTATTAAAAGGAAATTAAATATATAATTGTTTTTAAAAAGAGGCCTTCTTTGTAAATA
Organism: Ceratosolen fusciceps; assembly: GCA_018883505.1. Classification (NCBI taxonomy): domain Eukaryota; kingdom Metazoa; phylum Arthropoda; class Insecta; order Hymenoptera; family Agaonidae; genus Ceratosolen; species Ceratosolen fusciceps. The sequence continues at coordinate 9,924,047 of RCIC01000005.1, forward strand.
GCAACTGACTGAAATTTAAAATTTTTAGAAATATTTGAAAATGCAACATTTTCGTTTAACCATCATTCGTTCATTAAAAATACTTAACCTAACGAATAATTCTATGAAAATAACTTTCTCAAAATAGACCGAAATATTATCATTTAATTTAACATTAATGTCATTGAAAGATATAACCATCAACATTTCAAATTTAGTAGTAATTTAGTTAATAGTAAATATTAATTTTTTTTTTGATAAATATGTGTATTTATAATTTTTTATAAAAAAATATTTTTTCTTCGCATAATAATTGATAGTTTCATCAGAAAAATGTAAAAGTGTATAAAATTTAAAATACTATAAAAAATACATTATTTCGTTAAATAAATTTAATATATTATTTAAAGAGTTAGATTTTTAACTTTTCAGGTACTTCATTTTATAATTCCCGCACTTATCATGACAATGATACTATTTTTATGTTCAAGCTAAATCAACTTAATCATACAGTTCATAAAATTAAAATATTTTCAATTCCAATGACAATAAGAAAATTCAAGTGTGTATGTTTAAAGTTTTTTAAGTGTCAATAATATAATTATTTAATTTGTTTACTAAATCTTTACTCATTGTAATCTGTTATAATATGAATGTAGTCGTAAGCTAGATTCGAAAAGTTTTCATATGATATATTATGCATTTATAATCGCCCTAATTAATGAATAAGTGTCGACAAATTTCAATTAATAAATAACTTTATTAAAATTGCGTGCACACGCGTTTTCTTTTCGAGAGCTTTGGTTACTCGGAGCTGCTGACAAGCTGTTATTTGAAACAATCGACAGGTAGTCATGAGCGAGACTTTGATAATCTAAGCCACACCTATTATCGTCGACCGAACAGTTTATAAGCATTCTGAGTGACATTGAGTTTATAAATATAAGAAAATTAAAGACTTGTATTTTTTAAGCGATTTTAAAATTGTTTACCGACCGGCGCAAACTCTAATGGTACAAGAACGAATTTTCTACAGCCAAGATTTATGTTCTTAACTGGCAAAACCGATTTATTAGTTATTGTTAATATTAGAATATAATTTGTTTCATTAAAATATTTATCTTAACAAAATGTTAAAACGTTCATAAGCTTGTAATTAATGAATTATTGTGTACCAAAGCATTATTTCGTCTACCCTTTCAAGATATGAAAGCATATTAACAAATTCGCTCTATTAACTTACTAGGCAATCAAAGTAAACAAATTTTTATTGTATAAATACATTTGAATGCACATCTTTTAATCTAGATATTTTTCAAATCAATCCGTTTAAATCAGAGGATTATAGAATGAACTAACACGATTTTCTTTTATAATTCATGGCGTATATCTAAAAGTAGAAATAGTTTTCACTACATTGTTTAAAACGCCTTAATATATTTAATACATGTATGAAGTTACAATATCCTTTAAATTATTTTTTTATATTTATAAACACATAAATAGAGAACTAATGTTTCATAAATACGTTGGATAATATAGTAGGATACTCTTTATAAATATCGCATTCTATTCTTAATAATATTGTAATAATTATAAAAAAAAATTATGTTATTAATTGTTATAATACGCTGTGATACGGCGGATATTATAAATTAGTCTTTGCTATAATAAAGAATTGCAAATAGAAATCAGTTCTTAGACAGAGCTCGGGCTTCTTGTTAAAAGAAGAAAATTAATTTATTACCAAAGAGGAAAGAAACGAATAACAAAATCCGAATAAACTGAAAATGCTATATTTAAAATTTTTGTACGTGCAATTAAAGAAAAAAAAAAAAAAAAAAATAATCGGTGTAAAGGAGAATATTGGACGATTTTCCAGTTTTAAGAGCTTGATAATGGTATTAAAGAAATGAAAATGGTTGTAGCTCGTGTTGCCGTAGTACCGTATTTCAAAGGAATAACGTTTCATCTAAAATACAAGCTCGAAATGGATATTTCGTAATAGTAAAAATGTCAAATCTGAGCGCACGAGAAAGATATAATCGCTATCTGCATACCGAGAGCGAATTGATTAACCTTGAAATTACGGTATTGGCAATTTCATTTGTATAGTCGAGCAATCCAGGAATCCAGACCAACACATTGACTTCGCGCCGTTTAAAAATGATGAAAGGCAGGGTAGTAGCCGGTGGCACGGGAGGGCGGCGGGAGGACGATCGATTAAATTGTAAATTATCCTCTGTGGAAGCGATTCGTTTCCTAGACACGGCCGCGGCTGAGCCTCCTCGGCCTCCTGAGCCTCGATCCCTCGACATCGCGGCTCCTTGTCGCTAATCCCCCAGGATCTTCCCGCGCTTTCACGGCCGCGTGACTTTCACGTATTAATTAGCGCTCGCGTCCTTTCGCGTGGCTACCCGAGCTCCTCGAGAGATGCGCATCGGGCACAGCATCCCGAGTTGACGTCCGATTCAGCGGTTCGATCTCGATCCGGCCTGTCGCGCGCCAAAGACACGTTTTTATTCTTATCGGGGGAGATGCTCCCGTGCCGCAAGATTTCCCTTGGAGATACTTTATCGCGCGTGTCTCTTTTTTTACGGGGCTCCAGCCTACAGCGATTTACTGGAAGCCTCGATACGTACAAGGATGCTATTTACAGCTTCGACCCGGAGCTCCTGGTCTCTAGCGGCTTAATGGCTGCTTAGTGCTTTTAGGGAGAGACGCCTTGTCATCCACAGCTTCCCGGCTGGCTATCTCTTCTGTTCTTTCTTCGCGTTTCTTCACTCCCTAAGCTAATTCGTAAAGGAAGTGCACCGGAGGCTGCCAATCCCGCATGCCAATCCCGCTGCCAATCCCGCATGCCAATCCCGCTGCCAATGATAATCCGTCACTCGCAGGCCCGGATTGTGAAATTTTTCAAATTTTTCCAGCCCCCGCCGTCCACCATCGGTCGACCGAACAGAAAAGTAAATTGAAATAAAGGGCATATATTGAAATTAAGAAATTTATTTATTCGGTAAACTGCATCCGGCACATTAAAGTCCCATTATTCACATCTAATGAGCCCCGAAGAATCTCCTACTTAAATAATATAACACGAAGAAGAAGAAGATGAAGAAGATGAAGAAGATGAAGAAGAAGAAGAAGAAGAAGAAGAACAACAACAACAACAACAACAACAACAACAACAACAACAACGTCATATTCATCCTTAGCGATAAGATATTCCGCGGAGAGCAATAGACACGGTAATTACTCTCACGTAAGAGCATAGAAGAAAAAAAAGAAGTCAAAGTCACCTCGCAGCTCGGCGAGTTTAATTCCGGCGATGAAAAAATCGAGAGGGAGGCCGAACAGACCGTAGGCGAAAAAGAAATTGACGCGTCCCGGGAAGGATAATAGGGAACGATTTTCTAGATCTGAAAAGAAGGCGCCTAGCGGCTTATTGCCGGGGATCGACGGGACGAAAAAGAGTTTGACGGCCGTTGCATATTCCGAACAAAGTGCAGCCATATGCCGTGGCCGTGGTATCATTTGCAGGCTGCACCGCCGGCACATGTCTGCCTGCTCCACCTCCTCCTCCTCCTCCTCCTCCTCCTCCTCCACCTCCTTCTCCTCTTCCTCCTCCTCCTCGTCCTTTGCGTCCTTCTCTCCGGCGGCGACGGGGACGGACGCTCAAAACTCACCGCGGTCACGCACGTTTTTCGGTGTACCCCGGAGCGCAAGTCTCCTCGATCCTTATTTTCAAGGGTCCGCCGAGCGCACGCGCCCCTGCGCGTTTCAGGTGATCAGCGGTGGCGATGGCGGCGGCGGCGGCGACGGCGACGGCGACGGCGACGGCGGCAGCAGGAGCAACAGCAACAGCAGCCGCGGGACGAATTTTTCGAAATTGAGAGCACTCCTGCACCGCTATTATATCGAGGGCCTCTTCCGGCCTCGGGACGCGACTCGCAAATGTATGCGCATCTCGTGGCGTCGATTTGCGTAGGCAAATTCAGGCCCGCCTCCCTCCACTCACCCTACCCACTTCGCGCCCCGCTTACCGCGCGATTTATGCCCTTTCTTCTGCTCCCATTTGCTGCATTATTTCCAGCATTTCTGTTATTTTCTGATGCAGACGATGGCCTGCACAGATTATATTAAATACTTGCCTTAACCGTTTCATCTTTTTCTGCACGGCTCTATAGAATTTTAAGTGCACAGCTACTAGCCGTAGACCTTCCTTGCCTGACCTTCAATATTTAGGAAACGCCGTAATATCGTCTTGGCGCTGCTTTAATCTATTCACTTTCGTAGAACAGCTTTGAATGTTAAACCTACATTTCTTTATCTACAATTACCACTAATAGCAAACAATTTTATATATTTCAACGACCGCGCCAATTTTAGTCTCTCCTTATAAACAGTACTTCCTAAGTTGTATCATTATCTAAGCAAGATAACTTTATAACCAATACATCGGCATTTCACATTACGATTATATTCAAGAATATTGGAATCACGATTTTTATCTCTTTAATTTACATTTGAATAATATCCTTTTTTTAAGAAGAAAAGTAATTTTTATGAAACAGGGCATTTGTCCTTTTCTAATAAATTACAAGAGTTTTAATTACATGGCGTATTAAAATCATTTAAATGAAGTTTTCCATAAGATCTATGCAATATTATAAGTAATAATTATCCAGATTTTATTAGATGTTAAATATAATCTTAACTTCTTCGTTCGTTTTTAATTCATCGATTTCTAAAAATAAGCAGAAGGTTTTCGGTTTAACAGCGACGTATTATATAATATTAAAAGACTGATTATACGATGCGCATGTAGCTTATCTTTCAAATGTGTCAACTATTTTACCTTATCAACATTGAAAGTCTACAAAAAGAAAAATAGTTGTTATTAAAAGCAATTAATATCATCATTTAGATTACGTAACCTAATTGGCTAAAATAACACAAGAAGTTCGTTATTCGTTAAAATGGAGACATTATGATATTGTAATATATATATATATATATATATACACGCACACATACATGAATATATACATTTTTTTTAACGATCAATGGATGAAGGACTTAAAAAATATTATGTTGACGAGTATAACAGTTGAAATGATGTTTATGAATCGAGCGGTGGTGCCAACTAATGAGATACAGCATATTATAAATAAGTGTTATATTACAATTAAAATCAAAATTACAGTTTTCAAGATTGTTTTATAACTTCGTAATAAAATGCAATTTCAAAATTGTCACGTAGTAGTTAAAATTTACGCAGCCATCGTTAAAAAACGATTGAACTTAACCATATACTGTCTGACGAAAGTACGATACGTAATTTAAGGAGAAAATTTATAGAGCATATAATTCATTGACAAAAATTAATATAGAATTCAATATAAAATCTAAATTAATTTTAATCGTTGTTTTTTATAGAATTTATGAAAAATGCATGTACACACACACACACAAAACTCTTGAAATTGAGAAAATTTTAACAATATTGTACATTTAATTACAACTAATATTTTTAATAATAATAATAATAATAATAATAATAATAATAATGTTTTAATAACATTTAATTAATTGTTAAAAATAATCGGTAATAGGCTGAGAATTAATTAATACTATTTGGCATTAAAATTATTTCTTCTAAAAAAGCCAGTGCTAGAAAAGATAATTTAGGTCGAGTTGTAGGGCACGTATACAACTATACTTTATCACGGACGCGAGAATCTACCTGAAATATAAAAATTTCAAAAATATAATAAAATAAATAATATCTCGGCTGATTGGTACATTGGCTTTTTATATCAGTTATGGGGAGAGCATTAATTCGCGAGGAGAGCATTGATTTATATACGATTCCAAAGATTTACAAAGTCATCTTGGGGCGGGGGGGGGCATTTTTGGCGTCTTTTTATTGCCATTGAAATACGATCAGTGCTCGTTTAAGACAATTTTGAAAGGAGTTGGTCGATAATTAAGCGCTCGTAGGCAGTGGCCAAATTTTTCATCGAGGAATCTGACACACTTTGATTGCATTCCGAGAATCATAGGAAGACTCAAGGGGAATGCTCACTATACTTAGAACGAGCCTCGTAATGACACGTCTTACGAGCCGCCGCTCCTTCGGGGTAAAACAATGACCCAAGTGTAAATCGACTCGTGTAGGATTTCGATGGGCAAACCAAATGGGAACTGCCGTTGAAATTCCAATGTAATTTTTAGGGCATGACGATCATTATGTAAGCGAGCCAACTGTACCATAATTTTTCTTAACAAGACAACTTTCGCCCACGCAGAATCAAGCATAGCGTGCAGTTAATTGCCACTTGAAATTTCGTCTATTTATTAGGATTTACACCTCACAAGCTTTACCCTCACAAACTCAATGGTGTTCTTCGTAACGAAACAAACGACTGCCCAGACATCTGATTTTTCCTGTTTGAATATGCCAATAATTCATTAAAGAAATACAAAACTTTCATTTGCAGCTGAAGCTTTGTAAATAACATTTACTAAGACATTACTAATTATAATATATTATAATTATAATATAATATAATAGTATATGAAAATAGTATCTAGTGAAAGTCTTTATTGCTTGAAATATGCCTCGTATCCGTTATTAACTGACGACTCATCTTTGGATTTTAAAAATCAGCCTCAACTTTTCTAATGGTTGTCCTTTTCGAACGAACAGCTTGATATTCTAATAATAAAGCGTATGCCAACATTTTCTAAGACATTACAAAGAAGGTTATAACACACTTATTCTTTAATAAAATGCAAATGTTTTTTAAACACGTACATAAAAATGAAATGTACATATTCAGATAGTAATAACAATAACGACGACGACGACGACGACGACGACGACAACAACAATAATAGTAATAAGAATATATACATATGTAATGATAATACAGAACAAACAAGTGCGGCTCATTTATTAGCGAAACATGGAACGAGCGTGGTAGGTTGTTTTAAAAGAGTTTAAAATTTTTATCTATTGAAATTTGATGGAATAATTGTAGTATACCGGTTAAGCTTAAACTTAAACTGGCAATACGAATGTTAAGTACTGATCGTCGGGTATAGAGAAAAGCGGATAGTAAATAGATAAGTGACAGAGCGACTGCCATTTAAAATCTTATCGTCGCTTATAGCACACATAATAAATAAAATAAAAAAATAAAAAATGAATCTAATACATTTACCTGAATGTGAGGTTAAAGAATCATCGCACAATTGTAAATAGTTGAATATTGGTGTGACTCCTTGAATCCGCGAGAAATCTTAGGACGAAGGAGGATTTTGTAGGCGCATTCGTTAGGGATACGTCGGCTCGGTAAATGCCAGACGATACGAAAGAAGCCAAGGAACGAAGGGAACGAAGGGAACGAAGGGAACGAGGGGAACGAGGGGGGGACGAAGGTAACGAAGGGAAAGAAGAGAACGAGGGAAAGGTTGCGGGAGGGAGGGTGGGAGGGAGGGAGGGAGAGCGAGCGCTGACCGGCGGGCAAATCGTTGGCAATAAAGTGCACCGTTAAAGAGCAGAATGTTAAACAACGTTAATCAACGTAATCGTCGAGTCACAATCTCCGCGAAAGGCCACACGAGGCCAGAAAAAGAGGCCCCGAAATTCCACAATTCACTCCACCTCCGCGCCCCGTAAATAATACACCGTTACGAATCTTTATCTGCGCGGCGCGGCGCGGCACCGCATCCCTCCCTCCCTCCCGCCCCCGCCCCGACGGAGCTCCCGAAGCAGCCGGGCGCACCGCACCGATATACGAAAAGCACAATTGCGCATTATCGGGCCTCCGCTCACCTCTCGCACGTGTCATTTGGCCTTTTATTGTTATCGCTTCGAGGAAGAGCGTCTCCTCGGACTGTCCGCTCCCCCGAGACCGACGGAGCTCCGACGTCGATTTCGGACGAGCCTCTAGCTGACCCTTCTGCCATTTTTAAACGCACCTCACTTACGAGACCCGGGGACGATTCCCCCTCCCCGCCCCCGACCGATAAAACACTGGAAAAAGCCGGCGGCGCGCATTTTTCCTCGGCTCGACACGGCTCGGCCTCACAGCTACCTCTCTCTCTCTCTCTCTCTCTCTCTCTCTCTCTCTCTCTCTCTCTCTCTCTCCTCGCCCATCGTCCCAATAACCCCGAATCCCACAGAACCCCGGCCGACAATGCCTTATCGAGTTCGAGCGCGACTCACATCCCCCCGCCCCCGCCCCCGCCACCCAATAACCGCCACAAAGTCAAAAGTCCTTGTATGGCTATCAGACTGGCTGATGTTTATTAAAGCTCAAGGTCACGGCTTGAGGCTGGACGAATATCAAATATCGTATGTAATAACGGCAGGAACATCGATGGGTAACTTTAGAAAACCGAAACATTCTCGAGAGTTTATTTTTGTTTGGTTATTTGCTGCATTACATTGGCAGGCCAGAAGAGTATCCCTTACATTGAATTTTGTAGACATTCTAGGCCAGCGTTCGCTCCATGCGCGCCTTAGCCGCGTGCCCCACGTAAAAGCGCAAGTACGACCGCGTCGAGAAGATAGGGCACGCGATCAAGAGGGCGTCCTTGGTACCCGTGGCGAACTAAATCGTCCCCGTCCTCGTCCCCGTCCTCGTTCCCATCCTCCCGAAATTAACTCCGGGCCGCGTTGTTAATGCCGCGGGGGCGCGACAACAAAGGAACCTCCCGGGCGCGATTCTTCCGCGCAATCCCAATTTGCTCGCAGCGGGTAACGAACGCGCTATGGATCACCCGGACCCCCGACATTGGCCTCCCCCCCCTCTCTCTCTCTCAGTCTCTCTCTATCTCTCCGACGCCGGTCCGGCGGATTCCCCGACAGGGGGGAACTTTGACAGCTTTCGTGACCGTCAACCCACACTCGCGCTATGCATTCACTATACATACATGCGCCCGAATGTATTGTTTTTTCTTCAATTTCTTATGAATCGACGGATCTCTGTCTCCCCCCCTCTCTCTTATTCTCTTGAGAAAAATTCTAAAAATCCACGAAATATGTGCTTATCGGTGTTCGCGACATTTATTTTCGAGAATGGTAGTCGAGTTCAAGGTTCGTCTCTTGGCCGTAACGACCAATTCGAAAAAAATCATACATCGACGCCATTTTGAATTATTTTTTATTCCTGTTGCAACTACTATAATTTCTCCCGCCAACGAACCTTAACTCTCTTGAATATATACAAATTTCTATCGAATATTTATTTAAATATCGCGCTTAATACGATTGACAAACGTTTAATTACTATTATTTATAAAAAAAAGTTTTTTTTAATCCAGCACCTCAAAAGCTAATGGAAATTACGAACAGAATAAAGGAAAATATTTAAAATATCTTTTTAAACGATCATCGACTCGGTTGAGTCCACGCGTATTATATATTTTCCATGTATTAAAAATAAATCCCATTTCCATATTTCTAATAAAATCGCAGTATTTTAATTAAAAGAAAACTTGTTCTTGCATTAAGTATTTTTAAATAAATCGTGGTTTTTTTTTTAACGAAAAATGGTTTTTCTATTTTTCTAAATTAGATAATACAATTAACTTCATCGCAATTTGTAATGATCGCCCTTTTCTTTTTGTTGCGACTTCCAAGAATTCCTAATGAAATGCAGTTTGAATTATAAGTATATACAATTCGTTTTTTTATTTATATTTTTTTGATTATTTTCATGTTCAACTTACTATTATGTAATAGCAAGTAATTCATTATTGATTTTATATACGTTTAAAACGTACACATGGAAAGGCCATAATACGGATGTGGGTATGAGTAAGCATGCATGATGTTTGTTTTTTTACTTATATATATATGCTTGTATTGGTATTGTCTTATTTTCACTTTTTTTTATATTCATAAAATATTTTTGACATAATTCTATAAATTATCATTGTTCTGCAATTATACCTTTTCAGTTTAAAATGAATTATTTATTTTTTGCGCATTTTTCACGACCAGTATGAAAAGAAAAGAAGGAAGTTCTTTTTGTAAATCAATTGAATGATTACATTTGACATTTACTAACTCATTAAACACTATAAATGCATATTTACTTATTTTATTATTATTTACATAGAAATATAAAAAGCTAGTTTGGTAATTCATGTTAATTTATACTTTTTAATCATTAATATAGCAATAATTTAAATAAATAAAGAGACAATTTAGAAAATTTTAATTAGGTCTATTATTCATATTCTCAATACGCACGTTATTAATTAATCAATGTTTTATTCGTATAAAAATTATTTATAATTCTTTTTTATTTCTGGCAATCTTATAATTTAAAGGTTAAAAATTTTAAGAAAACAAATTACTTTAGAATATCTATCCAATTATTTATGATTAGAATATGTAACAAATAATGGGAACAGTATAAGTATCAGAATAAGTATCCATAGATACTTATAATATTTTATTTTATTTGTTTTATTCGATAAATATTTGTAGAAATAATAATACTTTTAAACAAAATTTATCATCCTTTGAGGCAGAATTTAGCGATAAAATGAAAACAGTGTAACGGCAAATATTATAAACGTTATTGATAAAGTATTTCATTGTAGATTTTGTCTTCGTATTGCTTCTTTACCACTTTCGGACAATATAATTTAAAAGGAATCAATTAATCGATAGGCAATTGATTTCAAATAAATTTTTTTTATCAAATATAAGTATTTTATTCGAATTCGAGAATTAGAATTATTAGTTGCTCAAATCGGCTTCATATATCAACTAATAAACACGGGGGAGGGGGAGGGTTAGAGTTCGAGCTACGTTGTGTGCCATAGAATTCTGATTATTTAGAATTCTAATTTATCATTATTTATTATTCGAGATGTTGGTGCTTCTTTTTATTTTTATTGTTTTTTTTTTTTTTTTTTTTTTTTTTTTTAATATAGAAGTCAAATTTTGTTGAATTTAGGAAATATTGATATTCAGAAGATAAGAAAGATATTTCTTGCGATAAAAGTATTCAACCTTACCATTTCTTCCTACCGTATAATTTATAAAGCGTTATCGCTAAAATCATCCTTTTTCAAACTCGTGTCTTTCAAGCCTAAATACATAATAAATCATATGCAATGATTTATTGTGCGTGTGTTTATTTTTGGAAATCATTACAGGGGAACGTATTTAATTTCAGATAAAGCCAATATTAAAACGAACTATAAATTTTCATATCAACGGAATAGATTCAACTTTTCTATAAACAACGTCATCATTCGAAATGATAGATTTAATGTATATATAATAACGCTACTAATTTTTATTTTATTTTTATTCAAAGTTTTTAGTTTGTACCTTTTTAATAGGTAATGTAATAAAGTAAATATGAATAAAAAAAATATTTTACAAAATAATAAATTGTATTACTCTTATCGTATTATTAAAATATTATTATCATTATCATCATTATATTCATGTCGGCTTATTTTTATAAAAATATTGAATATTGAAATAACTGATGGACATTCGGGCGCCGCTAATAAATTTTTCTTAAATATTATAAATATTGACAATCTGAAAGCCTTCAGTTATAAATAATGAACAGATTTGAAAAATTAAATAATTTAAATTTTAATTGAAATTTATAGTATGATGCGATTATTATATAAAATATTATATTAATATATATCATCTGTAATCAAATTGATACAGGTCAGTCGGTATAAAAGAAGCTCTGTATATCTCCTTACTACGCATCGAAATCACTTATAATTTTTTTTTCGCAATCATAATAATGATTATCGTCGTCGTCGTCGTCGTCGTCAACGTCGTCAACGTCGTCCTGCACTTGGTTCGAGTTATAACAATTATAATAATCATAATCACCATCACGATCATCATCATTATCATCATCATTATCATTATCATTACCATTATCATTATCATTATCATTATCGTGCCAGCTTTACAATTCAATGATCTGTGTAATAAGTCTTAGAGCGCGAAAAAATTGATTGCTCGCGTGCCAATTAAAAAGAAAGAACATATCCAAAGTTCTTTTGGAGGATTTAATGACGTTCACCCGATATATCTACTTCGAATAAAGTTGTATGCTGTATGACCTTGGTGGAGTATCAAGGAAGACGGAAGGTGGACGAACATATGTGCCCCGACACATTTAAACGGATTGAAATATGTCCTTTGAAAAATGGCTCGAATTTGATAGTTATTACAGCAATTTTTTTCATATGCTGTTCCGTTTTGTATTAATAATTTTTGAAACTTTCTTAGTATCACAAAATTGCTGTTGTATAAATTTTTTAATTGATTATATATTAGTGGAAAGACTTCTTATCTACAATATGTACTTTAATATAAACTTAATTAATATAAACTTCTCATCTACTTTTTTTAATTCTTTGATACTATAAGTCTTCACAGTTTTTACTTTTATTAATGATTTCGTTTGATCAATACTGTTTTACGGCATTTAAGTATTTCAAAGATAAAATTTAAAATGAGAAATTTTTGAAGTTAGAATAATATATGTGGGAAGAACGATTTATCATGTTTAATAACTTGCAGTTAAATTATTGTCGTGTTTTATTGGTATTTATTTCAGTAAATTACTAATGATGTTTTATTATGATGAAAATTAATTTTATTATTAAAGTATATTATAAACAATTTATTATAATAAGTTTTTGTTAATACCTAAGATGTATTCATTAGTATCAGCCATAATAATAATAATAATTATTATTATCTGTTATAACTTATCAGGCTTTTATTTTAAATTGATCTATTTTGATTATAATTTTTAATTATCTAGTATACAAGACAGTAATGTATATACTTTTATTTTTTTGTAATTATAGATGCATATATATACTTTAATTATTATAAAAATTGAAATATTAACAATTTAAATAATGTAGGTAAAGTCATTTTTTTAGTTAAATATATATTGGAAAGATGAAATTGTAAAGTATATAAAAATATGAAATAATATAGGCACGATGAGATTAACTCCCGGGAACGAATAAAAAACTCTAGGTAGCAACTATATAATTTATGAATGTATTTTAGTTCCATATCCACATTTACTACTTTGTAATTTTATAAGGTTATATGCATCGATATAGAAAAAAATAATTCTTACATGTATAAGTGTAGACCTAAGAATTTTTTTCTTATGGTACGATGTTAATTGATTTATAAGAACTGAATAATAAGCATTTTTGTAATATCGAATCTTGTAAAATAATATAGGATATATAATATATATTATATTAGTAAATTTAGAAACTCAAATAAAATTGCATTTTCTTTACAGTTTATGAGTGTATATGAATTTAAAAGAGGTCTCAGGGTCAAGGCGATTTAGTTTATTAGAAATTTCATAAATCTCAGATCGAATGTTTATTATTATTATTATTATTATTATTAGGGAATAGCTGCCATTGTGATTGATAGGATAATTTACAGCAAGTATATCGATTCAATTTAGTTATTTTGTAATCTGCAATTTTTAATTATAGAAAATAGTGGAATTCGTCACAGTTATAATTCATTTTTATCGTATATACGTGTTTATATTTGAATAGAAGAAGTAGCCAAATTTGTTAATTCTCTGTCAAGGTTTAATTCATTAGTCGAGACTTGATGAATTAACATTTCTAATGTGCAATTATTTCGTAATCTATGGAAATCAATCACTTTTTTCCGGCGATTTATGAAATACGTACCGGGACTATTTATTCTTTTTTACCGAGTCTATAATTAATGGCGGCATTGCGAATAATAATAGTAACAACAACAACAACAACAACAACAACAAAAACAATAACAACAACAATAATAATAATAGTAGCAGGTGTGATTATGAATGTGATCGTAATGGTAAATGTAATTTAAATTTTATTTTATCTATTCTATTTAATCCCCGTAGAAATTAATAAATGTATGTTAGATGCAAAGCGTCACATAAGTCTTCAGAAATAGAAGAAGAATAATTCGTTTGTAATGAAGAGTTATGACAGTTGGGTCCGTAATAGGCCTATAACTATAATCGGACTTGGTAAGTATACGCATTCGGAAAGGAACATTCGGCCTCGTTATAATGCATAAAAGGTAGGAAAGCCCAGTGGCCAATGACAGAAAGTACTTTATTCGGCTTGACCTTCCTCTCGAGCATTACAATTGAATTTTCTTAAGGTTCAGGGACGCCCGGACTGAATGTAGATTATAGTCAGCAAGGCCCAAACGATGTCGCATTTCGAGGACAGCGAGCACTCTCGATATCTCCCTCCTTGGATAGAGATTGATTAGCCCATCCGTCGGTCGCTCGTTTACTTATGCAAAGCCGCTCGTGGCTGACGCTTCAGGGTTCACGGGCGCGTTTACGCGGATGCAGCCGTGTCTTAATGAAATCGACCGCGGCGTGTCGTCCCAGGTAAGGGACGGCCGAGGATATATCGATACCCCCACCCCGGGACGGTCGTTAGTACGGTAGAAGTCTTCCTCCTCGTCAGCTTACGCGCTGGCCCCGGTATGGCGATTATTTTCGAAGCGATGATCTACGTTCATTTATCCTCCTCGTGCCTCCGTCTCATTCAGATTTCAGCATTTTAAGCGCCAAGCCGCTGAAAGAGCCGTTCTCTCCATTTATCTCGAACGTGTCGCGCAACTCAAGCCACGTTCTTCCTTTACTTAGCGAAGAAGATCACTCGGGAAGGTCACTTTACAACCTGACACCTCGATCTTCTTTCATTTTCTTTGGTTTATTAAAGAGAGCCTGCCTTTAAAACTCATTCTGCTGCGCGACGATTTAGTTTATAATTGGTTGGGCTTTGCAATTTTAATAATGGCCGATTTCGAGAGAAATTATTCCGATAATGCTTACGGGAAAGCGCCGAAAGCCATATTCGAGCTGATTTTATATCTTCATCATGTGTAACGATTTTATTAATGGAAAATAACTGTTATATTGTTAATCGCTTATTTTCGAGCGAGTTCATTCGAGCCTGGATCTAAAATAATCAGTTTTCGTTTAATTTTCATTCTGAACTTGTGCCTCTCATTAAAGATTAATAATTCAAGCGAGTTTAACGTTAAAACCCATCGGCCATTGTCATACCGAAAGCTCTCGAACGAAATAATTCGATACGTTCGATACATGACCGAGGTAATGTTACAGAGAGGGATTCATTAGCATTAATCTCTTTGAAAGCGGCGCATACCCAAGACTTTTTCTACCTGACGGCCTTAACGGCCGATCCCCCAAAGTACTTTCCCACTTCCTCAAACTATCGGTCTTCCTTCTTTTCAATTGATCGCTCGCCCCTCCTTTCACTTCGAATCTATAAATTCCTTCCTGCCACGCGCGGTTCCTCCCACTCATCGACCATTTAGTAAAACTCGGGGGCGCGCGAGAAAATGATTTACGGACGCCCGAGGGTGGCGCCAACGCCAATAGACGGACATCATTGTTTCCGAAGGGTGCAGGATGTTGCACCTGTTGCGCGTTCCCCTTAACAGGGACCTGCCATTGATTTACAATCGGGGATGGCCTCGATCGTGGGCGAAAAAGGGCGCGAAACGCCGACAGATGTTTGTCGTTAATGTGGGAACGGAAGAGGGAGTAGCGGAGCACTAAGCCATTCATTGAAGCATCGACTGTCTAATATAACCAAGCCCTTCCTCGGATATCTCATCTTTTGATTCCCCTGATATCCCTTGAACGTTTTACAACTAACACTTAATTTTTTTTTCTTTCTCCTTTTTTTTCCTCTTTCTTTTCTCGTCGAATATCTTAGGTCGGGAAGGTAATACCTTCGGTTTACTTTACACGTACTTTCTCTACTCATCCCTTGATTCATTTTAACACGTTATTCTGAAAACGAAATTATAACGCGTATTAGTTTTATTAGTTTTACTCGTTATTTACAAATTTAAGTAATTCATAATTATAAGCAATAATAATTTATAAAGATAACTATTTTAAATCAAATTTACTTATAAGATTAAATATGTAAGGCATATTTCCAAAGATTCGAAATGCCGTTAAGTATTATGCTTGAATTCGAAGCGTTTGAATAAATATTATTATTACATAATGATCGTACCGTACGTATAAAATAATATTGAAAGGCAATACTTTAATTGACTATTGACATTCGATAATAACGAAAAAAGGCATTGACTCCATAAATCAGTATGTAAAGCGCATTAATTATATAAGGAGTCTCGACGTTGATGGAAAACAATGAAAGAAAAAAAAAATAAATAAATAAAAAATAGAAGGCTCTCATATATCTTCATCATTTATCAGTTGTGAGACAACATTGTGCATTAAAGTAAGAGCAACTGGAGCGCGCGGCGCGGTGCAGAACATTAAAGGAAGGAATCGTGTGCGAGGCGCCAAAAAGTGAAAAGGGAAGGCAAGTCCAGCGAAAAATAAGGATAAAGCCCGTCCGGAGATAGACAGAGTCAAAAAGGGCGAGAGGGGGCCGGGAGAAGAAAAGCGGGCGGTACAGTACATATAGGATATATCCGTTCACGGAACGTGCGAAATGAAATTGGAATGAACGGAACGATATTACTCCGCAGGGGTCCATATCCACTTCGGGATTCTTCAAATCGTTAACTCGTAATTCTAGCCCTTAAATAGCGACACAGTTAGCAATTCCATAATTTCCTTTTCCATGCGTACGCATTGAAAAGAAATTTAAAAAGTATTAAGTTTTTAACTGTAATTTGTAACCTAATATAAGTGAAAAGGGATACAGTTCGCACACGGCTTTATTTTTTAAGAAGGTAACCCGACATTTTAGTAAGTCTGGATTCCTTTTGCTCAGAGCTACAGTTATTTAAAAATAATTTTATCTTTTATTCGCCAATTGGGTACCGGATTTTAGTAAGCTGTCTACATTATTCGAAGAGCATGCCGCAGCTTCATTTCTTAAACTTCAAATTTTCGTCGTTCTCTTTTATTCTGTTTACATACGGCCGCGTTACATTTTTTCCTTTTTTAAGAAGTTGATGAGGTCATTCTTAATGCTCTTTTAAAGCTTCGTATCAACGAACTGATTTTGGTAATAATATATAATCAGCCGTGGGAAATATTTATGGGAATAAGATACTTTCTGCGATAGCTTAAAGAATCGAGTCAATTCTTATTTTATTCGGTTATATTGAAAATCCATTTTATCTAACCTGGTTGCTGCACTTTACTCGTTATTCTATGGGCCCACGTTGAAGGTAAAAAAAAAAAAAAAAAAAAAAAAAAACTATCGATAATTCGTTATTATCGATCGTGAAAAATGTATTTATTGAAATGTATATAATTATGATGGAATTGAAAGAATGCGAGTAAAAAAAATATGTTATAATTAAATGCCATATCCGACAAATTATTGAAAATTTCAAAAGTAAAATAATTACACGAAGAATTATAAAAGCAAACTATAATTTTTGTTTATTCGTAAAGCTGGAGCCATTAACATTAATTATCATTGATTTTACGGATTGGTAGAGTACACGTGTTGAGGGTAAAAAGAAAAGCGTGAATTCCGAACAAAGTGATTAATACATCATCGGCTTTAGACTTATATTAATTTAGAGTGTGTGACCAAGGGCAATGGAAATAAGCCGTGATATTTGTGCCCGAATATCGTGAATATAAATATTTTTAATTTAATTGAAAAAACTTGTTAAAATATCCAGGAAGATTATCCTCATTTGATTTTACTCCCGGTTCGCCGTCGGGACAGTTATTTATCAATTATTGCGAATAATATAATATTTGGCCGAAACTATACACTCGGGCGAGATAAATCTGCCCCCCTGGCCCCGGGGCCGCTGCTACCCGCTGCACTTTTTGTGCGCTTGGCTCGTTCAGCGGATCCTGCAGCGGAGCTCTTGAATTCAGTTGCATTAGCAGCTCGTAATGCGTTAGTCGTGGCGGGGAGCTGAAAAAAGTGTCGCTTCTACCGACGAAGATCCATTCGGCGGCACTCGAAAAGCGGAGTAATTGCCGAGGGTCCCATGTGCTCGCGGATTTATAAATCGCTACGGGGGCCGAGCCCAGCCCCACCCCCGTCTGCGGCTCCATAAAACAGCGGGTCGCAATCCTTTCGCGGGGATAATCAAGACATCACGAGACGAATCGTCACCCGCTGCGCTCGGTCCTGCCTTTGCATACTGCGTTTTAATTGGTTTTATGGCTTATTAGAAGATATTCCTTTTCCATCTTTGCCTTTTTTTTTTCCCTCTTCACTTTGCGCCTTTATCCTGTTATTTTACTCCGGACACTTTCGCTCGGACAAGCCGTTCGTATCCTCTACATTCTAACCTAAAGATACCGGCCGAGAGAACGACAATACCTTAATCTCAATGGCCAGAAATGTTATGCAGACATTTTAATCGTTCGGGCTTTTAATCTGCAGGCATTTTGCATGATTTGCATGAAAAGAGAGAGGGTATGATGTTTTTCGGTAATAGATGTCGCCCCGCTCAATGTGCAATTACTGCACATAATAAAAATTTCGATTTAAAATGTAACAAGATTATACTTCTTCAGAATGCAAATACACGGCGTAATTCGTATTGGCGCGCATTGGTCTTTGTATTTCGTTCGAATTTTAATTTCTTAATTTAATTAAATTTAAGTTTAATGCCAAAGAAGGTATTTGCTTTTCGATTGTAAAGTTTTCCGATAAAATCTGAAGTTCCGACGGTGGTTCACAGCAATTTTAATGTTCTTGCGAGTACGTACTGCGTGGGTAGAATATAATATACAATTTTTCGGCTTAATGAACAATTTCATGGTTTCATTTATGACATCATTCGAGGTGTTCGTTCCTGAGACTTCGCGAATTAAGAGATAAAGATAGTATTTTTCTTCTGAGATATTGCATTGTAAAGTACGTGTACATACATATACATATACATATACATATATATATATATATATATATATATATATATACAGTTAATGTAAAAGCTTTTAACATTAAAATTTTAATTTTATCATTGGATCATTTAAAATATGTAGATGTTAAATTTTAAAATAAATATTTTATTTTTTCACCTTCGGCGAATAAAAATATCAAATATTATTTAGAATTTTACAAAATTTAATATTCACAATGCAAAATACAGTGTAAATTAAAATATAAATTATATAATTTTAAATGGAGAATTTTATGTATTCGGAACGTTAATTGCAAGGTTAACTCTTAATAAATTCGGGATTCTATATCATTAATACTGAAATAATATTATACAGTGATAAGCATTAATTTTTTATAAATTTAAGTGTTTCAATTTTAATAAATGCATGTAGTATATGTTTAAATCTAATAATATACAAAGAGTTTCTGCGCCTTCTTCTATTCAAATCTACGTATCTATGTGATCCCAATTTTTACTCTATGGACAGATTTTATTTAAATAATTTCCCTTCTTCTAAGATATAAAAGGAAGTTTTAAAATCGTTTAGTTTGTCATTTTAAATAAAACACATTTCGAAGAGTGAGAACGAGCGGCAGTAAAATAAATAAAGATACGGTGAGAGTGATTGAGGAGAGGTAGAGCGATAATGTGAAAGAAGGAAAGGTCGAATGAATAGATAGAAAGATAGATGAAGGTAGATTAAGAGTTAAAGTCAAACTTGCCGTATAGATATATTTCCTTTGGATGCTTTAATTTCCGACTTTGAACGTCGGAGTCCCTATTTATTTTTATCACTATTTTTCGCCGTATCACGCCGCTTTATATAATTAAGCGTACGCAAGGCATTGCATAAGTTTTCAAAACGCTTTAAACCACGGTTGGCAGATAAAGCCCATGAATTATTGTAATAGTCGTTATTCATCGGAAATTGTGAAATCAGATGTTTTAACAGGTATAAATTAAAAAGAGCACTATTAATTTAGCGGAACAAGTCGAAACTAATTCAAGGGAATAATTTCATTGTGGTAAGCGTTGTCGGTTACTGAAGAACTGCCACAGTTTCAATGAAAAGCGAAAGCTGCGCTCGCGTAGAATAGGTGCGTTAGGAAAGAAATAACATGATTCGGCGTATAGTCGGCAAATCGGAAGCCCGACACCCGGGATATCCTATCACAACAACAGCGGAATTCAACGTACTTCCCTTTTGCGTGCTCCCTTAAAGCATAAATAGGAAATCGAGACATGTGTTGGGGGAGGAAGAGGCGTAGTACGCCCACGTACCTTCCTTGCTCTCATATAAGGTATATAAAAAAATATCTTGATCGGCAGAGGCGAAGCTGTGCCGTCATAGGGGCACTACCGCTTCTAGTGTAAGTGTACAAAGCAGAATGATTTTATCGAGAGCGTTATGCCCTTTTAAATGGCTCGTGGCCTTCGTTATTTCATATTCTTGCTGCATTGATGAGAGGAGCCTCGAGTCCGTGCGAGATTCGCATACGATTCTAAGAAAATAACAAAACCGTTTCGAAGGCCACACATTCAACAATTTCTTTTTTATGTAGTCATTCTAGTCGTTTTATCAACTAGGATCAATCTAAAAATGAACTAGGATTTTTATACTAATACATTGCATGAAGAGTATTTTTTTCAATGCGCAATTTACAATGATTATGGTATTAACAAATTTTTTAATTCTAGATGATATGATTAGAAACTCGGAAATATGAAACTCGGAAATATGCATTTAATTGTCGATTTACATTCCTTACTGCGAAAAAATAAGTACGCAAGAAGGCATTCAAATCACTTCGGATTTCTATATTCGATAAAGTAAATTTGATTTACTTTATGATTTGGGATTTAAGAGATTTGGGATTAGCCGGGGAGTTCAAAAGGTCGATATGGTCGAGCGTAATTATTTATTACGGAGATTCAATGGGGGATTGAAAGGAACAACGAAAGAACGGAGCTGGGCAACACTGGCAATAGCTCAGACAGGTAATTCAGTCACGTGGGTACAAGAGGGTTACGCGAGAAGATGCGACGCTTAATTATCCTCGATCCGTCCGCGGGTTCGTTCGCCCGGGTCCGTAGTCCCGGGATTGGAAAGGCTGTGTGTGGGATAAGGGCAGAGGGAGGGGGAAGCGGTCGAGGGCAGCGATCGACCCTCTAATGGAATTCAATATCGTGCCTTAATACTCTTAATAATCGTGAGGGCCTCTGGCGTCCCTAATGCTACCCAAGGCCCCGGTAACATAATAGGCCCCGTCGGTTGCGTGGGCGGTGGCCCCGGGGCGATATTCGATTTCGCGCTTTGAAAGCATGCGCCTTCATTACGCGCTGCTGGGCCTCGCCTTTTCGGACCCTTCTTTCCACCTTCTTGCCCCACCCCTCGGGCCTCTCGCCATCGCGCCCCAGCCGCCGACGTAAGGACGCCCGAGCTATATCTGCGGGTGGAGATCGCAGACTAGACTAATACCGCTCTCTTGCGTACCGCTGCTCCCAAGCCTCGACGTTGCGTTAACGGCATCGCCCAGGAAACGTGCAAGGCCCTCGGGCGTTAGCTCAGGCTAATTTCTAGTTTTCGACCTTTTTATGGAAATTGACGAATTATCGACCAATTGGAGAAATTATCCGCCTTGCGCTCAAACCACTTGATCCATTAGCCCCTACACATTTTGCAGCATAATCTTAAGAGCAGCAAGTTTTTTACTTTAATTAAGCCTTTCGAACTTTAATTAAAAATCTAGGGACTCGCTCTATCAGACCCGTACGGGAACATTACGCTTCTAAGAATAATGATTCACAGGTAACAAAAAATGGCGATTGAAAAGTAATTTACCCAGAGGCATGGGTAATTTTTTTTTTTTTTTATTTATTTATTTATTTTTTTCATTCATCCGATATTTAAGCTAATAATTTAACTTGTTTAAAAAGTTATTAATACACAGGATTTAATTAATTAATTACTTTTAATTATAAGCTTGAGAGATTAATTCCCTTACTGTGCTATGCGATTTAATTTTACTTTGTATACTTTCCTGCTATTTTTAAACGATTAAATACACTCGAGCGGACTCTTCTAAGTGGCATTAGAGCGCCTTCGTTATTTATTTCATATTGCTGATTCAGTACGTGCTTTATTCACAGATAAATATGTCCTCAAACGTTTAAAAACTACTCATGATACTTAATATTTCAATTATAAATATAAATCTACATCCGCATTAAGAATCGTTTATAATCAGTAAAAGTCAAAGATAATGATTATAAACAATACGCCAAGCAGGAGGAGATGTGGATGTAAATTGTTGCTAGTGAATTGGCGAAAGCTCGATAAATAATTTGAAACGCAAGATCGATCCGATCTACATACTCGTTAACGTACATCCGATTACGATTATTATAGCTTAGAAAGTGTGGAACAGCTGAGTGTTGCTATTAGTCTATAGTCGGGAATGATTTGCAGTGGTGCAAATTTCATTCGTCTTATAATTGTCAACTCCCTCGAGCTAAGTAGATTCTGCGAAACGTTATTTTTTCGACGCACGATCCTGAAATTTTTCGGCAGTCGACAAACGCCGCAGAGTAAATTAGTTCGTTGAAATGATCTTCCCCTGCGAGTCCCGCTCGGCTGGCCGCCTCGGGCTCAATGTGTAAGTACCTGCTTTATACTGGAATACCACCTCAAACAAAACCGCGACTCTTACGTATTTATAAAACGATTACTTAATAACGGCGATAAATCTTCTCGTTTCTTAATTTATGCATACGCATTTAATGGCCTTTCTATTTTCCACTGTGTTATTAAAAATATTTTTTCTACTCGTTGGCGCATTGTACTTTTCATTATTCTTGAAACGACCAAATACAAAGGAAGTTTATCCTCGTAATTATTAATTTCGTCGAGTTTTCATTATTCTCCCGCAATAACGATATGCCACTCTCGAAATATTGAATTTCAGCTGCCTGCATTTAAATGTATTTAAATATCCCGAGCGATTTTACTGAATTTGGTATAAATTTAAAACTGTCAAATCATTAAGAGACGGTCACGTCTCACGTAATTATTAAGGTAAATTTATTATTAGTAATGTCAAAGCTTATAATTCAAAGAATAATAAAAATTAAGAAATCATGCCCTCATACGATTATTGTGAAATATGAATGATAATATTATATGGGCGTTATTTAAATATAATTAAAGAATTTGGGTACTTTTAAGGATCTTCAAAGAGATGCATAATTCAGTTAAAATTATAAGTGTTGAATTATATTGTTAAGTGTAATGCCTTAACTTAACTGTACAATAAACCTGCTTGAAAAAGGAAAAAAAAAAAGAAAAGAAAAAGAAAAAGAAAAAAAAAATATCAGGGTAATTATTTCGAATGTAACTGTAATAGATTTTTTATTTGGAGAAAATTTTCCGGAATCCAATGCGAGGCCTGCTCACGAGTCCCTTAGCAACGAGCTTATCTGAAATCAGCTCAATAACTTATGCACTGGCTAAGGAGAAAATAGTAAAACCTGATCGGATTTCCAGTTGGAGTGCATTGCTCTTATACATCAACCGAAAATGTCAACCGTCAAAATGGCTCGGCAGTTTCTAACAAGTTTTAAAATAGCCCGCCGCGCGCACTATTATCGTTCAACTAAGCCGTAGATGAAGATCTAGATAATTGTCAAAGTCGAGCTTGCTTTCTAACGAGTAGACGATGGGAAAGCTACGGAAAACCACGCACGCCAGAGGTCCTCTGAGGTCCGCGAGGAGGGGAGCGCAATAATGCGGGGTCGTGGTGGCGCGGTGGCGGTGGCGGTGGTGGTGGTGGTGAGGCGGAGGATCCAATATCCGAGAAAAAGCTGACGAGAAATTGGCCATCGATAAATGTCAAAGGACACGGGATACGGGGAAGAAAAAGGAGACATCCGCGAGGGCGACCGACCGACCGACCGACCGACCGACCGACCGACCGACCGACCGCTGGGCCAGTGCCGGGCTCGCCCATCCCGAAAGACGAATTGGTTATTCCGCGCGCGTGAGACCGGATACCGGGAGCGAGGTACCGAGAGGTACCCAGGATCCAGGCCCTGCCCCCAGCCCCTTCTCCGAGCCACCCTCGATTAAGATTGCGCTCCTCTTGCTCTCTTTGCCATACACACCGGGCGAATTATAAATATCCGCTGGCGGTGCCCCTGGTGCATTTTCGTTGACCACGTGGGCAGGCCGCCGTCGCCGCCGCCGCAGCCGCCGTAGCCGCAGCCGCCGACTTTTTGTCGCGTCATCCCGTTAGCATTATAAACGAGCGGCTCTTTTGAATGCCGTACCGAGGAGAGCCCGAGCCACTGCTGGGTTTTAGTACGTGCAAGCTTCGATTTGGCCGGCCGGCTCTTCCCCCGGCCCTCTCTTTACCCCTTTTATCTTTGCCTCCGCGAATCGGCAGTGGCTTTATTTTATTAGAAATCGTGTGCGGCCGGTAAGGTTACGGTTTCGGCCCTCCGTACCTTTAGTTTCTTTTCGCGGAATGTCTCTCTCCTCCTACGTTATTTCTTTTCCTTTCCTTCCCAATGGCTATTCCGATGGCCTCGAGTATTAATTAAATGATGCTTGAAATATCTTTTGGATATCTTCGTGATTAAAAGATCGAATGCTGCGGCGCACGATACCCGCGCATCTAGAGCTGAAAGAGGAAGTCTTCGAGTGCTCCCTGTGCGTGCGCAACTCAAGCTGGATCATTTAAATGCACAATTTATATTATGGATTACGTAGCTATGTTATTTTTGTGCAATATAGGCTCAGGCGCTCCATAAATTTAGCTTTACCTTTATTCGACAAATATCGAAATATTTATAATTGCACGTCTCACGTGCGCCCGTAGCTCATATATATTTGTACTTATGCGGTACGATTACGTTAACTTGTTTTTCTTTGTGCTTTAAATTTTTATGTCTTACGATTACATATTATTTGTAAGAATACTTTTAGGTCCAGAAAGTATTATCTCATACGTTTACAGCAACTAATGATACGCATTTCGTTATGCCCGTTAAATTATTTGAATTTCCATCGGGAATATATGATTTGGCCAACATTTTTCATGTTTATTTTAGTACGGTTTTTAAAATTAATATATAAATTCAATTTTTATATACCAACGGGTCATTATTTTAACAAAGCAGTTAACTTATCAGTCCTTCAAATTATTATTATTTATATTGTTTATTTTATTTATTTGTTTTTGTTTCAATTCTTTTTAAGTCCCATAATATAGATATACAAAACAAAAATTTTAATAAGTCGAGAAATAAGTTTACAAGCAAACTAAAATTCAACAATACATTAATCTTTCGTCCACTACAGCAACACGTTAATCAAGAAGTTACACTCTCTAAATATTGTGTGTTTTGTTATTGCTTTTCAAGATACATAGCATGTTAATTTGTCTAAACATGAGATTGTTCAAATTACATAATGAGCCGAAAGTATAGATCCCCTAATCAAATTCATTTATTAAAAGTATGAAATATAAAATATCGATCAGCAGCAATATTAATATAAAAATAGTATATCAGGAGAAAAATCATAGTTTTTATTTCAGGAATATGAATTTTTAAGCAAATGAAATTAGATTAGCCGTTGATAGGAAAATAGAATGATACAATAGCCATAATGTTTCGATGTCGTTGTAGTGTAACAAAAAAAAAAAAAAAAAATGAAAGCAACGAATGAACCGGTACATGAAATGCGATGCCGCGTGGCAAGGTAGTTAACGATCCCCTTGCGTCAGCTCGCGAGGGAGCGTAATCGCGAATTGTTTGGAAATAAGAGCCCTCGGGAGAATCTTCTTTCCGATTCTCCCTGCGGGAATAGGAGGAAAAGGTGGACGCTGCCACCTGGACACGTAAGCTAATGGCTAATGGGAAATAAACGCGTGCGTTTGTCCACGTGAAGGAGGAGGTAGAGGAGCCTAAAGCCGCGGGCGATGTACTTAGGCGCGTACACTTGTAAAGTATGGGCAATTCAATTGCAGACACGAGCGAGTGCAATTATTCGCGGGTAGGAGAAGCCTCTTTTTATTCTTAGATTCGATTTATGGTGCTCCGGCGCGCTTAGTGCACGGAGCTACTTGTAACACTTCATGGGCCCTGCTAAATTAATCTAGCGTATGACGAAATGTTTCTAAGCGCGAGTCGCTAATTTTTCAATTATCTTCTCGACGAATGCCTAAACAAGAGCAGAGCCAGGAACTTCGACTCGAGAGTACCTCGTTAATGCATTTTTAAACTGCAGTAGAGAATTAATATTCATATATAAATCAATTGCCAATGAAGATAAATCTGTTTGAATTTAACATTAATAATAATCCAATGGAAGCGTAACTGCTGGTCCGGCTATTGCAGATACTTGCGCATTCAGATACTTACATGCAGATATTTAGTTAAGAAGGAATTTATGTAGCCTCTGTTTTATACTTTAAAGTTTTTATACCCCATCTATGAAGAAAATAGACAATTGTTGCATTGAAAGAAAAAAAAAAGTCTATGCAGTTTTTAATAATACTTATAATAAAATAAAATATATTAACTTGATTTGTCAAACAGTTGTAACTTCAAGTATTATAAAACTCTTGAGAACGTGCAATATTATTAATTTAAAAAATGAAGCATATTTCAAGAAAATGTATGCGACTTGTAATTTACCCGAGAAGAGCAACTATTTATATATAAACTCTTTGAATTTTCATTCTCATATAATTATATAAATTACATTTAAAGGTATACCAATGTGCTTATTTATTTAAGTATAAACTATGAATACAATATTTATAAAATATACATATTTATCTATATGGATTTGTATAAAATCCTAGGTACGTTAATACTAACCGCTTCTTACATTACGTTCATTGAATTAATGACGGGTGCCTTAAGGCAAATGAGTAGCATACATATTATAAATTTATAAAATGTGGAATAGGCGCAAGTAATCCATAAAACTATTCAAAAGAATTATAAATTTGGTATAAATTTTATTCGTTATAAATCTGTTTAATAGAAAGCAAACAGTCGAAGTTCGAAAGGTAAAATATCGTAAACACGTAAAACATATTTTAACGGTAATTAAAATATATTCTTCATGGGAATAGAGCAATAAATTTTAATAAAAGGTTGCATTGTAGCTCTTTACAAGCATTTTGAATATTTTATTGAACACTATTTCTTTTATTTGATAATACACATTTAACGGTATACCTAATTAATACAAGCATGTCTAATGTAAATTTAGCTAAATATCAATCTAGGTAATAATTTTTTATGAAATAATGCTTAATAAAAATAGTATTGAATCAAATATAATTAATATTTGTTATATACAATTCATTGGCTTACATTTTTCCAAAAATTTCATTTATAATACATTTTTATAATTCCTTTTTCAAAAGATCCTCATGCTCAGACTTAGATTTATAATTCACTTGTTGACATAAAGTCGGGCCAATAATGTAATTTGTAGATAGCGAATAATAAAAATTAATTAACAAGTACATTATCCTTTCTAAAATTAAACTAAAACGTAGCTAGCTACGTGAATATTCTATTGAGCATTATGCTCTGCAGATTTAAATAATTATGATTGCTTTGGTAATTTCCAATCTTATAAATACAAGTGACATTGAACATTTTTTCATTTTGATGTCACAACTGCATAAACTATTTTAAAAATCTATAACATGTTGATGAAGGATAGTACTTTAGAAAGTGTGTAAGATTATTAAGACCGGCTTTTTATAATTATGAATGTTGCATTTCCTCATAATTGATTAAGAATGTGAACGAGTGAACTTTTGTAAGCAGGATTTGAAGCCATTTTAATACATGCCAGGGAAATTTTTTCATCTTTTCTAATTATTAATTAAATTTCATATTATTATTATATTAAAGTAATATAATTTCATGTATTTAATTTCAATAAAAATTATACTACTTATGTCATTGCTTTTATGATCTTACGACTGTATAAAAGACAGTTTAACAATAACCTAAAATTTTATTAGATTCTTTATGTAAAAAAATTTATAGTAGGAGGACATTTTGTATATAATACAATTACGGATTGCGTTATTATAGATTTTACGTATTATTATAGATTTTATAATCCTTCTACAATTTAGCAATATAATCACTCAGCTAGTATTGTAAGTAATTATTAAATATGCCAATAAAATTATTGTCGAAAGCATGGTCGCTTTAAAATCTTCCAATACTTATGATATAGCATCTCTATTAACTTTCGGATTGTTACTTTTATAATAAAAATAAAAAATCATCAATTTTTTAAATAAAATTTGATTTATTTTTATAGAAAACATAGAAATTGGGAAATAGTATTTGCATATAGAAAAAATATAATCTTATTCTGAAAAATATCTTCATTTTTGTAATTATGAGGTTTTTATTGATTTAAAATTTTAAATTTTATTTAATTTTATTTAATTTTATTTTTATTTAAATTTTATTGGTTAAAAACAGAACCTTTTGAAAAGAATTCTTTTTATTTTAACGCCGAATTATTTAAAGATCTGCTAGTACATAGTATAATATTTAATTTATTTTTATAATACTGCATTTACTAAAATCTTGTACGAAATATGAAATAAATGAGTATTAGATCTTTTTATACAAGAATGTAAAGAAAATAAAAAGTTTGTGAGAAAATAACATCGTATAATAATAACACTGGACATGTTGTACGCCTTAATGCAGATTTTGTTTATGTTTCATATAAAATAAATGCTACGATCGTATTATGATGAGATTGTGATGTTTTAGCTCTTAAGGTTTTTTAAATTTTTATATTTTTATACAATATTGGAATGAAACTCGTTATTTAAATATTAGAAACTTGCATTAGAGTCTAATTGAATGCTTTAAAGTATTCCGAGCATCAAGGGTTGTAACTTGGGATCGTAAAATTTTTTAACGTACATGACTTTAACTACCATAGCATTACGTAAATATTCCAGTTTTTGATTCATCGTAAGAAAATGTTTCAAAGATATTTTGTTTTATTACAAGGTGAATCGCGAATTATATATTTAAAAAAATTTATAATATATTTAAATTTAAGTTTCCACATCATTACTTAGACTAATTAAATTTCCAGTTTATTCCTAATTATACTTTTATAGCTGTTGTTTTTTCTATTTATTCCAATCTTCATGTTAATCTATTAACGATTTAAAAGCCACGTCGTATATTAAAAACTATAATTTTAAGAAAAATTAAGCCCATTCTTATGAATAAATGCATGGATAATGAAAAATTAATTTTTAAACTTTTTTCTTTCGATTTATTCATAATATCGAATTGTTTGATTAATTATGTAGGCAGATTTTAATGAATATCTAAAACCTACAAAATATATATTTTAAGAAATCGATTATTGCGGATCGTATTCAGCGGCATTATTTATAACGTATAATTTTCGTATAACACTTTAAGTAATTGTAGTATAGTGAAAAATTCGTAAAAGGGCTATACAATTAATCACATTTTTTCAAATTATCAATAAATTTTAATTTCTGTTATAAGTATATAGACATTTTTTAATATTTTTTTTTTTTATTACATAGAATGGAGATAATTATAAAGAGCCATGTAAATTATTACTATAAATTTATATTAGTAAAAAATATAATAATTTAAAAGAATGAATAAAAATGAATTTGTTGCCGAGGTACACATGTGAATTTATAAATTAGAGATTTGGACCAGTAATTTTAATACGAATAAATTATTTTTTCCTTATTTACATTATCAATTTATGAAAGAGATCAAATTTTATTTCCATAATTGATATTCAATATGATGGATTGGATGTGTAGAGATTTTAAAAAAATCGTGCACAGAATACAATAGGTTTACCGGTGTCAAAGATCATTCCATTCGTTGTAAATGCACCTTGCATTTCAGGTTGGTAGACCGACTGTCATAAAGGGTCACGATGTGATTCATATTCGTAAGAGCAGCAGATATGTATTTATCCAGTCAACTGTAGTTATACTGCAGTAGCCGTATATTTTTTTTTATTTTGAAGATGATAGCAAGAATTGTGTCATTTATATCTTGACATTTGTATGAATACTACAGGAGAGAAATGCCGCGTCTTATATATTCGTATTTTTCTCGAGAGTCCGCGGGACAAGTTTTCTGTCATTGCTGCTTGTTGGGGTAATAAAAATCATCAATCACGCGCGATGATAAAAGCGGAGAATTACGGTACTTTATAGCCTGTTATAATTACGAGATACAATATGACTGACTAATAAATTATAATAAAGAATAATGCCTTCTACTTATATTTCACAAACTTTCTGTTATTATTCATTTGATTAATTTATAAGGACATTAAAGGAACCAAATTTGTAATTTAAAAAATGATCACAACTGATGCATTTAATATGAAGGACTCATCAAAGTTTCAAAAAATTCGCATATACATATTAAGAATAAGTTATTAAAAAGGCATTGCCATTAATTAATTTATAGGCAAACAGTTTATTAACAAATTTGTATTTCATAATTATAACCAGCTGTAAACCGATTTTCCTCCAAGGTTTTAATTTTTAATGATTATAATTGTTTTTATTGTTAATTTTTAAGAAAAAGAGGATCCCTTATGTAAATTTTCATATTTTTTTAAACGAAAAAAAAAAAGAAGAAATATACGAATAAGTTTATAAAAGAAAATAATACCCGTAATAAGCTCAGGAGGTGAATCGAAACAAAGGGCATATATTAAATAGAATAAGGATTAAAAATGAGAATTTTCGCGATCGACTTTATTGCCGAGATAGAATCATTAGTTTTGCCAATTGTAAGTAAAGGTACATATAATTTTATTGAGAGTAACAGTAATATTATTTAGAACGTTATTACTTTTGACTGGAGTGTGAAATAATTCGCTTAAACGAGGAGGGCATGTAATTCCGGTAAAACGTCAGAATACGTCGAAATACGTCAGAATACATCTCTCGGCGGTGAATAAAACGAGATCGCTAGGATGAAATTATGAATGAAGATACATTATTAAAGCTAAGCGGCAGTGGTTGCTGCTGCTGCTGCTACATGACCGGATGATAGCTCATTGAAAAGTCCAAGCTACTGGGGCAGGATATGTAAGAAGCAACTACCCGCAGGCATAATGCGCTGCTCCTCTTCCATTGAGCTATTTCACGACGAGCGCGAATCGTTTTCCTTCGTCAGCTTAGCCTTGCCAAGCATTTATTATAACTCAGTTCATAAACGCCGGCTCTGACTCCGCTTCTCCACTAGCATGAGTTATGCGAGTACATGCCTTCATCGTGACTTTAGGCATCATTAAATATTATTCGATGTATTTTACCCTTTATCTCCTTCCTTTTGCCCAAATTCCCAACACTCTGAAGTCACTGTACTGCCCTATAGTACTCTCAATCCCTTCGACATTACTTTGAACATTCAGTGCAGTACTACGTTACTAATGTTATTTGCACTAATTTATTTTTTTCACACAAGTAATCCAATTACCTCATAGTTTCATTCATTAAAAATTACGATAATCTGTTAATGCTCATTGTTTTTATACCTATGTATTTTAAGTTATCAGCTAAAAGTATATTTACATTCATTAAATGCTCTGTAACCGCACACACACACACACACACACACACACACACACACATATATATATATATATTACTTTACAATACTTATAATTGCTTGGCTCTTATAACTTGATCCATATGTTTCATTGATGATTGCACAATAACTAAAATCATTAGAGTCCAGAAAGACAACGTTAAAACAAAAAAAAAACAAAAAAAAATATTTCATTATCATTCTAGATAGCTACATATATTGTATTTTATTCAATGCAATTTATTTCTACAGGGCTACTTTTCTATTAAAAAAATTGCATTAATTATTTAAGGCTTTCAGTTTACAAATACAAAATTATTTTCAAGTAAATTGGGTTCTATAAATTTTAATTTTTTATGATTAAGTAATTACAGCCCACAGAAAATCTTTTATAAAATAAAGCTTATGCGCATAATGCTTTTTTTCCAAACACAGATATTTGAAGATTATGTAAAGCTATAGAAATACTTTTTTTAGCCTAACGACTAGAAAGGATCACGTTAATTGGTTTATTGAATATTAATGAGTAAATACAAGCGTCACTGAGACTTATACTACATTAGATATATATAAAAGTTTACAACGCGTGAAAGTAAATTCTGGTTATTAAATGCTTGTAAGAGCGTAAATTAACGTTGCCTTGTAGGAGGGTAAAATAAGTGTTGTAATTAAAATGTATTATTGGATTTATCGATATGAAATAGCAAATAAAAGTAATAATGGACCGAATTATTTGTCGATAAATAAATGAATTTAATTAAGCCTCTCGCATAATCGCTTATATAATGATTGAAATGATAATAGAGATGCGTGAATATGAAGAAAGGATATCCAGTGTCTCTTGGTAAATTATCAATCCAAATGACCGAATCGTCGACGCTTATAGCGTCGGGAGTAGAGTACCGCCTCGTTATTCGGTACCGAGTTCCGGCGAAAAAGTACCACCGCGTTCCGTCGCACACCGTAGCCCAATTGGCAAAATCGAGTGGGAGACGAGATGGATGGAGAGATACTCGAAGGAGAAAAACGAGCTTACCGGGACAAAATTCATCGCTCGGCACCTCGGGCCAGCTGTTCGCGTTCACCAGCAGGTGGACGAACGACTACCGGGCGAACGCCACTCCTAATCGGCATCGCGCCCTTTCAATGGCGCTTAATTGGCCGGGGCGCGAGCTTATTTATACGCCGCGCGCCATTCCCCGATTTCGGCTATAATGGCCTCACCTACGACGAGTCGAGCTCCTCATCCCTCCCTACTCTCTACCTCTCCACTCCCCCCCCCCAGATAAGAGAGGGGGAGGGGGAGGGGGGCGAATCAAGAGACCGAACCCTCGCGTCGCGGGCTTTCCTTTGTCCTTGCGGCGCGGTGCTTAACCCGCCGCGCTTCCTCGAGACGCTGAGGCGCAAGGTGAGGGAGAGATTTTTACGCCCGGTCGTTTTATTTGCCGAGCGAGCGCTCGTCGTGGCCGGCACGTTGATCGATAACTCGAGGGACGCGTCGCGATAAAGCGGACGAGCCGCATCTCTGAATTTGTATGTTAATGCGCTGTACCTGTTTAACGCTATTCTCTTTTTATGCTGTTCCGGTTCTGCTTCCTTCTTTGTCCCCGACGACGTGGCGAATTACCGTTCGGCCGTGCGTTAAGTGGCTTAAGACGCGATCGGCGCCTCGTGTACTCGCCCCGCGCTCGCCTCGGCCGGCCGATCGATATTTTAATTTTTAATTATCATCCGGCCCTCGATCAGAAAATTACTCGCCCGGATTGGAGGTATTTCATATTGAGGAAATCTCGAGTCGACTGCCGCCGAGCCGCTCGAGCGCGTTACTTAACGCCCAACGGACGGACTCTCGTGTTATCGCTTTCGTCCCTTCGCGCATCCTTACCTCCATCACGACGCTAACGGGATCGCCGGTTATATTTTCTAAATATCGCAGTTCTTTTTATTATAAGCCCTTCGTCGAATCTGCATCGACATTTTTCAGCGTGCAACTACTACCTTTTCTACATAATCTCTCGAAATCTCCTTTAAAAGCTTGATACTACTTAGTGGTAACTACCTAAAAGATTTTACTAACAAGCATCTATGAGTTTTAAGATAACCGACACTACTTCGTTGCTGGGCAAACTGCTCACTTGACTTTCCACTGAATATATTATTATTGTATATTTAAATTATTTTCGTCCAATGTCCCGTCATTTATTTCTAAAGTTGCTGCGTTCTTTCATAAATTACGAAAACTAGGTAAGGTTAGTGAACATAGGAACGGCAGGGCAATAGAATTCATATTCATAAAGCTTACTCTACATTAGCGACTTGATGAGTTCATGTAAGAAAGGACAACTGCGATATTAAAGCGAATTATCGACGAGATTCGGCATCGATAGCGGCGCTCAAGTTCCACCCTTGAAAGGAACGAGCAGAAGCTCGAAATTTACGGAGTGGCCAATGACTCACTCATTATTCAACTTTCAAAACCAAACAAACGCATAGGCCGGATTATTTAAGAGCCCCTTTAGTCGCGGTTTCCTCGCAATAAGTCCATACTTGGACGTATAGCGGGCCGTTAAAATTTATTTGCGCACTCGGATTCGGCAAACGAAGAAACGGTGACTAGAGCCGTGTATTAGCATAAATCCGCTATTAAGACGCTCGTATTACGTGACCGACGGCAGCTGCTACGTACGCAAATGTGCGACGCCATTATTCCGTATTAAGAGAACTGGCGCAACGGAAGCGCGTCCGTCCCGGCCACGACGCCCCCCATAAATCCTGTATGGTCTTCATCAACGTCGGATGCCAATTGGAGATCGGTCGGTTCCTCCTTTTTTCCGCCCGATAGACTTACTTACATCTCAGATACCGATCCAGTCGATTACGATGCCACGACCATGGCATCCTACGCGATTTACTCTACTTTTTCTATGAAAATTATAAGGGTCGGGAAACTGTTGAGCAGGATGCGCGCAAAGCCTTTTTCATGTTTCGTTAACGGCTCGTCACACTCACACTGCTTTTAAATTAAGGGGCACGATCGTTCATTCTCTATTAATATAAAACTAATCATTTCCATTACAATTCGTATAACTTGATAGTTTATTGTATCTCTATAGAAATATAATTCTACCTTAACTACTCTTGGATCGGTGTATTATTATAGTAATTTCAAAGTTTAGGTCAATCAAAGAGACAACAGTGGTCGTTTTAACAAAGTTAATCCTTAATTTTAAAAGCCAAAAACAATAAAAGGATTTACGTACGTACAAGTGAGTACAATTACCTACTTTTTCTATAAATAAGCGTTAAAGTTTTGTCGTTTTGAACCCTGTCTTTGTGATCAATTTAAATGTTTTATCGAATTTTAAATACAATTCAATCACAACAAAATAATAATCCATAAAGCGTGTTACTTTGGTTCTATAACATTATTATTTATACCACATAATTTTATAATATTTTTTCTTATAAAGAAACGTGTTCTTAAAAAGTTCTATAATTGAATAACCTTATACATTAAGTATGAATTTCGAAAATTATTGAGGAAACCGGCACTAAGTACGTAAACTTTTGATTGTAAGAAAAAAAAAATTTGTACAAAATGGCATTCATAAATTGTTGCAATGATTAATTAAGCCTTAAGAATGTTTACTATACTTTAAGAATATAAATAAGTAAGAATATATAAAAAAAAAATAATAATATAAATAAAAAATATCTATCTTCTTTTTTCGTATATTACAAATTTTATTCAATATAAGTTTTTATGCTGAATTAGAACAGAAAGAAATTATTTTACCTTTATTAGCTGTTGATTATCATTTGACAAACTTGATCGTAAAGGAACTATGAACAAAATAAGTTGAACTGATTATTAAGATGATAAAAATTATGTAAGCTCTAATAAATATGACTCGACATTCAAATAAGTTAAGAAAAATTTAATATGAAACCAAACATCATGTTCGTTTTTTTTGTTGTTCTTTTTTTTTTTTTAATTATTAACTTAAAACGATTACGCACACGTGTTTTCTTATGATTATTGTTTATTTTTTTACAAGCGTTAATTGCACATCGCGCATCATGAATTCAATAGAAAATTTCAGATAGATTTTGCTAAAATATTCTATCGGACTAGTCGTTTATATTTAATTGTCAAAGAGTCTGTAAATTGTCCTGGTTGTGTGTAAAAATTCATTACTCATATAAATTGACACGATCCTCTCGGTAAAAGCACCTCATTATTTATTTATCAGTGGGTAAATAAGATGTAAGGAAAAAAGAGATGAATAATATTTTTTCTTTATCGTCGCCGCGCAAGCCGATCAAACGATACTGGCAAATCAATTCCTGCCTACGCACATGCAAACACGTACTTATACTGTATAAGGAGGTGTATATATAGTATATGGCGTCGCGCGCTCGCTTACTACTAAGCACATCAAAGAGTGCCGGCAATAATTACAGAAATATGTGAGCGTTCATGCAAAGCCCAGAGCAGCGCTGCGCTGGGTGCACCTTTAGCTGCGGCCATATAAAAGAAGAGACAGTTATTCCGACTGCCGCCGGATTTTATCGAGAGGAGGCGTCAGGGCTCTCAGTCGGTAATACAGTTATTTATACGAGGAAGGCCTCGTTATCGCGATGTCGGTACATCGATAAAAAGAACGCGTCTTCTTCCCGCGGACTTACACCGATGATCTCCTTCTGCCTGTGCGCGCGCGCGCGCGCCGATGACTTCATCGGTGTATTCGTTCGCCCCCTTTTTTCTCTCTTTCTCTGATTCCCTCGGTAGTGAATATCACGAGAACCTGCCTTGGGAATTCCGGATGGTCGTGTCTTCTTGTAAATTCAATCGCCGCGACGGTCAATCTGGCCACGTGTGTGCGTGAGCGCGCTCTCTCGCATGTGTAAACACGCATTGACGCTTAACGGAAGCGACTGTTGCTTTACCGACCGATAAGGACGATTTGAATACTTACAATTGCCTGAATTAATGGCCTCTTTAAAGAGCAGGGCTTCACTTGTTTTTCCGTTTTACTACCCGGTAATAATGGCCTCGGCCGTAATTAAAACTTGCTAATCCTCTCACTTGATAATTTGGACATAAGATTCAAAGCGCGAGTTAGAATCAAAGTTAGAATAAATCAGTACCTTTCGAAAACTTTCCTGTTATGAAACTCACAAGCTTTATTCTCTTATATATTTTTATCTTGATCGTATCTTCGTAATAGGCTCCGTGTGGATTGCTTTAAATAATTGCCTCTATCTTTTAGAAATTACTCAAATACAAAATAAGTAGTTTATTCTCGTTAGTGAAGTGATAACTTACTCTTTTAAAATACAAACGGAGCATATAAAGTTATGAAAATCCGCCTTTAATTACACAGTAATGTACTTGCATCTCTGAAGTTTAAAAATTTTAACAAAATGCAGACAATATATGACTGTATTTGTTGTTACATATGAATTACAATTACATTCTGGTATTTGAAGTAAACTGCCAGTCACGTCATTTTTTACCTTTTACGTACTATTTTTTAATTTAATTTTTACATAAATGATAAATAAACTCTTTTTATTGGGATGAAAAAAAAACCAGACTGTTTTTAATCTTAGTTCTGTATATAAATAATGAAATTAGTCAATTATTCAAATATAAAAACACATTTGAATATTTACTAAATACTTTCATATAGGTGTTCTATTATCCATATATGAAACATGTTTATAATCCAAAGATATTTGCGTTACGAAAAATGAATTTATGTATGTATGTAGATATATAATAAAGTAATAGTTATGAAATGAATCTAAAAAGTGTAGTTGAGCTCATAAAATAGTAACTGAAACGAATAACGAGATAGTGACGGCAGTGTCGCATAACTCGCAATGACTGCTTTTTCATATGCTCATAAATATTTTTTTAAATAAAATTTTTAATTATTGTAACTATAAAATATACTAATTAAAGTTTTAAAAGTTTATTTTTCAATATATATCAAGTGTATAGATTATAAATTCTGTAATTTTAAATAATACGAATTTGTCGTAAATTGCTAATTTTATCTGAATCTTGAAATATCATTGAATAATATTTTTATTAATTACGTCAATTGAGTTACTTACTTTACTTAATAAAACATTTGATTGGTCGATCAATAAAATAAAGAACTTTTGTAATGAGATGAACGCAAGCATTTATAGAAGTAGTTTAAATAGTCCATTAAACATCGTATTTTCTCGTGTGCTGCAGATTAATCATTAATCACAAGTTTGTAATATTCTAATGAAATATTAGTTTTGGTTTGTTCTTATTATACTATTTTTACATTGTACACAATACAAGTGATTTTTAACAAATTTGTATTCCCCCTTAATTTTCGAAGAGTTAAAAGTTCTAAAGTTATTTAAATTTAACATAGTCTAAAAAGCTTGTAATCATTAGTCAATTACAGTTCGTTTAATATTACATAAACGTTTTTATGATTATTCTCAAAGCTAATATATTAATATTTTTTAAACTGAAAATGGTTCGAAAGATATTATGTTATGTAACTGTGAAATCACTATTTAACTAAGACAAAACGATTCGAATGCCTGAAGATAAACTATGTGATTGCGAAAATTAACAAATACGAGAATAATCACTTAAAAGATTAAGATTAAATATTTTCTTTAGTTACTCGATGCCGCAACATTAGTCAGCATTTTGATGTATTAAATACGTCAATTAAAAGTTATATATTTTTGTAAAAAATATTGTCTAAAAACTTGTATCATTATTGCGTATAAATAATTTCGCATTGAACGTACACATTTAAAATACACGTGATGTTGAGGCGAAAGATATTATATTATACCTGAGCTTTTAATTTGATAGTCGGACGGTATTCCGTTGAAATAATCAAGAAACATAAGCGATGATTAAAGTTAAATTTTCAACTTCACAATTGTACGTTTTAATATACGGGAAGGATAAAAATGTGATCGAATAAATCATCCCTGTAGGCGCGCGCGCGCTGTATCATTAATTAACAAGAACATCCGAGGTTTACAGAATAGATATGTAATTAGTTGTTGATTAGCTCAACTTTCGATGTAGAGTGCAGTACCATAACAATAAAGACTGTAAATTAAAGGTGGGTCATGTAATTTTGTAGATGTATATTTTTGAAATGCATTATTTATTATGGCTTCGAATTCCCGAACACCGTAAGAGTTATTTTCTTGCATTTGCACGTTTGACTACATTCGGTACTGGCGCTTCGTGCTAACAGGAATCCTTGGAAACGTAAATAAAATCTTATTCGAAGTCATTCGGGAATAAGGAAGGCGAAGAGAAAGCAGCGTCACAAACTAATCGTTTTATAATGTTTATACAGAGCGCATACACTCAGTCGAAGATGAACATTAAGAAGAGTGCGCGTAAATACGTGGGGCCCGAAAATAAAAGGCTGGAGGATTCGCAGATCGCACATTTCACTCTGCTCTCCTGGCAATGATCGTCATCGGCGCATGCTCGGTAGATCGCGAGCGCGCGCGCGCGCCCGCGCGCATACCGATAAAGTACAATGCGGCGACGGCACAGGAGGTGCATAATTTCAATAATAATACACGCACGCGGAATCCGTCCGTGGCTCTACATCTCGGTATTATTATTATTATCCTTAATGCTATTCAAACATTGGAGGGCGCGCGCGCGCGCGCATGCGCTTGGGGCTCTCGGCTCGCGATCACGATCGTTATTATTGTCGACATTCTAAAGAGTACAGTGTATGCGGGTACGCGCCGCCGGTAGTCGTCGATAATCGACATGGATAATTGTCTTTTCTCTTATCGAATGAGCGTGTCTTGAATACCTCCGGCTTTTGATAGACAATGCTAAAGGCCGCGTCCTTTGAAGAGCGAAAAAGGCAATGAAATTATCT
This sequence comes from Ceratosolen fusciceps, assembly GCA_018883505.1. NCBI lineage: Eukaryota > Metazoa > Arthropoda > Insecta > Hymenoptera > Agaonidae > Ceratosolen > Ceratosolen fusciceps. The sequence goes on from RCIC01000005.1 coordinate 9,963,599, forward strand.
CGCTGGCGCGATTGTAAGAGCCGCAACGTAATGCTCGGGACTTTTAATGTTGCGTGAATCTGCTTAATAATGCATCGCATTAGAAACTTCATCGTGTCACTTATCAAATTTTTACGGGTAATTTTATGTCTAAGCTGAATATTAAAGTCACAAACTTGATCATTGGCTTAATTAAAAACCTGTTTCGCGTTAACCATCTTTTGATTTTTATAAAGTTCTTGCAAACTTGTGATTCCGAGCTGCATAATGTCGAACTTTTCATGCCGCTTTTCACTGAATGCGTAATTTTTTTACTTTCGTATACTTTCCTTTCTTTATAATAATTAAAAAAAAATTGTTAAAATTGTGCATGAATTTAATTTAATGATTTTACAGAACTTTGGTTGAATATTTAATCCCTTAAGGTTGCATTGTTTTTTTTTTTCTATACTATTAATTATCTGTTATTTTATACTATTAATCTAATTTATAAATAGAAATGCACTTTAGACTTTAATAGCTATAAATTTATACTTAAAGTTCTTGCTTTGAAGAACAATAGCCTTTTATACATAACTCAATTCAACATATTATATTCTTATAATATAAAAAGATTTACTCTGCAATATTAGATTGCAGTCAATGTAAAGTAAATGCAAATACCGTAAAATATCATAATTTAGTTTATATTATCATAACATTGATAAAACGTACTTTTAAATAGTAACACTCTTTTAAATTAGATTAGATATTGAAAAAATTATTGGAATTCTAAGCAAGTGTAACCGTGGTTCACGATATATTCAATAAATTTCTTTATGAAACTATATCTGTTATGCACGTATGCACGTCTAATACCTGGCAAACAACATAGTAATAACATAGTATGAAAATGTTTTGAAGTGTTTTTAACTAATCTGTTACTGCGTTGGTGAATGTAAATTGCATTTGATATACTTGCACCACGTGCCTATGCTTTATTCAAAGTCTTTAGTTTTCTGGGAACTCTTATGCTTATGCATTTAGAACACGATTGGGTCTCAATATTCTTATATTAGTTCAATATTGGACTAGCATACAAATAACCCACAATCACATGGCTAATGAGAGAAGTTTGAACTTATTATACGCTTATCAGCCTGAGAATGTAATTCGAAAAATATATACGTAATATCGCGCGAAAAAATTAATCTTAATAATTAATAAGTAATAAAATAAAGTAGTAAACTAAATCTAGCCAAAGTACAGTTTTCACTTTAGAAATTATTGCGAAATACCAACGCTGCCTGTAATTCCTATAAAAACTATTTTATCTAATAATTTGTATGCATTAAGATTGGCATTATATTAAATAAATATATCTACAAAAAGACGTTAATGCTATTAATATGCAATAAAATAATAACATAAATAAGATTTTTCAAGTATCACACACACACTTATATATATGTATGTATATCAAAGAAAATAACTTATAATTTATTAGCTTACGCTTATTACAAAACCTGAAGCACAGACATAAATAGAATTTTTATGCCAAGCATTATAAACATATCATATTCATGAATGTTCATTCTAAGTAAAGCTTATTAAATAAACAGTTACTTTTTACTTCAAATTTTTCTTTTATTAATAAGAATTTTAATAAAATTTTTAATATTAAATAAATCAATGGTAATTTATTGTATAAAAGATTTAATCAAGAGGGATAAATAACACTTCTATGAATTATTTTTCTTTGAATGTATTGAATTTTGTTTGTCTAATTTAATTAAATAAGAAATACATTTTAGCAAATCTAAGAAAATGTCTTTTTAATTCAACTATAGTATCGATCGTAATTAACGATGCTCGTGATTATAAGTATTAGTAAAATGAATTTCATAATTTTAATGGCCATAATTTTATTTCTAAAGTAATTTCTTTCATAAAGTGATCTTGAATTGCTGATTTCCAAAAACTTATGCTTGAAATTTACGTTAAGTATCCTTATTTGTAATTGATAGTTGGTGAAAAGTGAATAGCGTATACATATTTTTATTTAATTTGCGATTACTATTATTTTTTTCTTTTTCAAATAAGCTTCATTATCATGTAAAAACGATATGCAGCTATGTTTTCAGTCTGCTGTAACCAAATGTCAAACACAATACTCCTGACTTATATATTTATCATTTAGAATTAAACTTGTAGGTACGTTAGATTTTACATTCCTTTTATTTAATCGTAGAAGTGTCCTTATTAGGACAGGAACTTATTTATCAAAAATTGATCAATTAAGTGTGTCCATAATACGTTATATCTGTATTACATAAATTTTGCTTTGTACTTAAGCCTTCATTCAATACATTTAAAATTTGATTATGTAAATTATACATTTTTTGTATAACTGTTGTTAAGACCAAGATTTTTGTTATTAATTGTTTTGAATGCTGTGGCGCTGATACTGATCATATTGTCACATGACGTGTACTCAAATGGAACGCGACCCATCGCCGCCGAAATTATTAACGTTACAACAGTTGTTGCCACATGAAATTTCTGTGTGAACCCATTCCGGTATTTCGTGCGTTGTGCATCCAAATAACTTAGTGTGCGCAGTGTGATTTTCCAAAGTAAATCCACTACGTTAGGAAATCGCGTCGATATCGAGTCTCAATGCAAAAAAAAAAAAAACTACAAATATATGACATTCAATTTCATATTTTATCTCATTCAGAATTCTTTCTGGCAATGAATTAATTACTTATCATATAAAATATAAAATGTGTCGTATTATAATATTTGGAAATCTTATAAAGCTTTTGAAAAATTCACAAAGTTTTATATGTAAACAATTCTATTTAAAATTGTTCATTAATACCGATTAAATATAAAGATTTTTATAAATCATAGTATCGGATTATTAAAGTTAAATAAAGGCATCGGTCAAAGTAAGTGAGTATGAGTTTGCATTTAAAATTGTATAAACTAAGCGCTAATTACTTTGTAAATAAATCATAGGGAAGTTTTAGTATTCGCATAATAAATCAACTGATGCGGGCAACACCTTGATGAAGAACTTATGAATTTTAAAGTGACCCAGATTCTGGAAAAAGCACGCGGGTAATGATAGGAGGACCAACAATAATCGCTCGGGGTCTCGTTCCCCGGTATTTGGCAGCAGGTGGAGGAGGAGGTGGGTGAGAGCTACGTGAAAACAGCGAAATGTACGAATATTAATCTTGGAGGCGTCATCTCCTGACAAATGCGAGACACCTCGGGCATTTCCAGAGTACTCGCGATCTCTGCATACCCGCGAAAATCCCACCGAGGCGGTTACTAATTTTATGCAAAATCATTAATCGCCTAACTCGGTTTAAAAATAAAGCGTAATCGAGGAAGATGTTTGTGTCATTCTATATTTTTGTTAAAATTATACGCTACACGGAAGCTCCGCGACTTAGTAATATGAAAGATTCAAATTTGTTTTAGTTAATGAGGCTCGCGCGCGGCTTACCCGGAAAAAATATCGTTTAATCACTTCTTGCATATTGGGACTTCTATCGTTTTATATATAACCTGATTAATTTATTATAATGCTACATTGGATAAGCTGGATCTCTAAATTTTGCAATGCCAATTTATTTTTACAATTTAATGTTTAGGAGCCGTACAGAAGTTTTAAATGAATAGCGGCTCTGTATACCGGGTATCGGTGCATGACAGTAGATTTAATAATCTATCGATTTTGAAAATATCGAAAACAACATTCATAATGAATCCATTGCAAATTAAATATTTATAATTATTCTTTTATTTTTTACTTTTTTACTTTATAATGCGTAGATATTAAATAGGTTTTTATTGTTAGGTAAAACGTAAAATGTATAAGTCTTAAGACGATCATTTAGAATGCGTTTTTTTTTCTTTATTAGTTACAAAAAAGTTAGTAATGATTAAAATTTTAGTTCGATCGAAATAAAAATTTGTTCAAATTTTTTTAAAATTATAATAATAAAGCCATGTTATTTTCAGATAAATACATGCATTTATCTGACCTAAATCACACATGCCATTCAATTTCTATGATAATGTCATATACTCAATGATAAAAAAGTAATTCTAAAATTATTATAAATGAACTACTGCTAATTACATATTGAAAATATATAATACATTAAATATAACTCAAAAGCTTTGAGTAATGTTAAAACTTTTAATAAAAACATACTTATTTAAAATATATTATTATTAATAATAATAATAACCATAAGAAGAATATAAAATTTTGTTTGCTTAGAAAATATCAAATTTTATAAAAACATAGGCTAACATTTATTTATATTTATTATAATACATTATTAAAGATATGGGATAGGCGATGTCGTCTTTTATATTAACTGATGACGCATGCAGAGAGGATTATTCTTTGTAGCCTTCTCGATACATTTATATAAAACGTGATCAAATTAACTCATGTAAATTAATCATATTTTCATTTAATACGTAAAACTTTTACGGTTATTTTTATATTAAACGCATATTTCTAATATGCAATAGACATTAATATCTATGCTTGTGTTTTTTCCATCGCAGGACCAAATGATTTATCTCCGGAATCGTAAATAATTAAAATTTATTGAATTTACGATTTATTTTATATTAAATTAATATAAAACTTTTAATTGTGAAAGCCATTACCGGTAAAATTATATTCTACCTACGTTTTAAAATTTATATGCTCTTTAATAATAATAAAAATGCTGTTGTAAATTTTTAAAGTGCTCACTTAATGCTTACTGTGAAAGTAGTCTGGCGTCGAAATCTAAGATCAAGCGATTTTGTGGATGAAGATAATTTCCGAGGTTGGGTGTATAAATGGCTTAAACGAAGCAAGTCAGGTACGCGGATTGAAAAGAAAAATCAGAAGGGAGAAAAGTGGATAGCAAGTGGATAGCAAATGGAGCGCAATATTGTGCAAAACTAAGTACCTGCATTGCGTGGTCTTCTGTAAAAAGTTCTTTATAGGCTGTTACTGACGACGTAAATTATAACTGATGAGGTTAAATGAATCGGTTATGATAGTTGGATTCATAATGAGTCTTGAATAAACACCGAGCACCCAATAATAAAAACAGTTAAGCGAAATATTAATCAAACACGATATTTACAATGTAGCCGTAACTGATAAAAATGAAGAATGGAGCTTGGATTATAACATAAGAAACTCGGAAAAGGCACTTACTGCGGCATACCGCAGTAATCAATCGAATCATTTGAGCGAAAAATCGGTAAAAAATCTACACAGAGAGGGCCGATGTTTTTATTTTAAACAATAGTTCCATTCAATCGCGAATTATTTTCCCTGGGCTGATCTTCTTTTCTATTACGAGGCGCCCATATTATCTGTATCGCTCGACTGCCCTGTTCTCCTATCGACCGCAGGTACACACGTATGCACGATTCTCGGAATTAAAATTTATTTGCAAATGCATTTATAACTTAATCGTGATTCATAATGGGGAAGAAAATTCTACGGCTACGGCATTTCTCGATTCTGTTCTGCGTAGATCGCCGGCTCATAATGAGCTCCCATCACCGAGGAAGCGCTAAATACTGTTTCTTACGCGTCTTTCACGGCCTATCGAAGCGAATTAATTAAAAAATTTAGGATTATGAAAAGTATAAAATTCCCGAAGCTTTTTTAGCACTTGCTTTCGTTTCTCACGTGCTCAGGAAGTACGTATTTTGCCAACGCTGGTGGCGCGTGTGTAATTACGCTGTATTTCAAAAACATGAAAGGGAAATTACCTATTACAGCCGTGCATTTCTCAAGCCTGTTCCCCTATAACATGCACCTTTGCGCCCTCGCCACGGGCTCATTAATAAACGTTAATAAAGCCCCTCGCTTTTTCTTGTCCGCTCCCCTTTCCCCTGCCCCTACGACTACCCTTGATCCTCCTTCACGGATTTTCGGAATCACTTACCTTCATTTTGCAAATTATAATTGATTTTTCAAAGCTGCAGTGCACTTTTTAAAAGTGGCCGAGTCTTCTCGCGGCGGATTTCATTTTATATAAGATGCGTAATTGAATTGAGCCGTTGCGAAGATTTATCAATGTTTCGAGAACGTTCTCTTAGCCTTCGACCTCGGATCTCGATTTTCCGTGATTCCGTTCGAATCAATAAATGATTCGAATTAATATTCATAGCTCTTCGATTGCTCGAATTTACGAAACCGTTCGAACATTCTACGCCTAGGTATATAGGCTGTGTCCTCTGAGGTCTTGTGACTTTCTTACTGCGGGATAATAACCAAATGGGAGAGGGGGACGGATTTTCATTGCCGGAAAACGTCCGGTTGTCCGATAATTTTGAATCGCAAGAAAATCACCACCAACTTCCTTTATGCGCTCAGAGCTCTGTCGCTCAGCATTGAAATTAACGATTTGCGCTCCCTTACCACCCCCTCCACCCTACGCCCCCCGCACCCGCCAACATCTTTGTCCAACTTTTCTCTTGAATTTTCGTGCATTTATTCATAAGCAGGCTTAACGAGGCGGCGCTGTGTTACTAAATCGCCCAATAAAGCCGAATGCCGTAAAGCCGTTTTTGCGGCTTGGGATACGAAAAGTCGAGCGGGTGGTTGATGAGCACGCGGAACCTTGGTTGTATTAAAGCCGAATCGGTTTCCAAGCGGTTAACGTAACGCCCAACACCGACATCGACTCGTCAGAACTGCAAAAGAGAAACAGGAGATGATGGCTGCTGGTACTGACATTATTTACTTTATTTACTTTTTGTAACACTTGCACCGGACCAACCAGCGGCTATATAAATAATGATTGAATGGAAACTTTTAATTTAATTGACTACTAAATTCTACTAGCTTATTGTTCGCTCGGATGCAAAATTTAGTTAATCATTTAAGTTGCTCTTTTGTAACCGAAAGTAATCAATTTTTATTTACTTTCGAAACGTAATTCCTCGGGGCTGCAATTTGTACGCAAAATCATTTCCTTAATTACAACGAAATATTTATGGTACGATTTTTATTTTCTACATACGTGAATAAGAAAAAAAAACAAAAAAAAAAGTATTCCTTCTTTTATTCGTAATGGTCAAAGTTTTTCATAAACATATTTCATTTTCTGCTGCGTTCTCGACAGTGCGAAACTCGTACTCCAATAAGTTTTTTCATTTTCTTTGACACTTTAATTTCTTCATTAATCTTGAAATATTTATTAAAAGATCGACAATGCTTTTTTATACTGCTTTGTTTCCACAATCACGTATTTTGATTGAATTAAGCTACAACGTCTTCGAATCATTAAATCACGAGAATTCACTTTCAACGTATGATTTATGTAACGCTATAATTCATTTTTATTGTTTTTTTACTTGCCGAATATTTATAGAGAAGCATTCAATTATTTACGAAACTCTGCACTCGATAATTTTTTAATATTTCATGTAATTGGAATGTCATCAGGAAAGCTGTGAGTTACAACTTTTTAACCACGAATCATAAAAATATACAATTGATGTTAAGAATAACAGTCTATTAAAAAAGCCATATCAAAACCATAAATCTGGCATGCCTAATAGCATTTGGAGTTAATAATTAAATCTTGTATGTATTTACAAAAATGTGATGGTTCCTTTATTTATTATACGTTTTATTTTTATGAAATTTCTTTCTTTTTGTTTTTATAATGTAGATCCATACAACTACATGTATTCACCAGTACGTAACTGAATCGAATGGGAAGTATATGCAAAAAAAAAAAAATTATACTTCATTTAAATAATATTATATAAATTTTCGATATTGTATTTTATTTTGTAAGGAAGGTGCGTGAAGTATAATTATAACGTATATTAGGTAATTAAATAATTAGCGATGTTATTTAATTTTTATTCGAATCCTGTTAATTATTTCTGGTCTGTATACGTGCACTTTGCATCTCCGTTAATTTTAAAAATAAAAATGTTTCTATTTACATTATGAGCGATCGAAACGCGATTCCTACAATTATAATAATTTCTAGATGGCCTGCGAGTCTTATTGCTCGAACCATTTCTGTATAAAGCATTTAAAATTTGCAAATGCATTCCTGAATGAGTGAATTTTGTCGGGGTGGACGAGAAGGAATGAAATGGTAGTATGTTGTCCGAACGGTAGTAATTTACGTGTAAAGTAACGCGTCGTTCGAAGAGGAGTCGAAAAGATGGAAAAGGAGACGAAAAGTCATCATGTGGTCGCGCATAAAATGTTGTCACCCGCTGTATTGTAATTACGCAGGTGGGCGCCGTATCTCGCACCGGATGTGGAAATTTTGTGAGTCGCTCGTCTTTGTCGCTCGCCTCTCTATCTCTATCTTTCAAAGTCATCGTAAATTTTCTCCCACCCGATACATCATGTTTATGTATTTCGCGCGCCGGACCCACGTAAGCGGCGATACGCCCGCGAAAAAGGAGCTCGAGTTCGACTCCGAGCGAGACAGCGCCGGGGAATAAATTATTTGCGCGCGAGCTCTATTGTTTAATACCCAAATGTCGATCCCGAGGGTACGAAACGCGCGAGATGTGAGTAAACTAGCGCCAACGCGGCTCCTTGTACATTTCAAGCCTCAAAAAGTATTCAAGGTACTATTCATCGCTCTGAATTCTGTAACTAAATGATAATGTACGGCAGCGGCGACATTTAACTTAAGGATGAATCCAAAGTTAAAGTTTTCTACAATATTAATTGATTTTTGTTTTGTATTGGTGCGCTGTAAAACAGATGATAAGCTTCGTATTGGGGGTTTTGTCAAACTGCGATTTTTCTCGAAAACCATTTATTTGAAAAAATATTTTCTCAATGTAAGGGCACATTCTTACTATATTACGTATACATACTGTTCGTAATATAATTTATTGTTATTTGAAATTTCCGTCAAAGTCAAATTTCTTAATTGAAAATCTGAATACCAAATTATGAAATTCGGAAATGATAAATGACAAATAATAATAACAACAGCAACAATAATAATAATAAATAATAAAAGAAAGAACAAATATTATTATTCGTCATAAATAAGATTTATTCAATATAATTAATATCTAGAGAAATTAAAGATGCTTATCAGTGCTGTAAGCATTCGTGGATTTTATGCAATAGATAATAAAAAGATAAGTCGAAATTTTATCGCTGATTTTATCAGAATATAGTAGTACAATGACAATTTCACTTTTCATCTGTTTATCTGCGTCACTCCCTCATTCTCACTGTATCTCGCATACAAAATAATTTAATTCACTGCAACGAAGAAAGTATATCTCAAGCTGGTATTTACGCCTCGTTGTTTCTTTAATGCAAAGTAGATGTTGAGGTGGGCAAGTTCCGGTAAATCACTGCAAGATAAATGTTTGTTTTATTGCCTACCGTTTTTCTGTTAGAAGCGATTTCTCGCGGGTTTTATGCGAGGCGTGTTTTGAAGAATAATGACGCACGGATTCATGAAACATCGCATTTCTTAGCTCGCGAAACTTGCGAAAGCGGATGAGAGGCTCGTGATTTTATGCTCTCATAAAGTTCCTTCGAAAATTTAGATTAAAAATTATTAAGTTCACCATATTCCCTCCTATTCAGACTTTGTTTAAATTACTTTATTAACTTTTTTCAATTTCAGCTCATCCTTCATTATTTTATAATTGCCTAGATTTTTCAACGGAATTACTCAATAGCTTTATTTGCAATAGCGCAGTTACTCAAATGGAAATATGAAGTTTTATATGAATTCGAAATATGTTAATCTTACGTAGGGTAATAAGAAGCCGGTGTATTTATTGGCAGTGCGCGACTGCGCGACGATCCTCGAACAAGAACGTCGAATGTCGATAATCTCACTGGATGCGGAACTAATAATGAGGAAAGTCGAGAAAACTTATCTGAACCTAACATTTGTATATGTCGTTATTAATAATAGAAGTTTTACTGTTTTTATAAATAATCAGTTGATTAAATAAACATTACTAGTACCTCTGTCGATTGTTTTCTTTTTTTGTAATTAATAAAAATTTAGTTAAATTCAAATAAATGTCTAATCTTTTATGCAACGTTAACGAATGACAAAACAAATGAATGTAATTGTTGCTTTAATGTAGACTAAAGAAAATAATTTATGCCGAACGTATTCTGTATTCAACATTTAAAGATTCATTAATAATAAAAAATTGAATTTATAAATTATTTTTTAGTCCTATTTAAAGATCCGTGCTTCTAAATTGGTATATTTGAGATAAAGGGGCATATTTTTGTCAATGTTGAGTCAATTGGATGGGCTAAATACAAATACAATTACTTGTTTACATATTTTTTTTATTAAAATATAAAAGTTACCTTAGGTTTAATTTGATAATTAAATTGTCAAATTGTTTTAGAAAAAAGTAGAATAAAAGGTACGAAAAATACAGTAGATATAAAAATTAGAGGAAAAAATTTAGGATTCAAGAAATGTACCAGTAAATTTAAATTACTGCAAAACATTAAATAAAAAATTTTACAATTATTTTAAAAATTATAATTTATAAGAAATCTGCCAATTTTACTGTTAATAATAAATTAATTCATGAATTAAAAATTTATGTTGCAAATTATGCAATTAAACAATTTATATGTATATTTACATATAAATAACTTCAATATGAAATTAAATAAATACATTATTCACTCTTTATAAGATATTTTAATGTATGTAATGAAAATAAATAATGATACTTTAGAATTCAAACGTAATTATAAATAATCTACATTCTCCATAATAATAATAATAATAATAATAATAATAATAATAATAATAATAATAATAATAAGAATAAATATTATCCAATATTAAAATTTCTTGAATGGTTAAATTACATTTTTGTCCGAATTATTAAATTATAACAGTAATACAAGTAATTAAATTATTTTTTCTAAAATAATTCTGTTTTTTGACATTACAGTTTTAATGGTGAAAGTAAAAGTATTTGGCTATAGAAATAAAAATTCGATTATACCATTTTTAGTATAAACAAGGGAAAGTATAGGAGATTGCGGAAGAGATGTTTATCTCGATTCTAATAGAAGCATGGAAGGCAAGAAATAAGAACGAAGGAGGCAGAGAGGGAGTGGACAAGAGGTGAGGAACGATTAAGGGAAGTGACCAATTGTACGTTTCAAATTTTTATATATACGAGCAGGCATCCGAGAAACCTGGAGTGCCTTACACAGACGTGCGCGTACAACAAGCTATATCTTAAATGCGATAAATCTCGGGAGTCAGGTGCAGGACGATGGTCATCAGCCAGTCCTCGTAGCTAGCATACATCTCTCTCTCTCTCTCTCTCTCTCTCTCTCTCTCTCTCTCCATCCGTCTTTCATTCTGTCTTATCTCTTCCTACTCATTTTCGTGATACCAAGCTCCGCGTCCTTACTTCGGCGAGTGAGTGAGAGAGTTGCGCGCAGTGGCGGGGGAGTGAAAAGAGCGGTTCGTTGGCTCTCGTGACACAGCCTAGCGACGACCTTTGGACCCCTCGGGTAACAACTTATCGCTGTACCCGCTAAGTATACCTCTCCTGCGATCGCGACATTCTCTGACCTCCGAGCGCAACTCGCGGAATACGCAATGTCGGCAAGGCGATAACGGCGACTTAGGACCGAAGCTGCAGCTGGAACTCTTGGCATTTGGCGAGGACTCGGATATTAGACTTTCGCCTCAAGTTTTTCAAATTTCATTCCAATGACAATTACTCGTCCTCTCATCTTTTCTGAAGGTACTTTATGTTTTTTTTGTTTTACGTAATTTCCCATATTCAGATATCCACGGGCAGAAGCATTTCAATGAATGTCAAGTTTTTTTATCTATTATTTGTCACTATTTAAATGGTACATCTTTAAATGATAACGATTCTCTTGTTCAGCTATAGGATTCTGAAATACGATACTTTCGCTCATTTCACGACGCAAACTGTCTTGATGCACAGCCTTAATATTGTTATTAAACTTGCCCCCCCCCTCGTAGTTTGAACAGATAATTTAATTTAAACATGATTTTTTTTTCATTTTATATATATAAAATGAAAAACAGTAAAGTTACTCTACACAACAGAATTTCAAAGAATAAGAACCAAACAAAGGCTGAAGGTACCTCATTGCATATGTCATGCAGTTCGGATCTTTCAAATTATTTATTCCATCGAATTAGTCGCTATAGAGTCTTGAAACGTTTTTTTTAAAAACAGTAAAGAGCATAATTTTAAAAACAACGGGAAAGTAGTCCGTTCGAATTGCAATTAAACAGAATTAGTTCGTTCGAGATCAATCGAAGCTACGGGAAGTAAATTTATAGCTCATTAATCTTTCGGAAATCTATGAGCACAAAGGGCGAAAGCAATCGTTCCGCTTTTATCGTTGCATCTTCGACTGAGAAAGCGCGAGATGATATTCTGGATCTCAATGTCTTAATTAATACATCTAACTTTTATAAGCCCGGAAAATAATTATCGATCACGAGTTGGATCATCCAAAGGTGCCAGAATATTAGATGCCCTACATACAGTACTAAATCAGTACCTTGGTCCAGTTACATCATCTATGTAATATTACGCTTATTATAATAAGTACCTTTTGGACAACAATCTGTGCGCTCGTAGTACCTAATAATCGTTGTCGTTTTGGAACAATTTATGGCTTGATTAAATTGTGATAGAAGAGAGAAGCATGTTCATGTATACGACGTTAACTAGATTTATGCAACAATATTAAGAATTTCATGTTTGTTATGCTTTAAAAATTAATCTTAAAATCATACGGGGCAAATAGATTTTTCATGCTTCATGTCGAGTAAATTTAAGCATTTATTTAAAAAAAAGAAAAACTATTCTTTGCCTACTTAATCGGTAGAATAGAAACTTTTGACTATAATTTATTTCTAAGCCGACCTAGATATAAATAATAAATTAAAAATAATTGTCCCACAAGTTATTAATTTTAACTCTACACTTTCATCGAGTAAACGTTGTCTGGTTGAACTTAAAATTTTATAAAAATACTTATACTAATATTACAGAAGCAGGTAAGATGTAAATTTCACATAAATTTCAGTTTAGCCTATTATTTAGATGGCATTTAATAGTATTTAAATATTACGCTTACGAAAATAAGAAGCAATTACTGATTCTAGAATTCATTAAAAGCAAAATACCTTATAATTACCGATAATATGTAGATACTTTTATATATATGGGAATTGGAGTAAAGATGGAAAATATGGAAATACCTTTAATGATTGATATGTTGGGTATGAATTGATATTTTATTTTCATCGACTCGACTTAATGGCGATGTACGTTGCGTGGCATCGAGCGACTAACCGACAATTTTAAATATCAAATTGCACGCGAGCATTGTCGTCGAAAATAAAACTAAATCATAACAAATGGAGAAAGGCGCCGGCGGCTTACAATCAATTGCGTCGGTAATGTACAACATTGCTTGCACCGAGTCGGTGTCGGATTACACCAAGATCCGCGTCGAGCCTTAAAACTAAATATATTTACGGTCCCCACGTACATTTATTATATAAAGTATACAAAAATGGCCACAGAGTACTAATGAACGCTGTTTTAATACCAACAATATAATTAAGAACTTTTTTGAATTTTTGAATCATTAGATCCAGTGACAGATAAAAGTAGTGCAGGTGCGCTCGACGAATCATTAAATATACCAGGTTTTGTAAAAACTTTAGAATTACGGTAAAAAAGTGAAATTTATATTTCATAATCAATCTTGTTTATTCGCGAAGAGTACTACTAGAGAATCCAATTGGATTTATTAGTGTCCCGACCCACACAAGCCAATAAATTAAAAGGATTTATAATTATGTTACTCGCGCGATAAAAGTGTAATATTCGCTACTACATTATTTGATACAGAAATATCATTTCAAAATGAAATTACTTATAGATAAATTCTTCGAGCATCAAGTATTCTATATATTTTACAAACAGGTATATCATATTTATACGACATACCATATAATGCAGTATATCTGGTGAAAGGCGTAAATTTCTTCATTTGCTTTTGTTAAGACCAAGATTTTTGTTATTAATTGTTTTGAATGCTGTGGCGCTGATACTGATCATATTGTCACATGACGTGTACTCAAATGGAATGCGACCCATCGCCGCCGAAATTATTAACGTTACAACAGTTGTTGCCACATGAAATTTCTGTGTGAACCCATTCCGGTATTTCGTGCGTTGTGCATCCAAATAACTTAGTGTGCGCAGTGTGATTTTCCAAAGTAAATCCACTACGTTAGGAAATCGCGTCGATATCGAGTCTCAACGCAAAATTCGAGACGCAAAACATATTGGTTTTTTTTGTAGAACTATTTTTCGTTTTACAAAGCATGTCATGTATTCTGTGAGAATCAATGTCTGTACATATACATATATCAATACATATATCAATATTATTTTATAGCAATCATTTTAACGTTCATGTTTACGCAATTATACGTTATGTTATTTTAATTTAGTTGATATGCACAACTATTAAAAATATTCTAGAAATCTCAATTTTATTATAAAAAATTTGGTTGATATTGAATTTGAAATATATGTTACTAGCTCTCTTATCAATTCATTTTTACGGACAATAAAGAAACATTTTTCTTTATATAAATAAATCGAAATATTTTACTCGAAGCTCATTACTGCTGAAAATTATCCGTGTACATCGTAGTTTCAGGTGCAGAGTTAACGTATGCTAAAATGCAATAAGATTACTGTAAACATTTAAAAATGACAGAATTAATTATAATTCCCCTTAATCTTATTTGTAAATTGCGAGTTAATGTTTAAAAGTGTGATATTTGCAAGTAATAAATAATTAATAATCTCTTTCAAAGTATAGTGCCTTTCTTAGCAAATGTAAAATATAAGTTAATAAATAAAATCTGTCAAAAAGATTGCTCCTTACATGTTAATTCTATAAGATATATGATTTCAATTAAATTTATAAGATACAGCTGTCATAAAAGTAATTTATCAAGGGAAGCACACATGAAGCACAAATGAAATTCAAGTTCAACATTCTAATTTCTTCAAATAAATGTTGCTAGATTTTTAACTGAAATTTTATTTCCGCCTTTTATATTTAAGTATTAATTAGTTTTCGTTTTTGTTTTAAAACCAAACTCAAATTATAAATTTGAAATAATACAAAGAGTGCTGGGTAAAAATTTACAATGGACAAACAACGTAAAAAGATTTTATGAGACTTGTATCTTTAAGTTATAAATTTAAAGTTTATTACAATCGAATATATAAATATTATTTGTGAAAATGCACTTTAAATATGTTAATCTCTGGCTTCATTACGTAAGCCAAGTTATCAAAAATTTCAAAATAATAGTTATAATGGTGCACCGCTGTTTACTTTAAAAGTTTTTTTATTCTCACGGTCGTTTTTTACTTATTGCCTGACAGCTGGTTAATTAATCAATCAAGCGTCATGGGAGAAATTAATTATTGATTCATATCAAAGTTTAAATACTTTTTGGCAACATTGAATAGAGATTTTAAAGTTTTACAATATAATATATTCAAAAGTCTTGTCAGCTTTCTGAAGTTGTGTAATCGTCTAGATTTATGGGGCCTAAGAGGTATTCGTATGTGTATGATATTGCTATTCACGTTTTTCAACAGAATACAAGATGACTTTTAGGATTGGAAATAATGGAATAACCTAATATATAGCTGAAGATTTTACTTTTCTTTTATTTATTTATTACATTTTCTATGAATTTATTAAAATCATTATGGTCGATTGTGGCTAGGCGTGTTGTATAAATATTCCGTGGTCGAATATCTTATATCCCAGACAAATTTATTAAATCTATTTGCGTATTTAACGGTCATGAAATGCTTTCATGATTTACATATTTAATCGTTTTATTGAATCTTAAATTTATTTATGTCTTGAAAATTATTTTATATTTTTCTGTTAAATTAAATGAATTCAAGGTATACATACCGATTATGTTGATAATTCGTCTAAATTTGGGGATACGTTAGTCTTTTGTGGCATCGAGTAGACGCGAGGATGAGAGAGGCAGCTGATGAAATAACGAGAGAGAAACGAAATGCGTTTTTCTATTTTTTTTTTTTTTTTTTTTTTTTTTTTTTTTCAGTTTGATTGGAATTCTCATGACGAATTGTCGTCCGATCGGTTGAGCCTTTAGCTCGGGGGGCGAAGGTCGTCTCCCACGCAGTGGCCCGAGGTGGGAGGAAATGGCCTGCGGATACGTCGATTCCTTTCAACGTACGTATGACTGCTTATATGATAAATATTAAGTTCTTACCCTTCTATGAAGGGGTTATTGGGGTTATTGGGGTTATTCGGGAAGTTCTGATCCCGGCCGCCATCCGCTACAAATTAATGTAATAAAAAATTATAAATTATTGACATTTGGAAAATATAAAAGTGTTATCATATATTAATTTATATTTAATATAAATGTTTAATATTTCTGCTGGAAAAAGTATTAATTTTTACTTACTTGGCTCATTATTATTTATAAGTAGATTTAATGTATAACTTATTATTTTAGGATTGACAATAGAATCAAAGAAACTCATCCGCGATTCTCATCTGAGTTTATGAATTTCATACATCATAAATTATATTTTGTTTATAAAGCTATTATTTTTTATAAAATGTAATCTTAAATTATGGTTTTTTACATCTCTGACTTAAACGAATTTCCTTTAGATTTAAAGTAGCAATTGCACTTTTCAGTTTAAGGTACATACTTGAAAATGCAAATTACAAATAATAATGAAGTACAATGTCAGAATTTTAGAAGTCAAGTTTTTCGTTGTATACACTTTACTGTAAGCACCATTTAAAATCATTACGAGGTTACGATTCCTAATAATCCCTTGTGCATTTTGCCGACAAAATATATTTTCCTGAGCAATGTTCGTAAAAACCAAGCTTGTGTATTTCAACTTTTTTATTTTGTCTCATTTAATAAAAGTTTCAAAATATAGTGAGCAAAAAGTGTTACGTTTTACTTATCCGTTCATATATATCATGAGTTTAATGTCTAAGTACTTTCGAGGAATGACTTGCATCGTTATATGCGGAAATTATAGGCATTATGTATAAATTTAGAAAACAAAAAATGAATTTGTGGTGTCAATATCTTTTGCTCGAACAGATCATACTTCAATACATGTATAAGTGTGTGTGTGTAAAAAGTGAACGATTAAGTTGTGACTTATTTATTACAAAACTGAGCATATTTCTGTAAGAACTGCAAACAAGTATTAAATAGTAGGCATAAGCTTATAAGTAATAATTTCAAGTTAGAATTAGGAATAACGAAATCGTGTCGATTGATATCTTTATATATATATATATATACATATACATATATATATATATACATATATTCTTAAAATCAGGGCAATTTGAAACTCATATTGAATAAGAAGAAATCCTTATCATTATATCCCGTGTAATCGACTTGTTCTATTTTACATTATCATTATTCATTGTAAGGTCAAAATAGCGAGGGAAAGAAAAACTTTGGGGGTGGACAGTAGATGTAAGTAGCGTATAAAATTCCAAGGACTAGGCTGTTTTTCTTAGGAGCGCTTTCTTAACTAAATAAAGACGGCACGTGGCCTTGGAGTTGGGCTGGCAAGAAGCGTGAGATAATTGCTAGTCGCGGTACTTCTCAGGCGCCGCTTTTATCGCGTCGAGTTATCGCGGCTTGCGATACGCGCGGCAATTTTGACCGATTCCCCGTTCTTCCTCCCACTCCCTTCCTTCGTCAGAGCACGATAAGCCGGTGCGAATTCTGGGTGGTCGCGGGCCCACCAGAGGAGTGGAGGGGGAGAGCCGCAAACTCGTTAGATCATCGTGGCTCTTTCGTTTTCGTGTCGCTATTTTCTTCCGTGAATATATGAAAATTCGCCTTTTGTCCGTTCCTGTTCTCATCTCATCTGACGTTAATATTTCTGTAACGTAATTTTAAACAGTTTAGCCGAAGATGTGTCTTTATCAGTCATTGTCAAGATTCGAATGTACATGTAACATCTCCTTCTTTTTGTTACTCGTTAATCAAAGGACGAGGGCACTTAATTTTTTGTCTTATGGTAATTATATATATATATATATATATAGCTATTCCATTTTGTCCTTAAAGCGAAAGAATAATTGATTTGTTCTCATTGAAATATCAACTTTCAAGCTTTTTTGTTTATTACTTGACATTCGAATATTGTGATTAAAAAATATGTTCACTGTATGTTAGAATTATTGGTAAATAATGAGATACTAAATTTGATGTTTAAATAATATTATATAGCATATTATAGATTACTGGAACTAGCTTACCTGCTCTTAAATTTAATAATGAATAATATACAATACTGACGTATTTGACCTGTCACCACGCGCCCTGCAATATTTACATTAAATTTATGGAGCCTCAATTGATAATACTCCAAGCTGCTGTCGAACAAATCGAGAAACATCTGAAACCTCTATATTTCAAGGGACACGAGAAATAAATTTCCTTGTCAAATGAGAAAAAAAGTGCGAGCTTAATTGTTTTCGCACGATAAAATCATTCATATATCATACGTGGCGTTACCAAACGTATAATCGCATTGACAAGACATATTAAACTAATTACTGCGTATTAACATGAAAATATCAAGGGTCCTTAAAGTACACAAGGGTCACTCATACCTCATCGAAAGATATTTGGTATACGTATGCGAAAAGGGAAAGTGGGAAAGGGAAGAACAGGTCGTGTGACAATAATTACAAGCTACTCGAAGCGGTAAATGTCTCGCTTCTCCTTACGCTTTTATATGAGCGTACCTGCACTACCATACGTTTTCGGGACTTGCTTGTATGGATTCTCGTGTGGGTGTTGTGTGGCACCCACACGAACGATAAATGGTTTGTTCAAGCGGTGACAAAAGGGGGACCGTTACGTAAGGCCCCCCCCCCAGACTCTCTTGAAAACGTTAGTCTTCCTCCACCCGGCGATTCTCCTTCGCAAAGAAATATTTATTCTGCATTGTCACGACTCCCTTCCGCTTCCTCCTTTATCGCGTCTCCGCCTGCTCGATTCTCACTCTTTCTGTTGTTTGATATAAATAACGTTTCCCTAAAAGGAGCCCAATGCGAGGGGGAGAGAGAGAGAGAGAGAGAGAGAGAGAGAGAGAGAGAGAGAGAGAGATAAAGAGTGCAGGAGATCGAATTTATGCAGACGCTTATGCGCGCATGTTATACAGTTGTTTGTCGAAGGTGGTATGAAAGGCAAGGTGAAAGCATCGATTACGGGACGTGTCTCGATACCGAGACAAAGATATAAATGTCAGTTGTGCTAAATTTAACCGTTGTCCGGGGAAAAGTAATATAATTACATTAGGTCTTTCATGTGATCGTTTATGCCGCCTAAATCAATCCCATATGCTATACTCACGTTGATCCCATCGCGAATACGAATTTTCGTAAACTTTCTTTTCTCTTTACTTAACAGACATTGCATTTATTTTTTTTCCCTTTGAATATCAAGAAGTTGTTTATGAAGTCGTTTTAAAAGGTCGATGTAGCTAAATTTCGTTCGAATGCTATTATCATAATGCAAACGTATATTTTTTATAAAGTTGTATAATAGTATCACATTAATATGTAATATTTGCGAGTAGTTATACTTGATGGAGTTTATCATGTCGAAATGTTATTGCCTACTCTACGAAACTGGGATAATAACTTTAAAGGGAATGTCAATATTTTATGTTAATTATTATTGTTATTCTCATTTATTAGAAATATTACCGATAAAATGTTATTAATACTAAATTACCTCGTGTTTGTTTAATAATTTGAATAATATTATTGAAAGTACTAAATAAATGGTAATAAATTTTCTGTATTTCTAAAATGAAATTTGCGGTTTTACAATCCAATATCTTATTAAATATTCAATGGAAATTATAGATGAAGTTTGATTATAAAATTATCTATGAGTAGTTTATAACTAAAATAAATTGTTTTTATTAAAAAAATCTATAAATACAAAATATCAATTTAATTATATAAATATTATTTTTGTAGATTTCGTCTTATATATATATATCGTTTATAAGATAATTTATACCATATAAAGATGAAAAATTAAAGAACAGCTTTGTAATTACGTTTTTATAATATCACAATTATAATATCATATGGTACTACTTATTACTTAAGTATGTAATTTTATTAAAGGATAATAGAAGGAAATTCGTGAATGAATAAAACAACAATAGGAAAATTCGGGAAAAGTATAAACGACAGAGATATAATAAAATTCTAGGTATTCATTTATTGTTTAAATAGTTTTTATATAATTCTCGAGTATACTTATGTAGAGGCATATTTCTTGCCGTAACGAGAATCGAAAAAAAAAAAAAAAAAAAAACAACACATTGAAATCATTTATCACGTGCATGTAACAATTACGTAAATTATTCTCGTGCACTTGTCTAAAAACAATGCTCCTATATTTTCTTCCGTCGCACATCACCGCGCGTACTCCACGCGTGCATTTCATTTCCAAATGCACTAGCCAAGAAAGTAATCTCGGATCGCGAGTAATTACATTGAAAGTAAGGAAAGGAAAAATTCAAACCTGTTTGACGCGTACAATGCAAATTTTGCAAGAGGATCCCGAGAGAATGAGATAGAAAGAGAGGGAAAATCGTACTCGCGTACGGCGCAAGTTTGATTCCGCGCAAACGTAATCGTTTGATTTCGATCGACCGGACTCTCTCTCTCTCTCTCTCTCTCTCTCTCACCCTCTCTCTCGCTCTCTCACCCTCTCTCTCTCTCTCTCTCTCTCTCTCTCTCTCTCTCTCTCTCTCTCTCTCTCTCTCTCTCTCTC
This sequence comes from Ceratosolen fusciceps, assembly GCA_018883505.1. Taxonomy (NCBI): domain Eukaryota; kingdom Metazoa; phylum Arthropoda; class Insecta; order Hymenoptera; family Agaonidae; genus Ceratosolen; species Ceratosolen fusciceps. Next base: position 9,984,550 of record RCIC01000005.1, read on the forward strand.
TCACCCTCTCTCTCGCTCTCTCACCCTCTCTCTCGCTCTCTCTCGCTCTCTCTCGCTCGCTCTCTCGCTCGCTCGCACTCTCGCAATCTTTACGCACCGATTGAATTTATGACTTCATTCATTCCATCGACGATTCTCGTTACGTGCGCGTGGCCTGCGTTGTTTTCTTTATACGTCTCTGGTTTTCGCTCGTGCCGATTGCGCAAAAATCCGTGCGTCGCGCGAGGTGAAACGCGCGCGTTTATGCACCGATAACGATCCGCTCCCATTACATGAGTTTTTCTTGCCGCTTATTTTGATTATTAAATGATGCAGTTAACGGTTCATTAACATTCCTACTACTTAAATTATCTTTAAAGTATCGACTCGGTTTTCAACTCAGTGCCGCTAAAGGAGCCTTGAAAAACTCACACGCACGAGCCGTTAAATTGTATTGGATAAACGAATCCACTGCTTCGGCTAACTTATATTGTCCGACTATTCGAATAATCAGTCCCTCACTCTACAACTAAGTTCAAATGCTAATTTCCCGTTAATTATTGCTTATGAATATTTATAATCGACTTACTCGGATTACTTTCGTGCGTTTACACATGCTTGGTAGTTTTCACCTGCCTAACTATGATATAATAATTTGCATCATTATCGAATTGATTTATGCCTGACGTTGAGGAAAATTTATATAAATATTTTATAAGAGAAGAGTAGCTGCTTGTCATTTTAATCAGTAATTATTATCGTAACAGTTTTATTACAACAAGCACCGAGTACTTTTTTTTCCCCCCCTACAAGTATTTGATACTTGTCAGGTACTCTTATTATTTTGAAAAGTTGACCTAGAAATTGCATTCGAGACTATAAAGTCTGTTATGGCTCAGCAGTTAACTTATTTACTAGAATTTCAATTGCTTCATCACTTACAATAATTTCAATTACAGTACCGTAAAATGCCAACTGCAATACGCATTTTATTCTGCGACTTTAAATGCATTTTTTAAATATAATCCTTAATTTGAAAATAAAATTTTATCCGAATAATTTATTAGAATAAAATTTCGCTACTTCGTTTCTTAATATCCTTAGGGCTTCGTGAAAGGCTTAAAGTATTGATCATATACTTTCCGTTCGTCTGCTCCATACAGTAATAAAGTAAATGAACGCAAGTTTAATTCCCGTTCGCTTATCTCGAGGATGAAATATGCTTGGCAAGCGACGTTGTGCTTTTAAGCTCCTGTTATAAAGGGAAACCGATCTTCAATTATCTCTCATTTTTTGCCGATAATTTCGAATCCCAGTAAGTAGTTGTGATAGGAGCGAACACCCCGATTCGCCGATCCGCGTGTAAATCTTTTCAGTTTCATTATCGCGTGTCCGACAGCTGATTAATGCACTGTGACAATCGCCGATTTTCTCTCTCCTTCATCGATTGTCTTGGGCCGCTTGCAAAACGATATTGATTTAAGTGCCAACATGCAAGGCCGATCGCTTTTTCCCAGCGTTCCAGACGGCTTTGCTTCCTTTGTCACCCGAGTGGATTACCATTTCGTACAGATAAGCCCTCGGCTAATTAACTTTCCCCGCTAAATGGCGCGTGGGCGGAAAATTGGCAGGCTTGCAGAATTATTTCTAGCTGCTAGTGTAACCAATCCGTTGATATATTAAGGCCTCCGTATTCATATGTGAAGGAATGTCTCGGGATAGTTATTGGCAATTCTAATTAGCGATTCAATCATTTGCAAAAATCGAAATAATGCTAAATAAATAAAATTAAATTTTTTTTTTTTTTTTTTTTTTTTTTTTTTTTATGCGTACGTGGATCGTTGTATCGGAAGTTATAATCCCGTAGAGATATAAAAAATGCATTTTCATAGACGACTAGTTTATTACTAGCGGTTCATATCGATTTGTGTATCATAAATAATATGCTGTACATTTTATTTAATATAGATCCTTTAATATCAAAAGAATTATGTTTATTGACGTGTAATCATTAAATTATACGGCACATAATAAATCCTATACTGTAATTTAACGTTCATACAATAATTGGCAATAAAAAGATAGTATTTTTATTGAAAGGAATAAATTTAATCGTTATGCATAATTAGTATAAGAAATACAAGTTTCTGAAAAATAGACAAAAAGGACTATATTTAATTTAATATTGATTTTTGCTTGGATATTACATGTTTATGACTATAAATATTTTATGAAATTATTTCTATTTGTAGGCTCAATAGCTTTTCAAAAAATCCAATGCCTAATTTTGTATGATAAACATTATTAATATACAATTTTCGTTCGTAAGCCTCCTACAGTGCAACTGTTGCCCTAAAGTTCAAGTTAAAAGCAATGCTTTTGTGCCTGTGCAAGAATGATTACCATTTATATGCATTGTAGCAGTTACGATCTTTAGTGCTATTTCAGTTTATTCCTGCGTTAACCGTAAAAGTAAACATTATAATAATTCTCTATAAAGAAAGTCTTTACTATGTTACTTTAATACATATTTCTATTTAAATAATAAATTTTCTGCGGACATTTGAAAAAAGCTTAAGCTTGTTAGCAATCAAAATGAATTTCTAAAAGATCTTTATATGTAAAGCTACGTACCGTTACAAGTTTATATAATTTATGTATAATTTAGTAACTTTATACTACTAGTGACAAGTCGACAGAAATTTGATATATAGAATATTTAGTCAACTTTTTTTGTTTATAAATCTAGAATTTCCAGAGTCTTTTAAAATTTATTTATTATAAGTAGGATATCGTAGTAACAAGTTAATCGAAAAGTCATTATTGGAAATGCAGAGCTTGGAAATACTGTGGTTCTATGCAAATGCAACTCTTAAACGTAAAGCTTTTGCACACAATAGTTTTTTACTGGTACAGGAAAAATGGTCACCAAATAAAGTAACACAGTATTTATAATACGTATCAGCGGTAGTAAATTTCGTATTAAAACTTACTTCATTGGCTGGTTAAGTTAGACAAATAATCTTTTGTACATTTAAAATTTCATTTAAAAACTCGATTCACACTAATTATTAAGATATAATTTTATAATCGTGAACAAATAGTCGATCCATTTCCATTTGTTTATGAAATGACACTAGTGCATATAGTAGTATTGGAATAGTGCTGTAAAACTGGAGTAAAGTAGCATTGTACCTTTAAGGAGTGCGCATTATTCGGGTCGTTGGAGGCGTAAGGTCCGACGAAAGAATAAAAACGAGCAAAGGTTGGTGCAGTTAAAATTCGGTGTAAGGAGCATTCACATTACCGCGTCAATGTTAATGTCGATTCATGCATTCATATCTCGTAGGATCGAATCAAGTCGGTCAAGTCGGCTCAAACAAGTGTTGTTTTGCCCACGAATGCCGGGAAATGACGGCGAGGGAGGCTGCTCCCGGCGATTCGCAACGAACGACTCGTTCGCGGATGCGTGGGCGTGAGCTCGCGGTTCTATTTGCATGCGCGATGCGTCCGACGGGCAGTGGTGTGCGTGCAGAGGCGCTCGGCATTAAGACTAATTTATGCTCGCGCTCGGAGCCACGAGCGCTTTCAGTTAAGGAAAACTCGACGCTCGTGGTATATATCGAACCTGCCTTTTTTATTTCGTGGCTTACGAGTGAGCGATGTTCATTTTCTGGATAATTTCTTAAGTAAGCGTTTCCTGCTTTAATGCTAGATCTGCCTGACGAGCACTTTTTGTTTTCGATATTTTTTTTATCAAAAACTTTTTTCTTCTTTTTTCTTTTCTTTCTTTCTCTTATCTTATTGACTGACTGTATGACTGACTGATAATTATATTTTTACCTACCAAGAGATACGAACTTTCATTAAAAATACTAAGCCTACTTTTATACTTATAATTATTACATTATTTACGTTTACAAGCGCTATATTTAACGTGAAAATTACTTATTATTATAATTAACTTCATTGTATAATAATAACTCGAAAACAATTGTAATACCAGCTGGGAAATTTTCTTGAACAATATAAATTCAAGCCCACGTTACTCGATCTTTAATAATTCTTATGTTATTGTAATCTATTAAATGAATTAATAAACTAAAATAAGGCATGCATATAAATTTAAATTTCATAACAACATCTGGATATTATATCAATGTCAAGGAACGTATAAGCAGTTAGAGGTAATGAGGTGACAGAATTCGAGAAAGTGAAACAGGTTATTACTCGGGGAGAATAAGTGAATAGCCATTATACTTTTAAATAATCATTTTTTATTTTCAAATTCGGTTATTTTTCAAATTTTAATTTCACGACTTTGAGTTAAACCTTTAATGGTTGTCGACATTGAAGTATTTTTCAGTGACCGAGTACTTAGAGTACCGAAAAATCCTTATAATCAGAATAGAAACATTTTTAATTTGAATGGCTCAAATAGGACAAGTCTGCGCTTGCGTAAATATTATACTTTTGTAAGAACAGATATTATATTAAAATAAGTGAGCAATTTTTTAAAATAAAAATTAAACTTGTGTATTTTATATATATTAAAATAGAGCGTCAAATCTAATTTAAATCACTTTCATTATGTTTTCGTAATTCGAACGATCTAAGTATCGTTAAACAGTTAAAAACTGTTCTCCTTGGCAATACTTTATCTCTGTTCAGATAAAGTACAAAGTCAGTTAAACATAAATGGAACTGAGTCCCATTGCCAGTAGTCTATTTTTGTCTATTTTTTCTTGCAAATCGATTTCATAACTAATTTACAGTATCTTCAAAGTTCATTTAGTAATCGACTTTATATATTTAGCTAAATTTAATGACGACATACCGAATGATACACGTCACCTGTAACCCAGGCCGGTAATGCAAATTTTAAACTTTTCAACGGGACAAGTAGTAGTACGATACCAACTTACCTCACTCATTGTAAAAAAAGCTTAAAATTTTTAAATAGCTCCAAGTCATATCTTTAGCAAGAATGCCGGCTGCTTTTAAGTTCAAGTTAAATTTTTAATTAACAGCCACCTAAGCTTCATTGATTCTTATGTATGTTACGATCACTAAAGTACACATTAAATATACATTAAAGTGGATTTTAAACGTACATCTATGACATTTATACGTGAAAATGACTAAAACATGTAATCAACTTTGCGAGTATATAGATAGAAGAAAGCCATTATTGCCCGATGTGTAAACAATATTTTAGTGGCATCAATTTTCTTTAATAATAGAAAATTAGTTGCAAAAGGTGCATTTGAAGAGCCGTTATGCGTGCGAGCCATGAGGATAATTCACTAGAAAATATATGAGACAACTCGTGTGTTCATCCCCAAAACTATGCATGATTTTGCAATCCTCTCGGATTCGCTCAATCGGTGGGTAAATTTCGTAACGAAAGAAGCGTCGCCGTTAATAAAGAATAACGAATAAGGAATAAAGAATAAAATATAAAGGACAGGAGAGAAAACATGAGCGTGCAACGACTCAATCTTAATTCTCGTTGATGTAAGAGCCTCTCTCGACAACAATCGCCCGGATCGGCTCCGGTATATGGGAGCAGAGGGGGAGCGGAGGCGGGGGCGGGGAGAGATAGATCCCCTCCGTTGGCCCGTTCGAGCCGCGCCATCGCCGGTCAAGTCTCGGAAAGCTCGCGCGCGACGATAATTCGTCGATTTACCGCGGCCGTTGAGACTCACGAGTCCGCGATTGCGTTTCGCTCATAAAAAGCCCCTCTCCCCCTCCCTCCACCCTCCACCCTCCCCATACCCCGGTTAGTAGTCCGCAGCCGCTCCCCATCAGCGATAAGACCGGGGCGAAGAAAAAGCGCTAGTCAGGTAAAGAACAAGAAGAGGACGAAGAAGAGGACGAAGAAGAAGACGATGAAGAAGAATAAGAATAAGAAGAAAAAGAAGGAGAAAAAGGGCGAGAAATCATGCGCGCACGTTTTCGCGAACTGAAACAGCCGTGTGCGGAATATAACTGTAACTTTTCCGCGCGGCGATCTCTGGAATTCCCGAGCGCGGCGCCAGATCCGCAGCTCGGATACCGGCCGGGCGTATAAAGACACGGGAGATATGGTTATTGTCACAACGGGCTTTCCGTACCCGGCAATACTAGGCTGACCGACCGAACGATAGAACGAAAGAATGAAAGAGCGAGAGAACGGGTGGCGGCCGGCGGGTGGCGGCTATGCGAAAGCAGGAGTCCGAGACAGGAGTGAGGGAGACAGAGGTAGAAAGAATACTTGGTAACTGGTTAAAACTTTACGCTATGGCGCTTCATAAATTCGAGCTAAGGTTTTTCAGGCAACAACATCCCCGTGCCTTTAGTTGAAAAATAATAGAAGCTTAGATCCTCCTTAATGGTGTTTCTTCAGTCATAAGTAATTGCTATTCCTCTCTGCTGAAATCGGATCTAAGCGCAACCGGATGATCTTTTTATCACAAACGCGCTGTCGCTGTTCTCTAGTAGGAATTTTGTTTCAGTTAAGGCCAAAAGGAAAAACCCATGTGATATTTCTTTTACACAAGAGCGTCCAGCCTTCTTCCAAATTCATTAATTCTTAACGTATTTCTTCAAGAATTATTAAATCAATATATTTTATTTACACATTGAAATAGTACTAATTTAATGATAATTTCAGTTTCCTTCCCTTCGCTATAATTATACTCAAGTTTAACGAGGTTTTCTATAATCTTATATTTAATTTTACAAATATCACGTTAATAAAGAATTTTTACTATGAATATACGTTTTGGAATAAAAGTTGCTTTGTTGTGTTGCATTCATATCTAAGGCAATATATCTTCAATATAAAAGTTCACATTTATTCCTCCTTCTATTTCCTCGATAACTTTCTCTACTTGTAAAGTATAAAGTTTTAATCTGTGAAAGTAGACATATAGGAAATTCTCCCCTTATCTCATTTATATTTCCCTTCTAAATTACGCATTCGGAAAAAAGAAGGAAAATAGTAAGCATAGATTATAAATTTGCACATGTAAAGAAATATTTTTAATAAATTAATGAACTCATCTTGAAGTTTGAAATCAAAAGTTTAAGTTGATATAACTAATACTAAGCATGCCGTCAAGCAGTGAAAGCAATACCGGTGTACCTACAATACAAGCATACTTTAACTAAGGTTCTTTATAATAACCGGTTATCATTTTTAGCTATACCCCTTTAAATAAAAAAATTTCAATCATTTAGCTAATAATAAAGTAATTGATAATATTACTTTGAAAACATAATGACACATTTGTATTGACTGAAACTATTTATTTTTAATGAGTAATCGATTATTTTAGGATCCTTAATTGAGTATTTCAATGTTCTAATTTGTATACATTGTAATTTAATTTATATTAATGTAAACTGTATTATATTATATTTTATATAATTTATGATATTTTATAATGTAATTACATCAAATTAAATATGTTCATATATATATATATTTTTTTTTTAATTCAATAACGTTGATTGTATGAAATGTTATAATATAAAATATTATTTATGTTTGAAATAATGCCAGGTTTAAGAAAATGTAATATTGATCTCAAAAGATTTTTGTAATAGATTTTATAAAACAAGTTGAACGATTAAACGACTTATTGAAACTGGTAGATTGTTTCTAATTGTGAATTAAAAATATAATTTACATAACTTTCCTTAAAAGAATAAATCATTAATAATGAATTATATGATTCTTATATAATAGATGATCCTTATTATATTTAAAATTGTGATAATTTGTTTAACTAGCCGCAAAAATACAATATCTGGAAAAAACTAAGGATCGGACAAAGAATTGTCGAACACGGTAAAGCGACAATTTTGCTTTCTGTCCATTAATTATAGATTGTGAATCAGTAATTAATTAATCTTCAAAGCGTTGGTTGGATTTTGCAAAGCGTAGAAATTATTTCTTGAATTTATTAAGAGCATATGTAAAATAAGTATAACTCAATTCTTAGAAGTACTATTGGTGATGAACGAAAAAATTTGCGAAAAAGTTAATATGTAAATGAATGCTGGTTCGAAGCTCTTATATCTTTCAACTCTCGATATTGACATTGACTATTACGTTACATAATGGGATATTTATATTTACCGTTGCTTTTCTTCGTATTAAATTAAATATCCGTGGAATTCAGATTGCAGTAGAGTGAGCGATTTCAGCAATAAATACGGTTATTTGTGATTGTTTTTGCACTCATTATCGCGTGAGCAAATGATTATTGGTAAAAGTAAATTTAAGAGAAGGAAAAGTAGCTTTTAAAAATGATCACTTACCTAACCTGTTTGTTCGTATTTGAAAATTGTTATTTGGAATGTTCTTAATGTACCTTACGGAAGGCAAGATCACGGAGATAATTAGGCATTCCTCGCGGAAAAGATCTATGAATAGTGTAATGTTGATATTTCATATTGTATATCGCATCTCCGTCGGATATTTCTCTTTAGCTTTTCACTAAAAGCGATAGCTTTGTGACAATTTCATTGTCTTTCACGAGCTCGTGTACGTAGATATACGAATAATAAGAGAGTAAGGCACGCAAAGAATGACTCGTGGACAATAACGGTATTCGAGTCCTCAATGCTCAATTATTGAACCTGTTCACTTGTATAACAACAACAACAACAACAACAACAACAACAACAAGAACAGAACAAGGACAATAAGAGTGGCGATAATAAATAACGATAATGGTAAGAAATTGGCCATTAGTAATTAGTAATATCGTGCGGCACAGAGGATCGAGCGTCGCGTACATGACGCTCTCGTATCTCAATGTATTTTTAGCGAGGCGAAGCGTGAAGTGAAGCGCCGACTCATGCGGCGATCAGTCTGACGAGGCTTATTCGATCAAGGCCGAAAGCTTTCGGGGTAAGTGCGCGACCGGTCGCGTGGGAGAGCTGGGGAACAGCGCGCGACCTCGAGGCGACTTTGGCTGGAATGTCGGTGAACTTTCCCGATCTGGCCAAGGACTCGCGAAGAACGCGGGGCCTCGATGTCTGCCGACGACGGAACAATGGCCCGGGTCAATTCACCGGGGCGAGGGAGGGAGGCCGGGGCGCAAGTTTCTACGCCCGGACTCGACTCACTTTGGTCTTGCCGTTTTATCGTCGGTCACCGCCGCGGAATGCACGGGGAAAGCCCAAGTTTATCTGTCTGCGGCACCGAGTTTCGGTTGCGACAAATAATACAACAAACACGTAACAACTCATACGCTTTGATTTTTCAATTAAAAAGTCTTATCCAGCGCGTAGCGTTATATAAACTGCTGATCAGCATTTTATAATTTTCATCAGGATTTCTTCTCTCTTACAATGCACGCGGTATGCCTTCCTATCCGACTAATGGGATAATACGAAGTTTCTAAAACAACGAACAATGATTGAGGGGAAAATAAAAGAAAAACAAAAAACAAAAAACAAAAAACAAGAGAAGGAAATACATTATTGTGAGGAATTTTATCGGCTTACGGCTTCGGATGTCCTAAAATTAAACTTTAGCTTTAATTAGAACTAATTAAGATTTGGAAGGGTCGCTAATAGCTTCCCGGCCATTTTAAAGTACTTTGCGTTCGATATCGGCATTCGTTACATCTTAATCTCCCATAATTTATATAGCCATTGAAAGTCGGAGCTTCTTAGCTACTATCAAATCGACTTGGTAATCCGAGAAAGACATACGCTTGAAATGACCTTTATCGCAACCCGTCCCTCGGCCTCGCATGCACTCGAGCTTGCGCAAATTATAAAAAGTAGCAAACTCCTATGGCGAGGAGGGTATTTATAAGGGCAAGGTAGAGGGGGGAGGGAGGTAGCGGACTAACTTTCCGGAGCTAATAAAGTTCGATGTAAGGGGTCCGTAACTTTCTCTTAAAAGCATAAATATAATTCAAAGGACGGAGCTCCAAGTGCAGGCTCGAGACCGGCAATTACGCGTCCACCTAAAAGAGCTACAATGTAGCCTCGACCCTATCTGCTTCATCAATAATCCACGTCAATGCCCTTCCCACCTTTTTGCTCCCTCGAACGAACTCCGTCGTAATCTGCCGTGCGTTTTTCCTCCTCCACCGATCCCGACGATCCGCATAGAGCAACGGCGACCAACGTTTTCGCAACCTCCTAATTACAAATACCTCTCTCTCCCTCCCTCTCTCTCTCGTCCCTCTACACTTATTTCCTACGAGGAAAAAGAAAGAGTCTGAAGAAGAGAAAAATCCGTGCGGTACAACCGAGACTATCTCCCTTTGAATCTTTATATTAAATATTTCTCGAGGCCTGTCCCAATAATTCGAGTCTCAAAAAGTGCTGACTCCTCGTCATCGTCGTCGTCGTCGTCGTCGTCGTCATCGTCTCTGCAATGTCGACTTTGTTGCACGCGTGCTTCATTCGACCATCACTACTATACCGCTTCCACATCAACCCCGTTCTCGTGTATAATGTGTCCCGTCTAGCGTGAAATCCAAGGAGCCAAACTCGATTTACACTCTCTTCTCTCTCTCTCTCTCTCTCTCTCTCTCTCTCTCTCTCTCTCTCTCTCTCTCTATCAAGTTATAATGACAGAAAATAAGTTAGTTAGTTAACAGAAAAGCCGCGAGCGGACTCACTGTTTATTTATTGGTTTAAATATGCGGGCTTCATTTTAAAGTTGCAGGATTGGTCGTTGCGCGCGACAAAAAGAATCAGCAGCGTTCAAATGGCTCGGACTTTAGTTATTTCAATGGGCTAAAGGCCACTTCGCTGCCCTCTTTTATTTTGGTTTTGCGTGCGCTCTGAGCCCGGCGAGGGGGTGGAAGGAGGTCATTAGCTGTGCTCTGTCATACAAACGCAATTTCGAGGATATTTCTCTCACTCTAATGAGATTCTGCTTGTGCCATTACGATATTTCTTAATTTTTTATGTTTTCACGAGCATTTGTTTCTCCGAGCTATTTCCCCGAGAACTTTAATAATTAGATTAAATGCAGAACTAATTATTTAGTTAATGTGTGTTAACCATTATTTATTGGATACCTTGAATGATGATCACTGTCCTTTAGTCCCACCCAGGTTTAATTTCAGAACCCACAAGTTAACTTATTCTATAATATAAATTACTGAGATTGGCTAATAAGAGTCTTCTTGCCTTTTTATCGGTGTCTAGTTTTTGTTTATGACGCGGCTTGATTTTGAAATTCTTAATGATTTGCTTGTAGAGTGGGAAATGTGTTTCGATACGTGCTACAACCATTAATACTGCACTTTCATCAATGTTTTTACGCGGTAAATGACGTTTTTAGAAGCGTTTAATGCTCATATAAACTTGAATAATCTCTTAAACTTACGATAAATGATAATGTTTAATAAAAGAAATTAATGTAAGCTATAATCAAAATGATTTTGAACTTATTTATATACGCGCACTGCTAATTTATATTTCTTAAATATCAAAATAATTTATCAAATTTTTTAGCTATAAAAACGTTATACTTATGCACACAGTTTCTTCCTACAAAATATTCAAACTCAATTGCAGATACTTTTTATTTAATTACGGAAAAATATATTATTACATTAATGAGCCGTAATTTACAGTAGTTAATTTTATATAATAATTATTTTCCTATGAGTTGTAATTTTTTTATTTATTTATTTATTTATTTTTTTTTATATAACTTCGTAAATTAGAATTTTTCTAAGAATTAATGGTATTTTATTGTTTAAAAATAATGAATAATAATATATGAATAATATAATAATTCATTATTATGTAAATGTAAGTCAATAAATCGGAGAAAATTAAATTAGATGAATATATATATGTGCGTGTGTGTGTGTATATATATATATATATATATATATATATATTGGATTTATTACACGTGCAGAAATATATATTACAAAAGGATATTTTATAAAAATACAATCAAGAACACGTATTTCTTGTGTCACTTTTAAAAATTCCTTCCTGCACGAAGAAATTATTATCATGAGTATTTGGCTAAGTTTAATATATTTGATTTATTATGTAATATGTATACGCATTTTATTGCATTAAAGCTAACTATAGTAATTGTTGAGAGATTGCCTCCGTGTCAGTCTATGCTTCGCACTTTCTTGTTATCTATTGTATTTTATCTTAGAATTAATGACGTGCAATTGCAAGAGATTTTCTTTATCTTTATTTATTATTTATCCTTTTTTCGAATTGACAATAACTATAATGGCTTCTCATATAAACACATTTTTCGAGGCTATTGGAAATCTGAGCAAGCGTACGAGTATGTAAAAACGATGGATAAATAATCTGAAAGAATATCGATTTGTTTATTTAATATCTATTAACTCTGAATATCACGTGCTATAAATTATTTCATAATTTTAATGATGAACTCATGTCGATATGAAATAGTATTGCTATAATACCTCTAGTATTTTAATGGCTGCCGTGATATGTTTTGTAGTTTTGAGTCGCCCTATATTTCCGAAATCGTTTCGCTCTTACAAAATCATTTGTCGAGCAACATAAGTCTCTCTTGTAATGATTCGGTTGAGTCGAATACAGAGGGTCGATCACAATTGTGCGGGATACATTCGCGCGGCCTTCAAATATCTAGTACCGACCTCCTAACGCTTTCACTTCCAATAGCCGCGCAATCAGTGACCGCATCAATTTTATTAAATGCAAAAGAAAGAAAGAAAGAGAGAAAGAAGGAAATCAAAACACAAAAAAAGAAGAAGAAAGAAAACAATCGGTGAACCACGTGTACGCGGTTCACAAAGTGTGATAAGCGAGCAGCACCAGCAGCACCAGCAGCAGCAGCAGCAGCGGCGGCAGCAGCAGAATGTCAGCGGTGTTTCGTTCGTAGCCGATTAACCAAGGAAAGCTTCGGGATCCTGAGTGACAGTCGTTAGATACGAGGACAATTTTCACGCAGATATCGGCCCCTTAATGGGATATGAAAGCGACGCGAGTCACGCGCATTATGCGTCCATAAATTCCACTGATTCTTACCGGGACAATCGAGCCCCGCATTCTAATCAAAAGTCGAATTAACAAGCCTCTCTCTCAGCCTCTCGAGCTTCACTCCTCGGGAAGAATTGTTTTTCGTTTACGTAATGATGAGTATCAATTGTGTCTTCGTTAGTGGCAGACCACGGGCTTCCATCTGCTCTTACGATATCATCTTTGAACATTATACAGCATAATCCTGGCATCGTGCTCACTACGAACACGAGCCGCTTCTATTTAACCAGTGCCTTTTAGCAAATAAATAACACTACTTTTAGACAATTTTTATATCCTCTATGACAAAACATCTCACGTACAATTGAACACTACCGTTCGTCTGTTATTAAACTTAGCATTTAACATTTTATCCTGGCGTAACAATAGATAAAAATACTTGTAGCAACTATTACGTTATTTTAAAATCGGCATTTAACCTTGATTTTATCGATAAAATTTATTGCTGACATAGAAATCACAATTGTCAACATCTTCAATCCCTTATAAATGCCACGTTTCTTTAAAAAAAAAAATTATAATAAAAAAAAAAGAAGAAATATACAAGACCTATTAACAATAGCGTAATAAAATGTAATTAGATATTTCTACCTGCTATCAATCTACAGTGATTTTTCCACGGGCACGCAAATATATTTATACACTTTCAATTGAAGAGTTGTAATTATGCATTTTTTTATCGATATTAATTATGAAGAATTGAGTCTATTAAATAATAGCTTACAATTAAATTGTTAAGCCAGAGATATTTGTTCGAAATGATGTTGCGTTGAATACGATTTCAAAAAATATTAGAAATATTGTTTTATGTAAATTCTATTTTATTCATAAATCTTCCGACTGTAATCAAGATCAAAGTATATCTTTATTTTTAATTTTAACTCTGCTCCAGCAAATGTTTTAATCTTATCGGAACTTCAATTGAATTTAGTAATTTATTATATTAATATTAATAAAAAATATAATTTTTAAGGGGAAATAGGTTTATAAATATTCTTACTGATAAGTTTTATGAATAATTGTTACAATTATTATTCCGTTATATCTATTGAAAACACTTGTTTTGGAAAAAGTAATAGACATGGTCTTGAATTGTTAATAAGTTTTAGAGTATTATATAGATAATACGAGACATTTTCTATGCCAAAGCAAAGTTTATTATTATAAATATTTATATTTCAATTTTAAAACTTTATTCTGACGTATGAGGTTAATTAGGGAATTAATTTAAACATTACATTTAAATGAATTTCTATATCTACGTAACTTTAGCAAAGTATTAAGTTACTGAGGTAATAATGTGAGTTTTGTAACTATATGAACAACCGTGAAATTTTACAAACAAGTCTGAAATTACACGAAACGCTCGATACAATGAGTAAAAAAGTCTTATGTATAAGTATATGTATCCGATTACACAGTGATTTTAATTAACTCACGTATTTCATTTACCAAGAGTTTTGTATTAGGATGCCTTTAAACGGTTTATTACAATAAATATCGGTTATCAAATCTGTTCTCGTTTGTTTTCAATATATTTTATATTGAATCTATTATTTAAAATTAAACGATCATATATATATATATATATGTGTGTGTGTGTGCGTGTGCGTGTGTGTGCGTGTGTGTATGTGTGTGTGTTAGGATTTAATAATTGCACCGATAAATATTTTAACGTACTCACATAAAATTCAATTAATGTGATAATATACACGTTGAGTTCTGGAAAGTCTGTGGAAATTTTCTAAAAAAGTAAAGTATACAATCATAAATTCTTTATAATTACTAATTTTAATTTAATTAATAATTTCTTTTGTAATTTAAAATTAAAAATGATATATATTTATCGAACAGATTCAAGAAATTTTAATGTAAATTCAATCGTTTTTTCTTCCATTTAAATATGATTTTTACATAATATTGTATAATAAAAAAATTATAGTATTAGAATATTGAGACCAAATACTGTAATGTTTAAAAATATCCTGTAAATGTCCAATGTTCCTTCGATTTAGTAGAAATTTTCATAGCCGGGACATAATTTGAAAACAAATATATTAATATCATCAGTCATAGTGATGTCAATACAAGGTGGTAGTGCACAAAAGTTATGCAATATATACAATATACATAACCTTATCGCAAACAATCTCTGTGCCTCTGCACGTATGCGTATTTATCTAGATATGCGATTATAAAAGAAATATGTATGATATTAATTGCGAGTATATAAAATAATTTCATCTACTTAAATGTGATTTTATATGTTACAATATACGTTTATATATATTATATGCTATAAAATTTAAAAATAACATGCTATTATGATATTGTTACGTTTAAATCAGACTTTATTCTTTTGAGTAAAATATTGGGCAAAAGGAAGCCTCGAAGAAATATTGTATTGAATTATTCATTACAAAAAAAAAAAATGTGGCTTTGTTGTTAATTGTGTATTGAGAGCCAGTAATCTTAAATCTAAAGTTGCCTTTAAAATAAGTGCGTTTGCAGGATTACGATTATTTTTAACTGCATTTAATTTATACCAAGATAATTTATAACAGCTTCTTTCGTAATTAAAAAATTATTAACGCAATTATTATTAATAATTTAAATAAAATATTACTTTGACATAGATTCTCATTACGTAAGAAGATAACGATATTGACAGCTTAAAAATTCTAAGCTTAACTATCTTGCCACTGTGACTCGAGATTATTAATACGTGCATGTGCAAAGTTAAGGTAGAAGGAATTTTAAGTGCTATTTGATTGAAAGACTTTTTTTTGAATTTCGGGCGGTTATGGCATTTGTATGCTTTGACAATAACACGCATGTCCGGCTTATACTTGTACGATATCGCGATATCGACTAGAGTACCGGAGTGGACCGAGACTCATGATTTTAGAAAAGTCATACGTTTCGTAAGTTCGCTCTTATCGTATTCCATCAAGGATCGTAGCTCGGGTATCGCGGATCGTGAAAAACGAAAAAGATAAAGCGCTCCGATATAAAGCGAAAACTGAGAACCTGAAAAAACCTGAGCGCGAGTCTAAGAGATATAATAAGAGAGACTTAGGGAGTAGCGGCTCGAGAAGCTCTCCTGGGTCAGGTAGCCTAAAAACTTCATTGAGAGCGGCGAGGGTAGGCGGACCTCGACGATATCGAGGGTGACCGATGGATCCGAAACCCGTAGCGGATAAAGGGCAGAAGGTAGGTGTGTACCTGGTCGAAAAAGTCGGCCCTTTATCGAGAGATCAGCGCGTGCCGTCCGTAAACCGCAATTAACCATACAAATAGGATGCAGTGCGAGGTGGGACGCGACAGGGTTCGTGTGGATCGCGATACGGGCATCCCACCGAAATATCGGCCCCTCCTGTAATGAGCCGGGCATTAACGAGCCGTTTAAGGCCCACGATCGAGCCCTGGCTCCTTCTCGCAGCGCTTTCTCGTCTAATATTTGCGGAATAAGGGATCACTTGTGCCACCGTCGATTACACTCTATATTAACGGTATGGACGGGAACAGGTTCAGGGTGGGGGTGGGGGTAGCTTTCATCAGCCTTCCCCTCTTTGTAAATTTAGAGTAAAAGATGCGACTCGATAAATAGATTAAATAATAATTACAAAGTTCTACTTATTTATTTATTAACGTTCTTAGTACGCCTTTTCCTGAATTTTACATTTATTGTACTTATTATTATTAAAGTCGTTTATTACATTTTTCTCTACAATTACTCGTTACTTACTTGTTCTTAAAACATTATTCTTTCAACAAAGTAAACGAAGCTGCAATTAGAGCTGTAATATTTAGTCGTAGTTAAAAATGTCTACACGTTACTGCGAACATGTGATTATTTCAGTAATCTCGAGTCTTAAATATTTAAATGATATATGATACGAATATTTATTGATTAATATACATAATTAACGTGAGAAATGTAAGCGACCATTAAATGAAATCAGCTTTAAATGTACTATAGATTGCGCAAATTTTAGAAATCGGATGAAGTGTACGAGCAATAAGACTAGTCATATAAATCTTTCAAACTATTATGGCTCTCGGATCTTTCGAATTTCGTATTTTCGCAAAGTAAAAATCTATAGCCAGAAGCCTGGCTCTCTCATTTATAGCTTCTTACTGAGGATCTTGATCATCGTTCGATCTGCAAAGCCACGCTCCGCTTATTATTAAGCTATACATTTTTTTTTTTTATAATTCTTTTGTCTAAAATTAAAATCTTTAATCAAGGTGATTTATTACCCACAGCTGTATATACCGAACATTGTATTTTACCACTGTTAAAGTGTTACACATAGTCGTAGCTATGTATATTTTAAACATATTTGCGAGCGAACGATTATAATTTCAAGTATATATCGCCGCGAAACAAAGTCCATCTAATAATAGTAATTTAATGTGAAAATAAGCAGTTTAGCCCGGAATTGCAGGTAAGAACTTGTATATTATTCAATAGAGAGTGTCTTAAAGAGCGCAAAAACTTATACAGTGTTGGTTTCCCATGGGCAAAAAAGTGAAATTGACCGGAACGTCGCGGCAACAAATGTTAAAAAGCTTTTCCCGATGCGTAGGAGAGAGAGAAAGAGAGATTAGCCTGTCAGTCATGCATCCATTGTCCATGGTGGGTTCGATAAGTAGCGCAGGTGTGTCGAGAACGGCTACTTGTTTCCACTTATTACCAGGCGTAAACTGCCGCGTATCCCAATTACGTCAGCACGTAAAGCGTTAAAATGCCATTAATTAAGGGGTGGGCAAATAATTATCGATGAGAGCTGCAGCTGCAGTGGCGAGCCGTAAAAATACGGTTAGGGATCACCGAGCCACAGACTCAACCCCATCTCGCCCCCTTTCTCTTCGCTTCGCCCTTCAAGGTTATCTGATTCGATTCTTCAAGGAGCTGATAAGCACTGAGCAACACCCATACTTCTTCGCGATTGTCAAACTCGTCTGCGGGACATCGCTCTGTCGCTCGATTTTACGATTTAACCTTTTATTTTGGGCGCGCGCGCATCTGCTTCCATATTTTTCTTCAATTTTAACGGTTACTGAACAATAATACGCCTCGTGTCATTCATTATTAGTCATTACTCGTGATAATAGACTAATACGAATGCTCACTGAACTTACGAATACGGAAAACGTAGGGCTGCGATTATTCAAATAAGATTGATTAGCTTGATTATTAAATTGAAAAGAATAGTAATCCGATAAATAGGTAAATGAATTTTTTAAGTACGCTTATTTTAACAAAGGTAATGATTTACGAAGAAAGTATAGTTTTCAATAATCTGTTTTGCCCGACAAGAATCAAGTTGAAAATGTTGGCTCAGCAACAACGAGATTGACTGAAACGAATAAAAAGAAGAAGTAAAAGAAGAAGAAGAAGAAGAAGAAGAAGAAGAAGAAGAGGAAGAAGAAGAAGAAGGAAAAATAAGAAAAAGAAACAATACGTATTTTAATATAACCTAACATTTTAAGCTTTCCTACCTTTAATGATTACTGTTACCAAGAACTAATGAACATTCTACTGGTATCGGGAATCACTACTGATCACAGGAAATGTGAAATCAAAGTAATCTTGGCTGGTCACTTTCAGGCTTCTTCTTACTCTCGAATAATTGCTATTTCGTCGGTCCTTTCTAATGCCCCACCTGCCCTTTGAATCAACAATGCAGATGTAGCAATTAATACAACTAATGCCTAAAGAATATATTCCAGCCACGTAATTATATCGCACATTTTGATTTAAAAGACGAGCGGGCTCGTACGATCTTTATGAGGGACGTTAAAGATTCTGGATTTATCAATCATACGATGCTTTGTACAATAATTGATCCGGAGAGGGCCGAGTTTGTCGGCTCAGCCTTCATTCTCGATTGTTCGAATAGTAAATTTTCTTTAAGAATTACATCGATTCGACGTGCTCGACCCCCCTCTCCCCAATAACCCTTTCCCTTCTATCTCCTTTCCGAGATAGAACGAAAGACTCTGTTGTATCAATAAACTACTTGCCAAATAGCATCGCCACCGCCGAGATTAAATCTCGCTAACTTCATAGCGAACGACATTCTTTACGAGCCGAGTGAAGTCAAGCATCTTCATTTCATCGGGCGTACGTGCCGAATGAAGTTTACGAAGAGCCCCGAGCCCCGAGCCCCGAGCTTCGAACCTCGAACCTCGAGTCGTAAGCCTTAGCAATGAATCCGGGCAACGTGCGTGGCAACCCGGACGATTTACGAGATGCTTTAACCGGAAGTGCGCAGCCCACGCCGCTATATAATGTACGTGCGCGCGCAAACGCGTGAAAGGAGATTGATCTCGGTACCGCGAGAACGCGTCTATCGTCCGGCGAGAATTACGTGTAATTAATTTTTTTTTTGCTCCACACTTGTATTATGGCCGATAGGAGCAATGAAGCCTCCGTACGGTCGTCGGTAAGTAAGCCGCGGGATGTTATTCGCTTTTTATTTACTAGAAATAGATTCTCGATGATGCGCGCTTTTTCCCTACGGCTCGATTTATTGACTGAAAATGAATTAGTTTTATACTTTGTTTTTATCCCCTGTTGGATTTTTAATTAATTGAGCTTATTGGAAAACGATGATACATCATTGTTTTTATGACCTTTAAGAATGTCACTTTGTTTATAATATCGTTCTATCGGCGATCCATTTATAAATATATTTTTCACGCTCATTCGCTATTATTATTATTATTTTTTTTTTTTCTTTCATTGTCATTATTATTATTATTAACAAAGATGGGATTATAATGTTAATGCATTAGATATCGTATTTGTTCGGATTGCTTTTCAAATTATAGTTCTCCATGTCAGCCCGAGTAACTACATAAGTCGGTTGATCATAATTTCAAATATGTATTAGAAGTTTAAATACCAGAGGTTTCCATATATTACTAATACTCGGATACTCGGCCATTATAAACTCGGACAATACAAACAGTAATAATAATGGAGTTCGTGATTATAACGATAATACTAGAAATAATAAAGGTATAGATTTCATAGAGTCGCAAAGAGTACGGAAAATGTATCGAATATCACGCGGATCTAATATCCTCTAAAACGGCTCTAATTTTCGTTTCTGCGCAAGAGTCGAAAGAGTCAATGAGCTTAACATCGAAGGTTCGTCTTATACAGCTAGGGTTAACATTATAAAAATAAAAAATAAATAAATAAATAAAAGTTCGGGATAGAATGTAGAAAGGGTTGGCATGTACAGTATCTGTTTAAGGCTTTGGCTCACGCGAGGAAGTAAAAGAGCATTAGTTGCACCGGCAAAAAATGTGTAGATA
The DNA here is from genome assembly GCA_018883505.1 of Ceratosolen fusciceps. Lineage (NCBI taxonomy): Eukaryota > Metazoa > Arthropoda > Insecta > Hymenoptera > Agaonidae > Ceratosolen > Ceratosolen fusciceps. The sequence continues at coordinate 10,004,899 of RCIC01000005.1, forward strand.
ATAAAGCCAGGTGGGTGTAGTTCAATTTTTTTTTTTTTTTTTTTTTTTTTTTTTTTTTTTTTTTTATTATTGTTTAATTTTGATCGACGGAGCAGTGGTGGTCGCTATACTATATTATCGGGGGAAAGGCACTATTAGCGAGTCTCGCGGGCGACTAACTACTCGGGACTTCAATCTCTAGACTTCTCGTAAACGCGGGTAATAACGTGTGAAGGTGCGATCCATCAAGCCGGTGATGCCGAGGACGCCGAGGACACCGAGGACGTTGAGAACGTTGAGGACGTCGAGGACGCCGAGGAGGAGGCTGACGACGTCGAGGACAACAAAACAGACGGAGGGAAACCGGTAATGAAGGTCCGGTCGAGACGCGCGCCGGTTTTCGTTGTGCGCTCGCACGCCCAAGTAAAAAAGCCAACTTGCCTGCTTCCTCCCCGCCCATACCCCCTTTCACCCCCGCGTCCCGCGTAGTTGGAGCTCGCTGGGTGTGTACGTGGACGCTTGTGTCCCGAGTTGGACGGGGATTGCGAGGGACCGAGGCGACGGCCAGATCGAAATTGAGCTTCCTGTGCTGCTCCGGCTCTTTCAGGCTTGAGAAATCGCTTTGTACCAGCGCCATATGCAAATCGTGATTGATTTCACGAGCCTGCCTTAGCTCCCGGCTAATTGAATGGGTTCCTGTCCTTCGCGGACGTGTTCATTCTATGCGATTTTAAAAGAATGGTTATTGGGGAAAAATGCGTAAACGTACCCACGACTATTCGTTGGGCATTACACTAATGCGGCTATTTTCAAAAGCACCGGCCGCCAATCTATTTGCTTTAATAGTTTAAACTTCGAATTAATAATCAAGTCGTATGAGCTGTGCAATTTGAAGTTGTTAATTTTTGACCGCCTAAGGAAGAATTTACCAATCCAAAGTATAAATGATTTCCGCAATTAATTTCACCGGATATGCTCGGGAATTGTTGCAGGATAATAAAACTTGCTTAGTTCTACTACCTGCATACATACACTTTCTTAAACTTAATATTATTATACCAGCTGTAGAAATAAATCTTATTCATTTTGAATAATATAAAAACTCAACCATTGACGTATCAACTTTAATCAATTTCCATTTAACATAGATATTTCATCTTCGTCATTATTATTATCATTATTGTTTTGGTTATTGTTTTGGTTATTGTTATTATTGTTGTTGTCGTCGTCGTCGTAGTGGTCGTCGTCGATGTCGTTGTTGTTACTATTGCTGTTATCGTTATCATTATCATGAAATAATGTTATAATTATTATGAACTTCTTAAATCAAGATCATTATACCAGATTACTTCGTTTAATTTTTAAAATAAATGTCTGTAAGGCTTATCTTCTATATCCTCTTACACTTTCTCTTAAATTAGACAAATGATTAAAAATAATATCTTAGGCTATTCAAGTTATTTGCCAGACGATTAAAAGTATTTCAAAAGTATTTTCTTAGAATAGTTAATTTCATGTTTTATTTTCAATTATAAAATATTTGTGCAAAAACCTGCTATATACATTCCATTTTTAAGATAGTACAATAACATATACTTTAGTGAGACACAGAACTTGTAACTTTCATTCCGAATATAAAAATCATATCAATTAATGCGTTTCTTACGGAATGTCGTTATGCAACTCGTAATATTGTATTCAATATTATTTATTAGTCATTTACTGAGTACTGTTCTATCAATTATGGCATCTCCATACTTTAATTATATTGATGGAAAATTTATGTCGATTTTATCAGAATACGAATCAAAATAATAATAACAAAAGTTTTCATTTATTTCATGAATTGATATGATAAATTAAAAGTATTCTTTACAACATATATAGATTATAAAAATACATAAAAGAAATTATGTAATTTTTTTTTAACTGCACAACAATACGTTATAAATATTATGGAAATACATAGATAGAATAATATTATATAAGCTTGTTAATATTTCTCGGCACCACGAGAGTAGATAATCACCAATCGATAAAAGACGTTTGTTACAAGATATATATTTTACATTTTAGCTTTTCCCCCTAAATTTTATTGATCTAAACGCATTAAACTCAAATTTGGATCGTAAATATTTTTATTTAACATTGTAATTTCATTAAATAACTTCTACAAAAATCTTATTTAAAAACTATTAAAATATTGTAATCTTGTGCTATATTTAATTTTTTTTCCCTCTTATAATTAGTAGTTTGTTTTATTCTGAAAATAAATAAATTTAAATCATTAGATTTTATGATATAATTTTATTATCTGCTTATAGTGAAATGTTTCCATGCAGATAATATTCTAAAAGAAATGTTATGTAATTGCATGTTCAGTAATTTGTATCATAATAATGAAAATCTTTTTTGTTAATAAGAAATTGTTACAATGTGTACAAAAAAAAACTGTACACTGTTTCCTAACTTCAAGTAAATTTAAAAGTATTAATTCATGCAAAAATATAAAAGTAAAGCTTGTCATTTTAATAAGCAATAAGTAACTAACCATGTTATCCATATTAAATTGAAATTAAAATGAAATTAGGTTATTAAAATTAAGAGTAGAAAATTCAAGGAATTTAAATATTTTATATTGAAAATAGTCTAATAGAAAATGAAGAATAAGCTGTTCTTCTAATTAATGTATTCCGAGTCCAAATGCTATTCGTTAAATATTTTTGGAACTACTTATCACGTATTACATTTACACTGCCGATTTACAATGTAGACTTGTCATTTATAATAAAAATTAATGTTTGCATTACACCTTGAAAAAGGCGTAACATATATTCAATAACTCGAAATAAAGAGGAACAAGTGTAAGTGAGATGCGTTTCTTCCAAAAGAATTTAATAATTTAGGACGATTTATTTGATATTTTGTTAGCGTATCTTTCGAGTGCATGGTTAAAGTAAACGGAAAGCTCGGTTGAAGACTATTTCTAGGAATCTGGGTGGCTTGCTCATTAGGAAATTAAAGTGAGTGGCATCATAAATATTCAAAACCACGAGATCTCCAATCGTAACGGAGGCAACAACACTTGTCACCGAGCTCTTTGTGCAATGACGGAAAGCTACGCGACATTGCACTTTATGGTGCCATGCAAATTCCGCGAACGCCGCAGAAGAAAAGATATATAGATTTATAGATAGATAGATAGATAGATAGATAGATGGAGAGAGAGAGAGAGAGAGAGAGAGAGTTCGCCTTCCCGAGTGGCCCTGTCTCGGCACTGCCACCTTGCTCTTGCATTCCGAGAACGTCAAATAATAAGAGCGCCATTTTTCGCCTCTCGCATTAACCTCTCCAGGATCATTAACCTCTCCTCTCCTTCCGCTAGAAGGAGTGAAAAAGGCTAAAGAAAAGCCTCTCTTTTTGTCCTTATCTCCGGCCAATTAAGACTTTATGTCAATTAGACGAAACGCCCGTTGTGGCGGTACCTGCCCCCAGCAGCTCCAATACGGCAGCATTAGTGAACTCGGAGCTTCGACGGCGACGGCGACGGCGACGGCGACGGCGACGGCGATGGCGACGATGTATCTCATCGTGTATATTAAGAGCCCGAAGCTCAAGCGGAGCTGAGTACGTCGCAGCCTTGCCTAATTAAATTCTCAGGGTGCGCAGGATTAGGTACCGGCGAGGCTTTTCACACGCATCAACGCCGGGACACACCTGCGCTCTGCTTTCACACTTATCTCTTTGTCCTCCCTCTCTCTCTCTCCCTCTCTCTCTCCTCCCCGTCCCCCGCCCACCCTCCTCAAACATGCCATCCTCTATCCCGCCCTCGGCTCACTGCTAGTGCGCTCGGCTCGTTTTTGTCCACTTTTGCCCTTATACTTCTCGCGTTCCCGCTTTATATTACCTAGTAAGGATCTTTTTATGAATGTGATTCTAAAAATGCGTACTTTTATGTGCCAGAGTTATGAAACAGCAGGTGTGCCTTATTCATGAAACGATAAAAGATGATTATTAAGTTTTTATTTTGTATAAAGAGATGAGATACCGGGCCATTGCCGAGCGAGATGACATGTTCGCCAACTATAAATAACTGCCTCTAATTTAAAAAACACTTATGTTTATATGATCGTCGAATACAGTGGCTGTACAGTTAACTGTTAACTACCGATGTACAAAGTATCAGCGAGACTTTCTCATGTATCATTGGCTAATTATTATCTTTGTAAGAGATTTGGAATCATCGAAGGTAATTGATACTTTGGCCGGCATTACCTTATGATCATACAGCATCTAATCCCATTAAGTTTTCAAATTTATGCAATTCTTAATCTTTCGAATTTATTAGTTAAGCCTATAATATTTTATACGATAAACACCATTCGTTATTACATCTCGATAATTTCTCTTTTAAAATTTTCACTCCAAGAGTTAAATTATGCCCTTTTTGTCACAATATTTATTGATAATTATTATCTTCCAATTTTCATTTTTTAAATGTTTAATATATATTTCTTTATAAATGTAAGCACACAGAATGCCGTATAATTATCTCGACGAAGGATATATTCTAGATATAAAAATTTATTCCATTAAATATTAAAGGAAATTATTCGAATCAATTTATAAAGAGTCTTTCGAGAAGAAATTCCCAATGTGCATTTAATATTCAAATCGAGTATTTAATGTATCCATCGTGTACGTAATAAGTATCCGTAGATAAAGATATTTCGAGTTTTCTGAAATTGTAAAAGGAAAAAAATCATCGGCGATTAGATAAAAATGGCACTGCATAAGAGAATGGTAGAGTTTAAGCTCCGTTTTTACGTACGAAGATACATGATCTTTGTAATAATTATATTGGCAAATGCACGACGTCGAAGCTTAGAGCGCAAGTAAGAGCATTAGCATGTGTGATTTCGAATGATAGTTATTTTATATAATAACTCGTTCCGAATTCGCTCCGTCGGCGACTGATTTTATACGTTAAATAAGGGTATAAATGTTCAATGATTTACTGAGTCGAATGTAGGGGTTCGGATGAAAAGTCTGTAATATGAAAATTCGTACGGGTCGTAGATCTGGTAAATCTGGTGACCATGATCCATTAAAAATCCCGTGCGTTTGTTGTTCGAGTGGCAATTATAGTACCGGGAGGACGGAGGGGAGGGGGATGGGAGGTAAAGTATCGCCGAACTTGCATTTGGACCAGGAAAATTCCGCGAAAGAATCGGAGGGGGGGGCGGAGGAGAGAAGAAAGAAAAAAAAGAAGATGAAGAAGAAAAAGAAGAAGAAGAAGAAGAAGAAGAAGAAGAAGAAGAAAATACAAGATTGTCACAGGGCTTGCATAGGCCGAGTGCAGAGGCTTGTTGCCGAGGATCGCAATTACTCGCAATCCGCCAAAAGCATCTAACGCGCTATAACGTCATGCGGTCGAGCGGAGCGAACGAGCCGGGGAACCGTTCCGGAGAATCGCCCGGTCGAATCTCACCACCCACCGCGAGCCAGGAAGAGCAACGGCTTTCTGGGGTCGGCGATAGCATCGGCCCGCCTCGCGCAAGAAAGCTGTCCTCGGAGAAGGTGTCAGCCGCGCGTTCTCACGTCCGCCGCCTACCGCCGCCGAGTCCTGCCCCGGGAGATAGCGTCGGGAGGCCGCGATATCATTAAGGAGGATTTATGTCGAGCGGATAAAGGAGCTTTACCACGAATCCTTCGGCTGTTTAGCGGCTCGTAATATTGGAAGACCGAGCCTTCCTACTCGCTAACTATTTATCGGGGGGAAAAACGCTGACGCGGGAGTAGCCGGTTTTTTTTTTCTTCTACCGCTCGCTATTACTACTCGGATTGCGTAAGGATGGATATCCCCGGGACTCCGCGCTTCCTCTTTGCTTTTGCCCGATCCCTGTCCTCGTCCCGTCTATTCCTCCTCCTCTACCACCCCCCGGCCCCACCATTCTGAGCTTTGCCATTCGTAAGGAGCAGCGATACGGATAATAATAACCTGCCCCACAACCGCAGCCTCGTCTTATTACATTGCATCCTTTATACCTCTTCCAAAATTATATACGTAATCGTTTTAACGCTCGTTCCTTAGTCATTTGGTAAATTGCACAAGTTGGCATTCCAATAAACCGATAAAATTCGGAGCGAAGCTATTAATTATTTTTTTAGATACATTTCACTTTGATATCGTCGCACGTCCCTCACCCCCCGCCCCCTCCCACCTCCTCCCGCCCCAACACAACACAACTCAACTTGTTCCTCGAACATTTTTACCAACTTAATTAATAAGTTAACTTTTTAATGCAATCTTGATAAGAAGAGCTTACGTAAGCAATGCTATTGGATTTGTTGTGTTAGGCCGTTTCAATATAACCAATGCTAAAAATCAAAACGTCTGACTTACTACACGAGTCAATAATTAAGACCGAGACACATACTTATTATTAGGTTTGCTCATGTTTTCGCATCCATACTAATTGAATAATTATTTATTTGATACTCGTGATTTGTACATGCGATTTTCGTTGTTGTATTTATTAAGCTTTTATTTATTGCCTTTACGTGCATGCACGTACGCACTGTTTGTTATTTTTAATCGATAAATTATGAACTCGTAAAACGGAATCTCTTCGATTATCTATATTTTGTTGCAATTCTTAATTATTAATAGAAATTAATATTGCTTTAACTCCGTCTCGTACTGTTCGTAAGAACTCTTACGAGTTATAAAACGTCATTATAAAACCAAGTTGATTATTCTGCGGCCTTTAGTTAAGAGCTAAATCGAAAAGTATACGGCTAAAAGATATACGAGTCCGGCTAGAGTATGGGAATCAATACGTTCCTTATCTACGACTAAATTTAATAAATGTAAGAATTAAAATATAATAATTAATTCACATTCGCTAAAGATCAAGTTTAATAAGTTTTTCATTGCGATGTGTCAGTTGTGAGCAAAATGTATATTACACGTAAAAATAATGAAGAAAGTAGAAGCTAGAAGCCAAATAGGCAGATTGCCTCAAAGTTCGCTCAAAGTGACTGACTACTACGACATACGCGAATCACTGACTAGTAACGCCTAAAATTAACATTTCTGTATATTTACGGTTTTACTAAATCGATTAAAGAAATATTGAAAATAATTGCAGCTCCGGCGTTAAATTATTATCGAGTCCATAAAAAATTAATAAAATTGCGCATCATTCGACTGACCTTATAACGGTAAGATACCATTATATTTAAATATGTTTGTTCCGTAACAGATCCGTAAACAGATTCACTAAATAGGCTCAACGGTCGGATCGAGCGTATTAATACGAACGGTGTGTTGCACTGCAACATCCCAATAAGGTATCCATCTTTTCTACTTTCGCGTCCGTGACTATCGGTAACCTTGAAATATATATATATATATATATATATACCGAGCTCGTAGCTCCACGTAACTAACACCCTTACCCCCAATGCTGTCGGCAATTCTCGTATAAGCCTTGTCGAGTGCATCTTTTTCATGAAATTCGGAAAAAAGACATTTAAACCATTTTTAACCGTAGCGACCTGCCGTCATCCTCGCTTTGTAAATTTGTCAATTCCAACGCAAGAAGGAGCTCGTATTCGCCCCGCTGCCTGGGAGCGATGACCCTCCTGGAGATGCTTCTCAAACTTCTACTGCTACTCTCCCCTTTTGATTTAGCTGTTTGCGATCGTTGAAGGGGACAGGGGGGTACGCGGAAATCGCTCGTTAAACGAAGCGTCTCAATGGCACGGAAGAATCGGCCCCCCCCCTGCCTTCCAGGCTCAGGAGGGCAGGGCCTTATCTTATCTACGGAGGCTCGTGTACGCGCGCGCCTTCGTTATCGCGGAACTGGATGTTGCTCGTGAAAAATTCCCGCGAGTTTACGATTGCGCAGGAGCCGATGCGCACTCGCCCGAGGCTCCGACTCGGTGCCGATTTCAAATCGCTCCCTGGACTTTTCGGGAACTCTATCTCCAAGCGCCGATGTTAAAGGCGCGCGCTAGACATTTTTCTTTGATCATGTATTAGTTCGAGTAAAGCGTATCGAGTAATGCTTAACTTTCATTTGTAATTACGCTGGCCTATTCAATTAGAGTTGTTAAAGAAGTTTTAGGATTTTTGTCACCTCGAATGCTGGATAAAATAGTCAATTGCAAATTACCTAAAAGAATTGCGAGAGTACAGGTGAATTTTTCACACGAATTCTAAACATGAATTCTCATTTCCCCGTAACAAGAATTAATAAATCTAACTAAATCATTAGTGTTACTTTTGTTACCTGCTCGCTTTTATTAGGTTAGCTAATTCCTTAAAATGTCCAATGATTTCATTCTTTCATCTTGTCATTGTGCCGTTATGCCATTAAAATGTTTTTTCATTTAAGGTACGAAACTATAAAAAGTACGAAGGAAAGTAAAAAAAAAACTTACGATATTCTGTTCGATTTGTAACTGTTAATTATCTGTTATAAATTCGTGTAAAAAGAACTTCTTAGCTTTTTAGCAGCGTAAAATATCTGGCAAATGCCCTCTGAAAAAATGCCCTTGTCTTTACCGATAACACCCCTTCTATGGCGCATTCTCGCCTCCTTCCTCCTAAACGCGTGACCCACAATAAAAGAAAGTACAGAGTTAGTCATGGTTAGCCGTTTCGCGCTAGAAGTGTAATTAAATTTGTAGGTGGTTAAAGTCTTCCCTGTCCACCTAAAGGCATTTTTCTCAGGATTGCGATTCCCTGACCCGCGTAAAGAACTGCGAAATCCACACCTACTAAATATCTTCTTATAAAGGAGTAATTCGCTAATTATCTCATCTGTGACTGAAATGGAAAGTCAACGAGTATTACAATATTTCTTTACGGATTTTCGGGTTTTTACCTCCTGTGTCAACATTCATTCTTTCACCTAAAAATTTCAAAGAAAAGATAGACGATTCTAATAAATCGGTTAAATAGTCCGTTTCCAGTATCCATTTGCATATGCCATTTGCACCGAATCGATCCAAGGTAATACACATACGGTATACGGAGAATATTACGAGAAGATTTCCATGGATCCATCGCTCAAAAGCGATTTTGAGATAGTTTTTCAATATCTATATTTCACCGTGTAATGTCTCTTTGTGCGCTTCTTGTACAAAAAGTCCATAAGGAATAGTAACCGACCTCCAGAGAAGTTCGCGATTATCAATAAAAGGAGCGAGAAAGAGAAATTATCAATTTTAATCCAATCAATAATAATTGTCTATATGTCAGTTTACATAATGTGGTTACAGCTAAGTTGAGCCATTTCTCAATTAATTGAATAAAAAAAAACCATGTATATGGCTACTTCTCTTTATAAAATTATAATTCGTAAATAAAGAAGGAAATTTGTACAAATTTTTATATAATTCTTATATAAAAATAAAATATTTTAAATTACACTGGCTGATCTTAAAAACAAATCAGATTAATTTCTAAGAGTTTAATTAAACTGCAAAGATAATGTAACGTGTTTTTATTAACCAGTTGTTTACGGATACCAAAGCTAAACCCCAATAACCACAATCTAATAAGTTTACCGAATACCGCAGCACTTAAATCAATACACCACAAGTAAAAACTCATGAATTTTCCGTTGATATTTTACTTGAATATACTTAAAAACATAATTAATCGTTTTTTCGATTTTTTCGATAATAAATTTTGTTTCCATAAATTGTTTAATATTATTTCATTTCTTTTAGCATAATCATTAATATTTCAAAGAATATTCTTCATATACTAATATGCGTTTTTGGCAATTGCACAAGTTTCAGTATAAAATTGTTTATACTTTTTACAAACTTGGGAATATTTGTATTTGGATATTATCGAGCTTCAAAATCTGCTTATAGAAATTCATATCGCGGTTACTTCATTTTCTTGTTTCCATAATCATAGATCAAATTCCATTTAAGTATTGTAATTACAAGTGTCATACCCTTAATGCCCGAACTGAACTTTTTGTTTTTAAAAACTTTTGAATCGCTAAAAAACCAAAGCATATAATATTTCGTAATTAAGTATTTTTAAATATATATTTTATTTGCTCAGCATGTGCTCTTATTGAATGAAATACAATTATATTTTACTATGTACGAATTCTCGTAAAAGAAAAATAAAATGCCAAGCATAAGAAATACGTTATCCCAACAAAAATATTTTCTTCCGTACTGTTATTACAATTAATTGGTTTTCGTAACTTATTATTCCATTAAAATTACTTTGTTTTTCTGAAAAAGAGTATTTCGTATTAATGAAAAGTTTACCGCGACAGTTTTAAAATGCAATTGATATGAGGAATCTACTTTTCGACATTCGATCAAGTTTAAATTAAAAACAAATTCAACTATCGCCTTCACTGCCTTTATAATGTAAATTAAATTTATGCAAGCTATTTCAAAATTCATTTCATATGAAGCTCTCAGCTATAAATGGCTTTAAATACAAAATTATAGCAATTTTATAATATACAATCAAAAATCATATCAGTATTGTAAAATTTACTTTCAGTGTACTAATTTATTTTTTATAATGATTTTCTACGGAAATACGATAATGCATATAACGTATTTAGATATTCCTAATAAATATCTAATAATGGTTGATAAAATTATACATATAAATTTACTGAGCTACATTATACGTTATAATTAAGTAAGACTTTATTACGGTAAAAGAGTTTTATTTTATAAACAAATGATTTATATCTGATCGAATGCGATTCATCATCAAATGTTCTAATCAATGTAAATTACTTATAGAGCTTATCAGCTACCGATTTAAGGGTTAATTTATTGGTGTAATACAGCCAGATTAAGCTCAGAAAACCGATTCCCACATTCGAACAGAGACATACTTTAATGCTTTTTCCGTTTTTTCAGTCGTAAAAAGAAGAAAATTAGAACCGCATGACTATCCGAGGACGAATGTAATTCAGAAAGTGGCGACCGATATCCTCTTACATCACAGGATATTGCCATTTGTACACACACTGAGAGAGAGAGAGAGAGAGAGAGAGAGAGAGAGAGACCAACTCTCTTTCTCCCATTTAGTTCCCGTGAACCTCTCACACCCTAACTCGGAGCAGCTTGTTGGTAGCGTTACAGAAACTCGTCCTCGTGTGGCCAGGACATGGCTGCGAGGATGAAAACTGGTTAAAATACAACACTCGAAGTTATGATAAATAAAATGTAAACTAAAGATACCTTTGTAATGTAAGTGCGATTGGCTATAGTTAATATTGCTTGTCTGAATCACGGTTATCACCTTCTTGGGGATCGACGTTTTCGATGCAAAGGATTTTTATTTATTTTTAGAGTGGCTTGAAATCCTCACGTGTTGTGTTTGCACGTAATTATGACTCGACTCGTTACTTTACTTCATGCGCCTTTCCCGAGTATAAATTTGCGAGTTTTACACTGCTTCTGTGAATAATCTTTATTACGGAGAATCATTGATGAAACGTTTTAAAATTCATTGGCTATTTCAGAAAAACTTTTAGACTATAGTAATTGTTTAATGCGCGCTTAGCACACAATTCTATTTGTTACGGACTATATTTATCTTTCGGAAAATATCATTACCGTTAGACTGACTAATTTTACTAAGCTATTATTAATATAAGATTATTTATAAGATTTTGGAAACCTTGTAAATTTAAATATCATTAGTTTACTAGATAAATGTAGTAATAATGGTTTCAGAATTATACTGTACCGACATAGTTTAATGATTATATAATTATTTCTTTTTTATTTGATTTTTCAAAGCATATCAATTGCCTGATAAGCAATAAAGTCACGTGTCTTGTTTGAGATAAATTGGATCATATAGATTCTTTAATTATAGAATAATTTTGATATTTTTTGTATATGATTTGCAATACTTATGTAACATATATTTATAATATTTATGTACGAAAATACAATCTTTGAAATTGCAATAAAAAATTGTATAGCGAGTATAAAATAATGGAAAAAATCTACGTCCAAGTTCTCTTAGTGAAAATTTCTAAGAATTTTGATGACATTATGTTACCATGACCAAAGTAACACTGCTTTAATGACTACATATCCTTCAATTCTGCTGCTTCAATTCTTGAAGTGTATAAATATATTAAACCGTATTAAAAAAATTTTGTAATACATGCAGCTTGTAATAATTTGACTTCAATTGGTTTATTTCTTTATAATTATTTATTACATGTGTTTTTATTATTTTAATCTATAATTTTCTTTTGTTCATTTAATTTAATTAATTTTGTTAAGAAAATATAAAATACATTTTTTCACGTGAAAATTTTTTATTAATACGTATACGTTATTAAATGTTTATTAATAAATACGTTAATTGCATTGTTTTAGAAAAAAAATTATTGACGTTCTACATATACTTTTTTTCCAACAGTTTTTAAATATCATTATATCGAAAATATACATTTTATTTTAATAAATTAATATAACAAAAAATATCAAACATATTTTGGAAATTTAAAAAACAAAGAATGTAAAAATATTGACTCGCTTAATTGCAGGTACTTTTGGACAAGTAACTAAAACGCATAGAGAAAAAATTATGAAATTTTCACTTCTTGCTGGTATTATTATAGAGTTACGACAATAATTTAGTATTTGAAAACATAGAATTGTGATACTTCTGTTTGTTACGTACAGTCCAATATATATTTTTATTTTTAAAAAATGGTCCTAAATCAATATATTACAAAAAAAAAAAATGAAATGAGCAAGTTTTGATATTTTTCATTTGATATTGACGAACAAAATTACAAAGATTCGAATGGAAAAAGATAAATTTATAATTAAATAACCGTTCGATGAGATAAGCTTTCAATCTTCAACTTCCGCGAACCGTTTAAGGGTTATTGGGGTAAGGTTGACTAAAAATTTATAGGGCTGAAGAAGTATTTCGGTGTGCCTGGTCCAACCTACAAGCTCATCCGGCCCAAAAATTGGAAGAAAAAAAATTCGTTTCTCGCATTCGATTTCATAACTAATCGATTGCGCGTCGTTTGCTCCTTTCTAGTTCGTTGCCTAAATACCGAAAAATTACTATTTACGACCTCAAAATATGATTACAAAATTTTGTCCCTCCCCCCGCTCCCCGACCATTTTCTAAAGTATCCCCGAAATTGACCGTATTTGCCGAAAATCGATTGTTTTCGACTTCCGATGGGCTACAAAAACTTGGAAAGGGCAAGAGAACGCGTTAATTTGAGTTTGAAGGTGGGCCCGGAAAACGACTAAGTCATGGAAATTTGAGATTTTGCGCATAAAAGGCAGTGCCGATGGTAGGGATACGTATGGGTGACATCGCGACAAGTCTGGGTGATGCGGGGATGAATTGGTAAAAAATTACCGCAAAAAATTTTCAAGTTGACCGAGTCGATTCGCTGGGATGACTTGGTGCGTCAAGGTGACCTTGGGTGCTGAGTCGACCTGGTGCAACGGACCAAGTTGACCTGGTGAGCCGAGTCAGGATCGATAAAATATAAAATTAATTTAAGTTGACATCTAGAATTAAATTATTTCTCACTTTATATACACTGGTGATGTGAACATTTTTAATTCGCTTGTCAGTATTTGAATCTCTGAATTATATTTATTGTATATTTTATTCGCTGGGCAGACATTCTATTCAGGCAATGACTTAGGATTGTGGACTTAGGTGTGGGGAGATGTGGGTAGGTCTGGCGATTGAACGGCGGATATTCCTCATGCTGCATCTACCGACTCTTACTTCTTTCCTTTTTTTTACTTCTTTACTTTATTAAATGCATTAAATGTAATTTAATAGTTTTGGTAATTAAAATTAATTAATCGTTAAATAAAAAATGGCAATTACGTTTGAATTTATTATTGCATAAAGCGGGAGTATATGCATATATAGATAGAATCAGATGAAATCTTGTAAAAATTTTATCGCGCAAATGACTAGATAATATAAGTTTTTTCAAAAATTCATTTTATATACGCGACATGTAAATAAGAAAACATAAAAAGGTTTAATTATATATAATGGGGCAGAGTGAATCTATAAAGAAAAAGGCTCGGCGGATTGAATTGAAATTCGCAGCCGCGAGAAAAGAAAGAATAGAAAGCTTGGCAAATAACAGCTTGGCTAACCCGAAAGCTAGAAGATAGTTTGGCGGAAGTGCCGATGGTGAAATTATGCCAAAAAAGGGCTCAAAAGCCCAAAAGAAAAGGAGAAGTGTTGCGCGTTGGAGATATAGTTGAGAGAGAGAGAGAGAGAGAGAGAGAGAGAGAGAGAGAGAGATTTGGAGAAGAAGTCTGGCTACGGCTCTTGGCCCTCGTCGAGTCTGGACTCTGGGGAACAGAAAAGACGCCGTCGTATAAAACTCCGTCGGTCCTGTCTTGCGCGTCAAATCGAATAATCAAGCTCGAGCGCTCGGGGGCTCGCTTCCTTTTACGAGCTACATCGTTAAATTTAATAATAATTTGGTCCGTAGGACGTCAAGGACCTCATCCCGTCACAATGATAATTAATACACGCGGAGGAGCGGCGCAGCGATAACGGCCGTTCACTTTATTCTTTTCTCATTTTCCCTTTATTCCGAGGAAAGAGTCTGCGCATACGACTAACGCACGGCACTTGATATTTCCCATTGTATCGGTATTGCACGCGCACGTACGGTATTGTACTGCCGGTATTTCTCGATTTTCAGCTGAAAAATTCATATTAAAACTATTTCCGACACCACGGGCACTATAATTATTACTAATTATAAATTTACGTTATCTTGCTCATTCATCCACTTGAGCATTTAATTAATTAAAAGAAATCTATTTATCCATACGGAGTTTTTTCTTTTCATAGATCCTTCAAATAAATTTATTAATTAAGGTTACAACAAATTCATTAGCTTTCAGCTTCTTAATTCAGTAGCAATTTATTCAAATTTTTTTTATACGAATAATTTGTATAGCGTTTGGTTAGAATATACTTTGTTTATTTGATAACGAAGCATATCTTAATGCATAAATTCTAGCTGGGCAAATAAATAAGTACTAATAAATTTCGAAAAAGTACCGGAGCCTTAGATTAACAGGTTTTTTTTATTTCATTATTTCCCAATAAACTGAATTACGTGTGCACGAATACGTACGTATACGTGCGTAGATGAAAATAACGTTATCGGATAGCTAAATTCAATTAGGATTACAAAAAATGACAGAATTAAAATTGAAAAGAATGAGGAAAGAAAGCTAGAAAATGAAATGAAAATGTGCATAGCGAAAAATTTTATACTTTCAAAACTTTTCGCAGTATTTCTTAAAGCTATTTATCATAATACATTTTTATTAATCATAATATTTTTTAATGATACTATTTAAAAATTAAATGATGTGAACGCTCGACATATTAATAATCATACCTTTAATATTTACGAATTAATAAAATCAAGTTTTTGCAGTGAAAAATCAGTTTTACTCAAATAGTATTATTATAAATTGCTTTTAAGTCTTTAAGTTGTCAAAAATAATGGATCTAACCTATAATTTAAATTTTATTTATATTGATAATCAAAATACAGAATAAGCAAAAGAATCTATGAATAAATATAAAGTGTAAACATAGTTGAAGGTAAGTTGAACGTTAATACTCAACAGATGTTACATTTTGTTATAAAATAAATGATACGCCATTAATGCTGTTCAATAGACATATTTCCGGAGGTAAAATATGTATTTTACCTGCTATTTCCTCTTGACAATCTAGAGCTGTGCGATAAATGAAAGTCTTCATCAAATCATTCTTCGACTAGTAATGGATTTTGAAAAATTGGTTATACTTTCATTACCCAGTTTTTGCATCGCAGTCCTTAATCTGCTGCATTTTTACTTTAAAAATTTATAAAAATTCTCTTCAAATAAAAAATAACATTTAATTGAGAGAAGATACATTTTATTCAAACTTCTCCAATCCTTTATCGGGCAAAAATTTAGACAAGTACATGCATAAAAGTAATGTGATATCTGCATACATACATACATACATACATGTACTTCATACATGCATACATACATACATACATACATGTACTTCATACATGCATACATACATACATACATACATGTACTTCATACATGCATACATACATACATACATACATGTACTTCATACATGCATACATACATACATACATACATGTACTACATATATTGAATCTATTATTAGGTAATCGATAGGTAAGAATAACTTTATTATTATTATTATTATTATTATTATGATTTAGATTTTATTGACAATTTGGTACTTTTTTAATTTTGTTTTAATAATTACTATAACATTAAATTAATAAATTATAAAGATGGTTTTCTTCTTATAAAACTTTATGTAGCTTTTTAACAGAGCATTAACAAAAATGACCTGGCAATATGACGTTAGTAATAGTATACATAATGTAAACATTTAGATAAAATATTTTATTTTTCGATACATTTTCTAAAGTGAATTAATAAATTTGTCTGGTGCAATGCTACAAAGAATTTATTCTTCATCGTGTATTAATTTGTAAAGATCTTTTTTGTCTTAATGATCAACGAATCATCACTGCCCACCAACAAAGGACACATCGCGAGGCAAATGTGATTTAGTTAATTTTGAAAAAATAAGAGTAGCGAAGCCCCGCCCCCTTCGCTCCGAACAATCATTGTTGATTATCTATTGATCGTCGTCCATATCGCTTTCCGAGTATTTGCTTCTGACGTTGCTCTGGCTCCTCGATCTATGTCTCGGGGCTGTGCCTCGACTATTACTTCGGCTGCGGTTTCGCTGCTGCTCTTGATCTTGTTCCTGCTCGTCCTCCTCGATGCTACGCTTATCAGTTTCGCTCTCATTTATGTTCGTATTGTCATCTCGTCCAGGCGTATCTTCGTGCACCAATTGAATTGGCGGCTGGTTGCAGTTGCCGGTACGACCGCGCGCTGCGCATGTGTTGCAAGGGTTGCGCCTAGGCCTTCTCTTCGGGCAACGCTTCTTTTTCTTGGGGCAGCGACGTTTAGGTCTCGGGCAAGGGTTGCGTCCTGCGGGAATAAGAAAATTAAAGGAAATTATAATGGCTGGCTTGCATTTGTCGCGCTAATTCCTTAATTCATTCGTTCGTTGAGGTTTTTTTTTCTTTCTTTCTTTCTTTCATTTCACTTATTTCTTCGATTGAAAATAATTAATTAATCTTCGTATGGTACTGATTTAAAATTACTCGTTCCTTCATTCACGAAATTTTATTGCATTAATTATAACTTCTTGTTTTTTCTTTTTCTTTTTCTTTTTACACAGAGTATTCGATGGGTTTTAATTAAAATTATAGAAATTTTTTCTTTTCTTTTCTTTTTTTTGATTAATTTATTATGACAGATATCTAACTTACTTCTTCTTTTACCGCAGGCTTCCATTTGCGCAAAGTCGAGTGGACCGATGACATCAGCATCCGTATGCAGACTGTAACCATTGTGCGTCTTCTTCAACACGCCGTACTCGACGCCACGTTTCAAGGCTGTTCTCAACTGTAAATTTTTTTTTTTTGTTTTTTTTTATTTATCAGCAATACCATTGTATATTTTTTTTCCTCATCGATAAACTATGTTAATCCCTTTATTGAATTTTAGTTATATAGCGCAACAATTATTTGCTGAAGTTAAAAATAAATAATTATACTCTTATTATTATTGGTTATTATTATTATGGAAATTATTATTGGTGTTCACCGTGAAAATGCGCTAGCCAATCATTTTTAATAACTTACCAACTTTAAGTTTTTTTTAACATTTTGAGTGAAAAAAGTTTTATCTCATTAGTTCGAAATCTTATTTAAATAAAACAAACTTGTCTTTGGACTGTCGCTTCAGATGCATTGTACTCTGCCATAATGTACTTCATGATTTGCCTAGCAGTCGAGCCTTGGGCATTCCTTAAGTTTCTTAAAGCCGCCACCACGAGCCCCGACATTTTTGGTGCCTTTTTCGTTTTCATGTTGATTAATTTTTTATAAGCTTATCAATGAGACCTTTCCCGTTCACTTTAATAATGTTTATCCGCTCTTTATGGATGTTTCCGATTCACAATTATTTATTTTCTATTTAAAAATTATTACTAATAATTTTTATAATTTTTCATGCCTTAAACTATTGAATAATCTTAAATTTTTCAATGTCGGCCAAAATGTACGAGACGATGAACCGGATTAATCGACAAATTTATTACAAATGATTTCCATTAAAAAGAATTGAATTCAACATTTGAGAAGCTGTTTAATGCGTCGCTATGGGAAACGATAGTACTTTATTTCGTTGCTTAGTCAATTAACAAATTTGTTGTTGTTACTGTTTTCTTTTTTCTTATGCTTTTTTATTAATAAAACAAAGTATATTTATTGTATTAATTTAAGAATTAAATTGTATTTGAAATGTAGATTAATGAATTAACGCTAAGCATTTACAAGCGAATGTACTATTTTTTCGTAAATTTTTTCAATATGAAAATAATATACGTTCCTTATAAGCTTTAATATCTAATTTTCATTCATTTTTTAAATATTTAAATTATATTTATAAGTAAATTTTATGATAAAACATAACGGTCCATCGAAACATTGATTAGACATGTTATAATCCATTTTTATTATCATTTTGTCAGTGCACGTGCACAAAATTTTAATTACTTATCTACAATTCAATTATCGTTCCGCCGAAAACATTGTTATATACATTAGAAAGAAAGATTATTTAAAGGTCTACATTGCTAAATTACAAAGTATAAGAAGGTGTTGAATATAATCTCAAGAGATTTGTATTACTTTCTAAAATGTGAAATGAGAGATGTCGCGAGAGGTTTTGTTTAGTGAGAAGTAATAATACACACGAGTATGTACATTCTTTTAGAAGCCAAGTTCATTAAGCATTTCATTTCCTAGTATAAGTAAGAATAATATTTCACGTTGAATGTTATTTTCATTATAAATATTTTGAACAAAATGATGATATTAAAATATTTCGTATTTCACATACATTCACTTAATCTAATATTATTGTAAATATTACATATAATAATTAAATAATTCATTAAAAATTAGTTTTTTAAAAGTTTATTTATGTTATAAATATATTTCTTTTATAACAAATAAACAAAAATATGAGATCGATTTTTTTTCTTACTTAAGAACTTTCTTATTAAATAATTACTTATTTTAATTAAATTACAACTAGCGTAAATGTAGTTTTTGCAATATAAACGAAAAGTTTTTATGCATTTTGAGGTTGGAGAAATTGTATCATGAGTCAAATGTTAAGAGCGATCGGAACAGATGTAGTGAATATTGTTCTCGTATATTATGAACCGTTAGATAAACATGGTTAACAAAAATTATATTTAAAATTAAAAAGGTAATTTTATCACTAGCTATTCTGTGAAGTGTAAAATTGCAAACTCATGACTGTCAACCAAAATTCTTTACTTTGTTGTATTATCTTTATTTTGTAGTGTCTCACTCAACACTAGTGAAATTAAATGAAAGGCATAAGGAATTTGTAATAAAAATTCATTAATACCTTCGGAAATATAATTACCTTGGTATAATAATTTTTTTGTACTTTATCTGATTACACTGTAATTCCATTATACATTTTTAGTTTTCATTAATATAAATTTTTATGATGATCTATAATGATAGTAGTTAAAAATGATCTGTCACAATTCCAAAACATGAAAAGTAATTAACAACTATACACATTTTCACAAGTATGATAAAGCCGAAAATAAAATTGTATAAATTGATTACGAGCAAGAAACTCATTCATCTAGATTCTATGTCGAAATATTGACCTGCATTTATTATTATTGTTATTATTATTATTATTATATATATATATATATATTATTATATATATATTATTATTATTATTATTATTATTATTATTATATATATTATTATTATTATTATTATTATGTTTTATAAATTTACGAAAGAATAATATTTAAAGTTGGATATTTTATTAGTATCCAGTTGTATAATCTGCAAAATCAAACACTATCTACGTAAAGCTATTTTTTTTTTCTAACAGAAAAGATTTTTATTCCACTAATTATTTATATAAAATTGTAAAAAATCGTTAGAGATGTAAAGTGACAATAAATAAATAATCAGCATTCGAGGTAGTCAATAAGTAAATCCATCTTATCATTATGTATAATATAACAATCTTTTCGATCTCCTGAAGACTACGAATACTAGAAAAATACAAAATGAACAGTGGATCCAGATATATCGGTAAAAACACCTATCTAGTCGATAGGTCTAGTTATAAGCGGTGGAGTAAAGTGGAGTACAGAGACACACTCGAGGTTCAGCGCTGAAATGAATGAGACAATAAGCATTAAACTTAAGACAGGATTTTTTGGTAACGATAATGTAATTATTATAATGAAAAATTCGGTGCGAAATGAATGTCAAAATCAATAAGAATTTCTCGGACTGTAATTTCAGGCTCTCGTGCGAAGAGAGACTCGAGAAAGAGAGCTACGAGAAGATGTTAATAAAGCTACAGCGATCAGAGGTTACGAGGTGATTTGAAGATGAAATTGTCATTATTTTTAAAGATGAATCTAAGGAGGATGGAGTTATACAACATATAAAAATGTTCCCTTATTAATTCTTATTATATAAGGTCTACGGGCCCGAGATTAAATTTGAAGTACTTGAAAGTAAGTTGCTCCTGCGATGGCGTTACGTCACCGGACGAGCCTGAAGTGCGAAGTCTGAATCGACAGATCGGAAGCGCGAGGTGCGGAGGAGTCATTTACCATCGAAAAAGCGCGCGTGAGATATAAAGTCGGTGGAAGGGGTGTGTGTGGGGGGGGGAGCAGACGAGAGAGCGAGGGAGAGCGAGTAGAAGACAATGGTACAAAGCTTCACGATGATTGGCCAGTAAGCAGTGAAAGAAGAAAGACGTCGGCGGTCGGGCCGGGAGAGGTACGACTACGGGGTTGGACGCCGAAGAGCCTCCGTGTAGATTTTTATCAAAGACTCGTAATAACAGCAGCCGTTGATGATGCTCATTTTTTATTCGGCTTCTGCGCCTGCGAAGAGAAGACACAATGGGCCCCGAGAGATAACAAACGATAGCTCCTTTATTTCTGTTCTCGTCCGATCCATCGACTCTCCTCGCGGAATAGAGCACTTTCCAAGAGGGGTGGTGGGGTGGGGGTGAGGGGGAAGGGGAGAGTTCTTTTTGCTGCTTTTGCTGTTGCTGCTCCCGATGCTGGTACTTTTGATTGCCGACGGGGCTTTGTGTTGTCCGTGGTCGGTTCGACTCGGCGCGCATAAGTGTCCGCGTAATTGACTTTGCCGAGTTGAAGTTGCCGTTCATTTTTTTTTTCTCTTTTTTTTTGTCTTCCTCTGTTCTTTTTATCTTCCCGTCAATGTCGAAACGCCTCGTTTCTTCCTACCAAGTCCAATGGCACAATGTCTTTACCGAGGGACGTAGCTCCCGGGTGGTTCGACGTCGAATTATTTCAACGAGCACGTAAGCGCAATAATAATTATTCTCCTGTTACTCGATGCGCGGGCTTTGTTGACTTCGTCGTTAGCTTCGGAAGTGTGATGTATCGATACGTGTCTGATTAATCCCGTGGCTCCCGCTCAACACTTTTTCCTACTTCACCAACCAAGATTGTGCATTTGCACTTTATTTTATTATCCTCGGATACTTTAGCTTCGTAAAGTGCGCGGCTACATTTTATACATACATACATACATACATACATACATGCATACATGCATGCATGCATACATACATACCTATATATATATATATATATATACATATATATATATTAGAATCTTTCGAAACAATCTATCCATAGTCGGTAGAAAAATAAATATTTTTCTACGTGATTGTTAAGCTGTTTTCCAAACAGAATATCGAAAATACACGTCATTAAATAAAATGAACTATTATGCAGCCCGGGAACATTTATAAATACGTATAATTTAGAGCTGACAGCATTTATAGACATTTTCCGAATTTCTCGGTACGATGCTTTCGATGGAAATAATTATTTTATTGCTTCAGCAACACTTCGTAATGTAACGTAATTTCAATGTGCAGAAACGTTTTTATGAAACCGTACAATTGGCTACGAATTGGCACTATTTCGTATCTAATGTATCGGGTTAAATAGAGACATACTAATGATCGAGCCTTACGGGTCAGGTAAAATCAGCATAAATAATGCCGGGGCTCCCAATAGAATATCCATTTTCCTTTTGAAAATCCTTACTCGTATAAACGTAACCCTGATTTATCAAAATCATATTATTGCCCATCTAATCATCGTTGGGATCAAACGAGTTTGTGGTATTAGAATAGCCGAATCGAGAATTATGCATGCAAATATCCATTATTGCCGAGATCATTGAAAAGCGCGACTCGCAATCCCTGGACATATTAAATGCCTGGTTATAAGACACGATTCCTCATCCTCGAGCCGTAAGAAATATTAGAAAGCGCGCCACGGATGGATGTAGGAATCTGTTCAAAATATAATCTCGAGTTTATGAAGACGTGTACGGAGTTAACTCAAGAGGCAAATTCAATGTGAACGTCTGATATAGTGAAGGTTATCGAGAGAGCGATCTTTCATTATTTTTATTATTCTTTTTTCATTTCTAGTCGTCGAACGTCAGTATAAAGTTCGTCGAGGTGAAATCGCTGCGTCTACACAGAAATAACGCAATTTTACATCTCAGTTTGAAATTACGTGCATCGGTATTTCTTTTTAGCGGGTCAGAGTTCGTTATTTGAGCGCGCAACTACGCGGCTTGCTACTATTGCTTCGATCCAGACGACCGTATGGCTGTGCGTGCACATGCGCACAAGCGCATGCGTCTGACGGAAGGTCGGATAAATTAATGAAAGTGATCCCTTGTTATAAAATGATTAATGATCGGACAATGATTGAGCCGAAGAATTACAATATTGCACTTAATGACTTTAAGACAATGTATCAAAGTCGAATAATTGTTTATTTTATTCATTTTTTAACTTTTATTTATTTATTTATTTATTTTTATAATAAATGAATCGATATAAAATATTTGCCCGAGACATAAAATGACGAAAAGGATCTGAAAATATTTAATAGCACGAGATTCAGGTAGAAAGCTCATTGGTCGATTTGTGTCAATCAGTCAGCTACGATGCGAGTACTAATTGCCGCTTAAGATAAATGCTCGCTTTTATTAATATTTAGCGAGCTGATGAATTTAATCAAGACGCGGCAGTCCCGAGGGGAAATTTATTCGCATACGCGGATCGTGGGTACAAGGCGCCATTAGTCAATGTACACCCTCAACTAAACGTTCACGCGGAGCCGTAACAAATGGTTCAATAAAACGACGATCTGTTTTACGACACGCTCTGTAATGGGGATCAAGAAGAGGCTCGCCCCCGCAGCCTACGGAGATGACCAATTTAATGAGGCGAATGCCTAAACAGAATTAATCCCGGGACCTAATCGGGGAGACCCTCGCGCTTTATTATCAGGGATGGGGAATGGGAAGGGATCGGGTAGGATGACTGATGAACCGTCCCGGTACTTCTAAGTACTCCCGCGTACTTATTAAATAATCACGTTAGGGCGCGAGTGGCTGGAGATTAATCGACGCGGTGCCATTATGCCTCGGGTAATCAAGCGCCGAGGATGAAAGACTTACCGCTAATGCCTTCACGTCGTTATTCGGTAATTCCGGATTGGCGATAACCGACTCCCTTACTGTCCTCGTGTCGCTTCCCATAATGAAACGAGACGAGGCGATTCTCAATTCGGATCGCTTCCTAAAATGCGAATTTTATTATCACGCTCATTTACAAAGGGAATTCTCTTTTGTAACATTAATCTATATTTAATAGTTACAATTGTCCCTAATTTATAATCCCTTCGGCTTGATTATTAATAAAGCCGAATAAAGTCTTTCGACTATTTTTCCTTTTCACCTGTAATCAATGGCTCTCTTAATCAATAATCCACGCGTAATTAAATATTTAAATACTGCAATAAAATTCTTATTAATTAAGTAAATACTTGCTCGGAATATAAATTGTTTAGTAAAGACACGTTTTTACGACAAGCTTTAAGCAATAAATCGTTATTTAAATTAATAAAAAAATGCACGAGTACGTTGATTGAAATACGGCTTTGAAATTTTTCAGAATTTACGGAGGCAATTTAATCAAAGAAATGATGTTAGCAGTGCGCGTAAATAAAATTCCCACGAAGCCGGGGAATAGAATCACAGAGACGCTCGGAGATTTCGTTAAAGGCCCGAGCTTCGGACTTTCGTTCGATAAAGAGCATCGAGGAAGAAAATCAAGGGACGGGGATGAAAAAAGATAGAAAGATGAAAAAAAAAGAAAAGAGTAAGGGAGATGGGAAATGACGGCGGCGGGGGGGGAGGACGGGGCGACGCGGTGTGATTTAGCGTAACACAAGTCTCCACTCGCGCGTCTCCGCGGCGACGCTTTATTATTAGAACTGTAAATATGAGAGTTGGAATCGCTTTGGGGAGTTGGAATCTCCATCTCTCTTATTCACTCGGGGGGCCGTTCGTCACTTTCTCGCTTTCTGGCTTCGGGATCCGCACGGCCCGTGGCTACGGCTAGCGGGTGGAGGAGAAGGAGGTTAGGGACGGCGGTGCGCCCGAAAACGTAACGGATCGTGGGCGCGATGAGCAGGTGGACCGAGGCGAGAGCTCGGGAGGATAAAGAGAGCGACGAGTTTCCTCGTAGGTGCGATCGCATGAAAGCCTCGTCTCGATCGCTCCAGGATCTCAGCCGTTTGTTTATCCGATAAATCCGTTAGACCGTGTTATGCGAGGGCGGCTGTGCGACGACGACGACGACGACGACAACGACCGTTACAACTATCCCGATCACGTCTCCGTTGAAAGCGCCAATGTATCTCTGCAAATTGCACATTGACGATGCAATATTTATTATTTAATAACGCAGATTCTTCTTACGTTTCTCATGGCGAGTCTTATGTGAAAATCATACGAGGTTACCGTTTCTATGCCGCTGACAAGACGCACGTACGTCTTAAAATAAAATTGAAATCCTAATAGTGGCAAAGTCCGGCGACGACTCCTTACGAAATTATTGCATAATACATCAAATTAGCGAAATTTTTTACATTCAGCAGAAAGTTGCATTCTCCTTTCCTTGATTAGCAAAAGAATACGTACAATTAAGCTATCTTTTGATATACATTTTTCTAACGTTTCATAAGAATTGATTTCAACTCGTTTCGCAATACCGAAAGTAAGTTTTACTATTACAGGCCTTTAACATTATTAAATATTTAATAGCACATAATTTGACGCATTTAAGAAAGTAATTAGGCTCGAAGAATGTAACTCTAATAAAAAGATGGCGGAAAAAGATTTTTCAATCTGTAATTATTATAAGGAATGTTATTTTCGCGTATATTAATATAAATTAGAGCTGCAATTAAAATGTAGTGTAACGTATTTTTAGGAAGGAATATAAGTCCACGAAATAAATGATTCGATAATGAAAGCGAACGAGCCACTTTCTTATAATCTTTATTATCTTAAAACAAGGAGATGTATCAGTGCAGTTGGAACAAACTAATCTTGAATATCTTAGGGAAAACAAATGTTTGGACAAGCGTAATGACGCACTTTCGAGGAAAAGTAATTATTTAAGTTGAACGACAGCTCGAAATGAGGAAGCTTCTCGTGTTCTTTTACTGCAGGTCTCTCTCTCTCTCTCTCTCTCTCTCTCTCTCTCTCTCTATTTATCTCTCTATCCATCTATCTATCTATCTATCTATCTATCTATCTCTATGTGCGGGTGCGCCCGCCCGTACGTGCATACGTGTATGTAATAACGTAGAAGTAAGTATTAGAAAAAGTAGAAAAAGATAAGGTGGATAGAGAGGGAGGGGTTCGATAGAAATTCATCGTTCGAGCTGCTTAGCGTTGTAAACTAGAAGCGTTCTACTCAATTTACATGGAACAGCTACTCCGGACTGACCGAAGGGAAGAGCGACGAGTTAAAAGGCCCATAGGCAAGGAAGCCAACTGACCGGAGACTTCCCGATAAGTGTCTGGTAGCCACCGGGATCTCGAGGTCCGCGCTCAGGCAGTTTCGCCAGTCCGATTTCGCCGAAGGCTCTTGTGATCCCGATCTCCTCTTTCGCCCGCGCAGCCCTCGAGATAAGCGCAGACCGGATTTCGCAGCCACCCGCGCCAGGGCCTGCCTCGGCCGCCACCACCACCGCCGCCCTCGGCTTTATAAATAGCGCGTCGTCAACGCGTAGCGCAGCTGATTTACGAACGCGGAACGGAATTTACGAGGAGTAGGAAGAGGAGGAGTAGGAGTAGCAGTAGGTGTAGGAGTAGGAGTAGGGGGGAGGACAGTGGCTGCTCGGGCTCTCGCTCTCGGACTCCCGCTCCCGGGCTCCGAATCGGGCCCCTCGCCTACGGCCCGACCTCGGGCTTTCCACCAACTACTACCCACTCGTCGGATTTTTCTATCCCCCGGCTTTTCCATCCCCTCTCACGACCTATTCCTCGCCGGCATTACTCGGCCGAGGAGATAAGCTATCTCCTCCCAACGCTTCTCGGCTCATCTTCCACGGCATACCCCGACCGGGATACCCGATAAGAGGCGTCAGTGAAATTTCTCTTAACGAAAACCTATACCTTTTAGCAATAATACACTTACGTCCAGATTTTCGCACTTGATACGCTACGTTACTTTTTTTTTCTTCCCTTCTTCCCTTCTTCCCTTCTGCCCCTTCTTCCTTTTTTTTCGCAAACTATTCATAAGCACTTAATTCACACGACAGTTCACACTTGCACTTGGCGTTAAATACATAAATTAATTACTGATTTCAATTAAATTCACGTCAATTACTTTTATCCTTCATTCACGTGTCAACGGTCAATCGATTTCGACCTCACTCATACTCAGTTAAGAAACTGTGAAAATAAAAATATTTACATCGCCGTTATTTTAATCAAAATTAAAATATACAATTACAATAAGTGATGTAGATTTTTGTCTCCAGTTAAAAATTTCCTCCACAATGAAGCATTTAAATTCAATTTTGTACCATGCAATAATGACTCATGCAAATTTGCATAATTTACATATGCAAATACTCGAACAACATTTTTAATAATATTATTTAATACAGGCAATGAATCTAATTAATTAACATTTTCACTATGTTAGCCCTTTAGAATCGTAATCCCTTAGCCATAGCCTTCGGAATGGATTTTAATTGCCCTTTAGGGACTTTAATCTTTATTTATTAATATCCTTAATGTATTCATTTCTTTTGACAAATTATCGCTATTTCATGTCTGACGTGCATTTAGCTACTATTCCTTTTATTTGTATTAATGGAGTTGTAATGTTAAGTATTACATAATTCATTCGATCATATCGCTCGTTTATTAATTTTTGTACCTAAAAATTTTTTTCTACAATCTTAATTGATTTGCAAATTAATTTATCCTGTTATATCCATCGCATTGTTATAAGTAATGTATGAATCGAATAGAAGCTCAACCAAACTACCAGTTTCGATTTAATTGCTATTGCGTAAGGCAAATCGGCTTTTTTGCTGTACACAAATTTTTCCGATACGTATTTATAATATACATATGATTTATTCGTACAATCATTCATAATTCATTTTAAACCGTACCAATAACAATAACAATAGCCAGTATGTGTAAAAAACTATGTAAAACTTATTCTTGTCAAATAAGCTACACATAATTTTTCTATTATTATAAATAATAATAAATTATAACACTGTAAGTTTTCTTTAATTAGCGAACAGATCAGTTTGAGTATTTTAAAAACAATTTTTTACCAAAAATCCTTCATTTGAAAAGTTTTTATTTCTCTGATTTTTTAACAGCGAACAACAATCTAGTCTGTAAAGCGGTAAATTTGCAACTTAGACCAGCCTTAAAACTATTAATATTTATAAAGGCAATTATAAAGTTTATTTACAATTTATAAATCAATAATAATAATATACATTGGAATTCGTAAGTACCATTTTGGTAAAATACTATAATATAGTAAAATTGTAACATTTTTTGCAATCAACCTTCCGTTTTCCTGTTATATTCTCGTACGTTTTTTTTTTTTTTTATATAAAATCATTATTTTTTTCTATATTATTGCCATATGTATCATCATTATTTCGTAATTCCTAATGGTTTATACGTACTAGTCCGTATATACGAATTTCCAGAATTCTGATATTTAATATTATATTTTTTCTTAATAAGAATATGTATTTTCCATTTGTCCTCTTTATATAGGATTTATAGTATTTGATAATATAACGACTGAATTTATCGTGTTTAATTATTTTTATTTATTACTCGTAAACTGTCCCTTCTTTAATTATAGAATCTATTTGTTTGAGTTATCGGTACGTTTGATTTTTAATTTTATTCAACGCAGATCTATTAAAAGTTGATGAACATGTCATAATGTTTCATATATTATGGTGGAAAGTAAAATACGGCTATTTGCGCAATACCTTTCCTTTGTATGTAGTGCGAATTAAATAGTATTGTCAAAATAAAAAATTAATAAAAGTTAAATAAAAAAAAGTTGGTATTTCAAGCATAAAAAATGTTTTATAAATGTAGCTAGAAAATACATGTATGGAAGTGCAATTTTTTTTAATGCATGTGATTTGGCTGCAACAGTAAATTAAGCTAGAAATCTAGAATCCCGTAAACATAAATCAAATACTAATCTTCTTTGCTGAATAACTTTATTGATATGTGTCGTATGAAGTCTTTCAAAATTTACATTGCGTGTCCACACATTTCATTTCTTTAATGACATTAATTACGAACATTTTACTCGCCATATTACTGGCTTAAAAAAAAAAAATCAGTACATGGAGTTTTATTAATAATTTTTCGATCGAACATAAGCGATTCTATATAGATTAAGAATTTTGAATCACTGACTAAAAAGATTTAATTTCCAATCAAGTAAATTCAAAGGAACGTATACTTTATCCTGTTAATGCGAATTCTCAAAGAGTACGTCTTTATCATTTTATGAATGAATTGTAAAATCATTGTTATATGTAAACTTTGTTTACGATCTAATAATATAAATCACGGCGTCAAGTTTGTCAATTCTTCGTTATCGATAAGCATAAGACAGTTTTATTTAATTTTTAACTTTCAGCGGTTAAAGCGTAAGAATGGCATATGACAGATTACGGGAATAGGTGTCCCCTTTATCAGGTATCTATCAGGACAGTCGGCTACAGTTGGATTTCCAACGAGATAGGAGTTGGATTTCCCTTCAGCTATGAGGCTGAAATCACGAACCGGAGAGGAAGTGTTAGTATAGCGAAGGCGGACAAGGGACGGAAATAATCTCGATGGACATCGCAAGGCTTTCGGAAACGGCGGATTAACGCGTCAGCCTGTAAAATTTGTCAACCTCTAATTTTACGCTAAGCAGTAATAAAGCCACCGGAGCAGAAATTAAATATAACGCGTAAACGTAACGCGTATGTTAAGTCAAATAAAAACTAGTCATACAAGTTGTAAGGAGATTTTTCTATGTTTTCCCGGCATAAGAGCAGAGAATAGAATGCCTGACCTCCATCTCCATTTATGATTTGGAATTCTTTATTTTTTCTTTATTGCCTATTAACATATAATAAACCATTAGCGAGGTTCAATTAACGTAAGCCTTATCTTACCGATTGCTGAATACCGGTAGGTAAAAGCTTGTATTGATACCGATAACTCCCGAATGACTTTTTAACACAGTCTACGAAGATTAGCTCGTAATAATATGACTTTATTAAAATATATTAATAATATAGATAGTAAAATTATATCCTATTTCGGTGCATCTGTCCATGAATAGAGAAATAAATGTAGCGCTTCAAGTCAAATTATAAGTATTTCCCGTTGAAAAATTAGGCGAGAAGTTGAATAGTATTTTTTTTGTCAACATAGAACATTAAAAATAAAATTTCAGAATTACAGAGGTATGAAGAAGTTTAGAGATCTTTAGATATTTATTTGGATTTAAGTTATGGCGAATTTTTATATTTTTGGATGTTCGCCATAAGAAATAAAAAATAAAAAAAACCTCTGAGAAATACTGTCTGAAAATATTTAAATAAAAAAAGTACATTAAAGCTTTAAAACTACGGAATATTATTCCTGACAGAATATATTCTCATTTAAGATATATTATAGAGTAATTCAATGTCATGGAATACATAATTTTTCGAGAGTGTCATTGTATATTAAAAGCTACAGTAGTTTCTATATCTAGTCGCTGTAGCGAAGAATTTAAAAGCCTTTTATTTTCTTTTTCTAAGCTGAGCATCCCACGTAAATTCGAATTTTTTCTCCGGCTCTTTGCGTGTGATTAATGACTTGACATTTTAACCAAAAGACAAGCACGAATTTCTTTTAAACATTCTGCTATGCCGAAAAGTAGGGAAAAAGAAGTGCAGCGCAGGGAGAAACGCAAAAAAACTTTTACCACCACTGAATCATCGACGATTCTACGTTCCCAGATGAATTTACAAATGCCTCTCCCACGCCCTTAACGGTCTAGCAATTTTTTTTTATCCCTCGCGAGTTTGTACTCGTAGCATCCGTTCCTTTCTTATAAGATATGTTCTTTTAGAATCTTCAGTGCCCATTTTTTGTCAAGCATTTTTGGGAATGCTTACTTAAAATAAATAAGCACCATCAAAAACTACCGAATGCAGAGCTATTCGATCAAATTACTTTACAGAATCTTTACTTTCTTATTTTAACGCGTTACCGAACCCCTTCGTAAGCCACAATAATAACCGGAATTATAAAAATTGAACGTCTTTTTGAAATAAAGGTGAGAGACTCTTGGTTATTTTCGTACAGCGATAACAAGCGCGAACATTTATTTATTTTTAATAAATACAAGTAAATAAGAGGATCGGCAGATATTAATGGCCGTAGGGATAAGAGCTCGAGAAATCTGAGTAAATAGACGTGTAAGTTTAAAATAAATTATGCTTACAAGGGTCACTGGCCATTGATTTTCTAGCTGAGGCTCTGAGTAAAAATCGGTAGTTCGAAACGGTCGTTATTAAATTTGAAGAAGAAACGTCATCTTGATACAATCGATGTGATGTATAACCCTGAGCTGCAGTGGCACGTAGAACAAGAGAGAAAGAGAGAGAGAGAGAGAGAGAGAGAGAGAGAGAGAGAGAGAGAGAGAGAGAGAGATCGTCAAATCCCACGTCTCGGTGATAATCAAGTGGCGCCGATCTCGTTGACAAATCATTCGGGGGAGATGTCAAGCAACTCGCCCCCGCGCCACGAGAATAATGCGAGGAAAGCAGAGTCCGGACTCCGGAGACCTTCCGCGAGTCTTTCCGTGTTCACCTAATTGCCAACAAGAAGGCGAGAAGAGCGAATTCCTACGTGCGCATGCGCTCCTAACGCGTGGGCGTAGGCGAGCACCTGGTGCTCGTTAATGGGCGGCACGAAATGCCGAATCCTAGCTACGCTAGCCGTCCCTCGGGGTTGATAGGAGGGGCCGAGGCCGGAAGGATGGCCAGCGGCAAGAATAATTGTCACGAGAATAGCACTCGCGGGGAAACAATGAGGCGGCCTGTGACGAGTCCAACCGAGACAAAAAGGAAAACAAAGGGCGGGGAGGGGCGAGCGAGAGAGAGAGAGAGAGAGACAGTACTGGGTACGTTCACATCTTCGGATTTAGTCGAGTTTATTAAAGGAGCCGCGGTTATGAATGCAACGGAAGATGTATGAATAAGCTCGTGGGCGTCGAGGAGATTTGCCCAGGGAGTGAGTGTTGATGGAGTCCATCGGAGCGCTGTTTCACGGACTATTTCATCCCGAGCTCTTTTACAGATCGGCCTGCCTAATTATGTGAAAAACAAAAATTACATATCGATTTAATAAAAGTTACGTCCCCGTATAGGACTGATAAAACCATTATCCGCAGGAAAGTCTCGCGAAAGGCACGTTAGTTGAGGGAGGGGACGTGGGCGGGGGGCGGGAGGATTCGCGTGCAGAACAAGCGAACCGTAATAATTTATGAATAAAGCCATTGAAATGAAAGAATGAGAGTCCGGGGTAATGCCGATCTATCCATTACCGGGCCCGATACGTAATGGTAATTGCAGGAGTCTCGGGGGATATTCCGGGAGAGGAACGCGAACGCGAACGCGAACGCGAAAGCGCGATAAACACACAAAGTGCTTGTAATAAGGCGAAATAGAAGAGAGCATTAACTTTAATAGAAGCATGAATATGAACGAGAGGGCGATCTAAGTTCGTAGAAGTCGAGCAACATTGTACGAAATTCATTAAATATAATCAAGCGAAATAAAGCATCGCTCGGACCATTATCCGAGCAGGCATCCGCTCGCATTAAGCAAAGCTCGCCGCTAAGAAGAGAAGAGCAGGGAGCATCGAAGACAGAGCGAGAGAGATAGATAGAGAGAGAGAGAGAGAGAGAGAGAGAGAGGAGAGAGAGAGAGAGAGAGAGATGGAGAGAGGGCGCGTGTTCGTAACTTATTTATACGAAGATAACGAGGGCGGGCGGGAAGGGGGAGGAGAGGCGCGCGGATCGTAGGGGCGATTATTCATAGCGGAAAGTGCCCCATTCTATCCTCGCTCCGCTGCCCGTAAGAATGAATCTCGTAGTGGGTGTGACGAATTGGAAGGTGGATGGGACCGGAGGGGCGACTATTTTCGCGGCTGACCGACGTGGACCGCGACTACTTGGGATTCCCCGGGCTCTTTTGTTTTTCGAGGGTGGCCGAAACCAGTGACGCGGTCCCGCCACCTCCACCTCCACCTCCACCTCACCGCCACCGCCACCTCCACCGCCATCGCCGTAGCCGTAGCCGTAGCCGTAGCCGTAGCCGTCACCGTCGCCGTCGCCGTCGCCGTCGCCGTCGCCGTCGCTTTATTTACGTAGGCCCCCGCGTTATGAATGGGACGGCGCTCCTCGCTTACACGCAATCCTCTTTTCGGCGCTTATTCAAGTGCCCACGAGTCGCTCCTTCAATCGAGCCTCTCACTACCCCAGACTACCCGGCCAATCCACATATACGATTACTTTTCGAACGCATAAGGACTCCCTTCCCCTTCCACGCGCCATTCCTCGTCGCCTCTTGCGTCTCTTACGTAATCATATGATTCGCATTTATCGTAGTCCGTAACCGGCCTACATTACTGCTATATTCACGAATTTTATCCTTTACATATCTTCTTTCTCCCAATGCCATTCCATTGGATCATCAAAGCTTTATAAACGATCCTTCGTAATCTCTTTTTACAATTCCTCCCTTAAAAATTACAGCGAGTAATTAACATTTCCCTACAGTCCTTTTACAATCAACGCTGTTAATTGCTCTCTATAAATACAAGGGTCTTTGAGCTTTTAACCCTCCCCTTCACCCTCCTATCTCTCTATCTCTCTCTCCCACACACACACACACATACTCTTTGTATTTTAGTCACAGTTGCGCATACTTTCTTCCCCAATCGAACAGATAATGGAACCGAAATAGCTTAAAAGAGGTTCAAAGATCGCTTACCTCGATAAATGTATTGCATGCACCATTAGCGTTTTTTTTTTTCTCTTATTACCACCGAGGGGATTAAAGTAGCTGGATAGGTAATGCTGACGTTAATATCTCGCGTAGGTTTGATCTATCCTTTCCTCGGCATTATTCTTGCCTCAGCGAGCATTACTTATCCGTAAATTTTACACCTGCTCTCACGGAATCCATGCAAATATTTTTATTACATTCGCCTTTCCTATCAATATAATTTTGTTCAAATAGTCCAATTTTACTATTAGTTCGCTGTTGATTCTTCTTCTTCTTTTTCTCTTTCTTTTTTTTTTTTGTTTAACCCATAAATTCTTATTTTCAGTATTTACGTTTTCCTTTCGAGTTATCGGACTTAATTTCTAGAAAAATTACATGTCTTTGGCGTAGTATTACAGGAGATGCACAAAAGACGAGCCGAAGAAGAAATTCATTTTTAAATAAATGAACAATATAATTTGCAGTTCAATGAAATTTGTTATTTAAATACTATTTTATTTTAAAACATTAATTAAACATCGAACATTCGTATGATAACATCGAACAAATACGAAAAATAATACATTTACGAAAACCCAAGTAATAGATTAATGAAAGCAAGAATATGTGACTTTTCCTCTTAAAATACTTAGACTTCGTATTTTCGGTTTACGTTTATTCCAACAAACGTACATGCATCATTCGCACTTTTATCTAAATGACCTGACATTATACTCTTACAGGTACTTTTATAGGCCCAGCTTCTAGCGATGTAACGGCCTGTCTTAATTATACTATGCTCTCTCTCTCTCACACACACACAGGCGCGCGCGCGCGCACACACTCCAATGTCGATCAAGGTACACACAAGATCCTAAGTGGTATTCTGTAATTGACGTCTCTTATAAAGCGATTCCTAATCTTCTGAATATTCCTTAGATGCGCAACACCTCGAGCACTGGGAATTATCGTCTTGAGGCAGAACCCGGGGCAGAATGAGGTAATCCGAAGCATTTCGAGCCTTCGAAATAAAAACATAAAAACATCCCGCGATTTAAAGTCCATCGAATACCAATTCCAATGGAGATTATACTTTTCGCGAATGGCGTACTACTCGTCCCTCTGTCTTGGTACAGTCGTCCGACGATAACTCATGACAATCATCCGCCAAGGCAACTTATCGCTATACTTATGCATTTGCGAGTATTAGGCGTAATGGAGATTGCGCGGGCATGACGGTTACGGGGCGCGATAATTTTGCGAGATGAGTCGGCTTCGCTCGGATCCTTTCCTTTTGTCGTCGTCACCGAGTCTCCGAAACAAGGACGGGGACGCACCTGATTCGAGTTTCGCCTTCCCTCCCCCTCCCCCTCCCGAGACTCCTCTTTGATTGATTTAACGAGCTCCACTACGTAAATCAATGCTCTCGTTTTAAATCTAATTTACAGCTCTTACTTCCACTTGTAAATCCTGATATCAATCAATTCACGACTATGTATTTGTGTAATTAAATATGCTCCTGTAAAAATTATCGATTACATAATTATAGTGATTGAGATATTGAAAGAGGAATATGAAACTAGGCGATAAACTCATTCATAAATCATACGTCCTCTCGAACGGATTCCTCTAGACTTAATGTAAACCGTATTTTCGAGAAATTAAATTGGACTCGGAGCACGTTTATCCTACATTCAGCCTACTGTCTCTCTCTCTCTCTCTCTCTCTCTCTCTCTCTCTCTCTCTCTCTCTCTCTCTCTATCTATCTATCTATCTATCTATTTATCTATCTATCTATCTATCTCTCCAATCGAACAGAGAAGAAGGATAGAAGCTCACTAATTAGCTTTTCACTTTAATTTTAATCGAGACGAGTGCTGAACCGTGCATTCATTCGATAATCGAGTCGATGCGCATGTGCCAAAGCGTTCTTTCGCTTTAATCTCGAGCTTGGAAATTAATTTTATTTCAATGTCAAGGGATAGTCGAGCTCGATTTCATCTACGTTCCCTACAAGTATTATTATTACGAAACTATGAAAGGGCCAGTAATAAATATTTTGAACGAAGACCAATAGCCGAACCAAAATAATTATAACGTCTGATTATTGATAAATGCACAAAATAACATAAAATCAGCCTCGAACTTGTCCATATTCTCTGCTCTGTACGCTCGAACATCCGAGAGGTATGTGTTTGGTAGCTGTTGACGACAGTTATAGCTCTCATGGTGGTACGAACTGGATCTTCTATCAAATTACCATCTACTTACATCTACGTACACTGTAAACATTTTGTCGGAGCCAACTCGGAGATTTTGAGGGAGAAGCTTGACTGCCAAAGCTTTCGGTGCTATATTCGAATGTCACGTCAAAGCCAGCGCATCGAGATTCGCCACTAGTTTCCCCGACTCTCGATTTCTCAAGTCCCGATTTCCTCGTAATCCTAACTTTGGCTTATCGACTTTTTACTTTTCCTTTTCCTTTTCGTTATAAGCTCTGCCAGATCGCCGTTATTTTTATTTACTCGTAGCGTCGCGCTCTGGTCTATCGGATATCAGATATGGAACTCGGATAACTCCGCTGGTTTTCTTCCACGGGCTTCGGCCAAGCCGAGCCAACGTTTCTATTTCCAGACGAAGTAGGATTATAAATACCCCAACCTCGAATACGGCAAAAAAAAAAGAAAAAAAAAATAAAGAAAAGAAGAGAATAAAAATCTGGATATTAAAGGATACGACGTAGGATTTCTCGAAAAATAGAGAATATTTACTTTTATCCCTATCTTTATGCAACTCATATTATTTATCTGCGGGAAGTAGACGTGGTTTGTTAGGTATTAGACGCAGCGAAGCTGTCGCATCGCGGCCTCGGTATTTCATTTTAAGACGAAAGAAGATTTTTTTTAATAAGAAAAAGAAATAAATTAAGCAAGGGTTCGTTTATTCGTTTCTCAATCGCATTACAATTACAGAAGATAATGAAACTTACAACGTTCCGACTACTTAATTCTGAATTCACTGCTCAAATGATTAATAACTAATTGTCGTCAAATAATAGCGAAATAATTAATAAAACCATCGTAATATGAAGAAATTAATATTCTCAAATTCAATAATTCAATCGGGGTAGTAGATTCGGTCGTTTACTAATGTTTGTTCGAAAACATTTATACTGGTTTTAAATTACGTTAAAAAGTGAAAAGTACACATACAACTTTGCTTACGGAATATATATATATATATATATATAATTACTTATTTAAAGATATTTTTTTTCTCTCTTAAATTAATAATATCTTTCGCTGTAATAGAAATATTTAATCACGATTGAAAATTATCACTGTACATTATCAAAGAGTTACTTAATAATCTTTTATCGTTTTAAAAATGAACTCGTGTAATTTATTAATCTTAGGCGATTTAAATAAAATTTCATAGATTGTAATTTAATTCATCCGAAACCTTTGGACTCGCATAGATTAAAATATTAGTTAATTAAAGGATTTATATTATATGTGAACCTGGAGACTTGTAATTCAATCGATTCTTTTTTTTTCTTTTTTTTCTCTCTTTTTTTTTTATATTCGATATGCAAACGAAATAAGCAATTCATTAGATATTTTAATGATCACGAATAACTAATAAATCAAAGATTTTGCATGAGAAGCATAAGAAATGAAGTTGTTTTATATCAAGTTTTCAAATAAAATTGAAATCGATTGATATATTTTTTTATCAAATTACAACATTTTCATGTGAAAGTTATAACCGCGTATAACTTGTATTCGTATGGGTGTTGTTAGCAAGTGAAAATTAGCATAAATGCAATCTTAGCCTAAAGAAGAAACTTGGAAAAAAGCAAAGGTGTTTTAATGGAGAACTGTCATGAGAAATTTTCAAGTATAATCGTGTATATATTCTAAATTAAAATTCTACATTATAATATCATACAGTACAATCAAAAGTATGTTCTCATCAATATTATTGACTGTAGCACTTTGCCTATTGGATATGTACGTGATTTTTCTTACAAATTGATCGAGATTGATGATGCTGAGGTAAATTGCGGCTGTATAAATTGGGCAGATATTTATGAAAATCAATGTGTTTATAAGTCTCGTGAAATTAAAGCGAAGCCGTAAAGTATTTAAAAATATTTTCCCGGCAACTTGTACATGTTAATTCATGCGTTTTACTAAGAGAAATTAAATGTCGCCAATGTCTCTTTTCAATATAATTCCAGATAATTTCCCTCGAACTTCTCGCGCTACCTTTTATACTTTTAAATCGCTCGTGCGCTTCAGCGTTTTAATATCACCGCGGAGAAAAATAGAGAATATTTATTATTTGGCGAGGTATTAATGTAATGGATCGGGGAGAATTAACGATCTCGCGATAAGGGAATCGATACTTCATAATAAGCCGTTGTTGATTAGGCCAGCCAAGCTCATAAATTTCCTTATAAGTCAATAGCACCTCGAATATCAGTCTTATAATTAGCTTCGTGAGGAGAGCCCGGCAGATCATGCTCAGCAGTTACGATCGAGCAAGGATTTTGTTTACATTGGGATTCGCGCGAGTCTTCGTTTAGCTCCCCGAGCCTTGGCCACCGTCGTGATCGAGCTCGTTTAAGTTCGCTAGACTCGCCGAAGGCATAATCGCGCCTCCTCCGTGTAACTTACGAGCGTTGCGCAACCGGAGTCTTCTGTCCTTTGTGTGCGCGACAAGGAAAGAAGATGCGCCGTAGGAGAAAATGCAAATCTCCGGGCTCTAATGACGACGCGCTGAGCGGCGGCGGCGGCGGCGGCGGCGATGGCGAATATAAACTTTCGCGCTCTTACCCGTTAAGAAGGTTACAGGTGTTACCTCGAGGAGATGGAGGAGCTGAGGAGGGGGGGAGGACATTTTCTTAACGATGGACTTTAAAGACTCGCCTATAATATACTCGCTCAATAGACCTTACTGAGAACATTTTTTTTCTAGTCGTTTTTCTTATTTTATTTTTTTCTTTGTTTAATCTTTGTTTTTAGATCTTTAGTTTCGAGTGAGTATTTCTAAATCAAACTAATGCTTTGAATTAAGTGAAATACAAAAACGTTCGCTTTAGCAGTACAAGCTATAATTTTTAGCTAAAGCTTACAAGTAAGCAGCGTAATTATTATTTTGATTGAGCCGACAGTACCAGATATTCGATACGATTCAATGAACCAGCAAAGTTGCCTTTTCAAGGGATTTACGAAGCTCCCAATAACCCCAATAACCCCAATAACCTTTGATCCTGAGGTCAGTGTTTATCAAGAATTAGCACCTTAAGGTCAAACGATCGGTAAAGAGCGGCTACGGAGGTCGCTTTAAAACTGTTCTGAGAAAGATTCTGAGAGTCTAAAAATCTTCGGAGGCTCGGGCATCCTTCGTAATCGGTTAACTGTTTTGAAAACAAAAAAATTCCTATCGAAGCAGACCGTCATTTTCACCCGGTTTCGCTCATTTAAAGCATTTAAAAATCACAATCCCAATATTCAAAGAGTTTTCGAAGAACTTACCAATTACCAATTACTTTTCAATTACTTGTACGGGGCCATTTTTTTTTCTTTCCTTTTTTTTTTTTTTTTTTACCCTGTAAATTGACCCCTCGAGGGGACAACTTTCAATAATATCCCGCAACAACATTCTACGGGATAAAGAGGCTGTATTTGTAGAGGTGAGGGGAAAGGAGAATTATAGTGCGGAAATTTTACGCTAAGATGGGCATTGCGATTCGACTATCATTGAAAATATCGTCACTTGGACAACTGGCTGGCTTCTGCCTTCGATAATTAAGATGATTAATTTTTAAATTAAAGTGAAAGAGTCGTCGCAGTGGATAATCGAGGTATATCGATCGAGAGATCGGAACGAGTCTAAGGACTGCGAAAGAGATTGTCGGGAGATGACGGCAACGTGGACTAGGAAGATCCGAGATATCGTATTGAATCGTATCCCGAGTAAGGCGCGCGGGCGTATTGAAAGTCCAGCGGTTTGTCTGTCAAAAAAATCTCGGCTTTGCTCCGGACGTTCAGAGGAGAGGACGGCGCTTTGACCTATCCCCCCCCCTCACTCTCTCTCACTCTCCTTTCGCCGAGCACGAGCTCACCGGCTCTCCCAGTAGCCGAGGTAAGCCTTGTTTACGAGTCGAGCTGATTTCGTAAAAACGAATATTGTCGACAGCGTGCGTTTGACAAGTTAGGGATTTTATTAAACGGCTTCATTAATACGATAATACAAAAAAAAAAAAAAAATAAATAAATAAAAAAATAGAAGCCTCGTTAAGTAAGGTTAGGTAGGTAGTCGGGGGTGAGCCAGGCTGGAGCGGAGCTGGAGCCGGAGCCGGAGCCGGAACCGGAGCCGCGAGTACCCGATGTAAAAGAGCCTGGATGAAAGCCCTCTTCGACTCGGGCGCTCCTCCTTTTTCGGGCGACGTCCGACTGTCTCGGCGCTCCCTCCCAACCCC
The DNA here is from genome assembly GCA_018883505.1 of Ceratosolen fusciceps. Classification (NCBI taxonomy): domain Eukaryota; kingdom Metazoa; phylum Arthropoda; class Insecta; order Hymenoptera; family Agaonidae; genus Ceratosolen; species Ceratosolen fusciceps. The sequence goes on from RCIC01000005.1 coordinate 10,045,107, forward strand.
CCAACCCCTCAACCCCGCCCTTCGCCCTTCGCCCCTCCATATTGTTCGTCGTTTTTTTAGCCCGGGAGGGCGACGCGACGTCTCCCCGTGAGGCTAAAATGTTTAGTCTGCGGGCCGCGTGCGATTCCGCGATGACACTGGCGAATTTAAGTGGCCCATCGGCCTTTGTCGTCTCAAGGCCTTTATCGAGACCTTCCTTTATCGTTTTGGCCTCCGCAGGCAACCGTAGCCACCCGAGCACGAGGTAGCTCGGAGGTGGGGTTAGGTAAGCTCGGTCCGACGGGGCGGGAATAATCGAGGATGATTGCCCGACGTACAGAAGCCGCGCGGCTCCTTCAGAGCGATGATACTTTGTTTACTTACTTTTACTTTCGTCTTCATCTTCGCTTATCGGCCGGCGAACGCGGTCACACAAAGCGACCTCCAAAGCCTTTTAATAGCAATGAAATTCAATCTCGGCTTAATACCTTGTTGTTCGTACATTTTTTTTCATAGATAAGGCTTGAGCCGTACAAGTCGATGAGGGAGCAGCTCTGCGCCATTATTACTAGTTTATTATTTTACCCGCTGCACGCCAGAAATATGTTTGTTCTTTTACGTTCAAATTTTTTTTTCTTTCTTTTTTTTCTTTTTTTTTTTTTTTTTTTTTTTTTTTGAACGATGCGGTTGCGCGATCTCGGACATTTTGCACGATATTCCAAACCTTACAATACTTCAATACTTTCTTACATGCATCCAATATAATTGAAACATTTTGTACACGACTATTTGCTCTGCGTAACAAATACACTACTTATTATTATTCATTATTTGTCGTACGAGTTTGTTTATTTATATATTATATTCGGCTAAGCAATTATTGCGATTTTAACTGCTTTTCAAATACTCAATGAATTTAAAAAATTCCTTATTTGGCCAAAGTTTTCAATTTAATGGTAAAGTGATCGTGAGTAGTAAGCGTCACCTCAAATTTACGATTATACGATAATTATATTATATCACGATAAATAATGTGTTAATAGTAAGAACGATAGAGTTACATTTACGCATAGATTAATGATAGTAGTAATATTTTTATAATTCCTTGGTATAATGGCAATATATTATTATTATTAAATTAAAAATACTGTGCTTTGAATTTTTCCCCCATAAGTTTTAGAAAAATATTATTTAGTATATGTGCGTATTTATACTATGCAGATCTCAGATGTAGTAAAAAGACAAGATTGGCTATTGGAGCATTTTGAATTCCATTTGATAATATTATTCAACGCTTAAACGTAAAGGAATGTAAAATCGTAATTTTTTATTAGAATAAAAATTAAAGTATTTTCATAAGGAGATAAATCAATAGAAGGAAAGGGACAAGAGAGTAAAACATGTTCACTAGAATTATATATGCAAATAATAATAAAGTCAGTTTAACATTTCCCGCAATTAAAAATGGAAGGAGAATTTAAAGGGGCCTTTATGCTTATTAATTTTAAACAATAGTATAAAGCGATTCGCGGGATACAGATTTGATGAAATAAGTAGAGGTAATGATGATTACTTGTGAATGATAAGTGCATTCCCGAACGCACCCGATCAATACATTAAGATAATCCGGATCTGAAATTACTATTTGCTCTTAATTCGATTAATTTTCAAGATAGGTCATATTGAAGTATCATGAGCCGTAGCCGATAAGCTCCTTTCAATACACTCGCTTATTACTGACGTATTGGCGATTTAATAAGAGGCAAAGAATACGCTCCGACTGGTTTAACCGATCGCTTGCCCCGGTTTTTTCATATTTGCGCGCGGTTACATTCTATAATAACACGTGGCTCGAAAATTGGCGGAAATTTTTTTTCTTTTTTTTTTTATCTAACTTTTAGAGGAAATGTGGAAGCGCTGTAGGAATAAACGGGGGATGGAGGAGCCGGGATTTCGGGAGGGGTCAGATTCGAAGCGGAAGTAGCAAGAAATGATGGAATGAAGGAAGGAAGGAAGGAAGGAAGGAAGGAAGGAAGGAAGGAAGGAAGAGAGCGAAAGAGAGCGAAAGAGAAAAGGAGTATCGTGGTCGCGCAGTCGGCAAACGTTTCCATTACTCCCACTCGAGAGTGGCTCGCGAGAGGTAGGTGGTGGAGGGAGGGGGGAGGGGGGATATACGAAGGAGCGAAGACAAATGCGGCCGGTAAAAGCGTCGGTGGCCGCGCGACCAAAGTAATCAGTCATAAATCTCGGGGACGCCCGGAGACAAACGGGACCCGTCGTCGCGACCGCCTCGTCGTCACCTCCCCTCGGCACACTCCCGCCCCGAGGTCCCATCCGGACAGTCGCGGGGAGGCGCGCGTCCCGACGCCGAACACGTGTCTCATTGTGCTCCGGGCTGGGCGTGATGCGTGGCCCACCCACTCGGCGGGAGGCGTAGGCGACTAAAGTCGTTGTTTGGCGGATCGCTCGGGCCATAGATCACGAGGAGACGCTCGCTCTCCTCTCGCCCCGCGCTCTTATTGTTAGACGCGCTTGGCCCTTGTAATTCTTAGGCGGTGTCGTGTGACCGTGAAGCCGCGACTGGATTAAACGCTTCTTCTTCTTCTTCTTCTTCCTCTTCTTTTGCTCTCTCTCTCTCTCTCTCTCTCTCTCTCTCTCTCTGTCTCTCTCGCGGTAGCGGCGCACGACATTGTCTATGATGGCTAAATTAGAAATAACGTTGCCCGAGGCCGTGCATTACACGTCCCGCGCTTACGACTAAACTTTGAGCTTGTTCCGCCATTGTTTCTGACACTCACCCACTCGCCCCTCCCCCAACCGCTATCCACCCCATCCCACCACACCTCCCGACCCTTCACGTTCCCGTTTTAGGGAAAGTGATAGTCGGGAACCCGGAGAGCGTTCGAGCCTCGGAACGAGCGAAGGATCCGCGTATTTATTATCATCGTAAATACGGATTTCGCCTTGTCGACTGCATCTCTCATCTTTACCGCTCGTACACCACCACTTCTACCGCACCATCACTCCTCCTCGCCTCCCTGCCCCCCCCCGCCGTGCCGCCAATGCCGCGTCGTCGTCGCCCCTCTCTCACTCATTCGCCAACTGGCTCCGCGAGCGCATCTTACGGCATTAGAATAACGTCTCTCGCGGCTCGAAAGCGTTGCTCCCGCGGCGTTCCCTGCGATTATTAATAAGGACGCTATTTTCGTCAGTGACTCTCAAACTGGCCGTCACTTATCTCCCGCAATTACGTTAGTGATCCGTCACTCGGGAGAGTCGGGAGGAGCCGGACGGCTCGTTAAAATCCTTATAGATTAATATTGTTCCTTACTGTCCAGGGAATAATAATGCGATCTTTGTGTCGGGGGACGATCAGGAGTGTGCCATGAGAATTTCTCTCTCTCTCTCTCTCTCTCTCTCTCTCTCTCTGTCTGTCTGTCTCTCTCTGTGTGTCTATCTTGATTTAATAATTCTTTATAGTTGATGCGTTTTCGCCGGGCGCCGCGATTTCATTCGCTTTCGCTCAAACGAGTTCCCGATTGCCGATCTTATCTCGCTTACGCAATTGCTGAATCATTTTTCTTCAAGGCTTTCGTTAGTTTTATGGAAGCAGAAGCATAGATTGGATGACTGACAATTCGCGCGCTCTTACTTCTTTTTCGATCGGTGACGAACTTTATTCTCCATTACAGTATTTATCGTAATCCAGAGATTTCGCCAGCGCCTCGTCAACGTCTAATCAAAATACCATAGGAATACGATGAAAATCACCCAACCTGACTCTTGTAAATTTTGTTTGAGTCAACGACGCCTTCGGTATTCATAATTTCGAATCATTTCGTATTTCGTATCAACTCCAATAATCTCCCCCTTTACAATGTACCTAGGCGATAAGTAGAACTGCATAAAAATGGTAATTCTTGAAAGGATACTCGTTACCGACCGAAGGCATTTTAGACAGTAATTTGGCGGTGGCGGTGGCGGTGGGGTTGGGGGCCGAGAAAAGAATTAAAAGGCGATTGAGATCGATAATCAGTGTCCGAGGAGAGAATAAATAATATAATGGAGCCGAATGGTCCAGGAAAGCTGAGCCTTCCCCATACAATTATCCTTTATTTAACAAATCACCTTGTTATCTTTCATCCGCAACAATGAAAAAGAGCGTCAGACACTCTCGGGGCTCATTTCCATATCTTGGCTACGTGCGAACCCGCCCGCTGGAATTGTGTATGGGTCGTCCAGACAGATATCCCACGCGCGTTCCTGTGACATAAGGACCTAGTGGGTGACAAGCATGCACGTGTCGAGCACGTATGTGTGTACGTGAGAGCGCGGGGCTTATGTGGCTTTTGTCCGTTGTAGTCGATTTGTTTTCCACGCGCGACATGTGAGCCTGTGTTAATGCATATGCAAAGCTCCGAAGAAACGTCACTCGACGCGTTAACAAAACCCTACACTTGGAGCTCTCCTTCTCTTTCCAACTGAGGTATGACCATCGTAAAAAACTTGAGCAAAGATTAAAATATCTATGCATACTGTGCTTTATTTTTTTTTTTTATTTTGCTTTGAAAAGAAAAGGGCGCTTCGTGTGTGTACGTGTGCTTGTGTCTCTGTATACAGAAGACTATACGTTTCTCGTATTCCGTTATACTCGCTATTCATTCGACTTTCTCACAGAGCGCGTAATTCCTCTTTAAGGAATACGTAGCCACGTTCGATTGTGTTGTACGTGCGCTTCGTGCGTGAAAATTATGAGAAAACTAATGTGGTATGCGTGCCTGCGTATCCGAATATCAAAATGAGATGTACAACGCTTGATATTGCCTTTTCTCATAAGCCGTTGTCCTTCATTGATTTATCAATACATTTGAAATTACCGTGAACTTTGTCCCGTTTATACGATCGGCAGAAGAAAATCGTTATTGATTATCTTTAATTTGGATATTCGAATACATTTAGCGATTTTTATATTTCATCTTTCCAACGTAAACGTGCGCTATTCCGTAGATGGTACATAATGACGAGGCAGATTCGATAGCTAATGACAAAGGTTAGTGATCCCGAGCACCAGTTGCACTAGTGCTAATACATTATTCTTATAAGAGTCGCTACGAAGTTCGTAATTCCTTTAAATATTCTGAATTCTTAATGACATTTCAATCAAATTAACACTTGCTAATGATTGCTAATTATGCTTACGTAAGCTGAACATGCATGCTCGTCTGTATGTGTATAAATCGTAGATGTAGACGCTCGCGGCGTCAGTCCTACGATTTCCCGAAAGGTTTTCCAAGTTTTTTTTCGCGCCTACTGAAAGCGGGGGAGTGATAAACGTTGAAAGGTTTTCCGTCTCCGCGAAAAGTAATGCCCGTAAAGTTGACGGCTTGAAACTGATAAAGCGAGAGCTACGCTGCGCTGGACATCAATTCATGCCAACACGCCTCATTTACTTAATCTCCACGGATCAATCAAACTGACCGAGCATTTGCCCATTTTTATGACTCAGCAGAACACGTTGAGTTCCATTCGACGTCTTTCTCATTCGACAGATTATTAGGACTCAATGCGTCCATTCAAATACAAGTTTCTATAAATCTGTGCATACTTTATTTACTGTTTACTTTTTACTTTTTACTTTTTACTTTTTCAACCAAGCCGTGGACCGATAATATAATAAATTTTCGTGCTTGTAAGCTGTCGCTTGGCCAAACTAGTTTCAGCGTACATTGTAAGAGCGTACGTCGCAGCCGTTTTATTATCCTCTTTATTATGAATTCGTCGGGCTTACCGAGTACTTTAGAATACCGCGCCGTTTCCCTTTTAATAAAATTCTTTCGCCATTTCTTCACTATTCGTGCACATCCACATGCTTTCGAAGCTGCTAAAACTAATTTATGACTTCGATCTCCTATTAACAATTAACGAAACTCTTCAGTACCTCCTCGCTTCTATTAATATTGTATTATTACTATTATTATTACTATTACTATTACTATTACTATTATTATTACTATTAGTATTATCATTATTACTATTACTATTACTATTACTATTACTATTACTATTACTATTATTATTATTATTATTAGTAAGATGCTATTAAAGTTCTAAGCGAGAATAATGTATGGAACGATTAGCATATGAAGAGCTTAACGAGAGCAAATATCCGTCATATTTCAATTAGCTCGCTCAATACATAAAACGGTTAAAAGTTTTTATCATCGACACTTTCTCAGAAAAGTGTTATCGAAAGATAGAATGTCCAGTCAAGTAAGACGGCACTTTCCCGTGACGGTACATCATCCGCGCTCGTCGTCGTCATCGTCGTCGTCGTCGTCGTCGTAGTCGTCGTCGTCGTCGTAGTCGTCCCGAGGAAAGGAACGGCCACCAAGAAGCAGCCTCTTCCAATTACGGAGATGAGACTGTGGGCCTCGCCGCGCCGCCGAATCCGTACGAAGTTGAGGTTATTGGGGTGAGGTCAGGGTGAGAGTAATAATCATCCACGGTCGTTCCCTATGATTCCGAGATCGAGCGAAGATCGGGAACCGCTGCTATTAAAATGGACGAATGGCCCGGGACCTGATAAGATTATTGCAGCTCGGTTTCAGGCCCAGAGGAAGGCATTTATAAATTTAAATCGGCATTATCGAGTTTCCGGTCAATCGACAGCTCTGCTTTATTAGCGGTTACGCACTGATTTATTTCGAGATGTTAAATCTCTTGGCTCTCGGGCCCCTCGACTTTAATCGCTTCTAACCTATTATCGCTTTCAATTATGAATAACAGATTCTTCAGCATTATTTATGATTTCTTGCTCTTTATTTTTTCATTTTCAAAGCTCGGGCAATAAGATTAATTGGAAGCTCCGATCGCCCTCGATTTTTATCAACGAGTTCGCTTGACCCCTCCGAGTAAGAATGTTTTAACGCACACGGCGACCATTTTTCATGAAATTCATCATTCGGCAGCTAGTTACACCCAAGACACAACCAGTCAACATGACGATTACAAAGATAACCAACGAGATGATATCTTTCGCTAACGACTCTTCTAGCTCTCGGTTCTTTTGAAAACCTAAAAGATCTTAATATTCGTACTTACGCGAATCCACTCACATTCGTGCAATTCACGTTTATTAATGCTTAACGCACATAGAATGTAATTAGTTTATCTTTCTCCTCGGGAGATTCATTAATGTTATTAATCATAAAGGATGCGATTAAGGATTCGATTAACTAAGCGTATCGAATTTCAGGTCTCGTCTCGACAGTACATGTAGATCTTTTCGGAATATAATTCTTCATTGTTCGTATAAGTTGTCCTACCTTCGATCAGTGACAAATGATTTAAAGAGAATTTAAATCATACGGTATACGCGATTGTATCGCACGACTGTTTATCTCTTCGTCTCTTCGGTATCGTAGGATAATCTATCCCCCGCTATCCCCCTCCCTCCGCTATCCCCCTCCCTCCGCTATCCCCCGCTACCTACACTCGAGCCGTAGCGCGGATTGAATCTAATGATTACCGGAAATACGACAACGCGATCCAGCGACTCGCTTAAGCTGCACTATATTAACACATTCCCGTTCTCCCTTCATCTAAGCACCCGCCCTCGTGTGAATATATCTCTTATACCTTAGGGTGAATGCATTAAATCCTTGTCCCCCCTCCCCCCTCCCCCAGCACATCGTGGCCTTCGTTTCCCCTCCTGAAAATATAACGGATTCCTTGACGACAAAGCCATGAGCTTTTTCTATTACAAAGACTTGCATTTATTTCATTTAGCCTTTTCCTGTGTAAATTTACATCCACTCACTTTGCTTGGAGAGTACGCGCTGTTTTTAAGTAAGTGAAATATCTTACATAAGATTTGAAATGTTATTGTTTATTAAGGTAATGTTGGCTCAAACGAGCTATTGATTTTACGTGTAAGCCATGCGCGTTGATGATGCTGCTGATTTATGGAAGGTAACTCTTCTTCGGGGAAACTATATCTCCGACCTATAAATAAGCCGCAAGACTGAGTTTTAGTAACATTTCCTGAGAGGATGTCCATTTTAGAAATACAAGCAATACGAATAGAGTTTAAATCATCGTTCCCGTCTTACTTTCGGAAACAGGCACGCATATCTCATTTGTTACACGCGCACGAGTCATTTCCCTCTCGCGTACTTCAACTTATACTGTAACGCAAATCCTTCATAATATCCACTAACATATTTACCCCCTTCCATTTGTTTACTCTTCCCCTACCCGGTTATTCTTAATTTTACCCCCTCTTATCTCAGTTTCTAGACTTTCTAATTTTAAGCAAAAAATTTATAATAAAATCAATTACTTATTCGAGACGAAAAAAATCAATACTGCCAATATGAGTTGTTGTTGTTATTATTATTATTATTATCGTGTCGCTAATTATAGTTAATATATAACAAATTATAGCCAGACTGACTGTAATCATACGGCCCCAATCAGTTTTAAAGTTTCGCGTTATAACTGTGACAACGTATCGACGCACCTAAGAAAAAGCTCGAAATTTATACATCGCGTACCAAATAGTAAATTCGTGCAATGATAAGTTTTATACGTCGAGTACGTGTGCGTAAGTAAGTACGTAAATATAGGCATATGGGAATGGTCCAAACGATGTGAGAAACGAAAATCGTACGATTGAATTCTTGAATTTTGAAGTGACCTTTGACCGTGAATCCACTTGACCTTCAAATACCAACACAAATTACCTACGTAGGGAGAGAGGGAGGGGGCGGAGGGGTCAGGGCCGAGCAGCCCTTAATATACGTAAGGTCGAGGTAGCGTATGGAAATCTCCCTCGAGCAGGACTCTTCCTACTGTATCCCCAATCAATACTCCAAGCAGACTTGATCTCGTGTACGGAATTTATTTGTAATTCGAGAGAAAAATCACTCCGAGCTGAGTGCGGGCCACTCAAACACTAACCTATTAATCTTCCTTTGGAATTTCATTATACAAGATTTAATAAGTATAAATTAATAGGTAGAAGAATCCGGCGAGTCAGGCCTCTTCCTTTCACGGCTTTAGACTAGATTACACGGCATTAGGATAGATTACGTTTATTATCAAAATAGAAATCGTGTAACGTAAATGAAGCTCCCGATAACGAGTAAGTGCTCGATTTTTTCCTCATACTCCGCATGAGACGTATCACAAGCTTAATAATGATTGTATTAAGACTAAGAGTATGAAATGATTGTACAAGTTTAGTGATTAACAGCTTCAAAGTATTTTTATTAGCATCCGTCGAGTCGTGGTCGAGTCGGGCTGACCGCTAAAAGAAAACTAGGATAGAAACGAATGATCAATATCGAACTCATTAATTACTCTGCAATTTCAGTGTACGAGTACGCCAGCAGCACGCGCCCCCACGTCCAGCCCCCCCCCACACATACATACATACCTACCCCTACTCTGCGTTGCAATGTGTTATATAGAGAGCAACCGAAACTCTCCAACACCTGTGACGTAAGTATCGCTAAATACCACTACTAACGAGCATTGCTGACTATCAAATGTAAGATATTGTGTGCGTGTGTGCGTGTGTGCGGGTCTCGGTGTTGTGCGACGTATGAGTATAGAACGAAGGAAATACCATTATTGCTGATAAAAGACACGGAGCCAATAGGACCGAGTCGGCGGCGGCTACACAAATTCGCACGATCTGTCCCAGCCAATTGAAAAGCATGACGATCCATCAGTCAGAGGCTCTCGCCGACTTGTCGGTTACGAAGGTCAGTCCGCTACTACCCTCCGTCGACATCCTCTTGATTGTAATGACTAGGATCGATTACAATGTACGCTTCGCGAAGAAACTGAACTCGCAAGATAACACAAGGATTCATTATAAAAGCCCCTCCCCCACCCATTCCGACAAAACATTTAACAAGATGCTAGGAGAAAAAAGGTAATTGATACTCCAGTGAATTGTAATTTATAATGTAGAAGATGAAAACGTTAGATTCGTTAGAGAGAGAGAGAGAGAGAGAGAGAGAGAGAAGAAGAAGCGCTCGGGGCTAAATATTTATAATTTATATCGCGTCACGTACGTTGATAACAAGTGCGTTCAACGTCTGCGTAACGCGAGCCTCCTTTCCTTTTCCAATAAGAGTACATAAGAATCCGCACAATTCGATCAATAACTTTCCTCTCCGATAACCTCAATCAAGAGGAATATGCTTAATTGCCCTCCTTGACTATACGACACGAGAGGACGACACATAACCAGCGTAATTAAAATAATTCAGAAACCGAAGAAACCACGAGTACCCGTCATCTCCGGAATTCCAACGTGTAAATACACTTTCTGTACTTAAGGCTTAATGACGCGTCACCGTTACTCTTCACGAGCTAAGCATACGAAGTCATTGCACAATGTACTCAAATGTCAATGTCGGCTCCTTCCGTCGCCATTCGCCGAACATTGCGAATATTCGCCATTGCAAAACCAATGGCTATTTCGTCAGAGATCCATGACCGGCGCAATTAAAGTTGATTGCCGCGAGTGCCGCGGTAGAGTCGGTAGCCAACAACCAGTACCCGAACTAGTGTCCACCGCATAATCCGAATTCGCGTAACGAGTCGAAGAGTTCTAACGCTGTTTTCAATAATTATTCGTCGCGATAACAAAGACATTGTGTTGAAACTTTGGGAGGTCATTTGCGCGCACGTGAGTTGGTTGTGAAATACCATTGAGGTACTGGCACCTGATGGGTGCCCATCAGGTAGAGAAGGTAACCGACCGGGGGATCGATGGTCGTGCCCTTCGCGCAACCTTTCGCCATACAACGAGCGAGTAGTTGGTACCCCTGCAATTAATAACAACAATGTATGCAGAGCGTAGGCAGTATCTATTGCCAACAGCCTCTTATTATTGGTCCCGTGGTAAAGTGACTCGTAACGCACATCCGAGACTTTCTTTTTGTCATTTTTTTTTTCTTTCTTTCTTCAAAACTTCGAGCCCGTCGCTCAGAAATTTCTATAATATAACGTCCTTATCACTCGCAAGACCGGCTCTCTATCTGTTACTTTGAACGTTAATGACACTCCCTCGGCTCACCCGTTAATCCCCCTTAATCCGCGAATGGTTTCATTATTATGGTCTTGTGGACAATATTCATCGTAGTCGATTACGTACGAGGCGTCGCGCCGCTCAACTCTACGTTAAAATATTTATACAATTTATACAATTAATCAAGGTGACTTTTTCTCGCAACGCATTCTAATGCAACAGCACCATAGACTCGACTACTTAGAGACTTAATACCACTGACTACTGTCAACATGAACTCATACCTCGGCCATTGTTCCTTCCTCCCCGCCCCGCCGTCCCTTTCCCAATTCCGATTTCGTGCCGCGATTAAGAGGAGAAGATAAAAAGTGAGGTAAAAAAAACTGGTAATTAAATAAAATAAAGCCCACGACGAGCTCGTGATCACTGATTAATGAAGCTATCATAAATAACTTTTATTGGCTTTTAATGACGAAATTTATATAGGCAGAGCACGATAATGGATAATGCATAGTGTATAATGGATAATGGATAATGGATAATGGATAATGGGTAATGGGTAATGGATAATGGGTAATGGATAATGGATAATGGATAATGGATAATGGAAATGAAACGGAGAGGATCGAGCCGAGCCGTGTGTAACGTTATTATGTAGGACTCTAACCTTCTAATCCTCATTTCTAATTTACTCTTACGAGAGGCTTAAGCTATCGAGTATCGGCCTCGGAGTCAGGTGTATCCTCCCCGGGAAAGGGGAATGTCATAAAACCGAACTTTTATGACGGCATTTCCGAGGACGAGTCCGATTACAAGGAACCTCCTGAATCGAAAATCACGCGAAGGAGAAGAGAATAAGGCGGGGGGGGTAGGATTAAGGAGCGGGCCGCGGGGATTATAAAAGGGATAAAAGAAATACAGGTGCGTAGTATGCGAGCCGTAAAACGAAGGCTGCGATAGCCACTTATTTATACCCATACAGCTTAGTTCTGCACTTGCGAAACGAAAAAGTAAAGAACAAAGGCATAGGAGAACGAGAGGCAAGGATAAATAAAGGCCAAGCGCGTGAAAAAGAATTTTATTAAACGTATTGCCGATTCGCTCTAACCCAAAATCCCTCTTCCGGGCCAAATAATCTTATCCGAAAATTACCCAACACCGCGACTGCAGAGCTTTAGTGTCCTAAATCCCTGCCCTCGGCTCAATAATTATTTGCTTAAAGGGAAACAAAAAGTCGTAAGGAAAATAAGGCCCAATAGTCTCGATAAAGCGAGATATTACGGCATTCTCGGGACGATAAATTAATTACAAGTCAGTATTGGGTACGGTTATTTTGGGACGGTTATTTGGGACGGTCACTGAGAACCGTCATTGGGGACGACTATTGAGACCGGGTAGGGGGGGGGTATGAATTAAAGGGAATAATAGGTAAATGGGTATAAATTAACGAATTCGTCGGGAGTACTTAATCAGAGAATCCGGTTTGGTGGCGGCACGGCAGCACGGCGCGAGGGGAGAGGGGATGAGATAGAGAGAGAGAGAGAAATAGTCACTGATGGAGCGCTTGGTTCGCGCACAATAAATAAAAGCTTGCCGAGCCTCGCAATTACGAGAGCTTGATTCGCCGGCAGTCAAGGGCCCGGGCTACGAGGGGGCCCTTCTTAATCGGCCCCTTTTTAAAATTCCGCGATCCCCTCGGAGGCGAGGATCCGCTCGGCTCTGGCTTATCAGATCGGGCGCGCGAGAAAAATTGCGTCCGGCGGCGCGAAATCAATCGAGACCACTCACCTCACCTTATCCCGCCCTTCCCCGTACATGCCGCCCTTGCCCCTACCCGCCAGCCCGCGTCTCTAATTAACGAGTCCGCCGCAAAAACCAGCGCTGAGTGTCACGGACTCTGCGTCCTCCCGGCCCTTACCGTCCCCCCGCCGCCACCGACGCCCTCGTAAAAAGGGAAGCGACTTCTGCACGGGAGAGCGGGGAGATTGATCGTCCCCGTTCCCCACCGCCGCCGCCGCCAACTTCGTTATTACGTAGATACATGTACGCGTACGACTGTATTGGCTGGGACATCCCTCTCCCCCTCCCTCTCCCTATCCCTACCCCGCTCGAGCCAGTTAGATAATTTCGAGTGATGAAAAGTTCGCTCCCCTCCCCTCCTACTAGATAAATGAAAGTCTTAAAGTACTGTTTAGTAGAAGCAAATACAATTAAAGGCGAAGTTGGTCGCGATGGAGAGACGTGTGTAAAGTGTACCGAGTGACTTTAGGAATCCGCGCTGGGGCGGCTTGTCGGGCAAATAAAAGAAGAAGTGGTATTTGTGCAATGTACCGTGATAAGCAATAGATTGTAAAATTCGATTTACATGGGATCGAGAAAACGCACTTTCTATAAAACCTCGCTCCGCCGAGCATACGTAGCTACGAGCTACCTCCCACCCTTCCCCGGTTTCATTAGTAGAGGCTCCCCTTGTGCAAGCGTTGTTTACGTAGCGCACGATGACGTACGATAAAAAAATCTCATTTTCTCTACACCTTGCGCGGCCCGAAAGGACGCCCGTGTTCGCTCACGCCCACACACCTACGCCCGCTCCAAATTACCTTTTTTCAAATCGTCTCGACACCACGCCCACTGCCCCTCCCGGGGATGACGCTCGCCAGTTACAACAACTGCTCGTTGTTTATCCTCGTATACGCACTCGGGAGAATTAGCCCTGCCTGGTAGAGTGGGGAGTTTTTGATTGGATCAGCCAAGGCTGCGCTTCTTGTGCCTCCCCCCACCCCATTGCCTTTTAATTTCTCTTTAATTTTTTTTAGCAAATAAATCGTAGAGCCAAATCCCCGACTCCCTTCCGCTTGTCGGAATAATAATGCGGCCTGCATTATTAGAATTTTAGCTGGACAGAGCGTGGAAATCCGGCGGGCCGAGATCACCGTGTTTTCTCCATTTTCCATGAGATTTGCGTGAATCCACGCGACACAACGGCCACGCAGTTGTTAAGAAAAACCCGTTACCTAATACCACAAGCTCCCGCTTAATTCGGATATTAATTTTCCAAATGTTCACGTTACGTGCCGTGAATAACGGCTCGATTTATCACTCTTTTTAATACGTATACGAAATCACCGAGTACGAACTCAAGCCGCTTCGAGCATAATTATTTAACGGTAAATAAGTAAGTTATTAGTCGCGTATTGTCATAGTGAAAACAAGAATCGCGTGCGATACGTTCGTCCGGCGTCGGCGCTGCCCTATTCCGTGCATTAAAACTGTATTAGAACCGACGTTCGGTCCAAAGCTTAAAATAATCAAGAGAATGAAGTGAGGGAAGGGGCTCGGTACAGACATTGTATTTAAAAGTGGAGCAATTTGTAGAGCGGGTGAGTATAATTGCGGTCCGCAGAGCCGCAATTAGGAATCTTAGCCTCGCCGAGGTAGATGATAAATTCCCCCTTTCACAAGCCGATCCGAGGAGATTTATGATTAATCGATAATCGGATCGCTGCCGGAGCCGACTATCCTATCCGGATGAAATTAAATGTATTTTCGATCGCCGCTAGAGGTCATTCGTGTTGTAGTGTTGTCGTGTTGTGTTGTCGTGTTGTCGCTCGGCGCGTGCTAAGCCAACTTTTCGATCTGAGCTATCGATCCTCGTCTCGGAAAATTAAGACTCGGTCTTAAATCTATCCATCGGCGATTGGAAAAATCGACGAGAACTCATAATTTCCAGGTTAATTAGAGTCAGTTCGAGAAAATATCTGTTCGCTCGCCGAGCCGATTAAATTACATTAATTCACCAACTTAAATAAATATACGTATGGACAGGTTTTTAATTAATGGCCTATAAAACTACGAGAGAGCTGTGCGTTATATGATTTATATAGGTTAGAATAGCACGAGCTCGGATCCGTCCTTAGGATCCGTTCCATCGTAAGTAATTGGCGGAAACTCTGACGAAAATCCCCGAATTTCTCCTGCTTTTAACTCCTTTAAGCTCGAATCGCCTCGGATGGTTTCTTTTTTATTCGAGGCCAAATCTCTCTTTCATTGAATCATCTTGATCAAGTAATTTTTAAAGGTAACTTACTGTGTCGTTAAGAATTTATATCCACAGTTTAATATGTACATAATTTAAGAGGAGACCTATTCCGGCTTTAAAACTTATTTACAACTTATTGTAAATCAATGAAAGTGGACAGTCGGCGTTCGAATTAATTTCTTCGGATCTCGGATAATTGACTTGTCCGTTACTCTCGCACCAATACTTACTCAACCGCCGCTCTGCATCGCCAAATTAATTGCTACATGATCCCCATCGCCTCCTCTCATTGTTCCATATTTTATAATTGGCAAGACTATACTTTTATGTCACGACTATGATTCTACGAGCAAATAGAGATACAATTAATAATTACCAATACTTGCAACGAATCAGAAAGATTTTCAAAGTCGTGTGAAACTTTGTACACAAGAGGCAATAATAACTATAAGAGAAGATTTCCCTCTCCGTATTTAGCGAAAAAGTCGAACAATGGATGCAATTAAATTAATGAATCCCTGTTATGATTTGGACCCGCTCAATGATGTGTAATGACAGATAATAAATTAATTACAATTTCAATATTTCATGAAAGTTCGATGATTGAGGTAAAGTGTCGCAAATGGATCGCCTCCTCTTTAGTGTAACGAATGCGGGAAATAAATAATTAAATTATGACATTCTATGATTTATTTTACCCTCACTTAACTTTAACCCTCATTAGTTTTAAAGTCTCAAAGTTCAACTATCAAATACAAGAGAACTCTTATTTATAATAATTAAGTGAATTACGATTAATATTTTATTATCTCCGGTGAAGTGAAGAAGAGTAAGATCCGTCGGCTACCTCCTGTTAAATGGGATTCGCAAAATTCCCATATAAATAAGAATTTCGGTGAGTTAAGAAGGAAAAAACAAGTACTTTTTCGAATAAAGACTGGAAACATTAGTGCACCGACCAAAAGAGGAATTAAAGTCTCTTCATTAGAAAATTATAAGCAACGAGTGGATCATCTTATAGATCGCGTCCATCGTGATCACTACTTGATGGACCCGGGAGGGAGGCATCGTAGCCCATGGTCGAGAAACACGTTACACGTCCTCCCTCCATCCATAAAAGTAGCCAAATAAGGGTCAAAGAAGTTTATAGTCTCGTTTATTATAATTCGCGTCCTCTTGCAGAGAGAGAGAGAGAGAGAGAGAGTGAGAGAGTGAGAGAGAGAGAGAGAGAGGGAGGGAGGGAGAGAGATGAGAGGGCCGGGACCGTTGCTTCGTGTACCGGAGCCCCAGACCAAACCAAACTCCTCCGCGCCTCCGTATTTTCGCCGCATTTGGCCCCGAGCGCTCCGCACCAGGGAGACTTAAAACGGGATATTTGCATTTCCCTTCGACCCGCAACATTTTATCATTATTCTCTCCTCCTTTCTTACCTGACCCCCCTCCAGACGTTTTTTTTTCTTTTTTTTTTTCACCTAATGCCTCGCCTTCTGTCCTCTCTACGCCCTCTTTCTTTTTCGATTTACTGTAAGTCATACATCCGAGCATCTTAAGTAAATACCAAAAATATCACGTACTGTATTTTATCCTATCGGCGCAACATTCATCATTTAAGTAATTACCAAACATCCTTAATTAATCATATCATAACGCCAGATTAATTATTTATTGGCCGCGCGAATGGAAGAAGAAACCTCAGATAAAGAATTACGCTAATAGAGACATTTCATCCAATGAATGACAGTATTTCTGAAAGCAATGGATTCTGATTTATAATACAATTTCACGCAGGATTATATCAGATATCAATGGACTACGGGTACATTTTAATTTTAAATATTACGACTGAAGATTCTCCTAACAGGACATTCTAGCCTTGAAGCTCCAGATGCTTTTATTAGACAAGTCGGAAGAAAATACCAGACCCGCTCCTCCGTACATTTAAATAATGTTCGATCTATTTACCAGGGATTGTTAATAAAAGATTTTCTTTCGCTTCATCTGTTCTTTGATGAAATTCCCATTGGACTTTCACAGACTTCATTATAAGACGTATTTCTTAAGAAAGCCGTACTGACATTCATACTCTGGATGAATATTATTAACTAGAATAGTGTGGTAAGGGAGTTTGTGAGCTAATTGCGAGGAGGAGGAGGAGGAGGTTTGAAGACGTTTTCGAAATCGTTTGCAAGATCGAGAATTAAGGGTCAGTTGGTCTTTGGCAATTTACGTGAGTCGATACCTGCGCGGAGGAAAAACTACGTCGGCCTTGCGCTTACGCAGATCTTAGCCGGGCACGGGAGCAAAAAGCCCCGAGTCGAGGGACGGGTAGCGGAGCCGAGTGGCGAAGAACAACGGGGACAGGGAGGGGCGAGGGCGAGGGCGAGGGTGAAGGCGAAGGCGAAGGCGAAGGCGAAGGCGAAGACGAAAGCGAAGGCGAGGAGAAGGAGGAGCTGCGGAATGAGCCGGCTATCCCGAAAATCGCCTCCGATGTACCTGCACACGAACGCGGGTGCGCGCATCTACACACGCGCGCGCGTGGCTGATCGGCGGCAATGGGCAAGGAGCCTCGGGCCTCGACTCTCGGCTCGGCTACCGAAGTTCATCGCCTGATGCACGCACACGTGCAAGTATACCGGCGTACATAGCCATCGAACGGACTGCGCGTCACTCTCTCTCTCCCCCCTCTCTCTCTCTCTCTCTCTCTCTATCTCTATCTCTCTCTTCATTTTCTTCAGACTCCGCGGAGGCTTTTTCGAGAAAAGAAAGAGCCCGAGAGGAGGACGCGGCCAAAGAAAAAAGCAAAACCGAGCATGAGGAGAAGATGCTCTAGAGAATGACTGGCGGGGGTGGAGGAGGAAGATATAAAGGGTGATGGTCTAAAAAAGGCAACCATCTGACGATTTCTCTCTCTCTCTCTCTCACACACACACACACACACACGCGCGCTCTTTACTAATGATAGCGTAGGTCTTTGAAAGCTCGTGACGTATTGCATACGCACCTACTACGCTTCGACCTTCTACTCTTATGCATGCGCGTAAGAAAATTGTAAAATCTCGGGCATGGGTGGGTCCCCCTTCCCTCTGTCCCCGCGACCGTGCACCCTTAGGAGCAATATATATATATATATATATATGTATGTACGTAGGAAGCAGGTCTATACTTGAGGCCTCGCAGGAATGGTCAAGCCTGATTACCATTATCAGCGACAGGGGCAATGATACGTTGAGCGAGCCATGCTCCTTCCATTCTTCCTTTTTCAATTATTTTTGGCAGCCGGGTAACTAAGGCTTACCGGCACTCATCAATCACTCCGAGGATTAGCCGAAAACAATAAGTCGCTAAAGAGTATAGGGCGCCGGCCTCGGAAATGCAACCAAAACGTCTATTCACCTCTTGCGCACTTCGTCCACTAGATGCACGTGGCCTCCGGAGACAATACGCGAGCCGAAGCTACCACTTGCCCTCCCCGACCCGCACCCGACTCACCAAGATTCGCAATTATTGTCGTTGCAAGTACACATTCGCAGACGAGGTAGAAATAAGAGGGGTACGCATTGCGTGTATTTGTAAGTGCAGATGTAGTGCGTGAAAGATCACTTGGACTCGCATACTGCCGATCTATTATAATAATCACGCTCCTCAAGCGAATCCCTCTTTCCTCCTGGCTTTCTTGCTTTGTTCTGAGATGGCCACTTCTCAATAAAAACAAACCCAAGTAAAAAGTAGCGCAATTCATTCGCTGGTTTGCTCAGCGAAGGAAACTGAAAGAAAAAAAGGGACAGAGTCCCATCGAGCGAAGGGGCAGAGAAGCTACGTAGAAACAGAGGATAAAGAGAGAAAGAGAGAGAGAGACAGAGCCGTGTCGAGTATCTATCGTACGTGTACGATCGTATTCCTTTGGTTTTCGATAATAAAAGCCATTGTCGAAATATTCGTGGCGCCTGCCGAGATAACGCGCTGTGAAAATTGATCTGGTCGGTTGCGGCCAGGGCGGGAGGGGCAAGGGGTAGGCTCGCCGGCCGTTAGCTTTCGGCGATAGAACCGGTGGCATTGAGCAGTAGGAAGAGCATTTCACGAGTCTTTTTCCGCGCGGCGTGGGGTTTAGGAGAGCGCGGGGGTGCGGGGGCTCTCGGCACCGGGCAATTACATTCCTGACTGTGGGGCGTAGGAGCGCCGACTCGAGGGGAAGATAAACGCCGAGGCCTAAAATGTCGGTCGGCGTCCGCAGCGACGGTCCCGAGGACGCCTTCGCAGCCTGCATACTCGGCGTCTGACGGGTGCAGGGGGTGCAGCGGGAGGAGCCATCTCGATGGAAGATGGCGCACCGCTGCCCCCTCATCGGCTGGGCATCAGCTCTACACATGTCCGCGCATATGCACCTTGTAGGGCATCTTCCGAGGCACGTAGAGCCTTAAGTGCTATCCTCAAGGCACACACGCTCCCTTTCTCTCCCTCCGTTCTCCTTCCAGGGATCACCCCCGCCTCCGCCTCCGCCTCCGCCTCCACCTTCGCCCGAACCCCAATAACCTCAGCCTCCTCTCGGCGTCCCATCTCGTCTACAGGCTCCTTGTAATACACTTTCTTGCTCCTTTACCCCGAGGCATCGAGCCCAGTGATTACCCATTGAGGGTGGAATTCATTACGATGAAATCCTTTAGTCCGCCTTCCTTGCCTCCCCTTCCCTTTCTCCTCGGCTCAGGGAGCGGAGTGGAGTTGCCGCTGTGTAAGGGGCGGGGAGGGGGGGGCTCCTGCACCGGCGCAAGAAAGAAACGGAACAACTAGGTACTCAATAAGAAGAGTTGGGTTTCTGGCGGGATGACCGGGGCGGGAAGGGTTGTGGGGAGGGGAAGGGGTATGGGAGGGGGGTGGGGTGAGCTGAGCACTTCACAGACAGAGAGAATTAAGGACGAATCACCTTGAAAATCGACTGCGTATTACGAACTGATAAGATAACTCGAGACTAGCGCCGAATGAAATATACTAAATATTAACAACTCCATTCATTCCTACTAAATGCATCTCATTCTTACTACCAATATCCACTTTATATTATTCTATTTATGAAATTTTTGTTGTTGTTGGAGGCGGTAGTGATGTTGCTTTTGCTGTTGAAGCTTAGGAATAAAGATATCAATAAGTTTAAATAGTTTGTTAGTGGCGCATTTCGCAGTTGCAATATTTACACAAAAATATTCAAGCATTATCAAACATGTATTGGGGGCTCAAAAATGATTATCTGTTTAGCCAAGCGAATTGAATGTGATATTCAATATTTTTTTCAAATGCTCAAACAACTTCAACTTCATTAAGTCTTTAATGTTTATGTATGACTTTTCATTACAGAAATTGTACTTATTAGGTATTACGTCAAGTATTTTCATCAGTCCTAGGAAGAGAGAGGACCGTAAAAATTCACGTCGATCTCAGACGATACGTAAGAAAAGTAAAAGAAAAATCAGTCGGCGAGGAAGAGTGACTTGCGCTCGAATATTACAATTTTCTTCTGCTGACATTTTTATCAAGGAAATATCGGAGAATCAAATTGATGTAAAAAATGAAATGTAAAAGTTTGGTTAGAAAATTAATCTGCGGAATAAGTAGGACCGAGCGAAAAATACACCGAGGAATAGTTTATACTGCTTAGGTTATGTAAGAAAGGAGCGCAAGAGGCGTTCTCGGGTTCGAATCGGTCCGATAGTCGTGGGGATGGGGATGGCGGCGGGGAGCATGCGGAGGGGGGAGGGTTGGTGGTAAAGTCAGCACGGAACTGTTTCGCTTTTATACGTAAATACTGGCTATGATCGGGCTATTGACAAGAGAAAGGTAAGAGCAGTAGAGCGAACATTGTAGACGTCGGCGGAGGCAATGAAAATAAAGCACTTGGTTGGCCAACGCCCGAGGCAGATCCTTAGCAGTGCGGCGAGGTGGGGGGGGGGTAGCACTGCGATTGATAAAAAATGACACCGTTGTTAAATAAGTTTGAAAGAGGGCAGAGAATGGAAGCTGGTGAGCGGCGTAAAATAAACAAGGTCCGGCCCGGAGCGGCGGCGATGGCAGCGGCGAGGGAGGGGAAGGACAGTAGGAGAACAGGCGGGGGAGGCGCAGGAGGAGTGAAAAAAGTTAATGACGAGATGATTGCGAAGGCACGGGATCACAATTCGTAAGCTACGGAGCGTCGGGTCCAGTCGTCTTTTTACCCACACGGAGACGGGAGCCAGGATTCACTATATCGAGCCTGCTATTTTCTTCCTCCGTTATGCCCCGCTCCCTTGTTGTTATTCCGGGGAGAACAAATGTGTCCCCGTCAGGTACGCACCGCCTTGAGGGGTAAATCGAATAGACGCCCGAGTTGCTTTGAGGGTAGCGGGCTCTGTGATACCGATCGAGCTATCGGTAATGGCTATGGTAATCTGTCCGGCTCTCCCCCTCCCCCCTGCCCCCGATAACACTCGCAAGGGATTTCGAGCCTGAAGCATACGCACACATGCACTGAAAGCCCTCCCACTCGAAGAGACATTTCTCCATCCGCTTCGGAAGGCTTCGCTAAATAATAATAAGAACGTGGAGGATGCGACCGTCGTGAGATGCGAAGGGCGGCGCGGGGGTTTGGGGTTGGGGGGGGGCGGTGTCATGGCTGAACCCCGTGTAGATTTTATCGGTGAGATTAATTGCAAATTACGTTTTCTTCGAATCGGAAAGTCCGGCACATTTAACCTCGTTCATTCGGACTCGGCGGCGGTCGGCCCGATGCGCGGCCATCGCAACTAATAAGGATTAATATATTCTACATGCGGGGAACACGGAACGTGGAACAAACCCCCCCCCATCCCTTACCGACGAGTATACCCACGACCTTGCGCCGCGAAAATTTAATTAACGTCCTCGTTTTAATGGTATTGACTCGCGTCCTTAGCCACGTTAAGAAGGGAAGGGGTGAGATAGACATTACATTGTTAGTCTGCTGTGACAAGGAGGCCATTGCTCAGGTGGACGATTGTGGATCAGTTTGATTGTGGGGAGCGCGGGTAGCGGAGCCGTAGGGAGGAAAATTCAAAAATTGAGGTGAACCTAATGAGCGACGAATGCGATTGCGGTCCAGCCTCGTCGGTCGAGAGATACAGACACGCGAGGAGAAGGGCGGGAGGCCTGGATGTTTTCGTGTCCCAGGGTCGGGGGAGCCGTTGTCTACGTAGTCTAATGGCCGTTTCGTGGTCCCGGGCGAGTAACGGGTGTAAAGCTGACGTCGCTGATGAACTCACGGAGCCGTAGTTACTCGCCTCGCGTGTAGCGCGCGCGCGTGCAAGTTGGAGGGAGGTAGGCTGCACGCGCGGGGCCTATTGTCTCATCAATCAAAAGCGAGCGTCCTCTCCCAGGAGAGACGTTATCGAGAGGCGCGCACGCGCACACGCGCGCTTTCCCCTCCGGGTCCTCCGACTCGCTTATTGCCTCGCCGGCTGTGCTCCCTTTTCCAGCTGCCGGCCTTTTTACAGGCCCGGGGCTCTTTCTCGCCCACCCCTACGTGACAACGATAATGAGCCGGTTAAGTGGGCCTTAATTTCCCTGGTGCGGGCGGTTCTCCGAAGGCTCAGGGCACACGCAACGTCTGCCGACTGCTGCTGCTACCGCTGCTGCCGCTGCTACCGCTACTGCAAGGTCTCGAAATGTGAAAGGCGTAGGGGAATGATAAAGGCGAAGTGTGGTGAGTCCGGTCTTGGCTTCCTAATGACGATAAATTCGCGATCCCGGGATGTTGGATCGTTCGACCCCTTCCTTCCCTTCGCCGCGTCGCTCCAACCGGACCCCTCCGATAAATAGCCCCGCACACGTCTATGCGCACAAACAATGAATATCACTCGGTCCTATTGCCATACATGTACAGACGAATACGTATTGTTGACGAAGAGCTTGAATTTCTTTATCTAAATGATCGCTCGCTGGACCACGAGATTCGAAACCGCAATTTCCTAAATACTGCTTTACTTCTGCAATAGCATGCCGCTTCATTGCACAAGATTAACATCCCAATGTTATCGTACGTTCAGAGAGGCAATAAAAATCTCAGGTAATAACGACTAGTCAGTGAGAGGGGGAAACAAAGAGGAAGAAGAAAAAGATCGATCAGCGTTATTAACAGTTACGTAGAGATAAAATCCATTAGATGCCCGCGTTCACGGACACACGATGAGGATGAGATTGTCTGGATTTCTAGTCGATGTTTCGAGTGACCGAAATCCTTTACAACCCGTGCGCTCGATCAAGTAGATCCTCGAGTTTTTCCCGCGCATGGCAGTGCCAACGTCCTCGCTCGGCTCGGCCGTCGATGGCGCGCGAAATTTATATAAAAGCGGACGACGTCGCCGACAGCGGGTCGCAAAAAACGAATGGAATAAGCGTCGACGGGGGGATCGTGTCGCGGGCGTGAGGCGCACCTGCGTGAGAGCGCATGCGCTCGTGCTCGTGAGCGCCCATTACGGCGGCGCGGAGGACGCCGAACTCCCGCGCCACCTGTAATTATTACGAGCGCGGCTCTGTACCGAAACGGGCTATTTTTAATCCCCCCTCCCCGCCCCGATAAACCCCCTTCGCCCCTCGTCCTTTTTTTCAAATATCGCGCCGCTCGCTCGCGAGCCTTTAAACGATATTTTGAAGGATGAGTTAATTGAGGCCTGCGATATCTCCCGGACAAGGTTAATTAATTAATCCTATTGGAACTGGATGCCGTAGCCGTTGTCTGGGAGCCTTGTTTCCACAGCCGGGAATATTCAATTTTAAAATCTAAATTAATCGCTCGCGCTCTTATCGGCCAACTCGACTTATTTTCCGTATAATTTTCATCCCCCCCCGCCCCCAGTTCGTGCCCTCAATACCAACTCAACGCGACTAATCGATATTGCATACATTTTTTTTACAATTAGCCTCAACTGATCGTGAAATTCGACCTCCCTCTCCCCCACTAACGCTCCCGTCCCCTACTCCCTCTTCGCCCCGCTGTACCTGCATATCCTCGGCGTATCAGTAATCAAGAGCCTCTTCCATCCTGCTCCTGACAACGCGGGATTTTTTTTCAAATTAGACGTTCTATTTGCAAGATGGAGAGGGGAGGGGGTAAAAATCAGTATTTTACAGGAAATTGAGTTGCTTTATTTATTATTTTCACCTTATAAATGTTGCACAATATTGTTAATCAATGTGATGATGAAAAGCGAACGAAATTTACGGGGAAATGGGACCGGAGCTCATAAGACGAATAAAAGGATATTTAATAAATGAATAGCTTAAGTGATCCTGACATGGAAATTGATTCAAGTGCAGCCAGGGTGAGGGGGAAAAAGATCCTCGCTAACTTGATTTGACGGGGGTGCGCCGAAGAGGCTAATAGAGCGCGTATCCTCGACGAAGATCCTTATAAAGGTCGAGACGCCGAGTCGCCGAGTCGCCGAGCTTTTCATAAGCGCGACGACGCGCAATAATCGCAGTCTCGCCGGGTATCGTCAAATAAGGCCTTGGCATCTCGATCGTCGATCTCCCGGTCACGGAGCTCCCGCGCCAGGTGCCTCCCCCGAGCTCGGAGGGGTGGGGGCACTGCTCCCGCGCACTCCCATGTACCGAGAGAGCAGTAATTCCAAGAGGACGGCCAGCGGGCGGCATGGGAGCTCGTCTCGTTTTACATGTCCGGTCGACGATGCGGCCGTTCCTCACGCCTTTTCGCCGATGCCTTGGGATCCCGGACGTTCCGACCTACGGAGCCGTGCAATCTACTCTCGCACCTTTTTCCAAATAAGCGCGCGATCGCCTCGAGTAATGACTCGGCTGTCAGCTCGCCGGCCGATCAGCCCTGCAACGTAATCAATGCGCTCTGAACCGATCTCCAGCACCATCAGTACTACCATCACCAGCACCTCGTACTCCGCGTCCATCGACCCTCCTACGTCCGGCGGCCGAACTGTCGGTCGTCGCGAATATTCGTTGTGACGTGGCTAGGCTTTCGCGATGTGCGATCGATCCATAGCCTTTCCACCTTCGGCTCCATATACTCTGTCCCTCTCAATTATCGATTCGCGAGAGCACTGAAATTTTTCCCAGTTCCCTATTTAAGCAGCCGTTCCATCATAATGCCCCGTTTTCATCCGCAACGACGATCTCTCTCTCTCTCTCCCTCTCTCTGCTCTCTCTCTCTCTCTCTCTCTCTCTCTCTCTCTCTATCACTGGTAATAGCACGAGAAGAGGATAAAGAGGGGCATCGTAAAAAGGAGCCGAAATACTTGGATTAACTTACATCTTCTTTTGCTCGCTAAATTCTGATCTGCAGCAATGAATTGAATCGATATTATCCGTAAGCGGGCCGCTCTAATTGAGCCATTTACATCTTAAAGACTAATTAATCGTTAAGAGCTTGTTTCGCTCTGCCTCGTCTCTAGGCTTGCCTATTGTTAATCAAACCCTCTCCGGCTACCTGTCCTTACGAAATTATCTGATTTACGGACTCGAGATAAAGGTTAATTGAGTTTCGGTCGGGTAGGGGTCTTCGGTCCACCCGAGCTACCACCCGCCCACTCCCCACGGAACATTATGTATGCATTTTGTGTAAAAAGTCGCTCGCAAATTCACTGAGTCTATTGGCACTAAATTTTCATTAGTTTCCTTTTCCGGCGATCCGCCGATTCGTCGGCTGTTCTTACGTTTCCCACGTTCTAATTGTAAGCCTTAGCGTATGTGGGTTGATCCTCTCCTCTAGGTTTCCGCTCTCCACGAGGTTCCCGAGGCTCAAGGCACACGATTCGGCTCTTGAGCGCTACACGCCTGTGCTGCACGGCCATTCGTCCTTAGGTATTCCATACAGTGCCGGGGACTCGGATCTTGCAGATACGTCTCTTACTTAAACTACCACCACCAACAACACCACCAACAACACCACCACCAACACCACCACCAACACCACCACCCTGCCGGAGCGTACGAGAAAATCTTTTCGGTGCTCATTCGTTCTTTCATTTCCACAACCGAATTAATTATTCGCATATTTAATCGAAATTTTAATACCATACAACCCCTTCCCTTTGCCTTTCTTTTGTATCTGAAACTGCAACGATCTATTGCACGTTTCGAGCCGGCAATATAAATAAAGTATTCGAGATCGTAATACGCTTACGCTTCGTATAATGTTCGAACGCACATGAACTATTGAGAAAAATAATTATCCGAATGTCGGGTTGTAAAGAAGCCCGCACTTAACGTTTATTAGTCAGATTAAATCAGACAATGTATGTAAGAATGCAGTCCTCCCTCCTCATCCTCATCAAAAACATCCTCCCCCGCCACGGCTCGGCACGGCGGCCTAATTAAATTTATTGGGCTAAACAAACACTTGCGGTATTTCTATTGAATTGGGAAGCGGTGGAGGGAGGCTGATGTCGGAGGTGGGTGGGCTCGTTACTTTTGATAAATTTGATTAAAAGCCCGGGGACGTAGTAAAGAGTAATTTAGCGGGAATTCAGCGTAAGGGAGCGCGAACTCGGCGAACGGGTCGGCGCGGCCCATAAAGCCTATGAAGCCAATTACATCGATCTCGCGGCCTTGGTGCGCCGATAAAGTTGGACGGTGGGGCAGAGGATAGGGAGACGGGTGGGTGGGGGGGCTATTGTTCTCCGAGTTCCCCCGTTTCTCGCGCTCGTAGATGAAAAGGACCGTCGCGCGAACCGCGGAGGCGCCATTACCGCAACAGAGATCGAGCGGTCGGGGGGCCCGGCACTTATCTAGATCGCATTGTCCGGCTGTCCGGATCTATCACCTCCCACAATGGGCGCGCGCCGGATAAAGAGCCGCTAGCCGGCCAAGAGAGAAGGGACAAAGAACGCCGAGAGACGTACAGGTGGAGGTACTCGATGGATTTTGCGGCTTCGGGGCTTGAGTCGCGTTCGCCTTCTCGGTCCCCTCACCGACTTTCCCTTCGGTCCTCGGAGAACCTGGTTAACCCGGTAGAACCTGGTAGAACCTTGGACGAGCCTGGAAGACCCTGGTAGAACCAGAAAGAAAAACCTGGCCACCGCGCGCACCGGTGGCCATCTTTATAACGCTTTGCTACCCGTCGCGATACGGATCTCCGCCTCCTCTCCTCTTTTCGCCCTACTGACACTTTATTAAAATACTCTCCTTCTTCCCCGTAAATCCGGACTCCCATCAGAAAGCTCTCCTTTCTTTCAAAATTCCACCGTTTTGAAAGGTACGGTTAATAGCGCAGTCGTCTCAAGCCCCTCGACTCGACGCTCAGTTTCAAGCGCGCGCGCACGCGCGAGAGAGAGAGGGAGAGAGAAAGAGAGAAGAGGCGAGAGGTGCCGAGGTGAATAATAACTAATCCAAATTGAATCGCTAAGGAAAAATGTCAAATAAAAGAAGACGAAGCAGAATAAGAGGGAAACTCTGTTGAAAAATCGAATTCCTTAATTGTGCAGGTGAGACGTATATACGGAGGTAAGAAAGCCCGTTGATGTCGTCGCGGGTGGCGAAGAGAGACGGGATCGACGATTATCTCAATTGCCCGACTAACGTAATTAGCCCAATCGCCTAATCGTTGATTTTCTCCTTATCAACGGTCCCGACAGTCGACTCGATCATTGACATTGACATTATCCTTCCAGCAGCACCGAGCTACCCAACAGCTTTTCTTAATTAATCCAGTCGATTCCATGGAAACCTTATGGCTTGTACCTTTTCCTCGACTTAATTCTCTCTCCCTCTCCCCCCCCTCTCTCTCTCATTCTCTCTCGCAGTTGGACCGACACTCAACATCAAGCCAGGAAAGGAAAAAAGTTATTGTACGCGTAGAATAGCTTGGACTTGAGGACAACACAACGGCTGGTAACCAGATTAACGTGTATGTGTGTACTAATACAAGACAAAGTACCTTCGACTTATTCTTTTTTTTTAATTGATATATCCGTTCAATGAGCAATGCTGCCCATTTGATAAAGGAATCGTTTTTTTTCCTCATAGATGTTTTCATTCGACTTCCCACACGACTTCATCCGATACTATGTCAATATAAATAGTAATTACAGTGGTTTTAAGGAGTTTTTATTGCGCGGGAATATAAGAGAATGTAAATGAATATATATATATATGTAAGCGAAGAGTGATTTGCGCGCTTACTTTCCAGCATTCCCGCCGCCCTCTTTCTTCGAAAACGAGACGGGAATCACGACATTTCCATTATGATAAAAAGTAAAGCGAAAGCAGTCGATAACTAATAACATAAAGCCTCGAGAATTCTTCGGCCTCGAGATTTTAGATAAAGCCCCCCCCCCCGCCACCCGAAATTTCGGCCCCATTTTCAAGTTTTTCTTTTTTTTTCACTTTAACGATTTCGACTCTGGGATACAAGTGGCTCTAATTATTTTCAAAGCCGCACCAATAAATTGCAAGGAAGCTCCAAGAGCCAGATGGAGTCGCCTAATGGAACTTCAAATGACGCGCCTTTTCGATTCGCCCGCGCACGCCGGACTTTCCTTAATCGCCGCTCGATTATAGGCGCCGTGGATGCAGTGGGTGGTAGCCCCTTGGAGCAGGAGGTGAGCGGCGAGGGGGTGGGTGGGGGGCCCCTAATGGCTAAGCTCGTTAGGGTCCCCGGGGAAATTCGATCCCGGACCTCTTGAATTTTAGTAGTAACGAGAGGCTTCGGGACTTCTAAGCTCGTCAATTAAAAGCTCCGGAGGATCTGGAGGAGGAGTAACGAGGGCATTATCGCCAAGTCGGCCACCGGGAGGCCCTTGCCTACGGACGTAAGCTATGGGCAGAGGCTATGGGCGCAGGAGGCCAGTTAAAAATAACGAGGCCCATCCTTATTCTTCTTGTTCCCCCTCTCGCTCACGTCATATGTAGTTTATAACGAGATCGGGTCAAGGTAGCGGGGTAGACCGCGATGATATTCCACCTTCTCCCCCTCCTCTTCCTCCTCCTATTCCACCTCCTTCTACGCCCGAGGCGGCGGTAGTCGACATTCGGCGCAGACCGCAACTAACCCGCGCTTATCTCCCCGCATAATCGAGCTGCATTCTTCGCACTCTGGGGGACGACAAGTTTATGGCAGGTGCGTACAATAAGATCGGTAAGGAGCGCGAGGACGAAGCTTCTCCTGGAAAGCCCTAACGCACTAACGTCCACACGACTCCTTTCGGGGATCCGTGTGGATATTCGCCATTATTTTTATCTCCTTCTAAGCCTCTCGGCCCTCCTCGCTTCAGCTGAAAAATACCCAGCCCGACATGCCTTTTGCCAACGAATCCCTTTACGCTCGGCCTCATCTACGCGAAATACCACACCAAGTACGCAAGGTAATGTAAGGTTGATTAGGTCGATATCCGAAACGATGGCCGCCCATTTACCCTCTCCGTTCAATTAATTTCAATATACTTGGACATGTAAAAATATACGCCTGCGCCTGCGCCTCTGGACGCAGGTCAGCATCGATGTAATTAATCCATCGGGGCGAATTAATCAATATGTAGGTAGCGTAACGTGGAATCCGATAGGATCGTTTCGCAAAAAAATTAATTACAGGAATTATTTCCTTAGTCAGGATGCTTTGCGCGATGAAATTCGTGTACAAAAAATTATGTTGAAAAATTTTACTGAAAGCTGCCCACGAACAAGTTCACGTCCCACTCGGAATATAAATGGCCGATATTCAAATACACTTATCGAATTTACATCTACGTGACGAAATTAAAATGTCCCTTAAATGAAGGTAAAATGGATGCTAGGAACGAACGTAGCAGCTTTAATGCCGTACGAAAACCATCCAGTTTTCAGCCCGTTTTTATACTGGAACGGCCAGCAAAACGAATTACCGGACTTGTTAGCAGCGCGTAAAATCGTAATTGTGCTCTACTTACGTGCATGGGCGCAGTATCGGTGTAGAAGGATGTAGTATTTCCATGCGCACAAGTCGGCTTCCAGTTAATGTCGATGCGTGACCTGTTGAATAAAATTAAAATTTCAGATCAATAGATTATATTAAAAATTCTTATATTCCAATTTGGCTGCAAAGATATTTGACCAGAGTATCGCTTGTGATATATATCGCGCGACCAAGCTTAATCGAAGCTCAATGAAGTTTAAGATCATCGGCAGAGGATTCGCAGAGTAGGCACTATAGCTGAGAATCATGAAAGAATGGTGAGTTGAGGGATGAGTGAAAGGAACGGGTGACAGAATCAAGTGACGCGGTTGGGTCGATCGACGGATCCCCCGGCTCGGAGGTATAGAAGGATCCCGGGTAGATCACGGGTCTCGGGAGCTAGTACGAGGGGAGGGAGAAAGGACCGAGCGAACGATGCGTGGGGAATAAGGAATACGAGGATTCGCCGATTTCGCACGCACATGCGCGCGCACATAGCTCATTAGGGTGGATTCCCATAGGCGGCTCCCCGCGCTCGGTGGGAGGGACCGGCAGAAGCAGCGAGCAGTTAATATTGTCTCCCGCGGGCATATTTTACCTGCCGAGATAGCATCTCTCGCCATCTCGGGATACCATGCTAAAAGCTACACGTGTTTATCAGCGCAAAGCCCTCCCCTCTTGGCCCCCTCGCTCTCTCTCTCTCTCTCTCTCTCTCTCTCTCTCTTTCTTTCTATCCTCCTTTCGTCCAGAGGAGATTTTTCTCTTTACTTATTATTCCCCATGGGATCCCTTAAATGCTTGCCGACATAAAGCGAGAGCGACATGCGCCGAACCGTCTTCCGCCTATGCACCATCACGTATCTTCTTTCGCTTCACTATATGGATCCTTTGAAACCTTTGCCATCGACGAGGTCTCTTCCCACTCTTTCTCACTCTATCACTCACTCTCTCTCTCTCTCTCTCTTTTTCTGCTTATGCATTTCTTTAAATTTAATCACCGTCCCTGCTCCCCTATGCAATTACATGTACCGCATTACTTGTGATTTACATGTTGCAATTTATAATCGCAAAAGGTACGCTTCACACATTAGCCCCATTACCTGTCCATTATATACTGCAATGTTTGTTTAATTACCATATAATAAAATACGTGATAAAAGCTCCATAAACATAACCTTTTCTCTTGCTTTCCAATATCTTCACAAGAATTTTCGAGTAGAGTCAATATTGCGAACTCGCAATATTACATATCTATTCCAACGAGATCATGGGGATGATATTTAAAAAGTCCTTTTGGTGCTGATCGATGTCTTTTTATTAATTAGGTCGAACGAAATTTCCTTAAGATATTCCAAGTACATTTTTCCTAGAGAACCGCGTTATGGCAGCACTGGCTGCTTAACGATTTTTCCTAATCGAGCCAATAACATATGAAACTAAAAATGAAAGAATAATCATTTCGTCGATGTATAACATTTGTTTGAATTATACCTTGAGATATAAATTTCGAAAAAAGCAGAATCGAAACTTACGTTTCAATTTCTCAAATACAATACGCACACTCAATCATAACTGTTTCTGATTTCAGATCTCATTTCGCACTCGCGCCGCTAACCGCATTCCGCCGCCATTCCCCCCGCCCCCCGCCCCACATACACACACACGTTCCGCCCATTTTTCTGTTCTATTTTACGTGCTCGCGGACGCGTACGGGCAAATGCAAATACGCCGATAGTCGTTATACGGGGGACGGGGCCATTCGGATTCAAAAATAATAATAACAGCAATTAGCGGGACGTTTCGATTTTCACGGCCGCACGCGGGATCCGAGGATAGGAGGGGGATGCTGATGAGCGTACTCGCGTGCTTCCGCGTATCGCGCAATCTCCCTGGGTGGGGACGGGCATCATCCCCCCTCACCCGGGGCTAAGGAGGCCAACCCCACCGACCCACCCGGGAGGACGTAGTTGACGAGGTCCCTATCCAAGAAGCCCCGGCCACTTTCTCATCTTCTGCGGCTAATTTATGGCCTCGCGAGCGCTTTCGGCTATCCGCGATCCTCGCGTTTTGATAAATACAGCCGGGGATAGAGGAGGAACGAGACGAGTCCCGGATCAGCGCTAATAAGTACGATGGACGAGCCGAGGAAATGGATTGACCAAGCCAACAATTATCCGCTAATGGCTTCTGCCCCTTAATGCTCGAGCTTCCCCAGCTCTCCGCATAAGCGCCATATTAAACCGAAGCCATAGCCGAAATACGCCTTCCACGGAAGAGGATGGCGCAGAGGATGCTGGGGTTGGGTCAGCGTCATCAGTGTCCCCGAAAGCCCGAGGTTATTGGAGCCGAGAGCAAAATGATCGCGGTTAGGTTGAATCGGCCAGTCGGGAGGAAGGCCGACATCCTTCAAGAGGCACGAGTCGTTTGATGATGTTACGGCGGATGCCCGGAGACAGAGTCCTTGTGGAAGCGCAGAGCGGGCGGTAGCGCGGCGTCGTAAAATCCTTTCCGGGGCCGAAGGACAGCGGAGGAGGTGGAGCTCGGTTTTAGCCAGCGCATAACTCCGCGACGCGTAAAAGGCACACGCCCTGCGGAGCGGGGGCGGGACGAGGCGGGACGAGGCGAGACGAGGCAAGACGCTTCCGTTCGAAGGTACGCGGCCAGCGCGGTACCAGCAGCGTACCCGGAGGTAGGCACGCAGACACCTGTGCCCGGCGCGGTCGCGGCACCGCGCCAAATTAAAAAGCCCCTGCGCGCAAGAAAAAGTAGGAGGAGGCGCAATCGAAGAATAATAACGATCCCCGGGCAGGAGTCGTCGTAAGAGGCGAGGCGCAGTTCTGCTACGGGGCGGGACGGGGCAGTAATTGCACAAGCGCGGGTGCGGGCAGGGCTGAACGAGAATGGAAAAAGATAAGTCGCGATGATAAATACGCGAAGCGGTGGCGTTCGTAGTCAGGAATGCGAAGGGGAGCGAGGGAGAGGCACCGAGAGGTGGAGGGGGCCGCGGGGATATTGGCTTCTCCTCGAGGGAATAGAGCACCTCCGGATTATTTGCCGAAGCGTCAGCGCGTGGCTAACGGGAAGCAGGCTCGACTTAACGCAGCCTCTCTTTTCATTTTCGCGGAGAGCGGTTATCGATAGGCGAGCCCCGGCTAGCGGAAAACGCCCTCGATTGCCGCTCCAGTGCAAATAGACGAGGATCGAGCGAGGGGCCAAGGTCACGGCCTGGAATGCCGTCGAGTTTCCCTCGCCCATCGACTGCGGAAGAGCCTCTCCTGGGCGGTGTTCGCTCCTTTAAAAAGCCTCGACTCTCTCATTATCGTTCGTGTTCCCGTTTGTCCGGGGCAGACACTCGCCGAACGAGCCTATCTCCCTAGCGCGCCTCGCGCACCTCGCGCACCTCGTGCACCTCGCGCACGTCGCGTACCTGGATCTATTAGCGGCCGAGCGGCAGCTCGACATAATGGCTCGGGGCCGAGGCGACCCAAGTAATCCCCCCCCCCACCACCACCACCATTAGGAAAGTCAAGCTCGCTCTGTTGGAATCGGAGCTATGGAACACCGAGAGTCGATCGGTAGCCCGGCTAATCGCTCCCACCCCCCCCCTCCTATCCCATTTTGCCGATCGACCGAACGACGGACAGCGGGGAGTGAAATTCATCACCTCCACCTCCGCGAACAATGTCAGGCTTCGAGGGCCGAGTATTTACAAGGGGTCTCGATTAAATTATTTTATCGCAGAGGCGCCTACCGTCGCCGTATTAATTAATTACCCGAGCGACAGTAGGCGTGCGATTTGTCGGGGGAGGGGCGCAAAAATCGACCAGAGATAAGGGACTCGAGCGCTCGCTTTTGACCCGTTACACTCCATTAGTCAGACTCGCGCGAGTCCCCGATACTGCAAAAATGTCGCGCTTGGATAAGGAAATCCGAGTTACGGCTACCCCCCCCTCCCGCCCGCCCGTCATCGAGGTCAACGCCAGGGAAAGAACGAAAGCTCCCTGTCGTTCGTGTATTAGTACTTCAATAGCACTTTAGCTGTATAGTTTTGTCTGGGCTAGGGAGGCTGGGATTAGTCAGGATTCGGCGGGCTCAGGGCAGGGGATGGCGTATTTACTTATAAACCGGCTTCGAAATAAAGTTTTTTAATTATACGCTTTGTCATAAATATAATCTAAATGGGACTAGTAGTATATTTCTTATCTCGGGATAAAATAAAAGTCGTTGTGTGCTTTAGCGTAAGGTGGATTGGTAGATGGAGTGGGATCGGGCTCATCTCCGTCCTCCCATCGGATCCGCGGTGAAAAATATGTTCATTCGGTGGGGAATAAAATGGTAGCGCCGACAAAGGTGCCGACAAAGCGAGCAAGGCTCCGCTCTCCGACGCTCGATGGGAGCGACAGAATCGGGAGTACACGAGCCTTTATCCTCGGTAGGTCCTCGGCAGAAGGACGCACACGCGGCCGCGGCCGCGGACACGCACGTACACAGATGAGCAGCATCGCTGAACATAGAGAGGATCGACTTTATTAAGAAAGCAGTACATGTGCAGAAAACGCAATAACAGAGAGTGCGCATTAAAGAGCAATAGCATTCTTTAAGAATAATTCTTTCTCGACCTGCAAATCAGCAGCTGCTGCCGATGCCGTTGATGCTACTTATGCTGTCGATGCTACTCTTGCTGCCGCTGCCGCTGCCGCTGCTATTGCTACTGTTACAGCTACTGCTACTGCTACTGCACCACTACCACTGCTACTGCGTCCCGTACTGACTCCGTTGTTGGACATCGGCGAGTAGCTAATATCGGACGTATTTGCGAATGGCTCTTGCTTCCGAATGCAATTACGTTGTAATAGAACGGCGCCGAGGGAGTGATTTCAATGTCCCCTTCCCCTCTCTTGACCAACCGTTCCATCTTCCGGTGCGCATTTTGCCATTGCCCCTCACCCACTCTCCCAGATGAATTTACGCTCATACCCGAGGGGGAGTGCTCGTGCCCATAATAAGCAATGGATTGCTTCGTGCGTCCTTTTTTCCCTCGTATCATTATTATTATTCTTTCGTTCGCTAGCTGAATAATGCTTTTATAAATGTTCTATCCGATCCCGCTTTGAGAAATTCCGATAGAAGAATCGAAATGAGAAGAAAGGCAAAAGCAAGTACACGTATTAAAAAAAGCATTTAATGACTTTGTTGACATAGGAAAGCGAGAATGTACATCTCAAAGTGGTTGGTCGATGAGGGCGTGGTCGGGGTCGGGGTCGCTGGCGGTGTTGGTGGCGGTGGCGGTGGCGGTGCCGGCGACTACGGGTTGCGTCCAGGGCTCGATTAATAAATAACAGAATAAGGAATGAGCGGCTCGGCCCGTAGGTGTCCGGCTGGCGATGCGTCAGGGGTCAGGGGAGGTGGTGCTGGCTAGAAGGGAGAGATGATTCACTCGTGTCGAATGGCGAGCTTCGGGACGCATTTGCTGCTGAATGTAAGGACACTCTTGGCGTCCTTCTCTGGCATCCTGCGGGCGTAGGCGCAGGCAAAGTAGAAGCAGTACTCGATCCCGGTCTCGGCGATGTCGACGACGAGGTCGCGCGGCAGTCGGGAGCACTTGAGATCGAGGTCAGGCACGTCGAGGGCCTTCCCCGCCCGACGCCCGTTCTCCCGCACCCTCGCGAGCTTAAAGCTCTTGCACCTGTGGTTCTTGCAGTGCCCGGTGAGCAGGAGCAGT
Organism: Ceratosolen fusciceps; assembly: GCA_018883505.1. Taxonomy (NCBI): domain Eukaryota; kingdom Metazoa; phylum Arthropoda; class Insecta; order Hymenoptera; family Agaonidae; genus Ceratosolen; species Ceratosolen fusciceps. The sequence goes on from RCIC01000005.1 coordinate 10,080,790, forward strand.
CCGCCCTCGGCGAGGTTGTGCACGGCCATCCAGTGGACGTTATTGGGCAGGCCGAAGGAGGCGTCGAGTCGCGTCTGGGAGCGCTCATCGAACTGGGCGCAGCGGATCCTCCCGTCCACCATTAGACAGAGCCCATAGAGCTTGTGCGCGTTAGAGGTGGCGCGCTGCATCTTCCTCGGGTCGGGAACCCGGGCGACGACGAGGTCCGTGCCGACGCCCCTCGCGGAAACGTGCATCGCTCGGAAGGTCCAGGCATCGATGTCAGCGCCCGCGAGGTAAAAGCCTTTGTCCGGCGAGCCCGGGACGACGAGCTCCGTGTGGACGACGTCGAAGTTGCCGACGAAAGGCGCGGGCTCGCCGAGTCTCTGGCCCTCGAGGTCGTGGCTCAATCGGCAGGTCGAGGAATTGAGGCAGGTCGCCTTGTGGGACACGATGACGTCGAAGCCCATCGGGTAGACGAGGACGTTGCTCAGAAGGACGCGGGCTGCCGCATCGACGGGGAAGCTCAGAACTCTGCTCGTGCAGTTGGCCATGCGCACGAGGCTGACTTTGATATTTTGGATCTGATATTGGCTGTTGCGCTGTCTCTCCCACCAGACAACGATGACCCGCTCCTTGGACAGACGCTCGACCGAGACTACCCCGGTAACCTCGTGCCTCTGCTCCCCGTCTTCGCTCCCCAGAAGTTCGAGCTCGCAGCTCTCGACTTTCGACGTGTTGCTCCTGTTAAAAAAAAGGGTAAAAGAACAATAAAAATCGCCCATCACTCGGCAGAATTCTTTCGTCTAGCGACAGTCACAGTCGCGCTCTAGAAATAATTTAAGCGAGCCCGGAAGCACCTAGAGCCCACGAAAGAAGCTCCAACGAGAAACAAAAACAAAACAAAAAAAAATAAATAAAAATGCAATAGACAATAGAGAACAACAATAGGAAGGAAAGAAGAGTCGCATGAAAGTGAGTGGCGGTAAGGAAGGGTAAGGAAGGGTAAGGAAGGGCGAGGGAGGGCGAGGGAGGGTGAGGGAAGGCGAGGAAACGCTTTAAAGTAAGTCCTTGTCTATTCACCAGGGCAGAATAGGCGTCTCGATCGTCACGTTGCAATTCATTTCCTCGGGCAGTTTATCTTCCGCGCAGGCCGCATAAAGAAAGCTATTGTCATCGGTGGCAATGTCCCGGCCGTATTTAAATACTCTATATCCTTGGTACTTCCATTCCTTCTTGAAGCTCCGATTTTCCAAGGCTCGTGTAAATAATGCAGCGCACAAAATAGCCAAGATCGTGAATAATTTGTTCGCTCTCTCCATTGCGATGGTTTCTCTCTCTCTCTCTCTCTCTCTCTCTCTCTCTCTCTCTCTCTGTAAAACAACAGTTTTTTAAAATGATGGCCCCCTTCTTATTATCTACCGCCAAACGAACCACAAGTAAGCAAATAAATAGGCTACGCAATTGCAATTGCACAAACTTGTTATTATAAAGATTCGAAACGTTATGGTAATTTCCCCCGTTTAATAATCCGGATCTAAGCGTTTGGTTGAAAATATTATCTTTATTATTCTAATCGCCGTTATGCGGGCTTTAAACAGGATAATCAAATGCTAAATTAGACTAATTGTTGAAACAAATAAATTGCCGAGACGATCTCAGCGATTATGTAAACTCAATAACCTCAATAAAATCAATGTAACACGTGAAATGCATAGTAAGTAAATAATAACATAATAAGCTGGAGGGGAAAATCGAAATAAGAGCAACGTGCGTAATGTTTGTGATATTGAGGTTAACGGTTATTAAATAAGAAATTTATTAGAAGTTGTTGTGCGCGATGACAACTTGGGTGCCTCGTTCGATTATAAGATATTCGACTTTACGCTGAAGAGTAAAATAGAGACTTGACATGGCATTGCCATCGCATTAAACGTCCAATGAAAGCAAACTTGTAGCGCGCCAATCGAAAAATACACGAATATAAATATAATAAATAATAAATAATGAGTAACTTACTCGCGTGTGCGTTGTGAGAGAGCTTTGGACGATGCGATTGCTTGGGCAGCCCGAGTGAAACTGTTTTCAGTCGACTAATCTAAATACAATAAATCCACGTCCGTTATTTACGTACAACTCATACGATAAGAAGAAGGAATTCTATAGTTAGCAATAAGCTCGATAACCCCTATCGGCTGGGGACAAAAAATTCTCTCTCTCTCTCTCTCTCTCTCTCTCTCTCTCTCTATCTATCTATCATCTTTACGTAAAGAGTAGATTTGGTACTTTAAATGTAACTTTAGGCTGGCATTCTTTTTTCCTTTCCTTGTGTACGTGAACAGTGAAGAAATTATCTTGTAGCTCTGGCGTCGAATTTATGTCAGAGCTTATCTGATTCGCCTCATCGTCGAATTCGATTTTCGCTCGGATCCGATCCCCGGCATCTCGGACGCATCTCGGACGCTTCTCCGACCCGCTTAAATGGCATTTTCCGTTCCGATGCCAGCGCACCGGCCTTGCTTCCGGTTTCTCGTTGACTGCGCACCCGAGCTCCGCGGTACTTTAGGAAGCAAACCAGAATCGCGAGAATTGCTTATTGACTCTTTGCGAAAAAGTACCGCTCCAGCATCCACGCCATCCCCAATAATATCCCCAATAACCTTCGCGCACGTCTTAACCGTCCTCCTTCGTCTACTTTTCCATATTTTTCTTTGCTACTCTGTTCCGATGGAGCCCAGTCTCGCTATCGAGTCCAACTTCCGCTCTCATTCAAACGTAACCAAAGACTCTGAGCTTTCGGTCCAATGGCTCCCGTTGCGTCTATCCGACGACTATCGAGACTCATCGTAAAGTAATATGAAAAAGATAATTCGGGAAATTTCCGCCTGTGGGTTAGGCGCTGACAATTGGTGATTGACAATCTGGGATTACCCGTAGGGAGGATGTCGCGGAGCAACACTGACGAGTTGTTTCTTTCGCATTTCCGATATTATAGGATGATCTGTAGTAGCCAAGGGATTGAGCAAATAAATAAATAGCTGCGAATGACGCAATTTGAAGGCTCGCGAGGAACGGTTAGCTTAACTGAAGTGGGTCATCCAAGCTGGATCTCGAGAAAACTATGATAGCAGTAGTGGAAGAGGATCGGATGGCACAGCGGCCGGGTGACTCGTTATGTTGGAGCTCATAGGAACGAGTTTCCTGGACATAAGGTTCGCTTCTGCGTCGTATATTAGGTCGACGCCTCGCCCAAGGAATTTTTGACGATACCATCACCGCCGATTGGTTTGGACAGCAGTGCCGAGTTCAGGATCACCGCGGCCGTTCACCCCCGCGCCGAGCGACTCTGTCTCTACGGCATAGCCCTCCAGCAAACCCCTTTTACCTCGACAGCAATGAAAACCTTTTATATTACGGGCACCAACTATGGCCTCCTTTCTCCCGCTGCTCTCCCCGGCCTCCCTTCCGTCGCACGGAGCATCCCAAAGATCTTATGCTCCTCCCGGAGGACATTCCATTCAAAATTTCTGACTTATTATTCGCGAATACGGCAAGTGCCAAAGGCGAAATCGGGCAAAAATATGTAATCGGAATACGATGTACGGGACGTATTTGTGACCGGGGACAAGGCAAAATGGGCTATCCGTCGAGAGACGAAGAAGAGTTGCCGAGCTGAAGTATAACCAAGGCAAATAACCAAGGTAATTAGCCCTAATCATGACTATTAAGTCACGCTTATCTGGAATAGCTCGACCCTGCGTCCGCCTCCCCTTCTCAATATCTAAAATCCACAGGGGGATTTTAATAGGCTCGGGTTGTGGGAAGAAGGGCAGAGGAAACACCCACGTCGCGAGTCAGCCACGTTTTGTGCGTGGGTGAATTGAGGGAGACGACGACGGCGACGACGACGACGACGACGACCAGGATCGTATATCGTAATTAATTCGTAAACTACCACGCGCGCGTTTCGTACATTGTGCACGAGACTCGGCTCTTCGTAATAGTCCAGGTCAGGCATCCGCATAACAGCCAGCGATAGCTTATAATTAAAAGCCGTTAATTCTCTCGACCGCTTCGGACAAATTATCCGATGGTTTTTAATCTACGGCCCGGGTATATATTTTTTTTTTTTTTTCAAGCATCATTAGAGCTTGTGCAAATAAACTTGAAACGTGTTCGGACCTCGGAAGCTCTCGAGCGCAGAGATAAGTAAATTGAAGATTTTGTTGTCGGTAAAATGGTGGTGGTGGTGGCGGCTTCGGTTGAGCGATGGCCGGTGCACTCGGGGACGGTGGCGTCTCGCGTGCGGCCTTCAGAAAGTACTTAATCCACGGTGTTGGGGAGTCAAGAGGGTCAGGGCCATTTGCATATTCGGCACGAGCAACAATAAAGCCGACGGTAATGTAGAGCCTGGTCCCTCTGCGGAGAAATAATTCTGGGCCCGAGTTAAGGATAGTCGTGGACGCCCAGGGGACAGGGTGAAGGAAGTGGGCGGGTGTCGTCCTCGGCCTCGTCGGCCAGACCGTGCCAGCCACCAGCACCTTGCGACCGAGCACCTGCTCCCGAGGCGGCTCTCTTCCCACATTACCCGGTGAGCTTTCGACTGACCTCCCGATCGATCGAGCATCGAGTTATTAATTCCAGGAGAGGCTTTCATTAATGCCAACCGCCATCTTTAATTACATTGCCTCCCTGCAGGTGAACGCAGGCAATCGGACTTTTCTGTACTACGCTCAATCGCTCAACGTTGGCTCTCCGCGACTCTAACTCGATTATCTAAGCTTCAACGCGAGAGCATCGTGAAGCTCAATTTAGCTCCTTGGCGCTTCATTAATCGCCGCTATTGCCTGAAATCACGATCAGGGGCGTTATTGGCACTAATATTTTCAGCATTACATTTAAAATGTAACTTTAATTAAAGGATATTGTAAATTATGTAAATAAAAAGTACCGGCGAGGGGCAGTCGATGATGATGGCCATCATTTAAATTTAACCATTTTGTCTGCGAGCTGCACGAACCCTGGCGTAGTAATGAAAGCACAAGGTAGAATCGCGTGCGGAACGGAGGAAAGGGAGGGAACAATGTAAAGTATTGCGGTGCTTGTCTCCTGTCGGCAGGAAGATATGTTATTGAAAATATTATGGGAAAAATCCAGGTACCGTAGACGCCTCTCTTGTGATTAAGTACTTTCTCGGACTCGCGTGGAGTCGTGGCTCTGGAGTCTGGAGGCGAGAAACGTGTAAGTGGGCTACGTGTCGATGGGAACGGGGTAAGGGGATACGCGGAGAAGAAAATGGTGATTCTCTTGGAGTGACAGTGGGGGGCGGGCGGGGGGGGTGAGGGGGGATAGTCCAAGGGATCGGAAATAACGAAGGACTTGGCGTTACGTCAGAGAGTCACGTAATCGGCGAGCAACGAGGCACGCTAAGCTAATCTCCGTCGGTGCCCACATGAGCGCGACCTACCCTTTCGTGTAGGCTTCTCCGCTCCTTTATCGCTTTTCTTTTGGGCCCACGCGCCGGTCCCGGAACGATTGGCATTCCCAAGGCCGCGGCGAACTGCGCCTTTTCATCCGCGAGATACGCGATTCGCGCTTGCGCCGAGTATCGTGAGCCCCCCACCCCCCACTCCCCAGCGCCACTTACCCGACCACCCGCGAGCACTACGGACGGAGGCCAGGGAGACGCAATCAATTTCGTTGTCCCTCTTTGGTCAGTATAATTGCTCCAGCCCCGAGAATCATAACCGAGAAGGAAGCTTCTGTCGATAAACGAATCCGAGCGCGATTATGGTTGATAATCTGCGATTACGTTATCCACGTTCCCGGCAAATTCATATTTCCAGCTCCTTTTCCAACTCCATTTCCAGCTACTTGTACATTGAAGCAGATCGTAGCTCATATCGTTGGTAATTAGGCTCGTTGATTATAACGGCTAATGCGAATCTCTCTCTCTCTCTCTCTCTCTCTCTCTCTCTCTCTCTCTCTCTCTCTCTCTCTCTCTCTCTCTCTATCTCTATCTCTCTCTCTCTCTCTTCTCTCCACTGTGTCTCTCGCGCTCCTTATTAATACCGGCCTGTCGATTCCTTCTAGAAATTAATTATTATTGTAATAAATAATTATTATTCATACTATGGATCATCAAGAGTTGTCACTCGGTCGGTACAAAGCGACTCGACTCTACAAAAGAAAGTAGAGCAATTTGGTTTGATTATGCCGGCGGATAATGAAACGGCCTCGAAAACATGTCGAGTCCCATGTAAGGGGGTGGCGGAGTCGGCGCGGATGCGCTCGGCTGGAAATGATAATAGTCATCGGCACGCCAGCGCTTCCTTGCGTTAAGCATTCGGCCAAATGACCCTCGCGGCTCTTTCGTCATTAAGGTGCGGAGAGTTAAGCCGCCCGCGATCATCGTCCCTTTTACGTCGCCGTAAAAAGACCCGCACGTTGTTATTTCTTTCCTCGGAGCGACGCGCTCCACCCTCCCTTCGTCCACCCGTCGGCGGCGGCGGTGGCGGCGCCGACGACACGCATCCCTCCGGAGCAGCCGGCAACGGGTCTACCTCCCTACCCCCCCTCTCTCTCTCTCTCTGCCCACCCGCTCACCGACGGGGAACAGCCATAAAGTGCCGTTGCACGAATGCCTACTGCAGGAAACGAAAGCGTGTCCGATAATGCGTGCGCTATGAAACCGGTCTCTATGCGCCGCTGTCTCCCTCCCTCCCTACCCGCCATTGCCCCCTTGCCCCTCCCACCAATCCCAATAACCACGACGGTATGAGCGTACAATAATTACGCTAATCGTTTCTCCATCGCGCCTTGTTCATGCCATTAGCTGCCGTCCAACTTGGCGACGTATTTATTCAACAATGGCTACCGCCGGACCTCTCTCCCTCGATAAAGTCGATAAGTCGATAAGTCGATATATCGATATATCGATATATCGTTTGTATCTCCCTCCTCCTCTGGCCGCTGATCTTCCGTAATTCTCACTGGGAATATCAATTCCAGAAGGGACTCCGTCAAACACTAACGATTCCTCTTTACTTCCGATCGCTTATAAAGCCTCGAGCGCGCTTTTCGATACTCGGAACTCTTTATAAACAGCCGCTCGCCATTACTTATAATGAAAAGATACCACCAGCAAGAGGAATCGAAACTTGGAATTAGGCTTCGTCACTAGGCTGCCGTTGCATACATTACGCTCCTTCCAATATCCAATATTTAACGGAATTCGAAAGTAAATGTCGGTCTGTACAACGCGCGTATGTGTATATATATATATATATATATATATATATACGTATAACATAAAAGGCCGAGATAAACACGTTTTACTGGAAAAATAAATAAGTCGGTAATTGCTAGAAAATATTGGAACTGTGACTTGACGCATTCGTCGAGATCTTTTAAATGCTACGCATACAAATGAGTTATCGCGGATTTTCGAGTCTATCCACGGAGCTTCGAGCACTACTTACCTTACAGATTACGTATCAACACGGGTGTCACTCAGTCTGCGATTTCACAATAAATACGATGGCTCGAAGCCCTCTTATGTACCATAATTTTTACCGCTAATTTAATCCAGCTCGGGAGAGCTTAAAGCATTATTAATCCAGTGAAAACACCTCTTACGTACAAATATACCTTTTAAATTATAAATACACATAAAGGGCTTATTTGTAAATGCGCACTGGCCTTATTTACTTTTAAGCCTACCATGTATCATATTTATAGTGGCAATATATTTTTCGAGCTCGTTCAATTTAACCGACGAATTTTACAACGACTAATATAAGCCGAAACCATTCGCTTAGTGTCCGCAGTCTGTATCGAACCTTTTACGCTTTTACTAAAAGAGAAAACTAAGGACAAAGTCAAGGACTTCGCTAAAATTGACGCAGTTTTGAAAGAGCGATATCAGTCCATCCGAACTTTGTTGTTTATATTTAAAATTGCATTATATTTACAATTGCATTAAAAATAAATAAATAAATAATAATAATAATAATAATAATAATAATAATAATAATAATAATATTGAAATAACTTAAATTCTTCCTGTAATTTTATCAGCGGCTTAATTCAAGTTTGAGCTTAAGTACCTTTTCTATTAATTGTCTACGTTTTTATGATTTACTCATGAGTATACATAGGCCAGTATATGTTAAATTTGTTGAAATTTGTCCGAAGTCGACGTTTTTAAAAATAATTCCTTTAATACGATTCGTTGATACAATTTTCGTATAAGTACAAAAACTTTAAAAGTACAGTCGCAATATACATTTTTTAAAACTGAATTTATAAACTCCGATGTATTAGCCAATTCGTATTTAAATTAGTTACACGCCACACTAAAACTTCTTGTACGCAATCGTATAGTTTAATTCGTATAAAATGTGCACGATATATTAAGTATATAAGTGTCATTTGAAGTGATTTATCTGGATAAATATACGAACTTTTGCAGCTCGGAGCTTTTAAGGCTGAATTAGAATATTTTCAATATCTAATGCACATTATCGATTCCAATTCATTGCGTTAATTGGCTTTATCTTCAGTATAGGACTATTTGCTGGAAATTAAAATTTATATTATATGACACCTGACTATTATTAGGAAATCGTACAATGCGATTTTTCGTGTATCATTTTTTATGCAATGTGTGCGTGTGCGTGTGCGTGTGTGTGTGCGCGCGCGCGCGCGTGTGTGAGTGTGTATAAATAAAATACATAGGGATATTTATTATTTATTAGTATATACGAATGCCATCGTTTCCTTATTTCATCCGCATCAATCTACAGATCCTTTCTACAGTTTATATCATAATCTCATTCTCAAATTCCTATCATAATTTAAAATCTCGATTTTTTCTTATAATTACCACTCCCATAAATTAAATAAAACTTAATGGTATTTCTTTATCACTCTCATCTTTAATATTTACTATACTTTACGTTAATGAGTTATTAAATAGCAGAAAAGAGCTCAAAAGAAAAAAAAAAATAAAGCAAATTAAATAAATAAATAAGAGAATAAGAGTAAAATTAAAAGACCTGATTTTTCCATGTCGTACTCGATTCACTTAAGTTTTCTGTATTACTTTTTCTCCTACTTTTCTCCCCGCGGCTTACGTTCAAGGCCAATAAATAGCCAAGGACACTAACATCAGGTTAAAAACCGATGGTTTAATGAGTAGATAAAATTATTTTCAAAAAACCCGAAGGATACATAAACGCGCAAGTGAAAAATAATTACGGTGGAATTATGGTGGTGATTATGCGTACAGGGCAGTTACACATTCTGCCCGAGTGGACCTCGGCGTCGCGTAAAACCCGAGCTCGGTTCTCGTTATTATTCCACCCACAAGGATCTCATGGAATGAAACCTGTTTCTTGAAATATTATGGCTCCTTATAGTCCTAGACATCTCGTTAATATGCTCGATAAGTTTTCGTTGATTAAAGGATTATTCACATCGAGTTTATAAACGAAATCCCTCCTCCTCCATCTCATCCTCCTCCTCCTCCTCCATCTCCTCCTCCTCCTCCTCCTTCACACCCACTCACTCCCTACGATTCCGGCTTCAACAGGTTGATTCGAGAAAACTAATAATAGTAGTTAAATCTTGATTTTCTGAAAATATTCGTATCGATGAAATTTCTTCTAAGGACGCCGCGTAACGGTTTCCTCAACTCTTAATACAAAAGCCTTGCTGCGTGTGTATGATTTTACAAAAATTGTGTATCCACGAATATCCACGAATAACCGACTCCTCGTGATTCAACGTATTTTAACAATCTTTAATGTACATGTATTTTATTTTACCAACTATATCGATTCTCTGATTATATTCCAATATACTTTATCGAATCTTGTAATTTAATTCTTAAATTTCGCTCATTTAATTTTCAAAATTTCTGCGTTCATTTGGTTTGGCTATATTTTCTAAAACACTAGCGCTAGAAAAATTTGTGTCATTTAACTTGACGTCATTGTTTACTCTAAATAGGTTTTTATGTATAAAATAGCTTTATTAAACACTAGTTTTTTAAGAAAAATATTTTTCTTTTCACCAGCGGTTAATTGATTAATAACAAAACGTATATAAGATACAATACTTTTACCTACATCCCATGAATATAGCGACATTACACACATTCTTTTAAAATAGGATTTTTATAATAATAATATAATTTGATTTCTATTTTATAATAGTACTTTAGTGCGAATATTTATAACGAGTAGACTTGAATGAAGTATCTAAGAGTAAAAATTTTAATAAATAAATGAAGAATTTATTTATTTCATTATTAAATGTAGGAACTAGTTAATTTTTATAATCATCAGACGATCCCGAAGAACCATTTATTGATATTGGCGAGGGTGTAGATCAATTACTTCGGTCGGTCGGTAATATTAATTAAAGACGATTGAATTTTTTTGACGGACACTATATTGTTTCAGACGAAAGAATTCTTGAACTCTAAATAGTGTTGAAAAAATCTAGATCACTTGTTCTTTTTGAAAAATGGATGACTATAATTGTATTGGTGAGTCATGCAAGACGTAATAGGAATTATTTAACCGATACATTACCCGTCGATTCTTACCTTACGAAAGCTCACTTTTCTGCTTTTTACGATTATTAATTCTACGTATTATAATAATGATGTGAAGTTTCCGTTTATCATTTTTCTTCTTGTGATTAATTTCCTTTTTATACTATCTTTTGTCTCGTTTTTTATTTCCCCTATCCTACAACAACAGCGTCTGGCTCTCTTTCTCCTTTATCTCTTCATTATCAATTTCATTATTTCTTGTATAAAAAATCAGCTCTTATTATAAAAATGAATAAATTGATGAATTTATCTAGCAAGTATTTCATGCATTGCTACTGAAGATTAAAAACGTATCTTTTACTTTCTTTATTACAATACATGTAGTAACATTGCTAATTTTATTTTGTATTTCATTTTTCCTCATTTTTCTATATTTTAGTTTTCTCAGCTCCCTCCCTCTCCCCATCCCCCATCGCCCTTCTATTTTAAATACTAATTGGCTGTTAGTAAATACGAGATAAAAACTTGTAAAATATGTTTTGCCATGAAATGTATCTTATCTATGGCTGTCTCCATACATTTCTTATATTAAAATTATAAGATTGATGACTATTAACAGGTGAAAACAGGAATTGTCAAAGTGCACTATTTGCAACATTTCATTTGCCAAGGATACGCTCAATTTTGTTCTCATTTCAATCATTTTGTCTTTAGCATCTTTCATGCTCCCGATAATTGGTTTACACGATAAGTGATTACTAACACGAAATATGTAAAATAGTCATTTTATTTATATAATATAAAATACTGTAAAATGCCATTATAACAATAACGATGATATTATTTAAAAGGTAAGAAGATTTTTTAGAGTATGAAGATGACGAAACTTCTATATGATTATAAAAATAATCGTCGTTGAGTAAATGTTTAAACGATAAGAGTTGAGATCATAAATATTATTCGATGCGACCGTCAATGCGAAGACATCCGATTGGATAATTTAACATGTGAGAAAGTCCCCACTGACGTGGAAGTGGCTCGTCCGTCAAGAAAATGTTTACGCGTCCAATCATAATCTGATTACGACGTTCAATTTCAACTCGGGCTAATGAATATTTAGTATGCGAGCGAGCCATCCGATTGAGCGATAAATACTTTTAAACGCAAACATATTTTTAGAGCGGTTTCCGGACTTCCGCGATTTATAATTTGAAAACGGTACCGGGTTATTCGGACCCGAGAGCATACATCAGAATAATATCTGGACTCGCCTCCTCCTCCTCCTCCTCCTCTCTCTCTCTCTCTCTCTCTCTCTCTCCCCTATTCTTTTTCTCGTTATTTTTCATGGCATTGAAATTACACCTCCGTCGGTTTATTTCAATAAATTATCAGCCGACTACTTGCAATTTACTTATTTAGGACAAAAAGAAATATTGGACCATGCAAATACACCGCAGTTTACTTGTGGGAAGCTTTTTTAACGAAAGCGTACGGTTTCTTTTTTCTCTTCTGTCCTTTGTAAAGGAGATTTTATTGATTTGTCCGAGTACAGGAAATTCTAAAGCATTAGAACGATAATAGTGAAAATAGTGGAATGGCGCTGCTCCGACTGCTGGCATCAAAGAACTTTACGAGCTAACGAAAACGATATTCATTTCTCGATAATTTATCTGGGAACATCTTATCTTCATTTCAATCTTGACAAAATATATACGAAAAAAAAAAATATGACCGAATCTGATGTTTTATGTACTTTAATAAATTTTCAATAAACTGAATGCTTCGGGAATATTTCGTAAAATATTAAAAGCCATTATAATTAATTTAAATTTTACGATAATTTAATATCCCCGTGTGCGCCGGCAAAATATTTAATGCCTTAATTGACAGAAATACGGGTCGCTTACACGGAGCGAAGAATTAGTTTTTGCAAAAGTTGGTGTTAATATTTGAAATGCCGGGGACGTAAAATTTCGTCGAGCGGGGGGAATAATTTGATATCGCAGCGGAAGGTAAAAGCGAGCTTCATCGATAATTCGAAAAGGGCCGCGTGTCATTCGTTAAAACTAAATTACGGCCTATTCGTGGTACCTCGTCATGCCTTCATAAAGGATTTGGGCAATTGGCTCGAGCGCGAGATGCGTAAATTTAACGGGGGAACGCGTGACAATCCCGCCCTTCCCTTCAACGGCCTACCATCCCTACCAGCACGTCGGGCGGCAGCAATAAGCACACAGAGGCTTATGCCGCGGCCGGTACCGTTCATTACTAACGCGATTATTTTAAACGCGCCGACGGGGCTAATTGGCAGGGACAATCGAGCTGATCATTAGCCCGGCTTTCGAGGAGCGGCGACGAATCCTCACTCCCGGTCTTCTCTTAATTAAAGGAGCGCGACATGCAGCGCCACGTCTCTCTCTCTCTCTCTCTCTCTCTCTCTCTCTTTTCTATCTCTCTCAGTCTCCCGGCCGGCCTCTCAGCAAATAAGCTGATTTGTTTCGCGAGTCCGCCGAATAAAGTACTCGATTTAAGCAGCGACTATAGAGCTTTACGTATCCGATTGCGAATCGCCTTCCTTCTGCTACTTTATTCTTCACGGATAAACGGCATTGTTACGATTAAACGAAATTAATGCTGTCGTACCTGCCCGACGACTCGCAATATTATCCTTATCCTTACTATTAATGTTATTATTATTATTAATGTCGGACCTGCACGTGTACACACACGTAAGCGAGGACTTAATGGACATCCCCGCTTATTACTATGATTACATTACATTTTTTTAATTTAAACATTACTTATGAAATTTTACACCTAAGATATTTCGTTAAGTGCGCCCCTCGATCCTGCAATTTTTAACCGCCGGGAAGATTATACGCTCCCAACGAAAATCTTTATAATATCAAAATGTTAATGAATGCTTGTTCCAGTGCAGATCTACATTATTAAAGCTGATAGATTAATTTCAATCGTTTGCTCCAATGCTTGGATGGCTCTCCTCCCGCCTCTCTCACACTCTCACTCTCTCTCTCTCTCTCTCTCTCTCTCTCTCTCTCTCTCTCTCTATCTCTCTCTAACAAGCTATCTATCTATCTATCTATATATATATATATATATATATATATCTTGAACATCCGCTCGAGGAAAACTACTAATATTTACAAGTACGGTGTCACAAATCCTTTACATGGAAGCTTTCGAAGGTATTTTCACAATACGGCTTAACTTCTTTCTGTACCAACTACTTTTATACGTTAAGTTCCTCAAACTATCTGCTTCCGCGCACCATTTGAGAATTCTATATCGATTTTTAATCAATTCTTTCCATGACTTTTCCGTAAATCATTACACAAATGTTCTAACCATATACCCGACTGCGTATAAGTATATACACATGTGTATGTATGCATATGTATGTACAAGGTAACTGTTATTTAGTGTTATTCATTTTTATGAAAAAATACTCGAATGCAACATAAACAATGTACGTTTGTAAAAAGCGTTTAGTTCTATATATAACTAAATGGTAATTTTTTTTCCTTAAATGATTGTAATTTCACGAGTTATTTAAATTTCGACATTTAATAGCTTCCAAAGGCTCTTGAAATTACAGTCATGAAAAAGTTTTAAAACAAATTTTATTTTTTGACATAAAATCGGTACCTTCTTCGCTTAAGAGGTAATTATTATGTAATAAAAGAAGATTATTTTCCAGAATTGGACTTGCTAACTTGTAGAATTTTAAATAAGATAGATAATATTTAAATTTATAGTCGAGCTTTAAAGGACCAATGGATAAGGAACAGAAAATAATACACGTTTATTCTAACTAGTAAATATTTTACATTAAACGCGTATAAAAAAATGCCTCACATACACGATTTAAATATATGTATTATTTCAGAAATTTATTATTTTATGAAGCTGATGTTTCTTGCAAAATTATTAAAGCCAAAGATTTAAACAAATTTAATGATTATTCCAATACGAAATTACCGTAGTGCAATTATTTTAGCTTAAATATATAGGAACTAGCAATAGCTATTTTTTCTGAAATTTCGTATGATAATTACAGCATTTATCTGGAAATTGAAATAATAGCGTCGAATAAAATCCGGAAGGTAATGCAATATCGCAAATTGTTCAATCCAATAACGCTAAACATTAATAAGATTCGAGGGCATAAAATTTAACATCTCAATAAGACGAAGAATGAGGCACAAAGTAGTTTTGCCTTTTAGAGTCTACTTTAAAGTGCCTAGATATTCCCAGTCTATAAACACAAAATATAATTTGGCAAAGAAGGCAAAAGGAAAATATGTGCGTAAACGTACTAAGAATACCTTCTCAGTCATTTCATCGGATAAAATATAAAATTTTCCGACAGACTGGAGTTCCGATTCCTTGTAGTAAAATTCATTTTTCCATTATAGAAAATATAAAAAAAATCTGACAGCACAACTTGAGAGTATATTTTCAGCATAATTAAAAACTCAATCATTTGATGGAATATTTAAAGTCATAATTCTGAATAAAGTCATTATTGTTATATTCATTTTGTACCTCATACAATTTACAGTTACGTAAGTAGACATTTATTTTTATCGCAAAAATAGCTGAAAAATAAATATAATATAATTAATATTACACGGAAGAAGCATTTAAGTATCTAGACTAGACGAAGTTTTACCAAATTCATACAATGAATGCGTAAATCTTACATCGAGTCTATAAAAACTGTTGTGTTGGGAACATTAAACTTGTAAATAGTATTCTGCATTCCTTTTTATTTTCTCAATAGGAGATTCCAGGTGACAATTCCTGAGGCGAAAGCTATCAAATAACTTAAATATTAATTGTCTTGATAGGCGGGTAATTAATCGCAAAGCAACGCCACCCGCCATCATTAGAGGAAAGGGAGGGAAGGAGGGAACTAATGAGAGGCAGTTGAAAAGTTCATGAAGGAAAAAAAATGCCGCGGCTCCGTGTGCTCAGGGACACGAGAGACGATATAAGAAAAACTTTAAGAAATCTTATTTTCCGGATCTCATAGCGATGATTGGCTCGTATACACCCGCTTTGATAGTGGCTTTAACTAGAGAAGGCAGTTTCGTAAGAATACGTCAAAAGCGTCTAGTCAGTCGTCACTGACAGCTAAGTGCACTTGCACCCAAAACATGAATTCCAAGATGTTGTAGGGAGGCGCTGTGCAACAACTACGATCGCGACAGATCCATCATGCTCTGTCTACCGGCGAGACATAGACAGAGACAGACAGACAGTCAGACAGAGAGAGAGAGAGAGAGAGAGAGAGAGAGAGAGAGAGAGCAAGAGAGTGCGTAAGAATTGAAATGACTTGACGGGCTCGGGACGGATGGGGGAAATAAAACAGTTCGGGATATGGAGGCGCTGATGTAAAAATGAGCTAGTGACTCGAAACATAGTTTTAAATTCAAATTAATTCTATACCTTCCCTCCCCTCTTCCGCTCGATTCTGCGTCGATGTACCCACTTTTCCATTGCCTTCTTTCCTCTATTTTTAATGATAAATATGTTCCCAAGACTCATTTCTCTAGAACTCGACTCTTAATATAGTAAATCTTATAAATCAAATAATAAATAGACCAAATAATAATAATAATAATAATAATAATAATAATAATAATAATAATAATAAGAAGAAGAAGAAGAAGAAGAAGAAGAAGAAGAAGAAGAAGAAGAGGAAGAGGAGAAGGAGGAAGATGAAGAACAACAACAACAATAACAACATATAACAATAATAATAGTAATAATAATGACAATGATAATAATTTGCAATAAATTTTAGTTTTAGCGATTGAATGAAGAATTATTATAATTCAATTTTAATTAGAAATTTGATCTTTGTTCTTGTAGACTGGATAATTATAACGATCGCCCGCTCATTACTTTGTAAAATAATTTCTCATTTATAATATTCCCTTTTCCTCCTCCACTTTACGTATTGCAAGATTTTTTTTTATTTCATAGCTGATTGTGTCAATTAGTACAAAAAAAAAAAAAAAAAAACATCGAAATCGCATTGTTAAAATACGTAATAATGAATTGCGGTGGGTAAGTTTAAATTTAAGGATATAATAAGGGATTTACACGCAGAGCCGTCGGAGAAACTATAGGAATTCAATGAATGTTAATAAAAAGTGGAGGAGAGTGATATAAGAAAGCATCCGGCAAAGAAGGAGAGCCACAAGTATCTAGTAAGTAAGATCCATAGATCTATCTGGACCGTGGACATCGGACAGGCCATGGATCCATAAATCCTGGCTTTACGACTTTCATCGCTGTAATTGGAATACGGCCAGTGCGTGCATATATGCGTTTTCGCATTCGTGAATTCTGCGGGGAAAAAGTTGTCGGCTGCGTGAGACGGGCAGCGGGTGGCCGCTGGTCGGTGGCGGACGGCGGGGTACGGGGAACGCGCGACGAAGAAATTACGGCCGATAAACGATGATCAGTTCTGATGGATAGCAGCGGACTCGCACTCCTGCAGAAGCCATCAGCGTTTTCTTCCCCGGAATCAAAATATAATTAGAGTCGGAGGATAAATGGCTGGAACTCCCGCTTTCACATCCCTCCCCCCCTCCTCTTCCCCAATACTCACTTACTCCCCTTCTCGTCCGTTCACAAGCAAATCCCTATTCTCCATTTCCTCGGTCAAACTATATCTCTACCTAACTATGCATCCAAACGAATAATAAGATAATACAAGGAGTCCGTCTGCTCGCCATATTCACCAGCGAACGATAATGCCGAATGTAAATATTTTCAAACAGATATGCCGCACACCGCGGTAATCCGATACTCCAACGTTTGTAAACATGAGTTATCGCGTGTCCTTACACTGTCACTTGATTCCGGGTCTATGAATATTCACGAATTCAGCGAATGGGTTTTATAAATATATTTAATATATCTTTATTTTATAATATATCCCCATATACAACAACATAAATCCTTGCAACATTCAACAATCCTTATTCAATGTGTTTATTATTTAATTGATTATAATCAAGAGAGAGAGAGAAAGAGAGAGAGAGAGAGAGAGAGAGAGAGAGAGAGAGAGAGAGCATAAAACGTTACACCCGTGCATTTATATATATATATATATATATATATATATGTGTGTGTGTGTGTGTGTGTGTGTGTGTGTGTGCACATGCACGAAACTTGTTATTTTGAAATTACAATATATTGTAATTTTTTAAATGGCTAATTATAAATGATAATAAGCATTCTACACGTTACATCTTTAAAACACAACATGAAAAAAAATACCTTCCGCATACTTAAGGAACACTTTTACTGCGGGGTCTCGGAATATTTTGAAAAACTTGCCGCCTAAAGGAAGGAGAAAAAAACAATCTCGCTCAAATTTCGTAGTTTATTTTATAATCTATAAATAATACGGGCAATTATTTTTCATTAAATTTATATGTTTACTTTCGCTAAATTAACTAATTAAGTAAAACCATACAGGAATATCTTAATTGCGAACAAGTTTTCATAATCGAGCAGTGCATTCTTCAATCATCGAACCGAAATTTTCGAATCGAAAAATTTAATAATAATTTGGCAGGGACAATATTACTACGACTAATCGAAAAATTACCACTCAAGTCCAAAATTTAATAAAGAAAAAGGAATAATCTCAGTCCCTTATATTGAACGTCAAGAAAAAAGGGTTTTGGAATTCTCTGATTTTTTTGTTTTGTTTAATATCTACCATTCGAAGCGATTTCATTGGAGCTGAAATTATGTAATGGAAAGAAGGCTTGGGAATTATTAAGTACAATGTATAATAATATAGAAGCTTAAATTATGACTAGTGTCGGGACGGTATTGATTGGCGGTAGATAACCGCCGTTTTGTGCGTATGTATGTACGTGTACGTGGAAAATAAATTTACGAGAAGTAAGGTGGAGCGGGGCGGTTGACCTCTCCCGAGATACAGAGAGACAGATCCATCGATCAGTGCTGGCTCTGATAATGAATAATCAAAGGGGTGCGGTGGAACGGGAAAGTAAAAGATCTGATAGGGAGGGGGGCGAGTGGTGGTAGTTGATATCAAGCAGCAGCAGCAGCAGCAGCAGCAGCAGCAGCAGAAAGCAACAAAGTACGAAACGCGTGTCTCCATCGAAGGAAGGTCGAAAATCGGAAAGGAACGCGAAGCTGTTCAAACGGCTGCGTATAAATAATATACAGGCAAAATGTGCAAATGTAGGTAATGAGTGGGGGTATTTGGGTCGCGGTGGGGGTAATAGTTAAAATTCCGGCGGATCGTCGGCGAGGGCGAGGGCGGGGGCGAGGGCGAGGGCGAGGGCGAGGACGAGGACGCAGAGGGCTGTTAAAGAATCGAGGATTCTTAAGGCCCCATTCAATTTTCGCTCACTTATACCCAATTTACTTCCGCGAAGAGCTCGGGCCCTGAGCTCGGCGGATTATTATTTGGGCGGCTTGAAGGGCCCGGCACCCCCACCCTTCATTTTAATTGTCGCGTTACTTACGTAACGGCCCGGGGGCCTTTCTCAGGCCTCGCGCGCTCTGTCATTTGGCCACGGAGACCCGAGTCCGCCCGCGCCGCTCGTAAACCCGATACCCTGTGGATACGAAATAATTTTATTCCGGTGTGTGTGTCTTCCTCGCACATGAGAAGTAAAAAAAGATAAAAAAAAATAATAACAAAACGGGGTGGAGGAGGAGTCGGCCGGGCCTCTTCTTCTTCTCTGCTTCTTCTGCTTCTTTTCGAACTACACCTCCTACTCCTCCTCCTCCTCCTCCTCAACCACCACCACCACCACCAACAGCACCACCACCGAGCCTGGCACACCGTTATTTTAGCCCGCGGTACCTTTTGGGCACTTTCGGTCGAAAAGAAAAAGCGAGTACGCGCGCCCGCGCCCGCGCCACGCTCTTAGGGTGAGGAGGAGAAAGTTTTACATACTTGGTTTTAAAGTACGCGTACACGTTGTTTCGGGGTATTTTATTATACCTTTTACTGCGCCGTACAAATGTAGCACAAAAAATCAGCTGGTTTGTAATATTTATTTCTGAGCAAATTACACCGTTGACACTGAAAAAGAACGAATACGGATTTTAATACGGATTTTCTTCTTCCTCAAACTCAAATTACGCGAAAAAAATAATGTCCGAGGGAAATAATATGTTGATATAACTTTTCATTATATAGCATTAAAATTCATAGAACGGCATATCCAACCCGAATTTCCAACTTCCTTTTTCAAAACATCGCTTATACTATTCCAAGAAGCAATGGAAGCCAATGTTTTTTCCCTGATTTGTAGCATCGAAGTCCCGGAACCCGATATCCCTCTGCGCGTGCATGAGCGCATGCATGCACGTACACGGCCATGCAACGGAGGAGTGTGGCATTTGAAATTATAGATGAAGTGCAGAACTACTGCTCAACGTTCGACGGAATCGCCCTTTTCAGATGCTTACTTTAAAATCGTACTTTTCTTTTTCCTGTTGCTTTGTTTTGCTTTTTCTCTTTTGCTTTAAACAAGTTTCCATAATTTTAAAACTAATTGAGATACCAAGTTCTGTGAAATCATAAATTAAAGATGGCACGCTTACCTCATTTTGTTTACCGAAAACCTGTTTACACCTATGATCTCTGTACACTTACTTATCTTACACACTTACTTCGCTTTTTAAACATACATTATATCTCATTACATTAATTGTTTGGGTAATTTTTGAGAGTAAAAAAAAAATGTACAAAAAAGAAGAAATAATATCATATAAAAATCTTGCTAATACATTTATTGTCAGTTCAGTTGCTTAAATATTCCTTTAAATAAATTATTATCCATAGAATTGAATTCTTGTAATTTACACTGATCACATTACTGCGACAGATTTCAAAACGTAAGAAAGTCATTTAATGCGTAAAAAAGCAGCAGCATTCATTATCTGTATTCTTTTATACTTGGATATTTAGTTTTGTTAATGTTGAATGTTTAATGTAAAAAGGAAATATTGCCTAATTCATTACTGAACCTGTATTAAAAAAAAAAATCTTTAAATTTCAATAGTTATTTTTTATACATCTGTCTGCTTTATAAATACCAAGTCTTTCTTAATTATAAATATAATCTTAATGATTTACAAAGAGTGAGGAGGAGGAGGAGGAGGAGGAGGAGGAGGAGGAGAAAGAAGAAGAAGAAGAAGAAGAAGAAGAAGAAGCAGCATAAGAGTTTTCGTTATCGTAATAATTAACGCTTTATTTGGACAGGAGTAGCGTGTTGTAGTTCATGTATGCATGCACTTACAATTCCTAAAGTAGTGTAGGAAGTTCACGAAAATCTCCTGGACAGGGAATCTTTAATTTTACCCGTTGCGAGAAATAACTGCTTCGGCAAAGGCATTTACAAGCCATCGCCTTGCGAATCGTTTAAAGGAGGTTATGCAGATGAGAGTGTATTTATCAAAAGATAAGCGCACTCGCGCACACAAATAATAATTATTTTGCCGAAAAAAAATGTTCAGGGCACGAACACGGCAGCTCGTTTATTCGAGAAATGACACCAGCAAACGATCTTGAGCGAACAGATTATTCAATTGCGTAAGCGTGCGTGTGTATTGATCCATACCCGGTGGATACTCGCGCATACACGCTACCAACGTACGCACACGTGCGTGACTACGAAAACATAAACGAACGAATAAATAAATAAGTAAATAAATAAAATAAAAAAAGAATGAAAAGGACGTAAAACGATGAAAATAAAGTAAAATAAGAAAAGAAGTGCCGACTTATCAGTGAAAATAAAGGTACTTATTTAAGCTTTTTCGGAAATTTATTGCGCGCGCAGCTCTTGGGCCGCGAAAGTGCTTATGCAACGACGAGGAAGAAACCGTTGGAGCTTAAGTATAGGTGCGCGGGAAAAAATGTGTTCGCGCGTCTCGTCGGCAATGTTAATCGGCACTAAAAATTATTAAGAATCCACGCGAAAATTCTGACAATAAATAAACAAACGTTTTTTCATTCTTCTTTTATGGCTTTGAGAAGGGTTATTGGGGGAGAGGGGGGGTGGCGGAATGGATACTTGGGAGCCAAAGAAAAGTGAACAAATTTTTTCCCGAAGATTTTCATTGATACCGTACGTGAGTGTAACTTAAGAGAAGAAGACCTGGAGCCTCCACCACGACTTTCTGTACCTTTTATAGATTATGTACTTCAAGAGGACTAATCTTAAAGAATATTAAGTTGAGCATTAAATTGAATTTATCTCATTACATATCCACGTGTAACAATTAGAATCGCAGATCAATTGAACTTGTAGATTCGTAGATTAAACAATATGTTCGATATATGGTATAGACCTTGCTATGCGTTAGTCTATAATACGATCGAGACGAGTTGGATCATGGCCATGAATACTATAGTGCCAGTGTCCAGCTTATAATTATTCCCTTTTGAAGGATAAATAAATAAAGCGGGAACTGTCGATGGTCATTGGTCTGCGCAGACCAGCTCTAATGCCCGGGGAAAGCTGCATTGTTAGTGACGGGCAGTAACGGGTGTACTCCCGTAGGAGGGATGGGGTGAGAAGGGATACGGAGCCCGAGTATCGCACAAGACGTGTAAATGACGTGTGCGAATACATAAATAGATGCACCCACGTAGAATCGAGGAGGATTGACAGGTGCCATAGCCTCGCTGCTCTGAGAAGTCGTTACGCCTCCGATCTCGCATTATGCATTTCGTTAGATCTTTTATTATCGATCGCAGGATCTCGGGAGTCCCTTTAGACGATGACTCTCACGTTATTATTTTGATTTGCTCGAGCTGATTTCTCGACTCGAGCTATTTCTGATTTCTGGAGGTGACCGTTTACGGTCGACCGCCAAATGATGATCTCAGTCAGTTACTGCTTGAATCACTGCTTTTTGGATCGATTCGCGCCTCCATGAAAAATGCCCCTGTAAAGGGATATTAAAATATTAATTAACGCCTATTTCACATAATTGTCGATCAATGCCTGAAAGTAAGTTCTTCCCCGGTCGCTTGGGGAGGGCCGAGGGGGACTCCATCGCTTTAATCCGCTCTAGATCAGCTCTGACCGATCGCTCGTATCGAAATCGTTCGATTCTCATTATAATTAACTAAGCTCGGGACACAGGATCGGACGTTCCATCGACGACCATCTTCTGCTCGGGCACTTTTATTTTTAAGCCCCTCTTAAAGGGAAAAATGATAATTACGCGCCGCGAACCCACCGAGATCCGTCTCACGCGTTATTATTATTCACCTGTGCTTCGCTTAAAGGGCCCTTATTTGACAAACTCATTACCGTAAAAACGGATAGTCGATCTTTAGCGAAGCGCGTTGTGATTAATAATCCATCCGTGGGATGAGAACGGCGAGGTTATAACGTCGACGTGCGTCTCGTCTTCAATAACGGCAGACTGACACTATCTGCTCAGCCTGCTCGGCTTCTATACTCGCCCCCCCCCGCCACCCGCCACCCGACCCCATCCGAATACCGATATTTATTCAGAGAAACATCATTTTCATACGTAAAATAGTCAGGACTTTGGAAATTTAAATAATCTATACAATGCCAATGACAAAATTTATTCATTGGTTAACTAAGTGCAGCTGTTTGTATGGATATTTATACGGTTATTCGAAAAATCTATCAATAACGTTAAATTAACAACTCAGGACATTCGCGTCGAACATGAAAAAAATTAAAAATCAAATAAGTATGAGTATTGAAATTTACGGAGTATTTATAATGCCTGGCACGTATATTTATTTATAGGTGGAACATTCATATTAGCTGCTCGAGCAGCTCACGCCATTGACGTCGGCATTAGAATTTAAGTGAAATTGTTATTACATAAGTAAAGTGCCGAGTGATTTTTAAAAGCTAATACGATATATTTCCAAATAAATTGAAAGAATAACATCGGCATGAGATACGTAATAAATCAAATGTATTCTTAGGCCGGGAGAACTGCATCACAGCTGCGGAATTGTCAAAGGTAGAAACTCTCTACGAGCCATAAATTACAATTTAATAAAATGTATTGCCCTTGATTGTCATTTGGGCTATTGATACTTAGCACCACATATTACAATGACGTGATTGCAAAAATTTATTATCCATGTAGATAAATTTTCAAGGCTTTCGAATCACCCAGTGCAGAATGTCCTCTCTCGAAATGCGTTTTTTTAATGATAACGTCGGCTCTGCTTAAGCAAATTATAAGTCTCCCTCCTTATTTACAAGAACTACAAACATTTTAAATAAAGCAAGCATGTATGACCTCTCTAAGGGTTTCGATGAAGACGAATAGAGAAGGGAGCGAGGAATTGCGGAGGACTTGTTGTTGCACGGCCATCGGAGAGCGCATTTGAGAGAAAACATTTGAGCTTACATGCACATGCGGAGGAAGGAGCGGGTCCCTCATTAGGAGCTCGGGGCCGAGGGAGAGAGAGCATCTCTCTGACCCAAATTCCGAGCCGGATAATCGAAGGTGGCGAAGCGCGGCGCGGCGCGGCGTGCGAAATTCGTCAGCTCGGGGCGCTCGGCTAAATGATCGGCTGATAAACGTCGGCCCGAGGGAGGGCGGGTGGGGAGACTGCTCGCGTGATCGCTTCGCCCTCCCCCGCCCGCCCGCTCGCTCGCCTTTCCATGAATGAGGCCTGGGAGCGAGTAAGTTGGCCTCGCGGGTCAGCAGGGCGTTCGCGCGACGCCCCGGGAGGATGGGCGCGTGGGAGGAGGTCCCGGGCACGTGTCCAGTGCACACCGCTTCCCTATGCCTACGGGACGCATCGCGTGCGGAACCGTTTTCGATTTCGCGGATAAGGTCCAGCCTCCACTTCCCCTCGCGGGCCTCTCTCCAATGTACCCCGTCGTCTCATCAATTACTCAAGGTGAATTAATGTTAAACGGCGCGGGATGACTTGGCGCGATGAGTTCGCTGTAGATTCTCCGGCGAATTAATCCGAGACTATTTTTCACGGCGAATCAGCCAACATTCCATTCAAATACTCTGCCCCCCCCCTTCCCAATGAGCTATACCCACCTCTTATTGTTTCGTGCAAAAAGTCCTCGATAAAAAGTAAATCCTTCGTAATTGTTTGTTTGCCTTCCTTACCGCCTATTTATAAAGGCTTACTTTACGTTTTCCTATCATTCTTCATTATATTTATTATTCATATCTACTGCTTTCAAATGCCAGATATTAACTTAATTATATAAATAATTTGCACAATCACATAAAGAACAAACGCGTAAATATATTGCGTAAGCGGAATATGTAAAAAGTGCTCGTAAATAATAATTGTTACATTTGAAAATATTAGTCGATAGACTGGGTACTTTAGTACTGAGAAAATTTTTAGTTACAAAGAATGTTCATTATATAATGAATGAACCATTGATGAAGCTAAAATGTAAGCTGAAATACTTGAATGTCGGTTCTCTTCGATAACTGACTATGCTTTCATTATCTCTAATACCATCCCGGGATAAAAATTAGATTTCCTATACAACCAGTGGATGGTGAAAATGATCAAGCATGAGGAATTTGACTGCTTTGGAAATTTCAATCGATACAATTCATTAATCGAATTAATCGCACGAAACGGCTTGTACCTCGTTTACGGGCGGTCACGTGTTTCTTTATTAATAACCGAAATTACATTTAAAAGTATCTTAATGTAACTATTTTATAAGTAATTAAAGCAGCGATTTTTGTTAAAATATTAATGAACGAGCGCCGGGGATAAATGAGCCTCGATTATAAAGGATGTGCATTAATATTGTGCAGTAAGGAGCGCGTAAATGTGCATAAATTTGCATAAATTTGTCAAGCGCAGGTCGTTTTTAAGAATAATAAGAATCGAATGCGATTCCTTATATTTTTGAGGATATAGATGGTCCGGGGGTCGGGGATGGACGAGGCCCGTTGTGCAAAAGCGCAGGAGCGAATAGAATAGATATAGAACGAGTGAAGGGAGAAGAATGCCTTGCGGTATTTACGCTCTCGTAGCTCGGGGGCGCGGTGCGTTTTTCTACCGATTCCTAACGATTTACCGAGGCACGCGCGAGAAATTTATGCCTCCGTTGCGTCGGCAGCGTTGGTAAAGTGCGTGACCGATACTCATTGGTTTAGCTGAATTTTTTTTTTTTTTTTTTTAAGCCAAGCGGCGAGTCGAGCATTGCCGCTACCACGTACTATTATTACTCTTTACACGGGTAATGAGGCTCGAGTCGCCATTTTATATACAATTTTAAGTGACTCGCTCCTGCTACGCTTGCCGGTATCCTTAATAACAAGACTATTTAGTCGCGATAAAGAATCGCGGTGACTTTCAGACCGGCAAGTCATTAAGCGCTGGGGCCCATGCGTAATTTATGCAAATAAAACAAAATTACTCTTTCCATCGCGGATACGTGTAGCCGAGGGTTTTTTTTTTTTTTTTTTTTAAGGAGTAAACGGGCTACTCGCCGCCGAGTGTCCAAAGAATATTAGAAGTATTTGTGGAAAAGTCCGCGCGAGAATATGATCGAATGTAGCCGTTCTGTTTTCTATTGATTGTACCAATAGAGGACGGGAGGCATGCGCGCTTTGCATTTAAACTAGGAAACTTTGCTGGCTACGATTATGTTAATACGTAAAATTATTGCTCCTTTCAATGGCGTTGGAGCGCTCACGTCGTAAAAGCGACGAGTGTCTACGGGGGAGGGGAAGTGGACACTTTAATCGGGTTCAGCTACTCATTAATGACCATTTAAATATCAGCGTAAGTAGCAGCGAGACGGAAATGATCGAGCCGATTTTCTCCCGGGATCGATCCCGGTAGGTAATTATAGAGAGTTGCGTGTGCGAGAATCGGCTGGCCTCGCTATAACTCAATTTTAAGTAAATAAATTCTCTGTCTCTGGACGATGGCTCGAAATAATTACAGCGCTGTCTCACTCGACATGGATCTGCGACTTAGGTCATCGGCGCACTAATGGCAGGGGAGAAATACCACGGTCGACACTTTCCATCTGGCGGCGAGAACAAAAGGGCTGGCAGAAAATTCGAGAGAGAGAGAGCGGAGAGAAAGAGAGCGGAGAGAAAGAGAGCGGAGAGAGAGAGAGAGAGAGCAGAGGCTGCAAAAACTCGCCGTGGTGTCATCAACAACGACAACTCGACTCGACGAAACAAATCGATCCGAGCGCGAGTCCCTCCGACGGCTTATCACCCCTCCTCCAGTCCAGTCACGATCCACCCGCCAAGCTCTCCTAATGGCCGGAATCGCATACGAGAGATCGTCGGCGCACTATTCTCTCGCGGCCCCTCGAGCCCCGACAAATAACGAAATTAACCGAAAGCATGAGGTGGACAGAGGTAGGCGAGAACAGCTCGTCCGGCGGCTCCTTTGTATTACCAGCATGGAAAAACGACGGCAGCTGGTGGCGATTACCCCCGTACCCCGTTCCCCGTCCCCCTACTACCGTCAGCGGTTGACTAATTCGCGCGATTAAGAATGCGCGGGACGCGGTAGCCGCTTTATTGCTAGCAGATCTCGCAGGCGGAGGCTTGCAGGATGCTGAAGCTACTCCCTCTGCCTATAGATAAGACACGGACGAGCACCTTCGTAATCCCCCACCATTAATACCTAAAAAAATAATAGAGGGAGAACCATATTAGGGGATGACGTTACGAGGACTTCGTATCCAATGAAAGCACTGCTTTCACTTACGCTTACCGAGCGTAAACGCCTTTAAACGCCCCTTTCGTTCTTTTGAGAACTTTTAGTACCGTTAAGTATTAATCCTTACGTAGCGCAACTCATGAAAATGTAAACAATTTTAGGTCCCATCAACATACATTGAGCTCATTTTTAATTTTCAATCCCCTGCCCTTGAACCCCGTCGATCAAATACAAAAGCTGCATTACTTATATCTTTTGGCTCCGGACCTGCGTACTTTATTCTTTCATTTCGACTATTTAATTTTGATTCTGCTTTTTATATCCTATTATTACGAGGGAACTTATGGCAGTAAATGTTTGAGTTGCTGCTCTTACGGGTATTCATTGGGAGCATTGGAAATCATACGTCCGATTTACTTTAATCCCGTTATGCATATTCATTGGCGGTTATTTATTTCATGCCTTAAACAAAATTTTAATCCATTCGTAATTATATACTAATAGATATTAATATCGGGCATAATGCATCATTTATTTTTAAGCTTATTACGCATATTTTATAGTGAATTCATGATTATCCATTTAAGGAACAATTACGACAAGATAATTGCCTCGCTTCCTACTCTTTGTAATTTACAGTATATTTAAAATGCTGCCAAAAAATATACTCATTTTTCAATATATTCTCTTCACGAAATTACTTTGTGTCCAATTAATACCTTCGTGTTTTAAGAAAATTTTCTTGGAATTTTTCTTAAAAACAATTGCGCCGTCCAGGTAGGTTTTAGACAGAGATAGATAGGTGTCACTTTAAACCATACATGGAATAACAATGCTCTGAATATTTCAGAGAATAATTCCCTTAAAATAAGAATAATTCTTCAATAATTCTCTGAATCGATGAATTTGGAAAAACATTCAATATTTCGGGCGGCAAATGTGAGAGGAATGTTTGTACTTACTAAATAATCCGTGCTTATAGTGATATGCGATACAATGATGATAAACAGGCAGAGCAACTTGAGGATGATTGCATTATCATCGGCCATTTCTGTAGGAAAATATTGACGCACACAAGGGCGAATGTAAGTAAAAATGCGTCATTAATGTAACGGCGAAACATAATTATCAATAATCCGAGGCTGGACTAACGACGGCCGTTTCACTTGTTTGCCTAATACTGTCTAATTACTATTAATAGCGTCGACGTAATTAAGAGGAACGGATCGATTAAGAGGGAAAGGAAGGAAGGTTAAGGAGGCAGGAGGTGGAGGTGGAGGTGGAGGTGGAGGCGGCGGCGAAGGAGGAAAGAGGAAAAGGGTCTACCCTATCCTCGCTCAGATAACATCCATAATCGTAAGTGCGATCTTATCTCTTGATTTATGAATCGCGTTGGCCTCGCCGCGCGCCGCCGGACGCAGCGGAGGACAATTTTTTGCACGTCCCCTTAAGTGTGGGGGAGCTGAAGTTTCCGTGCGGTGGTCAAGGGGCAATGCGGGGCGAGGCGGGACGAATCGGGACGAAGCGGAGGGGGTAGCGATCGCTTAGAGTCGCCGAAAGTCAACTTTCCGACGCCTCCGACTCGCCGAAAAAATAGCTCCCAGAGAATTTTGTTAAATATGCCGCTCGGCACTTATTTATAATTAAACTCGGCATATTAAGACCAGCCTCTCTATTAATTTTCACCGGGAAAACGAATCGATTGTCAATCGTAGTGGCCTTGATCTTCCTTAACCGAAGGACGACAACCGAAATACAAGCTTTTACCCACACACGGGCATTAATTAAGGTATTGTAATACTAATAATACTAATAATACTAATAATAATAATAATAATAATAATAATAATAATAATAATAATAATAATAATAATAATAATAATAATAATAATAATAATAATAATAATAATAATAATAATAATAATAATAATAATAATAATAATAATAATAATAATAATAATAATAATAATAATGCCTCTCCTCCTCAGTCCCGCCGATGAATTAATTACTTCGATCGGGCTATTTAAAATTCATTTATGCATAGGACAATTAAATTTAGGACGTTTAAAAATGCCTTGCAATTATTCTGCATCGAATGGAAGCCAATATTTTTCATTCAATGTTTGAGCAAGTTTTATGTACTTTATTTAAAAGACGCATAAATGCGAAGCTTAAGCAAAGATGCGTACACTTTACGTAATTATAGATATTTATAAGTTTGCCGAATTAATTAATCATTATGAAGCTCCCTCTCTCTCTCTCTCCTTAGATTGGCTAAATCTAAGTTTACAATATGTATATTGTTGTAATCGAGAGCTTCTGTACAAAGTGTCCCCACGCTACGATGTTCATTTACTTTTCGATCCGATGCGCAACGTAGTCAGTTCGTGCGTAAAAAATATATTACATCGTAATATAAAATCGTAATGATGAAACTAGATGCAGCGACTAAGCGTAAATATAATAAACTATGCAATTGAAAGAAAGTAAAGATTAGATGGTATCTATGAGTATTTGTAAATTATTATTTGTAAATTCGTGGGAATTTACAAATTGTGCTCATTGAGAGATTAAAATAAAATTAAATAAAATAAAATTAAATTAAATTAAATTGAAAAATAAAAAAGGAATGTACAAATAAATTCGACGGTCCATCTAAAAATGAAGTCCCGAGCCGTCCATTGGCTGGGAGAAAAAGTCTTCGAAGGGAACATTTAAAATACGTGGCGCGCAGGATTCGAATGCTTGCGGTCGTTTTAAATGCATCTGTGGCTATCGGCAGACGAGAGTGTGATGGGCATGCCGCACCTTCCGCTTGCGGAATTGCTTGAATCATTCGGAACTTGACCCGAAAATCAAACTCGGGCTCAATGCTTCCCACCGACCTGTGAGTGCCGCCGATCTTTTGTAAATATTTCCTACCCAAGCAACTGCTCCGACACTCGCTCAACGGATGCGCTAAGCCACCTACTACTACCAATAGGTACGTTCCAATAGTCCTCACCCTTCATTTCTCTGTGCGCACAAGTACCTAGAAATTGTTAGCGCAATGCGCATACGCCTCGGAAACCTGGCACGCGAATCTCTCGCTTCAAAAACTATTACAGTCTACGTAATTAAATTATAAAAAGTAGTACGTCCATATTATTAATTGCTTCAAGGAAATTTATTCAATCCCCTTATTCTTTTTAACAAATTAACCATCAAACCGCAAGACACGACTGACGACTAATTAAAACATTATACTCCAATGATTCTAATTATCTATATAAAAAATTTATGCAGCTTTATATTCACAAAAATTACACATTTATATACAATTTTACCCCAAAGCAATACTTCTTTATTTGCTTTATAAACTTCTTAAAACAACACATTATCCACATTTTAGGTATTCATAAAGTACCTGGTTCTATTCGCGTTTATCGCGTAAGCAATGTGTACATGACTTTAAATCACAATTAAAGATGAGCTGACATAATAATATTATATTTAAATAAATTGCTGTCCTTACTGCAAAAGTTGTACTTGTTGTTAAAACATGTTCATACGTAATCTTATAAATAACAATGAAAATTAGTACTCAGGAGAGCAATAGTTTCACGTCGTCTTTAATCCAACAAATTTTTAGTACTCAAGATATAGATGAAAGATACTTATTAAATCAATTGTAATTGAGTGCCTTATTAGGATTGACCGCGATCACCAATACAGTCAACGATCATCAAAAATAACTATAAAATAGCTTCTTTATAGATACGTTTCTGAATTTTAATTTCAATTAAATTTAATTTTACCAAGGATTTCGTTGTTGCTCGCTCATATTTATGTAAATTTTAGTAAAATTTATTGTGACGTGAACGTAAGGAAGATCTTGAGAGTTTGACACACGTAATATAGAAAATTATTACTAATATAGCCAAAGATTTTGTATAGCATAATTTATAGAAAATCTAAAGGTGAAATTAATCTGCTTGTCTTGAATTTCATTATTAAAAGGTCATAAAAATCACATGTAGCTAGATTAAAATATGCTATCTCAACAAGTGTAACTTAATCTTAATATTGCGAATTTGATACGTTTTTATCTTTTGACAAGCCCGTATAGCACATTTCATTCATAAATTACAAATTTACATGAAACTATCATACAATACTGTTTAGCATTTAATTTCTACTTAGTTATAAAATAAAGCTCCTGGACGTAATATAACAACTACGATTTATCGCGGAGATTAATAATTATTCAATAATTATATAAATTAAAGTTATAAACTATATAAGCTTAGCTGTAAATAATATCGAGAATTTATGTCTATCCGAGATCGAGATATATTCTGAAAAATAATTTTTATATCATTTATATATAAAATACATATTAAAAATACCTACTTTATTAGGCCATTAGCTTATTAAACTATCATTGCTAAATACGGATAAGGCTTAATGAGGTTATCGGAATGAAAGAGAGATACACCGTAATAATAATCTCTATAGTTATATGAGCAATATAATATTATTTCATCGTAAAATAATATTAAATATCGTTTGTAATATTATTCCTTACTAATAAATAGCATTTTAACAATTATTTTAAAGTTCTTCGGTTAAAGTTAAGAGGTTATTGGGGTTAGTGAAAAATCAGAATCACTAATAATTGCGTAAATATCTTAGAATTGATTTTTTTTATAAATTAGGAATAATTTGACAAAATCGCCTGAGAATCTAGAAGATTTCGTAAATGCTTATTTTCAAGACGTCAAAGTATTTTACTTGTTAAATATTTATATGTCATATATTTAAATCTATAACAATTTAAATCTAATGGAGGGTAAACTAATAAATTAAAAGATATAAAGGCTGAAAAGTGATGGTAAGGAGGTATAAGAGCCAAAGAAAGCAGGTTGATTCATTTATGGCCGACCGGTTTCATCGAAGCCTCGTTATGGCCCTGAAGTGGTAACGAAAAATTTTAGGAATCTGAGCCAACCAAAGGATTCAAATATATAAATAAAATCATAATAAACGAAAGGGCAAAGATTAGATGTGAATTCTTCGCTATCCGGATGTCACGTAATTACTACACACACACACACACACACACACACACACACAATGCGTGCGCGGCTTCATAGAATGCGCGGATGTTTTTTATGTTTGTTTTTTATTTGCATACTCGTTAGAATGTTCGAAAGACCCGAATAAATACTTGTGTCCGTTTAAAGTACCTCAATTAAAAGTGAGGCATTTACTTTGATTGTGTATATTTACTTGTGAACGCGTGTACACTTAAAGTCAAGTTGAAGAGTACCTTGCATTCAATATCCATTTTAACTGTTTATTTGCCGGCATTTGCCGTGGATCATTGGAGGTGCGGAAGATGAAAATGAGGATCAGTCGAAGGGCGCGTGGACAGTCATAAAAGTTTTTTCTTATGGGCGTCCTTAAGAAAGTAGTACATGCATACAGTATTATGGGATAAAAGTTCAGCAGCCCCAGTCCCGATTGGCAGCGAGTCCTTCAACTTACTAGGAAGGAAAGAAGGATCCGTCGATGATAAAGCAGCTGTCGGGACGGGAGGGGGGGGGTCAATGGGAGTAGAATAAGCGGCGGCAGGGAAAGGGGATTTTTTGCCAACGTCAAAGAGGTAGAGCTCGGAGGTTCTGGTGGAGGGGGATCGTCGATAGCCGAGCGTAGGCCCGCATTAATCCGATGTAATCAATTTAGTCCTAATTGGGGATGACGCGGAGGTCCGCACTCGCGACGGAGTCTCAGCGTTAATAGATTAATTTATTAGGCAAAAGCCCTCAAAGAGGCCGCGAGGGGCCGCCCTCCCCGTTAGCCCGACCCCATCATTAAAGGGACGCGACGCGTTGCGCTCCCGCTAAACTAAAGTCCGACTTAATTAATGAGGGGGCTTAGAGCCGAGGAATCCGCTCTCTATAGAGTGGACCGATAGATTGGACCGCGGCCTAACCCGCTTCGAGGGGGTGAGTACATCGAAGGAGTTTCTTTCCCCGCCCGAAAAGGAAATGAGACTTGAAATTCAATTGTAAATCCCGCTAATGTATCCAAAGCAACGGGCGCCACATACGTTTGCAGGAGTATTTTATTTTCAAAATCAGATAGTCCTCCGCCCCCCCCCCAACTCTGACTCTCTGACTCTCTTTCGGACTTGATCGGGAGAAGTGATTAGAGCATTAGCACCGGGCGAACAACAATGTATTCTGGGAAGATGGGAAGGAGCCGGAGCGGCAGGTGCTTCGTACGCGAATATTCGAAAATTAAGGAATGCCACCTCGTTGAAGGCTCCCTGAGAATCAAGATAACGAAGACAAAAATCCGAGTAACGTTTAAAAAATGCCTATAACGTTAAGGAGAGTCGTCTGGGCACGGATCAATTAATTACGCGAGGGCGGGAGGTAGAGGTGGGTAGGCCGAGGCGGCGGCCGGCACGTCTGCCGTAGATTCCCGCGCGGGTCCGAAGCGCGGACGCGACTATAAGGATCTCGCGGCACGAGTTCCAGTTCCCGCCGAGATAAGGAGCAATGTTTACAAGCCGAAGGAAACGTGTCTACGAGCGCAGAGAGGCGATAACGCTGATTAATCTACGACTTCTCTTCTCTTATGGCCTCTTATGGGCCGGTGGCCGCCCATCTCGTGTACGAGAGCTTGTCATCCTGGGACCACTGCGCATACCTCAGACTCATGATGAATGACATACCGAAAACTCTGGGCTAAACGCGACAAGTTTCCGCAACGCGCAAGGTGCACCCCCCCCCACCACCCACCAACCAACCCACCAACCCACCAACCAACCCCAATAACCCCCATCGCTTGCCCGACGGATACCTTTCACATGTTCCTGACGCTGAATGTCCTTCAGGACGATCAGCCGCGCCTATAAAACACGTACCTACCGTCGGCTTAGTCAAATAGACGTTAAGAATACCGGCGCTGCGATGGGCAATGGCAATTTTTTTGCGAACGCTATTTCCGTTATGAGCCGAAGCAATTGATATATTAGCACGGGTTCGTCTGGCTTTTTAAATTTCGAACGATGGAAAATAATTAACGCTCCCTCGGAGCAGTGAATCTCTGGCATGTCAGTGGAAGTTCGGTTAAATCGGTCTAGCGGTACAATTAATGGCGCACGAAAGTAAGAAGTGAAGTAATAGAGCGTCGGAGGGGCTGTGGGAGAGGGCGCGAGTCTCGAATGTAGAAAAGTTGCGAGGCATTCGCTAATTTGCAAACACGTCGCCAGGAAGTTTAGTAGGGAGAGAGGGGGAAGTGTCGCACTCGAGTACAAGCCGTGAAATTGCTCCCGATGTCCCCGTGGCTCCTCCTTGACGTCCCTCGCCATAAATCCCACGTCAGCCACGCGTTGTCATTAACGCGGAATAACGAAGCAATACGCGTCGGACTCTGAGCTCCAAAATAACACTTAACCGACGATTGGCTTAGGCGCTCTCTCTCTCTCCCTCGCTCGCGTTCACAAACCCCTTTAGAGGGAGCCATTCGTCGACTCTCCCACTTTTCCCGGAAATTTATAAATATATGTGGGACTCGGGCGGTCGCTCGTTGAGTCTGCCCTCTAAGAAGTAAGAGCAGAGGCGGGATAGCGGCGACGCGGTATAAATCAATCGATTCTCGTTAAACCTTACTGGGGATCATCCCGAACTTTTCCCGCGGTGGAAAGCAAACGGAACGGACCTGTCGAACACGCTTCCGTAGCGCAATAATTGCCAAGGACAGGCGCGGCACCGGGGAGAGGGGAGATTTTTCTTCGGAACGGAGGTCGGACAGAGGAAAGTCCGAGAGCAGCGATAGCTCGACGGGATAAGGCCGCGGCAATTTATACATCCTCCTCCGACGCCCCCTCCCGCAGGTTCGAAGAGAGGGCTCGGATCGCCCGGGAAGATAAACTCGCTCGCGAAAATCCGTGGTCCCAGAGTGCGGGTGAGGGGCTTTCGGGCGCCGCCGCGGGCTACACGCGGCCAAAAGAGTCAGGCGGCACCGTTACGAACGTATACGCCCGGCCATTTGTCCTTATCGCAGAGCGAGATTGTCAGGTGTATTAGCGCTGATCCGTCTCTGCCCTGCCTCATTCGCTCGGCCTCCAAGAAATATCCGGACGGGCTCTCACCGAAGCCTCACGGAGGCGGATTTAATTTTACGGGAATCCTTACGGTTGATGAGATCGATACGACTCTCTCTCTCTCTCTCTCTCTCTTCGCTTGCCAAACTTCTTTCATCTCTCCCTCTCACGCTCCGTTTACGATTTAAGCATATTCTCGCTCCTTAGAGAGCTGATCGCTGCTCGACAGCACTCAGCCCTCTTCCAAATAAACAGATTTTCGTGGACTATTTGCAGACTGAATCGGACTGAAAATTGTATCGATAGGGCCTATTTATAAATTTAAAAATCCTGATTATACGCCCGGATTGATTTACCGTAGCATTCGTATTACTCACGGCGAGCGCGCAATGCGAAGAATACGCGATCGGAAACTGTAAATTAATATAGTCGGTTGTTATAAGGTATAAATGTAAGGAGTCGAATTATTCGGCATAATAATGCTGATAATACGTGAACGCGATTTTACCATGAATAATGGCCCTTATAAATCTGGTGGCTCAGCTCAGGGACGAGCCGAAAGCAGTTAGAACACCAGACAACCAAACCCACTCCTTCATTATAATTTCCTTTTTTATTTTTTATTTTTTTCTCTCCTTTTTGTTTTTTGTTTTTTGTTTCTGAAGGGGGAAATAAAGCCATCGACTAACTTTAGACTCTCGAGATATTGGATTCTGGCTTGTGTTCTACGTACGGACCATACGTATGTATGGTTGTTACGAGAGTGCGAAGCGCCATTTAGCGGTTTCGGCGAATGTACCGTTTCGCTGGTTCACTGGCAATCGACGAAGACGTTTCGTCCTCCGCGGGAAGCATTTTCCAAATTGCGCTCGTAGATATTGACGAGTGAGGAATCCGGAGATCCCCTTTTCGAGTGTAATGCTCGTGAGATGATGCCCACGGGCTGATTGATCGGGGCGCCTTAAGAATCCTATCGACTGAGAATGGCTGGCGCGCTACTGAGAGAGACTCGACGTTTTTTTCGCAGCTACCGCGCTCGACCACGAGTACCTCTGTTATCGGGCGGCGCGAGGGGGAGGGCGGCGGAGAGGGGCGGCGCGGCGCCGCTCGTTTACGGGCCGTAAAACTCGTCATCCCCTTGTTAAAGAAAAAATTCTGTTTTTGCTGACCCGGGCGGAGGAAAAGGCCCGCTCCGAGTAATTATCGGGCGATTATGCTCTCGTAAAGGAGGAGGAGGAGTAGGAGGAGTAGGAGAAGAAGGAGCAGGAGGAGGAGGAGGAGTAGGAGGAGGGGACGATAGGGGAAGGGAGGAGGGAAGGAACACTAGCGGGCCGGTGACGAAAGCGCCTCCGTGCTCACGGGACAAAAAAATGAGGATCAGTAGTGGCTCGTAAAGGTCGTGCGTGTGCGGTAGTGCACGCTCACTGTTCCGGGCCTATGAATAACAATAAAGGAGGACCGGGCGAGAGACGCGGTGGTTCGCTCGTTAACGGTTCGCCCGTCGTTTTCGGGGCGGGACTTTTTTCTTATCTGCCCAGCGTGTGCAGTCACTGCCCCGGAGTGACATTGTTTATTACGGGGCCACGGGCTTTTGTTCGATCCGGCAGCTCGGCTTCGTCCCTTCCCCCTTCCGACGGCCAACGGTACTTAATTTCGCTGGGAGGGCTTTTATTTTTTGCTCCTCGCCGCGACAATGTATCCTCCTGCGTATCGCTTAGCCGACGCATTTCCGCGTCATTTCGCGGTTATGCGCACCCGGGGCCCCGGATCGCGAGGCTCCTGACGCCGACCTGGCCGGGATGAACGGCGCATTCTTCATCTACCGATCTGGGGTAGAGCAATTTTCTCCTCGGTGAAAGCTCACCATAGGCATTCGAGTCAAAGGGAATCTTAAGTGTGCGTTTCTAGAGAATCGCTCAGGACAATTTCATTCCCGAGCTCACCCATTGCCCCCATGAATTCTATATTCTTGCCGACTCGACCTTTTAATAACCTTCTCTAAACCCCTAAAGATTGTAGACCTAAAGAATTTTATATCTCAATATGAATCGTTAAAAATCTCTTATCTTTTTAAAAAGTTTATCTTAAGCTTTAGAGCATTTAGATTTTAGAGTACCTTCGAGTACTCGAATGAGTAATAATTGAAAAAAATTTTATGGAAATATTCATTATAAATTCTATTATTTGAAATTAAATAAACTTCCAGCCGAATACCGATGATTTTAGAAATAATAATCGGCTTGAAAGGAACAATTCCATTACTTACAATTGATAAAATTAATTTTCCTTCATGCATTCGAAGATTTTTTTATTTCTATAGCCATGTCATGGCAAAAATGAATATTTTCCAACGTTTTCTTCGTGCAATATGAATATCTTTATTGAATATGAAAATTTCTAAATGAAAATGTAAATGCAAGACTTTAAATTAAAAATTGTTGTATTTATTCTCAATAGTATCACTTATTAATTAATACTAATACCGCTTATTTATATTAATGTATAATTTATATTAATATCGATGCATTATAATGTATTTAAAAGGGCGTAAATCTTACATTAAAAAATTTGTTGTACATTTTAAAATACGGGAAGAGTTAATTTGAAAGCTCTCGTCGCGATATTGTTACAATTACAAGCGACCGTTTAATAAAATATTGAAGCACTTAACGAGGGAAGCGTAAACGATAAATGAAATTTATAAGTGCATTTATGAGCGAAATAAAGTTTAGATTTTCGGTTTAAGGTTTGAATGTAATATTTATCAGTATTTTTAATAAAGACGCAATTATAGCAAATAAAATATATACTTTAAGACGATAAATCACGGGATATGGTAACACGATAAGAAGAGGAACGATCTTCGTTAAAAAGAAAAAACTTTATTTTATTATGTATAAAAAGGCAAACTATATAAATTACATATAGAGGGGGGAGAGGAACGAGATAATTAGAAATAATTACGTTGAATTGAGTGAAAGGAATTTGAATAATTCAAGCAAACGATATATAATTCTTGAAGGGCTTGAAGGTCTTTGAATAGAGAGAAATGGTTAAAAAGAGCATCGAGCGTGTGAATATGCCGTAAAGATCGTTGAAACATGACAAAATACAAATAAGTCTCCGTTTCATTTCGGCCCGTCAATGTATGCAAATTAAGATAAGCAACGACGAATCCAGCCATATACGTAAACACATAACAGCGAGTAATCCCGTACGTTCTTGGAATAATTTATTCTCAGGGACATAATTTTTACGGCGAACAATAACCATCTCTATCCGCCAAACTTACTCAACAAGCGTACACAACTTGAGATGTGCGTGGGCGACCGATTCAATTGCCATATTTATAATGTAACAATCCGCCCCCCCCTCCCTCAAAACCCTACTACAATAGACTGCCATCCTCATTTAAAAATTATTAGCGTATCTACGTGACGACACATAATTGATTTATTCTGCCTTTTCTTTTCAATGCCCCGCACACCTCTTCAGTGTATTAAAAGACCTTTATGTCCGTAAGTGTACTTAACAGTGCAGTTGCGTGCGCTTAAATGAAGGACGTTTAACTGCATTTCCTTTCTAAGACTATATTCCGTGAAGCAAGTGATCGAAAAATTTTCAAAAGTTCGTTGAAGTTAAAAGAAAACAAATTATATCATTATTCATTCTAGTTATGAAATTACGGAAGGAAAGTTTACTTTCAAAATATTTTCATAAACTAATGAAAAAGGCGCTTATTGAACGTGGACTACGAATGCCGTTCGTCTAACTCTTTTTCAAATTCAAACCTAACGTATAAATACTGAGTATTCGTACGAAAAAATGAGTATTCGTAGGTAGATGGACAGCGCCGGATTGGCGGAATTAGTAAGAATTACAGGCAATACGTGAACGTTTACGTTTCCGTCGCTGCTTGATAAACTCGAAGTTTTAACACAATTTTAGAATAAATGCCGGATATACTTTGAGCCTTTTGAAATTTAATCTTCACTATTTCGCTAAGTAAGTAAAACTAAGCCGAATCCGTTAATTTGAATTCGCCAAAATTAGAATTCCAATGATTTATCAGATGGAATATTGAATCTCAAAGCTCCTGAGTATTCAGAAAAGTTGAAATAAATCTGTGATTTATTTACAACCATTTTATTGCAGGTAAATGTAATCGCAAGCGAGCATAGCGAGAATATTTCTCACCCTTAACCTTTCCCTTCATAAGCAGGGAAGGGGTGAAATTTCGGTAGGGATAAGAGCTTACGGCAACCGGCGCATCTTGACGCTTCAAAAAGGTCGTGGAATACCGTTAAATCATTGAATAATTGAAGCGTAAGGTGTGGAGGGAGGGAGGTACGTGGCGAGAGGGGTTAGGTGGAAGGGGGGGGTGGCATTGTGGCATTGTGGCGATTTGAAAGGAAGGCAAAGCTCGTCCGGAATCCAAGGGCCGCGAACGACTCGTTTTCTTAAATCGGCTAAAAATAATATATTCGCCATAATGAATAGGAGCCCGGGGATCCGCGGAGGGTCGTGTCCTGGACGGATGCGGAGGCCGGTATTGAAGTCGCAGACTCTCCCAGCGTCAATCGGGAATCGCCATTAATCGGCCTTTAACGCCGGGGACAAAGTCCCACACTCGCGCTCGTCGACTTCCTCGACGGGGCCATCATTCATCATTTATACGCGAGGCTTGCGCGGGTGACGGTAAGCCCCCCTGGCCCTCGAGCAGCCACCTCCTCGTGCAAGAGGAGCCATTGTTGGGCCCTCTCGGAGCAGCTACACAGGTGGTCTCCGCGCACGTGCGCACCTATCCGGACAATAATCTCGCGCTAAGTGCAAGCCATCCGGAGCTGGTGAAATATCGCTGGGACTCGGAGCGAGCCTAGTTCGCCAATTAATATTCTGCGAACGCTTCATGACTCCTTTTGACCATTATTCTATCTCCCTCCCGCCCTCGCTTCGGGACCTTCTAATAATCCTTATCCGATTCTTCCTTATTAGAATCTCAAGACCTATTTCCCTGCCGAATATCAAACGCTATCCTTATAATCTGTCGGTCGCTTAAGGATTTTACAATGTTTCATCGTAACGCTCCTTCCGTCCATGCCAGCCCTCCCTTTCTCCCGAGATGGTCTACGAATCAAACGATTATGCCAAAATTTGACAAATTTCGCTTACATGTGAGTCGGTATAAGAGTAGCAGCAGAACGGCAGAACGGCAGAACTCTACCTTATAATACCTTAAAAAACGTCCTTTGCTTTTCTGTTTCAACCAACGCTCAATATTACCGGTTATTTTCCTATTAATAATATTGCCTTTTGAGATTCAATACATTGTTTGTTATACATGTAAACATGAATTTATTTACCACCACTATTTCTTTCATTACGTTCAACCATCTTGTATGCAGAATTCGGTGCTCGTATTTCTGCTGCCCCAAAGAATAAATACATCGTATCTCGTTTTAATGCGTGCAAGCTCAATTTACCGAAGTGAGTCCTCAAATACTTGCCGTACACATACTGCAAGCTAAGATAGAAGCCATTCGGTATTTGGTGTAGCGTCAAGAGCCATACGACCTGCATACATTACCCATGGCCATTAAATTTACACCCCCAGAATATAGGATTCTTTGTATTATTACTGAGCTTGCATAAAGTTAATACAACGCAATGCAAGACCGTGCGACGAAACAAAAACATAAATAATGATTATAAAAGATCGAAACGACAAAAATAACAACAACGACGACGACGACGACGACGACGACAACGAGAAATAGAGATTTAATGGCACGACAGCGAGGACTTTGAGAGATTCGATATTGCTTTATATTGTCGGGGACGGCGAGTTGTTCCGTAGATAAGGAAACTTCGTTTCTCCAGACCTGCATGTAATAATAGTTAATCGGCGAAGAGCTGGGCACGTCACTCGTTCGCGCGAAAGGATAAAGCCATCGGCGATTCGAGAAATCACTGGAATCTGCATAGGCGCGATAAATCATGAAACGGCCGAGGGTCGACTTGGCAATTGAAAACGGTGATGCGGCTCGTAAATTCCCCCCGCGTAACGAAAAACGACCCCGTGGACCGTCGCGTGGGTGCGGAAGCGCCCACTCCGGCTCGTCCTCCGCCCGCCCTCCGTTCTCCTCAGACCCTTAACCACCTACCCGCCCTGGTACGCTGATAAGTTTAAGCGCGGAGGCGCGACTCGTACGAGGCCTGCGCAGACGCGCCCGAGATTTATCGCCGCGAGAGTCGAGCGACGCGGGAAAGTGGAATCTCGTGGGAGACGAGGAGGTGGCGAAAAAAAAAAAATGGCAACATTCGACTAGACCCGATTTTTCCACGCGGGTTGCCGACTCCCCGCTCGATCCTCGAATTCTGAGAAACTTCTTGGTCCTCCTCCGAAACTCGTATGCCGAGTACACGCATATTCCATATTTCAATACGCGTTTCCATGGACTGTCAGTTTTTAATGAAGAATTTAAGAACCTCAAGGTATCTACGTCAAAAATAAATATTTACGACTCTCTGCCTTTATTATCCCCGCTTACTTAAACGTAGCTCTCCCCCTTTTCTTTTCTTTCTTTCTTCCTATCTTTTTTTTTTGTTTTTTGTTTTTTTTTTGTTTTTGTTCTTTTTTAACGATATGGTAACTACGATGCTCACTAGGCGTTGCTCAACATCCTGAAAATGAAAATTCAAAAAACAATTATTCGATTACCCGTGAAATTAACGTTTAAGCCAACTTAATAAATCCTTTGTCGAATTTTATCGGCTTAAGTTAATAAAGAAATAATACGTAAATTTTATTTCAAATTCAAAAGATTTCTATTTTCTTGCATCCACATGAAGTCAAACGGAGTCCTTATTAATCCTGATTTAGTAGTATTGCGATATTCACGAAAAAAGATGTGCTTTCATACGTATACACGTATGCGTAAAGTCACTAATTCACGTTACGTCCTACGTAAATACTCAAATGGCAAATTACATTAATTAGCATTAAAAATTGTATTCGAATGAATAGTGAAAAAAATGTTTCAGAAGCGAAAGAATGAATTGTATTTATTCTATTAGCATTGAAAATTAGGATATTTATGTCAATCTAGAATGAAGGATTTCACTGCTTTAAGAAAATTTTTGGTTATTTAAGGAGACACTGTACTATTTAATTGCTCATGAGGTGTTCATTAAAAATTCATAGGGAAAATCGTATAGCGAAGTCACGGACGAGTTTCGGCATTGGTTTTATCAATATGATACGATCCTGCGACATTGGACTGATTATTCATTCAGGGAGAAGATATTTTTCAGCGGTAGCGCATGCCTTGAGGCGGAACAGGAGCCTTCGGAGCCCGAGAGTCGTGAATAAAAAACGATCGTCTCCCGGCAATTAAGTAGCCGAATGGAAAAGACAGGGTGGTTGGGGAAGGGCGGTCGTGAGAAGGGGGGGGGCGGATTATAAAAAGGTGAAAACAATCGCGCAGGCTCACGGGATGATGCGTCGGGCCTCCCCTCGATAAAGCCGCCCACCCAGGCGAGCGTGCGCACCGTCCCCCACGGCTCTCCCCACCCGCGCACCATAATACCCGGAGGACGGGACCACCATGAACGTCCGCGCTCCTAATGACGCGGCCTCCCTCGCGCGCCTGCGCCCTACGACATTTCTTCCCCTCATGTGCACGCCTCGAAACGGGCGGCCCGGACCTTGCCGCCACCGTCGCTTCTTACCCCCCAATCGGTTATAATACGCTCGGCACAACCCCCTTCCACATCTCTCTTCTAACGCGTATCATCAGCCACATCGGCCTCCCATTTAGATCATCGTTCGGCAAAGATTTTACGAGCCGAGCGCCTATTACGAGAGCCAATTAAGTTATACACGAACGCCTAATTTGAAAAAGCTGTCTGTTCTTCGGTAGCTCGACATTTTCTATAATACTTCACCATCCCCCCCCCATACAGTAACTCATTACAATAAAAGAATCCTCTATTTGTATACGTCCCATCTCAACACAACTCAATCTCCGATTTCGTGCTTTTAATCAACATTATCGCCGATAAATTTATGTATTTGAGCTTTGGCGCGCTCATAATCAACGTAGACTTTTTACTTTATTCTTACAAATAATATCAGGCGAAGCTCGCTGTGCATGTGCGCAGGTGTGTAGAAAAACGATAAACTATCCTATATGAATATAATATTGTTCTTTCACATCTAAACATGTAAATGACCGTAAGTCCAGGCGAAGCTTTGTATGTACAAATATAGTTACGTATTATCAATAGCAAGGATTGAAAATTTTCTGAAAACCATTTTCCAAATTTTTGAGAGCACAGCACAGGCTTTGTAATGAAGTGCTACTATTATTATAAGCAGATTAAAAAGAGTCGATCGCTAATCACCACCATTATACAAAGCGCATAAATTTTCCGGCTTCCCTAAAATATAGCTATAGCTATAATCTTATAGCGCCGGTACTCTATTAGATAAATTTTAAGTTCAATTAGCCCGATTGAAGTTCTTTTGGTTCGTGGATTCTGCCCTCACGTTTTCTCCTCGTTAATCCTCCCCCCTCCCGTCCCCCTCCACCTTCGCCGATTTCATAAATCGCGATTCGTGAATCGCAGTTCGACCTCCCGCACACGATGTAAATTAGGATGACTTATGGCGCCAAGTGCCGCGCCTGGGCGCATTCATTTATTCATTTGCCCCTGCCCCATCCCCTTCTAGGCAGATCACTGAGTTGCCGGCTCACAACTTATTTATGCGTATGAATAGTCTCTGTGAATTCGCGCTATGCAGGCATATTTATTACGCGGCCGCGCGCATCCACATGAAACCCGAGATTCAAGCAAAGCGCGCTCAGGACCAAAGAAATATATAGATGGCGGGGAAGGGGGAGCCGAGTAACCGTGGGAGGGGGTGAAAATGAATCAGCGTAATGAAATTCTCGCCTGCTAGAGCCTAAACGACTCATAATGTCATTTAACTAAGGACGAGAACCATCTTGTCTAGCGCTGGCATTTTTATTGCCATTTTTTTTATTGTATCATGTATCGTTCGAATAATGAGTCGCTATGTAGTTAGAGATACAATCCTTCGTGTACTTGTTTCTTTTATAATTGCATGTAAATACTTGTAACTGTTATACTTATAATTATTGTCCCAGTTAAAAAGAAAAAGTCAACAAAAACTTTTCTACTTAAAGATCGAATCCATTCGGCTGTTTCGATGCATCATCAACAAAATACAAATTCATTTTAACATTATCTATTAATGATCGGAATTTCATGAGAAAATAAGAAAATTTAAAATCTCCG
The DNA here is from genome assembly GCA_018883505.1 of Ceratosolen fusciceps. Taxonomy (NCBI): domain Eukaryota; kingdom Metazoa; phylum Arthropoda; class Insecta; order Hymenoptera; family Agaonidae; genus Ceratosolen; species Ceratosolen fusciceps. The sequence goes on from RCIC01000005.1 coordinate 10,125,481, forward strand.
GTATAGTCTTATTTACTTAAACAATTAATATAAAAAAAATTAATATATTAAAACGCATACTCCTAATAAGTTCAGATAAACGAAATAAATTTCAGTAATTCAACAAGAATATCTTATAAACGAGGATATTGTTTCAATTAAACTAATATAATTGCCGGCATAACGTACTTGTATATGACAAATACAATAATTTCTGAATGCACTTCTGAATTGACTTACTGTTTCATGTAATACTTTCAATAATATTCTGGCATAAAGTTTTACAATGTTTCAACAATAATTCATATTTATTGTTATATTAGGAAATTATCATTTTTCTTGGTCACTTTAGTAATGGACTCCTTTAATATCGTTTCCAAATACATCAGTGCTTGGAGGGTTGCCTGTCTTTGGGCTTACAGCATTGAATTCACGCTATTTTCGATTGCGTAAAAATTATTGTATAGATAATAAGCTCTCGATTCAAGAAATATTTATATATTGCTAATGCATTGTACATAATTTAACATATCCTGAAGTTGTCCTGTGTAAGCTTATATTACTTAAATTAGAAGATTTCGATAAAATTTTGGCTAATGAAAAGCAATAATTGTACAACTACTTTTTATTTATAAAAAAAAATCATAAATAATTTAAAAACAGTTTTATTATTAGTTATATAAGTAAATGTTAAAGGCCGTTAAGAGAATTGTGGGGAATGTTAGGATAATGATTTCACATAGAGTAGTAACAGTAGAACAGATTTCTTTTAAAAATCGATAGTATAATCAGTATTGAAATTATTATTTAATTATAAAGTATAAGATAAAAAAAAAATTTCAAACAATTTCTACCACGCCAATGTAAAAAAGAAATTATAATGTATAATACATTAAAGAAGTTGTGCTGCTCTTAATGATAAAACTAAGCATGAATCGGCAGATGCTTTAGTTGCAAAGGATCGAGTTATTGAGAGTATTAAGATTTCCATCGATTCTTTAGATTACTTTTCAATAATATCTGATAAAGCTGCTAGTCATATTGAATGCTACTTTCAATTGTACAAAACAAAGCTATAAGAAGACTTTTAAGAGGAACTAGATTTTCCCGATCATATACTCTGCCTTGATAGCGTTGAGCTTCTGTCGATATCATAGCTGGATTTCTAAGGTAGCATACTTTAGTTCATTGTTTATAAGTCGCATATCCGGACATTGCTCAAGATGCAAATTGACTCGTCACCTGAGTAAAAACAAGATTTATGACTGCTAGACAGGTGATTATTCAATAAAACGAGGATTATCGCTTCTTTTTCTCTTTTTAATAAGAAAATGGTTCAACTTAAAGACGAGCTCGTAAAAATATGCAGATAATTGACGCAGTAAAAAAACAATAAGGGAGATTAAGTTCACTACGATTTCTTTAAGCGCGTATGCCGGGCTTCGTTTGGGAAAAATTATTAAATAAATATATGTACGTATATGTAAAAAAAAATGCAGTTTTTTCAAAAATGCACTTGCACATGCACTTACATTTGTCCCTTACAATTCAGAGCACAGATAGTAATAATAGCGAGAGAGGAGAGGTGAACGAGGAAAACAATGGCATTTATAATATTAATTATTTAGGAGTTATAAAAGGTTGAAAATTAGAAATCCATTAGTCAGTGGACAGGTGAGGGGGGAGGGGCGTGAACGTGCTTCAAATGCTAAAGCACCTTTACGAACGAACGTTAAATTTTCTCGGTAAGCTTAGTCTCGGGAATGCGCGCGCGCACGAGAGAGAGAGAGAGAGAGATAACAAGAAAAGCTTGGTTGTAGGCAGGTAGCGCTTGTAGGCAATTAATAGCCTCCGATGGAATTTTTATATTCGCTACTGCGGATTGCGGGGGAGAGGCGGGAGCGGAGGAGTGGCGCGGAAGTGTAGGTTTAATTATCCAGGCTCGAGGGCCACACAGAGTGACGAAGCCCATGTAAGAAATCACGCAATTATGCTGAAGTCACATTGGTCTTCTCCTCCTCCTCTTCCTCCTCCTCCTCCTCCTCCCATACCCTCTGTCCCTCGTACCGCCCATGTCGATTGGCTGCAGGTTCCCCGGACCCCTCCTCTCGTGCGAGGAGAGCGAGAAAAGTCGAATAGCAGCGCATCCTGTAGACAATTTTCAAAGGCCCAGACTCAGGGCCCCCGATATGAAAAGTCATATTAGCGATGATCGGCGGACGTTAGCATTTATCGAGGCGCTCCGCACCTCCGGAATTATAATCAGCGAGTAATCGCTACTTAAAAAAATTACACATTCTCTTTAACGAAATCATTCACGCGCAGCTGCAACTCCTATCGAGATTGGGGCAATGGAGCCTCTGATCGGCACCTGTCGCTTTCATACTCCGACTTCAGTTATCCGCGCCTCGCATTATGACTTTATCTCTTACTTTTTTTTTTTTTGTTTCTTTATTACGTCCTTTCTAATAGTAATAACTGTTTCATCAAAATTTTATCGCTAATGCCTCCTTGTAAATAAAATCCCATCTGCTTATTCATTCTCCAAACTTTGTTAATATCTTCTTCTTCGTCGTATATATATATATATATATATATATTTATTTATTTATATACTTAAAATATTTTTTTTTTTTATACATTATACATTATTTTAAATAAATTCTAATCACTAGATCGTCGATATTACTACTCAGCGAAACTAACTAAATACTATTTTATAAATTAAAATACTGTAATTATTAAATGAAGAAAAAAAACAATAATTAATATAAAACAATGAAAATTCTACTATTTAAAATTTTCTACGTGTATTTCGAAGTTGTCTAATGAAATATACCATAAGCATTGAAGCTTTCAAAATTATACTGTACTTTCATAATTTTTAATAAAAACGTGGAATTTCTTTAATTTTATTTCTAAACGTAAAAAAGAATTATTCATGCATGTAAATGTGACTATTTATGATAATTTCGATAAATCATGATAAAATTAACATTTCTGTAAAAATGAATTATGTTATTATTTTTAAATAATTTTGATTATCAGTTTATTCAAGTTTGTATACATTATTTAGATTTTATCTCATAGAAAATTATTCGTTATTAATGATTTAATATATACACCGAAAGTTAAACTACTTCATAAATTTACATATCGAATTTGATACATATTAAGATATTTTAATTTCACTTAAGTATATCAATAAATTAAAGATACATTTTAGATTATTTGTTTCGGTATCCGCCTCTCTCTCTCTCTCTCTCTCTCTCTCTCTATCTTATTATCTTTCTAGCTTATTTATTCCTATATTTTATGATCGTTAAATATTTTTAGATGAATATTGTACGTGAAAATAAAAATTTCATACAACAATTCTTGGGTATAAAATGAAAAAAAGCTTGAATCTTGAGTACAACGTGATCTACGAAGAGAATATTTTTATTCACTTGAATAGTTATAAATTAGAGATACATATACCAATGCATGAGGAAATCTATGCAATCGCTTAAGATTAATAGTAGATCGTTTGAAATGCTAGCTCTACTTTAATGGGATGTAGATAAAACGGGTAGCTTGTAAAACGGTACAACTGAATTTTATACACCTGAACGTAAAACGCTCAAGTATTTGTAACGTTATTATGAACAAATACCTTGAAGATATATGATAATTATATGCATGTGCGGCTGCATTTCTTACCCTCGTGTAAATACAAAGGAGATTGTACTATTGATTTTTTATTCAAGGAAATTCGGCATTTTCATTTCACAGAAGCACTTGAAAAATGATCCGAATGCAGACACGTAGAACAATTTGTTCTGACTGCTGTTTCAGACCTTGTTTATTGATTGGGAATAATATTTCAGGTGGAACAACACGTCGAATACTACCACTACAAGAACGGATGACGATTAAATTGAATATTTTTTTATAGCGAATGCAATACGTTAATGTATTATAAGTATGACCAGCCGGTCGCGGAAAATTTTCCCTACCAATTTTTTCCTACCAGAATTTCTATGATTATCTATAAATATTCCCCACCCCACCCCCACCCCCACCTCTTACTAATATGCACGAAAGGTATGTGCGTTTATAATATACATATTAACAAGGGCAGATGTGGAAACGCATCTCGGCGAATGTAATTCTGATATTTCTAGGAAAAAATGTACTCACGTAGATCGACTAAGATGCATAAGGGTCCAACATACACAAGAGTAAGGATAATAAGCTAATAATGCGATGATCGAAATTGAAAAAAGATATATTATGGGTTTCTCACCTGTTAAAATGATACATAAGGGACTTCTAATAATCGATGTGCTCTTCGTATCGATACGAGAACATATGATCTTAAAACCTAAATTATAATACGACTTTTGTTAGGACAGCAATTACATGGGGATCCGTGACCAGGAATGCTATTATTAACAGAATTATAATTAATTACGTGGATTCTGGTAGGGGAGAAATTTTTCTTTCAAGAAAACTAATAAATAATTATAGGCATTAAAGAACGAGATTTTTACAATTGTGATAAGCGATATCGTTAATAATCGTGTCGAGATGATATGCCTGATTAGCCGTATTCGAGGATCGCGATAGAGACTTCCGGAGCATAAGTGAGCAGCAGCTATGGATGGATATAGTTGTAAGCGAGCGGCTTCCGTACGTACTTCTCGCTCTTTTTTCCGTTGCACGTGATCGATGCATGAGATAGCAAGAGGAGAAATTCAAACAATAATATTTCAAAGAAGCGAAGAAGTGGCAGTGGCTTCGGCAGGGGGTGGGGGTTAGCGCGCAGGGAAGTGCTGGGCCTTGAGTGCCGAGGCTTCGTGCTCGTACATTCGAGCTATTGTAATTTCCGGAAACCGCTTTTGAGAAATTGGTGGCGCCAAGAAGGCAACGTTGCAGCTAGAGCATAAAGAGTACAGCTAGAAGGAGGCCCGTCCACTCCCTAAGAGAACTCGCTTGACAAGTAAACCAATTCCTGGAATGGCGTGAAAAAAGTCGACGAGACCAGAGATTCCGGTCCTAATGGAAACAAGACTTGTAAGTACACGAATTGTACACCCGCAGCTCAGCTATTTATGTAGCTGTGCCTATAAACAGCCACCGAAGACTGACATAATGTCCGAAATGTCACTTCGCCTGTGTATTTGCCGTCACTCACTTATAGATTCTGTTTCTTTTATTTCCTGCTGATTCTTTCAATTTCAAAATTTGTCCTTTTAATTTTACGATTTTCAGTTCAAACGACGTAATTATATTATTAAGTTTACGCTCCTATTGAATTCTCATATGATGTGTGTGTATGTGTGTGTGTGTATGTATATATATATATATATATATATGTACATTCATCTGTGGATTGTAATTCAAATCTCATCTATATATTATACGACTTTGAATCCAATGCTTCATAAGGTGTATTCGCATGAAACAGTATTATAACCATTACAATTTCCAATCATTTTTGTATCAACGTAAAATTTCCTACTTATAACGACGTTTGTATTTAAAATATCAATAAATTATTCTTTAATTGTTTGATTATTGTCTTATGAGCAACAAACTGGCTAGGCAACAATGTGGTTCAGGAACTGAATAATATATTGTCTATATAAATAAATATTGAATAGCAGCAGAATAAGAACATAATAAGAATCAATAAAAAGCAGTGAATGCATTGTTAAGCTGATAATTTTAATAATTGGAATAACCTTCCAATTGTTTTCATTTCTTTTACGCTAATTATAAAATGATTATTTCTCTATTATCGAGTTACAAATATTACAAATGCAATGTGATCCCTCATTTGAAATAGAATTGGACAACGCAATTGCACTTTGGCCATTGGTACAATTACGCTTTATTACTTTTGTGAAGGTACAAAGATAATGTCGAACCATTTTTATCTTTTTCCTAGAAGTAATATTCGATCAAACCTTTTGGTCATTCGGGATTTTCGGAAAATTATTTATTGCAATACTAGAAACAGCGAAACTTATAAACGGAAATTGATTTGGAATTTGTCTACTTAAGAAATTTACATCTCCATTTATAATAAGAGTATTGTTATAATTAATGGTATGGTTATTAGAAAAATATTATTATTAACGCATGAATTCTCCTGCTAAATATATTTTTTTTATCCAGCGAATGTATGTCGACTAGCAGTTTATTCGTAAATGATGGTCTTCAATACATTTTGTCGGAGGAAGCTTTTTTATTTATCTAAAAGGAATTATTTTATGAAACGCTTTAAAATTCTGCTTATTGTCGATATATTACAATATAGAAAAAAACGTTTATGTATGAGTATAGCGGTGGAGTCACATTTTCATAAAATAACAGATCCTCTTAGCAGTTAACGACGTAATACTTTTCTATTGTCCCTTTCTTTTCCGGCTTCTTTTTATCTTTTATCGTTAAAACGAAGGAAGCTTAAAGAAAAATCGAAGAAAGTGTTCCTTGCGAAGGTGGATCGCTTTATCAAATCCCCTGTTTCGCCGACGTAAAGGGAGAGTCCAGTGAGGTTAGAGGTTACGAAAGTACAGCGATTGAATTCTCCAAAATTAAGTGTCTAACGTTATTTACAATTCCGATTGGCTGCAAAGAGAGAGAGAGAGAGAGAGAGAGAGAGAGAGGGAGAGTGAGAAAGAGAGATTTTAATAGTAAGGCGCCCTCTGACTCTCGGTATAATAAAGCTCGAGAGGCTCTCTTTAAAATAATAATGAATTCCCGATGAGTGGCGAATAATGGTCAAGGGGGCATAAGGCCCAAGCGGTTATTACGGGAATTCTACAAGTATCACTGGAAGAATGCAGCCCAGCCGACAGAGGACGTCGGAAAGAGAGGAGAAGGCGCGTCGAGAGAGCCGGATTCGCGGGAAGAGCCGTCCTTACGAATCATTTACGATATCACCCGGAGCGAGGCCCCCCCGAACAAAGAAGGATCCTATGATATACGAGGAGCGTCGGGAGGCTCCGCGGGCCCAGGACCGATCGCGTCGGCGGTGGCCGCCAAAATAAAGATGGAACCACGGGGCCCCTCTCCTCTCCCGTAATAACCACCCTCGCACGCATTGCCTCAAGGAGCTGTCTGAAGCCGCTCGGTCGGGCAGACTCCCTTGCCCGGACTCCTCGAGACCGGTGTCGCTCGACGCTCCGAGGCGATAGGCAACGCTCAAGCCGCGGCTCTCGATTATTATCGCGACTGGCCAATAATCATGGCGAGACGTATACTCGCCAAAGTATACTCCCCTACCTTCTCCCGGTTCTTGATCCCTCCAGCCTCTCAAGCCGAGGACTCGAGGGAGGCTATGAATTTTGACAATTACTAACTATGCGAGCGAGACCTCTTTCTTCTTCTTCTTCCTCTCCTCCTCCTCCTCCCACTCCTCCTCTACCTTCCCTTACCCGACTCGCCTTTTATTTCTTTTCATTTTTCATCTTACGAGTGTCCGAGGCGACTTTCGATCTACGACGTCAATTCGAAATCTCGGAACGCTCGGCGGACTTCACCGAGGCATCCACTTCGACAGTTATTCCCCAATAACCAATTTTTATTGATTCGTCGTATGCCTGCTCGCCTTGGCCCAGAGTATCCCGAGGAATTTTTGATGAATTTAGAAGCCAGAAGCTCCTCAGCCGGGGTTCGACTATAAACCAACTGAACCTAATACCTGAAAATACTCTTTGAATAAAAATCTTCGACGGGTAGGGTTTCTGGTGAAATAAAACGCATGCACTCATAAATAAGGGACAGTATTATTAACGTGATATTAGGGATTGTTTTTAAATAGCCGCAGTGTCCGTATGACAAACGATCGACTTGAGCGATTTAAAATTCCCTCTGACTGGGTACGCGAAAAAAAGATTAAGAAGATGAAGAATTAGAGCCTCCCGGGCGCGTAGCTACCAATTCTCGTACTCGGTAAGACCTGTACAATAGAGGTGTATTTTGACGAATCCCGACCGTAAATCTTCGGAAGGTCCAAGTAATATAACTAGCAGTGTACCTTGTTGGCTTGCTTATACGACTTTTCATGGATATCAATTATTAGAAAGAGTTATAGGCCCGGCATGGCGTACCAATTGGAATTTGCACTTGCGATCGAGGAGGAGGATTAATAGACGCCGCGTCCAATAAATGAATAGTCCGATCCCTCTCTGGAGTAAGGTTTGATCCCAATTGTATGTAAGTGAAAGAGCGATCGGTGTAAGAAATATTAATATGTTTACGAATCAGAGAGAGAGAGAGAGAGAGAGAGAGAGAGAGGAAATGAACAGTCAAGGCCACGTAAAGTTTTGCGCACTTGGCCACTCTTGTAATTTAAAAGACATTACTTGAGTATAGCCGTCCCGGGCCCCCTAATAACCTACTATCCGAAAGGATTGCCGAAATTTAACGATCATCAAATTAGAAATGTCTTGCTGTCGACCTCATGAATAATGAAGAGGAGGCCTCTTAATTTTTTTTAAGCACCGCGACGCTGGAATTTCTGAAGGTTGAACACGATAATCTTTTAATTGCGAAATCACTGTTCTCGGCAGCGGCCGGTCACGGAGAAGAGCATCATCAGACGCGACCGATTATACTAATCGGACATTAATTGGGCCCGCCGAAATCCAAGTGTTAAATGCAGTTCTTATTACAGGGTTCTTAGGAAAATTCAAACCAATAAAAAACGAGCGGCTTCTTGTACCTAGAGACGAAATGGCTTATCTATTTGGTATTTGGGAGCAAAGGACTCGGGGTCGATGGCCCCTCTTATCTATGCGTCCTCATAATAAAAGAAAAGGTACATCCCTCGAAAACTTATAATGTTCCGGACTAAGTAATTTTTGAGGAAATCGCAGACCCTAATAATCCCCCGGCTTCTTAAAAAGCCCTGTCAGAAGTTCAAATCTCCTTATTTTCACCTGCAGCGAGTCACGCGACGCTAACGTAACTAGACAAATTCATCCCCGCCTCCCTCCCCCCGCCGCCTATCTTTCCACGACTCGACTATTTCTTATTACTGTAATCTCTTGTCCTCACAGTGGCATTCCCAAATTTCACCCTTCAAACCAAAAGAATACAAAAATCAGCGAAGCGACCCTTATCCATCTCACTGGTATTACAAAATTTATACGCATTCGTTACGATGTTCGTCCAATACAACATCATAGGTCAACAACATAGGTCATTCAAAAGTACATACCGCTAATATTAAATGCTCCGGATTCAATAGAATAAGTATTTTATTGCCCGCAGACTGCAGCGGTTAATTGTATCCACTTCTCCAGAATATACTCTAAATATTAGAAACTGTATACTTTAGTAATCGTTAGAAACCGAAGAATAAATATTCTTCAGAGTCAGTTCAGATGTTTCATTATTTTTCTTCTTCAGATATAAAATTATGGTGAAAGCTAATAATACAACGATCGAGCAAAGTAAAAAAAAATATATTTATAATATATTTATAATTATAAAAAATATTTATAATTCTATTTCATTGTGAGGAGCGATGCGCAATGTACGCAACATGAAGCTGCAATCGCCATCTACACCCGTTTATTAAGAGTTGTCCATCGTTCGGGGCAGCTCACCTCTAATTATACTAAACGACGATTAGGCTACTTTTTCTCTTTCTGTGTCATAATTGTTGTAAATAAATAATACATTATTATCCCAAATCTCATTCCAAAGAACTGTCGAGATATTTCTTATTTATTGTCAGAATCCAGGCATTAAGAAGTTATTACAGCCACTTAATATGAATAAAGAACAATAGTATCGGCAAATAGTTCATTTGATTGAGAAGTGAAATTTTTGATAAATTTAGGCACCTTGATATTAGAGAATAAATAAATAAAAGCAATCGACGCGAATACTTTAGGCTCGTTTCGTTTTCATTAATTTAATGTTGAATAATAGCGGAAAAATGTCGATGGTGGGGCGAAGGATATAGAAAGCAGTACACAAGTAGTACGATTTTTCCCGAGGTTTTGGTATTTATAAACAAAATTTCAGATAAATATTAAAAAGAGAAGCAAATTTTTGCACATAAATTATCATGTGGATAAATTTTATTTATAAAATTAAGTATTAGCAGCTTTATTTTCGGCAGATGCACCTCCTCCTGCTTATCCTTCGAGTTCCGTCAGCTTCATTATCGCCGCTTTGTGTCTCCTTTCACGTTCGCACTTCAGCAAACACCATATCTTATGTAGCGGTATCGGGATGGCTGGAAATCAAATTGGAGTTCAGCTAGTCCAGAGCGGCCTGGATGTAAAAAAAAAAAAAGGGAAAGGACTCCGTCCGAGGAGGGAGGAAGGATAGAAAGCGAAAAGGGGGTAAAGAAACGGAAGGGGGGTCCGCGAATTCCGATCAGCGACCGCGGCTTTCGAGAAACGGCGAGGGACATTGATTAGGACGGGATTAGGCGGTGCTTAGAAAGAAGATCTGCACCGCTGATCAGTCTTCGCCGACCGGGCGATCGGAAACGTTCGTTCTTGTTGTCCGACTCGGATCGGAAACTCGCGAGATTCAATGTATCATTGTGCTTCCTCTAGTAGATCGTTAATACCTCTGCGCTCCTTATACCCACAAAGAGAAAAGACCTTTTTCATTAACCGGCTCCGACAGGAGGTGTCGGCTCACCAATACCATTCGGCCAATAATACAACGAAGTCGTTATTCAATGCCTTTTAGAAACGCGCGGGTCTCAACTGAGCTAACGATTAAAGCCGTCTCCTTCCCTGGCCTATAGTAAATAAAGTTTAAATAACGTCAGACCCCCCCCTCCTCACTCTCTCTCTCTCTCTCTCTCTTTCTCTCTCTCTATGTCTATCTCTCTCATCCCCTATTAAATAATCCCCCTAAGATTTCAAACTTCGTTGGGAAAAAAAGAAGGAAAAACGAAATTCTCTTTTAAGATGAATTCGAAATTTTATTTATAACTTTAAATATTTCCTTCTTCTGCACGAAAAAAGCTCGTTAAGCTTATTTTTGCAAGTTTTCAGCCATTATCCAACCGTTCCAGTTCAATGTCTATGAAAGACAATTAATTTTCTACATTTTTTTCTATTAATCAGATACACCTACTATTGTCTAACGATCTCAATAATTTCTAGTAGTGCATAATCTACAATTATTTACAAAACTATTCATTTAACCATTTACATTATTTACTCTAAATTTCAAAGTTATATATTTAACAGTATTAATAAACATTACGATTATTACCGTGTTTATTAATTTTCATTGGCAACGAAAAGATGAAAAAAAAAAAACAAACATAATAATAATGATAAGCAACTATAAATGAATAGAACGTATAAAAAGACTGAATTGTTTTTTTTTGTTTTTTTTTTAATTTTTAAATTCAAGCTGCGAAAGCTAATGTCAATATTAAGGACTTGGGGTGGGTTTTTAAACAAAATTTTAGTTTTTAAAATGAAAGAAATAATCAAAAAGAATTTCTCTGAAAATGCGTAAAGGTGCTCGCCCGCGTACATGTGTACAAGTTTCGTAATAAATACGAATTAAAAAACCGTGTAGCGATTCGTAGGAAGTTTAGGCAGAGCGGCGAGTGGCCATTCGGGACTCGGGACTTCTCGCTCTGGTGGGGCCGCGCACGAGCTCACCGCCGATAACAGAATGTCTTACAATTTTTTACACGACTCCGTATGCGAGGATTTAAAATACATTTTAAGGAATAAGGAAAGTATGCGAAGAAACTTTTTTTGTAGACGACAATACAGAAGCGTTTACAATATCTCATATATACAAGTATATTATTATTGCTGTTGTGTTGTTATTAATACTACGACTATTATCATTGGGTAAAGAAATGTATAAAACTCACCTGCGCACTTGAAAACACAGAATGCAAATTTGCGCTTATACGCGTCGACTGGAAACCATTAATTATTAAGGGTACAGTGAATATGATTAATTGCAAGTGACATTAAATTAATACGCACCTCTAATTAATAATACAGACATGATAAGAATGCTGGCCAAAAAGAGGAAGTATTTCATCTTCTTCGTTTTTTTTTTAAGAATAGAGATATATGATATAAAATTTTATAATTTCAATAACAAACCTATCGTAAATGCAAAATATAAAGAAGTACGAAGTTACAATAGACGTTTATCCAAAAAACAAGAAACATGAATGACTAAATGTTTTAAAAAGTTTTTATTTCAATTATTAATATTATTCTTGTTTTTTTAAACAAAACTATTAAAAAGACAATTTAGTGCTATTATTTATTGCTTTATTCATGATTTACTAATGTTGGAGGTTCTTAGGAAATAATATAAAACTGGAAGTATGGTATGTAATCTCAATTAGTAATGTAATATAGTAAATATTATTTATAAATGCGAATTACATTTAATTCAATGCATATCATAATAATTCATGTTTTATTTATATTTAAAATATTCAAAAACATTAAATCATTTACCGAAATATATAATCGTTTGGTTTATAATATTATAATATTCATACGCTTTATTGTACATGAATCATTAATTTTTTAAATATATCATAAAAAACATAGGATCGAAATAATGTTTATGTATTAGTGGATAATTTAATGTTTCTGATAAATTTAACGATAAAACGCTATGATATTATAAAAACGAGTTTCAAAGAGGTATTACAGAATAAAAGTATAGAGGATACTTACATTATGCATTGACAAAGGTGACAAATGATTATTAGTCCAGTGAAACATTAAATTAAAATCTTTCTTTATACATTTGTGTCGCATGCACGTTAAATAGAAAGACTTAAAAAGATTCAATAATTATTTTGTTAAAGGCAAATCCAAAAGAATACATGAATATATAATTATGTATTTCTTTGCGTTGAAATTTTCAAAATATTTACAATTTATAATCAATCATTCATTCGTATAGTTGCGCTTATAAATTTAAACCTACAAAATTTCGTGAACTCCCACTATTATTATTATTATTATTATTATTATTATTATTATTATTATTATTAAAACAAGTAGACGAATGCATTGGCATTCATAATTTCTTCGCAGTAATTCCTCTAAAGCTTTTAACGAGGGTTATGTAGAGGAAGGGATATATCCTCCTATGTCACACTCCTATCAAGAGATTATGATGCGCGGAAATGCGATTGTTTCGCGCTACTTATAAAGAGAAGTCGGTCTCAGCGCCTAATCGTTATTTCGGCTCTATTCGACGCTTCGGCCCTTGGTATAGTCGTCGAACTGCGCAGTAGTCGCTAAACCCTTTTACCCATTTTACAGTATGTACAGTTCAATCTATATTCAGATAAATCTGGAATCATCAGACAGCTTTTCACTTACCAAATCGTTGACACAACAATACTATTGTTAAAAACTTTTTATTTAAATTAACATTAGATTCGATATTGTTGAGTCTGCAAGATTATGTTTTTAATAAGAATTTCAAAGGATTTTTATACTTTTAGGGTACGATTGTCAGGGAATTTAAAATATACAACGAATTAATCCTACTTCTATATTCTTTATTTTTTCTTAAAAATTGGAGAAACTCCGATTTTTACACACGCAACTTCTTAAATTACTATAATTTTAAATGCATTTTCTTAACCTGACTTACATCCTGCATTACACAAGGCTTTTTTAGGTGCCGAATACTCTGAAAGAAAATACGTGATTGCAAAAGTTTAATATTAATTTTAATATTTTACCTACGGATTTATTTGTACATGTAGATTAAATATAATTTCATACTTATAGACTCAGAACTATTAATGTCAATAATTTAATAAAAAAAGATCTTTTTTAAAGTATTATGTTGATCAATATTATTATTATTATTATTACTGTTGTTGTTGTTATTAGTATTATATATATGTATGGATATATATTTTTTTTATTATATACATATTTGTATTAGAAAACTGTGTATGTAACTTACTTGCACACTGTTTAGTACATAAATCCCCTAAAGAACTTGACAAAGTACCTATATAATATAACATTTTTTTTAGAAAATGCAGATATTTCTTGTTAATAAGAATACATACCTGCATTACAATATGCCATGTAAGCAAAGCAATAGATGAGAAAAGTTAAGAATTGCATATTTATTATTATGCTGTTGAAAAGAAATTTGACAGTAATTTATTTATAGGCGCTTTTTGAATATATATATAAAAAACATGTATATATAAAAATATCGATTATATGTTGTACAATAAGAAAATAAAATAATTATGAGCTGAACATGACGCAATTTTATTCGATATTAATATTTAAGAACAATTAATTAAAGAATTATCGTTAGAAGACGAGTGATTTTAAAACTTATAATCACGTCACCGAATAAAATATTGAATTTCTAAAATTTACATTTTATCAGTTTCTTATTAATAATTATTTATTAATAATATTGCTTCTATGATGTGCTGAACCTTTGTTAATATAAAAAAACTAATTTTAACTTTTTTAATTCTATATATTTCAATATTTAGTTCTTCTATTCTATTTACAATACTTACTCTTATTTAAAATCGTTAATAAATCACAAAATTTGTTCATAAAGTCGGATATAACGGGTCACAGATGGAGATGATCCATCGGTAATGTATAGTGTTTCTAAATCACGAGTGAAAGCAGTTTTTGATTAAATTTGAGATTCGTCCGTGTATTCAACGTATAGAAATCCCGTAATTTATGTCTCTTTAATGACCCGTTGGTAATAAATATATTAAAACCTAAAGAAATGTATGTATACAAAGCGACATTTAATCAGTTACGCGATACATATATTAGTTGAAAATACCATTCGATACTTGTTTTAACAAACACCCGAAACCTCTATCGGAGCCTTAGTGTGTCGTTCTTTTGTTTCTAAGGGTGGGGAGGGGAATGTAGCTGGAGCCGCAGTGCCGTAGCATATTGACGCGTTTAGCGCGTTGTGGTTAGTGGAGGAAGGGGGAGGAGCTCAAAAAGTAAGGCAAATACAATAAAAATAAATACGAAGGCAGAAGTCAGTCATGCAATAGTCAGAAATGTAAATTTCTCAAGGTCGAAATATTAATGCACATACGTTTTACGTAAGACGTCGAGGACAATTAAATTAAATTAACACGTAAAATAAAAATCGTAATCGCATGTTCACGTACATAAAATATAAAAACATAAAATTTATTTTCAAATCGTAGTCATACATTTACAGAAACTTTATTAAAGTTTTTAGAAGCAAAAAAAAAGAAAATACAACTTTCAATACGTTTTAAAAGGATTCAGAAAAATTATCCATACATTTTGCTAACTTTTTTTCTGTATTTCCTATCACGTTCGCATTGTATATAACAAAGTGACCTCAATGATTTCGAATATGCTGAAAATTAAGGAATTTTAAAAATTTAGTAAATGTATTTTAAAAAAAAAGCATAAATGTAGTTCACAATTAAATAAATCAAATATGAGATGCATGTTTTTTTAAATATTCAAATATCTTATGTATATTATAAAAATATATTTATAACTAACAAGTAAGCTTTTAAATATTAGGAGTGTTAGGTATGAGTTGCCCTGCTTCTCCCTTAAGTAGCTTAAATGCCAAGGTTCGTGACCCCGAGGAACCTTATGTACTGACAATGACATCCGTAGGACGTCAGAACTGTTGCATGTACGTAGCAACGGAAATAATATTGTGTTGTATCGAAAAACCCTTTTATAATTTTTATCATTTAATTTCTAATCGTTTAATGTAAAACTCTACGTTTTATTTATTTATTTTATTTTTTTAATTTCTGTAGAAACAATAACTTGTTATGATTAAAAATTTAAAGACTATTATTAAGCTTTCCTTATGCATTATAGGCTTCCTTTTGCATATTTATATTTATTTATAAATGTATAACAAATTATTCGTTTAATCTAATTTAAATAAAACAATTTACAAAATTAAATTATTTAATCGAATACCGTTATTATTATTATTATTATTATTATTATTATTATTATTATTATTATTATTATTATAACTAACGAAAACTTACATTTACATCTTGATAAGCACAATACAAAATGTGTTTTAGAGGCATCGACTAAAAAATTATTTTCAATTATGAATTATAATTACTAGTTAAATCAACTTAATACATACCGTCGATGATTAAGATGAATATGATAAGAAGGCTAAAACAAAGTAAAAAATATTTCATTTTTTTAAGTTAACCAATAAACGACTAATAAAAAAATGCTTTGAATTATTTGAATTTCTTTAATTGAACGATTATTTATTATTTATTTGATATATTAATAGTAAAGTGCGCAATAATAAGCATTCGTTCAACAACTTTACAAATGTATCACTGAATGTTTAAAAAAATAATTGCATTTCATTTATTCTTTTTATTTAAAGAAAGCAATTAAAAAGATATATAGAAGTATCATAACATAATTCATGATTGACTAATTTATAAATGGTAATTAAATAATTAGAATCGAAAAGTGACTGCGTACGCCATAGTCGTCGCAAGGGCCTGTCCCCAGCCCCAATACCCTGGGCAAGACGTCCCCTCTCACGCAGACATGCACGTGTATTAGAATTGCAAGCGTGCGCGCGCGCGCGCGCACGAGGTCACAGTTGCGGACACGGTCCCCATCAGTTCACATCCGCCGATGGCGCGAGCAAGTAGAAATTTATATCACACATCAGACAATAGCATTAGCGCGATTCCCGTGATGGCACGGTCACGTGGGGATGAGAACACATTACGTAGTACCTTTTTTCCGATCCGCTCCGAACGAAAAAATCTAGCTAGTGGTAGATGTTTCCATCCGTCAACCTGGTTGACTTATATATTTTCAACTGGTACCAGAATTCACCCCTTCCACCCAACCAGACACACTTGTAAAGGGTTGTAATACTCGCCCTCGGGATACAACACCTGTAAATACACCGCCATAATATAACGACAAGCTGACACACACACATAAGACTAAATCATTATACTAGTGTAAGCGAAACGAGTAGTTCTATAAATATATTTCGATTCCCTTCTTTTCCCCTTACCACCGCTCAAAATCGCTCCTGGCGTTGCCTGCACGAGGCAGGAATATTATAGTACTATTAAATACTGATTTAATGTTGTCTGGGAACGTAGTCGCTTACCGCATGGAGCACTGAAGATCAAAGCTTGGGCTCACTTGCATAGCGCATAAGAGTAAACATGTAACGTAAACAATTGCATAACCATGGGAAAGAGGAGGCTAAAATATGACGGATACGGGAGGAAAATGAAGCCATTGTAGTCTTGAGTATTGAAAATATCGCGTGTGGCAATTGAGGAGCGGTGCTATCAGCCTACCAAAGTATATCAATTTGAGGCATTTGGGGCTCGTGTACCTGGCTCATTAAGTAGCAGTGCCATTTAGCCAATCTAGGGAGATCTCCATCACTTGCGGCTCATTGCACCTTGCTAACATTTAGCATAGGGTACGAGGGCTCCTCATACATGCGCCGCAGGATCCTATTCGCGAACGCGGGTAGTTATTAGATAAATTAAATTTAAGGTAATATTATATTTAAAAGGCTTTTTCTATCCTTCAACTCGGTGGGCGGTGGAGGGGGGATAGGGAAGGTTTTTTTATGTCCGTACGTTAGCTAATGAATTATTTATATTCAGTTAGACAAAAATCCTTGCGTTTTGTTTGTACAACCTTTTCCTCCTCCTTCACGAAATCGTCAACCTTGAAACAATGAGCCTGTAGGTTATAATATTATAATATTATAGTTGTCATGATTATCGAAGGATATTATAATTATTAGGATGGTTATTAATTTATAATAATAATTAATAACAAAGATATCGTTGACAATGTATTACTCATAGAGATTATATAGGAAAAGAAAGTTGTATTTAAAATTATTTTGTATTGAAAACGTGGATATGAAATAAGGAAAATGTCAATGCATGACATACACAGTCGTGCAATATATTTATGACTATGTAATTAAAAATAAATATATATGCTTTTTCTTTTTCAAAATAATATATTACCTTATAATACTAATAAATAAATTTTGTTAAAAAAAAATTATTTTATTCATTTGTTGAATTTTTATATAACAGTATTGGGTTCATCGGGATTAATCTCGGTATTGGGTTCATCGGGATTAATCTCAGTATTCGGTTCATCGAGATTAATCTCAGTATTCGGTTCATCGGGATTAATCTCATCTGTTGTCATTATTTCTTCTTCTAATTCTTCAGGTGGTGGTAGTGGTGGTGGTGGCGCATCGGACACACTATGAGATTTACATCCTTGTAAACATAGTTCCCTCTTTGGTTTTAAATAGACTGGAAAATAAAAATTGATTATATTCTTTATTTTATATATGATTGCAATGAAAATTATTAGCATATTTTAAAGTAGTAAAAATTTACACTAAGAATAATATGCGAATCAATCAAAACCCACGCACATAAATTTAGCCGTAATTTTCAGAAAAACGCATCATATAGGCGTGAATAAATTGAAATTTATTAAAAAGTTTTTTAAAAACATATCCCGTACATTTCTTTTGTTTTAATCTGCCATTAGTATATAAGTTTTTCAAAGCCGCGTTTCACTAATTCAAATAAAATTTTCAATTCCATTAAATTTTAAATAATATTTGTCTTCGAATTTTAATATAAATTCTAATTGTTCCAGAAATCATGCTCATTGATCTTTAAAAATATTTTTATTTGAAATCTTAAACCTCGAACTACACAATTATTAGTGATTTTATAGTTATAAGATATATTGATTACAAAAATGTTCTTAGAAAATATCAGTATTTGTAAATGATACATTGAAAAAAGTTATGATTTCATGAAAACCGTATCAGTTTTTTAAGTATTAATCTGTTTATTTTATAATTTAATTTAATGTTAACCAATAAAAATGCATTTAGTAAGTATTCAAAAAAATAAAAAATTATTAATTACTATCCCATTATATAATATTCTTAACTTTATTATTATTATTATTATTATTATTATTATTAATATATTAAGCTTACATCCACATTTGAAGTCACATATTGTATATTTAGGTTTAGCAGCATCATCTAAAAAATATAAATATTTAACAGATTATGAAATAAAATTAATTAACAAACCATCACAATTAATGTGTACTTTTGATTATGCAAATTGACACAATAATGACGCTGATGAAAAATAAGTAAAATTTCATTTTTTTATATTTGCTAATAAATTAAGAAATAAGACCACAAATATATTAAATATTAAAATTTTTTCTATCCCAACAACGAATTTACTTATATACGACATATAAATAATAAAAAAGTAATAACTTACGTTCAGCCAATAAACTTTGCATATTTATTACTCAATGTTTTAAAAATAATTATATTTCAAATATTCGTATTTTTTAAACAAAATAATTAAAAAGATATTTAGAAGTATGAGTATGTTATTCATGATTAATATAACATTTAATCGTCGTAAAGAATGACCTCAGTTAGATATTTAGCGTAAGAATTCAACAAATATAATTCTATACGAATCGTATTTTTGATATTAAAAATAATATAAGTATTCTTGTGAGCATAATTCGGAAAATAGAAAATTCCAAATAAATGCTCGTCTATTTAATTCCGTTCGTACAATGAAGATGTTTCGTGAAATTATTACATGATAATAATAATTAAATGATTTTATCAATTGTTATAAAATATCATATCCTGATTTTTAAAAAATCATTTAAAAAAATCTATTTGTATTCAATAATAATTCAACAATAATTTATAATCAAGGAATTAGTAAACGATTTTATAGAATTAATAATATATAGTTAAAAAAATTTAATAACTTGTCGATTTTCGAAAGGAACTTTTATTCGTTGAATAAATTTCAATTATATAATTTTACAGTTAAAAACGATCCATCGATTGTCATTTGCAAATTTTGTTTAAAACAAAGTATGGAATATAATTATTAAAAGGGGTATACATTGAGTATTGTTATTGCTGTTATTGTCCGTTTACACGAAAAAGATGTCATGCTCCCTTTTTAGCCTAAGATTTTACTCATAATTGCTAGGGCTCGAGCCAATATTATAAAATACAAAATGGGGTTTAAATTAGTACTTTATATTAATTTAGATATTGAAGATAATGATTATAATTAAGATAAGATATCGTATTTACTTTAGAGGTATGAGTTCGGAATGGGGGTGGGAGGGGCCGAAGGATTTGTACAAATAAAAAGCGTCAGTTTCCCTAACTAAAATATAAAACAATTTATTATCTAACTAATGGCATAAAAATCCTTCTCGCAGAGGGGGGAGGAAAAAGCCTTTTTAAATACAATTACCTTCCTTAATTTAATTTATACAATAAACGCAGACTTTCGCGGATAGGATCCTTCGGCGCGAATAGAGAGCTCTCTTACCTTAAATATAGTTTTTTGTACGCAGCGCAATGAGCCGTGGCCGGGTTCTTACCCTATGGCGGAGATCTTCCTAAGCGGGCTGACTGATTGACCTTGGCTTTTACTGAGCTAAGTAGGCGAGCCCCGTGTAGCTCAAACTAATACATCTATATCGGCTGGTAGTACGACTCTTCGTTGAGCCGAATACTGCTAAAGCTCCCAATTGCTACACGAGTGCGCTTCCTAAGTGGGCTGACAAGCCCCCAGGTGCTATAAACGAATGCACAACTACCATGAAATATTATACTATATTTTCTACTTATTAGGCTCATCAACGATTGCTTCTGCGTTCTTGAGGATATCTCGACCAGACTAATTCCCTCGCCTTTGTCGCCTTGACTTATAACCTCCTTATTTATAAAAGTAACGCCTTTGTTTACGTTTGATTCCTACGAAATGAAGGGGGGGGGATATGAAATAAAGCACTTTTCACTTGCGCTTAGTAAAGTTATACGTTTTTTGAAAAAGAAATAGAATGATATTATTAGAGGTTGGCGAGCCCTAGGTTACAAGTTGAAATTGAGTAGTTGTGACGGTGCGTTTAGTGCATTTCCCACGAATAGGTCGATTCTTACACCGAGTCATTAAAATTTTATGTCTTATTGCCGAATCGACGACCAAGCCTCGCGTATAATATTTTCAATAATTGGATACATCCCATTGAGCTCTTTATCAGATAACCTAAGAATTACGATGATCAGATAGCCTATAAATGATGGTGTAGCATGCGTCTTTTTTATCAATTGACATATTTTTCCATGTACTTATGTTTATTTTTTTTTTATTTTACGGCGGCTAATCTGATGAATAAATATTTAGTATATTCTTATCTCATCTCATGTATTAATCAGTCTATATGGTGATAAAGAAATAAGGAAATAAGTAAGCTGACGTTACTCTCATTAGTTTTTATAATACGTTATTCCTATAAATATTTAAAAATCAGTTTTTATAATCTAGAAATTAGTTTTTATAATTATTTTTTTTTCTGTAGAAATTATATTTATATATTATACTCTAAAGGATGTCAAAGATCGTAAATTTTTAACTTTTCTAATTAGTAATATTGATTTGTTTCAATTAATCTGGTTATTTTCATTGCCTTGAAGTGTCAATATTTTCAATGCAGATGCTTGTAGTATTTGACTATTTTTTGATAATTTTTATAACTCAGTACTTCGTTTATTATTTTAATATATTGGTTTAAGATTGTTCCGGTTTCCCTAAGAAAATAGTTGCCATACACACTTTCATATTATAAATTTTTATTTGGATTAATATACTTACGTTTGGATATATATATATACACACACACACACACATATATATATATATATATATTCACCTATAAGGTATGCGCTTTTAATTTTCATAGTAATAATTTTCTATTTTAGGTTTTCGTACAAGTAAGCTTAAAGCATTGCAATAGATTGTCTTATTCCTATTATTGGGTATGCTTTGCTGAAATATTAACCAACGATTCTTATTTTAATTTGTTTAAAATGAAATCAGATTTATTTCTTCTGCTACAAAAGTTATAATATTTGAAGTCTTCAATAGAACTTCACGTAAGCCTAGTTGTTGAAAATATGTTTTCAAAGTCAACCGTCGATCGCTTGTATTAGTCATTTTTAAAATAAAAAAGGTTAATTTCCAAAGTATTGTTCATTTTGTGAGAAAACAAAAATTTATCTTAATCTGTTTTATTCTGATAATATTCATTTCTTAGAAAGGCTATCCAATGACACCATTGTAAAATAATACTTTATGTAGTAGAGGGTATCTTTTAACCGGATGTATTCGAATTTCTGATATATTTCTGTTTATCTAATATTTGCTTAGAAGCTTTTTAAGTTATTTTTACAATTTACTAGTGTCAGTTTGTTGGCAGGATTTAATTTTGGCGAGTTTTAATGATATTTTAACGGTTGAAAAATCAGCAGCTCTGCATCCTCTTGCACTTCTTATATTGCATAACCAATTTTCCTTTTTATAAAGCACTCTAATATACTGTACAATCTATATCTATACAATAATTTTAATTGATGTAATCTATGTTTTTTACAACAAATATATATAATATACAGTGATATACGATTAAAAATTCTGCAGAGGATGAACGAATTGCAAAGATCTTCATTCATTCGAAAATTCATATGAGTGCGGTATCATTTTAAGAAAATTTCATTTTATTAAATAAAAATGTTCGAGGCAAGCAGATGCATCATATGCAGCGTTTAGCACTAGAAAAATAAATAGTTGATTTTGAATCTGATAGTAAAAAAATAAATAGTCCAATCCCCATGTTAATATCTCTTGCGTGATTCGATTACACTATCCACTATATGATGTAACGATTGTAATATGACAATAAAATGATGCGATTAAAAAAAAAGTCAATTTCTTACACTCTCATTTTCATTGTGAAAGTTTTTTATAACTCCTACAGTGAAATAATTAATAATAAAAAGTTAATTAAGCATTTTTCTTTTATTCAAATGTATGTATGTATGTATGTATGTATGTATATATATATATATATATATATATATATATATGTTATCTGCGTCTCTAATGTATCTACAGCACTAATAAATAATTTATTAGCTATGTTTCGAGCTTAATTATTTCTAAGGCGATTAGACTTTGACAGAAATATGCACTTAAAATAATTACCAATTAATAAATTTGTTCATGATTTCTTCATAATGCAATGACGTAAAATGTGACATTATTATATGCTTCAACAATGAAGTTAATTTGAATGTAAATAAAGTAAAATATTAAATTAAAGGGAATAAGGAAACACATTTATGAAATGAAGTATGTTCAAACTAAAAGTAATTCTATACAATACGCCATTAAATGGTAAAACGAGAGCACTTGTTAATTAATAATAGAATTAATAGAAGTAACAACATTAATGATTAAAAATTTTTAATTAGATATATAATTTACTTTTAAATTATCTATTGCCAAGAAGTTCGGTTGTAAAAAAAAGGACGAAGTATAAGAAAGTGACAAAAGTACGAAATATATAAAATAATAATAATTAAATAAAACATAAATGTCACCTAACTTTCGAACAAAGTACATACTTTTCTTTTGACTAATCGAATAATGAATAATTTGATTATATTGTTTTTTTTTGTTTAAATTCTTTCTATTGATTGTAATTATTCAAAAGTATTGCAATAATATTGATAAATATAAATATATTTTTTGCAAATTATATTAAGATATTGTTTGGATTTAAATTTTATTAGGCACGATATTTTTATATATTTCATCATAAAATATTATTATTTAAATTACTATTTAAAATAGGCATTATTTGTATGTAGGTTAAAAATTGTATGTAAAAGTCAAAATTAATTCCAATTTTGATGCATTTAAAAGTTAATTTGGTTCAGCCGTAGACTGTTTTCTTAATCTTTTTCTTAGCAATCTTTCGCCTTCACACTGAAAAAAGCAGCCAATCTTTATTAATCTCTCTTCAATTTCTGAAATTAGAAAATTATTAATTTAGAAGTTACAAAACGGGAACATCTTCCTAATATTTTCTTAAATTTTATCAATGAATTTGTTTTATAATATATTATTGTCGATTTGAGTAAACATTAGCTTTCGTATTTGTAAATACGTTAAATTATAAAAAAAAAACTTTTATAAACACGTTTAAGAACATATGGCCACTTTATTTTTTCAATAATATATTGATGTAAAATATTTATTTTACAAATAAAAAGAAAAATAGAATGTTTATCAATAAACTGTATATTTTAGATGTATGTATTGTTAATGATATGAAACCGGCATAACCCCGCGTACTCGAGACCTCGCAGATCCGCGTAATTAGACCGTATGCATGGGTGATGAACCAAATGGAAAAAAAAAAGAGTGAAAAATCGAGTAGAGTTCGATCTATATGAAATCTAGATCAAGTCCTCTGATCCGTGAACGCGCATAGTTGAGCGAAATCGCATGTCCCACCATAACATTATAATTATAATAGTTGCACACATATGTCGTATTAAAAGTTATTAAAAAGAAAATATTAATTTTAATTCTCATAATTACGTTTCGTATAATTTTGAAATATAATATTAGAGCTACGATGTTTAATATTTTATCGTTTAAAAATGTTTATCTCATATAAAATTAGGAGACCATGTTTATCTTACACTATTAACAATATTATTATTCTTAAATAATTTTCAAGCTTACTTATACATTTACTCAAGCACAATATGAATTTTGTTGAAGCATCGCCTAAAAATTATAAAAATTAAACCTTCAAAATATTAGTATCGTAAAATTAATACATACCGCTGATTATTAAAGCTGCCATAATAAAAAAAGCAATATAAAATAAGAAATATTTCATTTTGTTGTTTTTCTCAATATATATCTCAAAAAAATATGTATATAACCTTGTAAATTTTTCGTACTTTAAAAATAAATTTACTTATATAGATTATAAATAATAATAAAAAAAGTAATAATACTTTACGTTCATCCAATAAACTTGAATAATTAATTATTTAACGTTTCGAAGATTAAATTTTTAGAATTATTCAAATTTTTTATTTAAACAATTAAAAGGGCATTAAAAATATCAATATGTTATTCATGATTCGCTAATCGTAATAATTAATTGCATGCAGTAATACAAAACTCAGAAGTGAAAGATAATGCTGGTCAGTAAATTAACGACTTGATAATTATTTGTAATTACTTGACGAGTGAGTGAAACAAGGACACAAGCGGCACACAAGCAAAAATGAAGGGATGGTGTTAGCGCAGAGAGAGAGAGAGAGAGAGAGAGAGAGAGAGAGAGAGCCTGCGGTGGTAGCATTTGAAAAAATGACTCGAATCGAAAAGCGCTTGATTTCTTCTTCTTTGGAACTTCGGCGCTCGATAGCGGTCGCGAGTCTTGAATAACGTAAGCAATAAAAGTTACTTTGAAATAATAATCAAGAAAAGAAGAACAATGAGTGGATGATGGTACGGTTGGCTAAGCAAATGAGCAATTTGTTACAATCGATGAGACAATTGAGGGTAAGTCCTCTCGCGATTCCAGTCAAGAATGAAATTTCAGTTGGAATGTAAGAATTCGTCACTGGTTTAAATGATTGAATCTAAAATGTACGTAATTCTTAAAAATATCCGTCTCTTTCGACGATAAGTTGCAAAGAATATGTTTGAAGGGGAAAATTTACTTACTGCAATACAGTCGTTTTCTCTAAATAAAAAATATCTAAATGTGACGGAAACAAAATTGATTTTTAGCTATAATTAGACTTTTATAATTTCCAATGATATTACAATATATGTTTGGAGTTTGGATACGTCGTGTATACGCCGTGCGGGCTCTCGTCTGTGAGCCCCCGAGCGCGTCGACATTACGCGGAAGCGAGTACAATCATATTCCATCGGCCTGCATTTGTAAAAACAAATAATTCCTCTTTACATATTCGCGGTAAAGAAAGGAGACCTTTCATTTATCCTATCCGAATCCAACCATAATATGTACTCGCCTCCGCGTCGTTCTTTTTTTTTAAATTGATCGTAAAATTATTTTTAAACGTTGAATGTTATCGTAGGTGAATTGAGAAAACTGATTAGGCTAAGGTTTGACAGTTATTCCATAAGTATTGTTAGTAATGCAGTAATGGAAATAAAAACAATAACTAATAAAAATTTTATTCCTGGATAATAATTTTGTTTGAGTATTCTATAATGATGCCAATATCCAAGCTTATACGCTTATACTGTTATTTCTATAATTTATATGTTTTGCAAGCGCTTTGAAAAAAGTACGTAAATTTATATAAATAATTAGGAATACGCATATTTTAATAAGAATCTCTTTTAAAAATATTTTTAAACAACGTGAGGGTTATATTTTTCGAAGATCAAGTGTATTCCCGCTTTTGGAAATAAAAATATTTTCCAGGGGTCGTTTTTACGGTCCATATTAACATTAAAAATCTTATAGTTTAGCACTATCTTTATTAAAACGATTTTAAATATATATTCTGTAAATAGTCCACCTAAAAACGACGTCAATTTTTACAAAATTCTTTATGAAAGATATTGATTATATCGTAATGGCTCACCTATACATTTCCGAGGTCCATCACCAAATGGAATGAAATACATCCCATACTTTTTACTGTCGAACCGCTCAGGCTCAAAATTATTTGGATTAGAAAAAATTTCACTGTCACTTTGTAATCCATAATGGGGTATTATAACTCGTGTATTTTTAGGAATCGTTATGTTAATATCCTTAAATGTATAATCAGCGTTACAGGCTCTTATTATATCCCTTAACGGATATTTGCGAAGAGTCTCTGCAAAAAAACAAACAAAACATAAATAAATTAACATGTGTCATTTATAATTAAATGTAGATAAAATTGAAAAATAAAATAAAAAAAAATATAATATGAGAACGTACATTTAATTGATTGATGTTTATTTTTTGTAAAACAATATATCAAATGAAATCTATCAAAGCGTTACAAAAGCGTTCATTTTATTAAAGACGAACTTACGTCGACCAATGAGTTCTCTAAATAAGAAATCCTTATAAAAAGTTAATATTTTTTAATCTCTAAGTTCATTATTAATCATGTATACGTCAACATACACGCATAACATAAATATTTTTAGTTTAACCTATCGGTTACCCGAAAATAATAATAAGGAGATATATATATACAGAGAGAAAAAGAGAGAGACGTTTGTACGATTCGCTAAATCATTAAACTCACCTTTAAAAATATTATCTAAATATTTCATTTTTTTGATATCATCGAAATACACAATTTTATTATCTATAATTTGACAAGTTTCTATTATTTCACTGCGTAATTTACTTTGAATAGAATAATTATTAGCAATTTCATATAAAGCATTGCTTATAGATATCGCTATACCTTTTGATCCTACACTAAAAAATAAATTGGCCTGAGAAGCCAAAATATTCGTTTTAGCTGCAAAAATATAAAGATTTCATGATACATACATATACACACATACACGCGTATTAAAAATTAAACATTACGTCATTATAAAAATAAAAATTACATAGTTGTACTAACAAAATTTATACCTTTTTAATTAATGTATACGTTAAAAAGTTTATAAATTACTTGAGAATTATTTGTACTATAGTTGTGGAATTAAAACAAAAATGAATTTATTTTACTTATAATAAAAGCTTCTGTTTAGTAGATTAAGCGTTTTTGTAACAATATACCTGTGGCTGTGTAGCCTGCGCCGTTAACGAAATCGATAACTCTGCCGATGTAGTCCCTTTGATGTCCTGGAAATTTACTTCTACTGTGGACGATGTCTTCCATGAACTTTGTATAAAAAACTTTTTTTGATTTCGTATTAGAACTCGTGAGCTTCGTTATACATTGTAATACGAAATTCCATATTGTCTGATTAGGCGCGTGATATTCTCTAAGGTATTGGGTAAGGTATTTCGATAAACTATTTATTTTGCTATTTGAGTTGGAATAAGTTATGGGATTGTTGTGATTGTTTATTTTTGTGGAAAATCCGTAGATCGCAGTTATTTCGGTTGTCAAATTGAACATTGAGGGGTAGATGTCGACTGGATTTGTGTTGCTCACGATTTTATCGAAATACGATAGAAATTCATATATTGTATCTGCTATTTTTGGCAAATTATTTTTCAAATTTGACTTTGAAAATGCAGGCGACACCGACAACTTCAATTCTTTATAATTGGTTTTACTTAAATTGAACAAGTGGCTGTGCAGCAACTCATTTGACTGGTCAACATTGATACCTCGATCAGAGAATACTGAACTATGCTTTCTGAGAATATCTTTTATTAGATTTTCATCTTTAACAATCAAAGCCGGTCGGTTATTTACATTAATACCGACAATTTTTTGATCTTTGAATTTATCGTAATAATATTTAGTCAATTCACTGGGGTGAGTTTTACCGATGAAAGTTGTTATATCGTTTCCAAAAAATGGAATCGGATTCGGTCCTCGCACGCCCAATTCTTTCCAATACGACGTTTTTTTTTTATAATAAAAGCAATATATAAAAAATGATACCAGAATAAGTAATATTATATAAAATCCCATTCCTTGATACATTTTATATTTATTTAAATATTTTATGGCTTTTATTATATGTTGACAAATACTGCCGCGCGCGCGTGTGTATATATATATACATATATACATATACATATATATATATATGTGTGTGTGTGTGTGTGTGTGTGTGTATATGCATATATATTTAACTAATACTTCGTTTCTAAAATAATATACTTCCTTTAGGAAAAATAATATGATTAAACAAATAAAAAAACATGATACTTAAGTAATATATGTAAAAGATTCAGAGTCATCGGATGACTGTGATAATAATTACAGTTTGAAAATACACTTAAATTATATTAAGGTAAATTTCGTTATCAATGAAATATAATTATATTGTTAATAAGATATTTAATTTCTAAAATTAATTTAATTTTTTATTAAAATTTATAGATTTTGGAATAGAGTAGGAAATAATCTGTTATAATAATAACGTTATATTATCTTTCAGAGATTTTGCGGCTTAATCCTTTGATCTTTGAATTAACATATTCATGTTTACATTTTAAGCTTATCGTGAATCAGTATGTGTCAAACTTCCTGCATGCAAGTTGAAAAAAAAAAAAGAAAAAAGAATGAAAGTAAAAACTAATAATAATGACAATCAGTTCTCAGAATAAGTAATTAGATACGGTTGGATAATATGACAACGGGAAATGATACGTATTTCGAACGATATCTGATCTAATAACTACGTGGCGAATATCGCAGAAAAGATTGATTTGTAAAAATGAAATGAAAAATTTCAGTCGAAATGTGTAAAAGTCGTGTGATGTATTTGAGAGAAAACGCGTACGTTTCTAGATTAAGCCAAATACAGAGACTGAGTTTAGGGATAAGTCACAAGAGCTCAGCCACGATCTTTTCACAGAGAATTCGGCAACGATAACGACACCTACGTTTCATACGAATTCATAATTACAAGAACTGATCACAAGTAAAAAATCTTTTAGTTCATAATAAATACAAGCTCTTTATTTACAAGATCGAGCAAAGTTCTAATAAGTAATAAATAATTTTGATATTACTTTGACGATTGCATTCAAAATTTCATAAAAAATTCGTAATATTTTGTTGTCATTTTTCACGCACACAGAGTTGTTTTATTTGAAAAAGTAATGTTATTACATTGTACCGGCACAATTTTATTTCTCTCTCAAACACTGAGTTTTTAACCAACTTTTCAAACCGTTGCAAACCTTTTCTCTTTTATTTTCACTTGCTTCTTTCGGTAAATAATCCAAAAGAAAAAACTAGTTATAATTTTTTAAATTTCCTAATGCAAATTTTATATTAACTAAATCTTCACGGGATAATTATTGTTCTCGGTTCTTGAAAACGTGAGTGCCGATTAAAATTTTAAATAATTTTAACTCAAGGGGTAGATCGACTAAACTGGTGCGTTATACCTTATCAATAATACTGAGAACGAATAAGCTGCGCTCGTTTTATTGTTTTTTTTTTTTAAGCATGCGCAGTCCTGGTACAAGCTTATTGGATACAAATCCAAAACATAAAGATATACATAGAGGATGACGGCGCTTTCACAATAGTGCACGGCCGCAATAAATATAAGTGAATGTACAGGAGGTATAATACATGCAAGTATGCCGATATATTGTTATATAAACATAATTCGTAAATAGATAATAAGCATTTGCATTTTCAACAATTAAAACTTTGCCCGTTAGTCCGTTATGGGATTCCGTTGGGATTCTTTAACGAAGCCCACCTTACAAGGACGATTCCTAAAAAAAGTTCGTATCCGAATGAATGACAATGCCTTTCCCTCGTGAATGAAGTTCGTTCATTTTCCTCAACTTTATTGCCATTCCTCAAATTAGATATTTTCTTGATATTTTCATTGTTGCTTTCGGCTCTCGTCCCATTGATTTTTCTGTCAATTAAAAAGTCCTTCTAATAAAAGCCTTCTAATTTACGTCAGCGTTCCTTTTAATTTCAAGAACTGCTGCTAATTTTTTTTTTTTTTTTTTTTTTTTTTTTTTTTTTTTTTTTTCTGATGAATCTCCATTATAGCTCAGAATATTTATTTAGATTTGTTTTCTCTTTGACTTCTCTTCCGAAGTCAACCTTTTATTATATTGTGACATGAGTGTTTTGCCTTGGTTTCGACTGTTTCTCTTAGCCTTAGGTTTTCTCTTAGTTTTTATAAACTGTATGCATTAATTGTGCGCGACTACCGTCAGATAAGATTAGGACCCGTGTATACTGAGCGCGGTCGGTGTGTTGAGTGCCTATTTATTGCGTATGCTTCGTTATACGGCTACGAAGTGCCTGCAAAAAAAACAAAAAGATCCTTGTTCGTGGGTTGGCACGGAGGAGGATCGGGAGAACGATACTACGACGTATCATCCCCATGTGACGTGATGAAAAAATATTGACGATGTGAGGGGTAGTATTATGACGAGCATGGCACAGATATTGGGGCATTGACGTTTAAATATAATTATGCGCAACAAAATTAATTAGATTCAATAACGCAAATTTTATTGTTTAAATAATATTACGTGATAATATTACATACAGTGTCATATCTACAGAAAAAGTACAAAGTTGTAAATCATAAGTCGGCTGTGCGGTATTACAATCTTCCAATGTACTATTTTTTTTTCACATAGTTGGTATATGCTTAAGTGATTGAGACGATAGTCGGGCATACAAAATTCATAATTTATGGATTAAAACGATGTCATGGATTCTGTAGGATCTCGAAGATATATTTTATAGAATAGGGAATACATCAAATAAAATCGAATGTATAAGGAAATTGGTATAAGTATAGGCAAGTGGAGCATATGCCTTGTTGTATGAATTGTAAATACGCGCTATATATAAATGTGTTCTTGTAATAACGGAATAAGGAATAAAGATATAAAAATAAATCGCAAATCGCCGAAAGCAGCCACGACAGAAGGCACGACAGACAAATTGCTACGCGAAAAGCAAATGCTGCTTTCTCTTTTCCATTTCTTACCCATTTGAAATGGGACCTGAATGCCCATCATTTCAGTTATAACGGCGTTGGATCATTCACTCCGATCATCAGCCATAACTTGAAATCATTGGCGATAAATTATTAGTCCTTCAGTGGATCATACGTCGATTGTCGTCCGACCACTAATTATAATCATTCTTATTTTTCTTTAAGGAATCTACGAATACTGACAGTGTCATCTTTCACATAATTATATTCAATATATAAGCATTTAATTCTGACGAGATTTAAGTTATCTTGATGCTGACGATTAAACAATAAATACGCACTACAATTAATTAATAACTCTTAACTAATTAGTAGGTCATTAAAATCGATGTAATCAATAATTAGATTTGAATAATCAGCATAATCCGATTCCTTAAAATTATACGTATATTGGTGACAGTTACAACTTTTTTATTTTTTTTATTGTTTTCTATTTATCATATAACGGGTTATATATATATATATATGTTTTAAGAATTATTTAATATTCTCGCAGTCATGTTTCCCAATTTTTGTGCTTTTCCAGCACACTATCATTTATTATTATTCGAAGTCGTTACTTCAGTACCTCATAATTTCATATGCATGAGCTTCTACACTGAGTACATTCGAGTTTATATTATTATTACGTTTCTTATAATGTTTTATTTTTACGTCTTGTGCATATTCCTTGTAAGTCCATACTAACATATGAATACAATATAGGCATATGCACATGTTCATATATATATATATATGTATGCATATATGTATGTATGTATGTATGTATGTGTGTGTGTGTGTGTGGTTACAGACGTAATCTGAAACTTTATATACATTTGATTGATTAATGAAAGTAGTTGTTAATAAAAACATCAATTTATAATATAACAGTTTTAAAACATGATACATAATCGGAACAATTGTAATAAAAATTATAGCCAATCAAGAACATAGACCATTTACTTACATTACAAAAGAATCATACAACGTTTAAGTAAAATTTTATTTTGTGTGCGTAATTTTTTATTCATAAGCTCATCGAATACTCTACACAACGAACTAATATTTTTTTGCTCTTATTATAGTGTTATATAAAGGAATTATAAAAATCTGTATATAAGTAAACAAATGATCTTTGATAATCGCATGCAATTGACGAATGGTAAGTTTAGAGAAATTAATGTACTTAAAATAAAGAGAGAAGTTATACACGTAAAACTGAAAATTGACTTAGTGACGACTACACAATTACAATATAAAGATTTAAACGATCGAATTCCGAAAGAGATGTAGTCTCTTATTTCACAACAGTCTTTATGGTTTTTCAAAAAACAAAACAATACATTATTTATTGTACATAGAGCGCTGAATTTAATTGTCGCCTCAATGATCATTATCTTAAGACAATGTTCTAATATATTTACATGGTAGAAGTAGGTAATTTTATCGATTAATTATGCAACAATTAAATACGATTATCAATAATATTATATGTTTTGGATGAAGCAATTAATTTAGATAATATAAATCAAGTTTGATTCTGCCAATCTCTATAAAACAAGTATATTATATATATATATATATATACACAACACACACATATATAAACTTTGCTATTGATGCTCCTTTAAATCAAAATTCAATCAAGGATTATTAACAGACATTTTTTATCATTCTTATATCTTTAACTCTCGTTTATATTTATTTGAAAAGATTTTCATTTCCTTTAAGTACGAAGTTTGAAACTTTTTATACAAAAAAGCTTATTAATCATTTGGGAACGATGTAACGAATTCAAACAAAGATTCAAACAAATTATTAATAACATGGATTTTCAATTGTTAACCGTAAATAAATTAGTATAACTCTTAAATTGTTAATTAACTATATATTATTTAAAAATTAACTAGCAACAGCTTACGAACAATCAAGTATCAAATATCTACTAGTGAAACAGTATCGTTAAAATTATCAATAGAGTAGAAAAATTTTAATTGTTAATTTCTTATAAAACTGCCCAGGATGACTTAAAATTTTCCGTTAATGATGTTTAAAATTTTTATACAATTACATTTAATGAGAAAATGAGAGACAAGCTTATTAGTTTAGCGTCTGGTGTTATTACATAAATTTTTATTAGAAAAAATAAAATTTTCGATGTTAACGAACTAATATTGCTTTCGTAACAATGAGAATGTTAAAAAAAACAATGGGCAAAAACAAATAGTTATTGCACGATAATTAAAAGTAATTATTAAGCAATGACTTTCATTGTATAGTTACTTTCTGAAGAAGTAATAAAAAGTAACAGCATTGTGCATCGTATTTGATTTGTCCCGAATGACTCTTGGGCAATAAGGTATTGTGGAAAAATTGACGAGGGAAGAGAGATAAATCGAAGCATATACATTTATAAATATGATATAAAAATTTGCTGTAACGATTGAATTAACGATATAGGTACAAAAACTTACTTATTATAATATTAAATAGAGGGAAGGAAGGTATTTTAACGTAAAAGCTTGCTGTTGCATGTACGCGACGAAAAGCACCATTCGGAATATTTAAACTCATTCTCTAAGTCATTTACTTATCACAAAGTAACATCGTCAAACGTTAGTTATCGTCGCCACGAGGCATCAGGTATATATGATAATTTAGTAGCGGCGATCATAAAAACTCCTTAAAAATCGTAAAAAGTTATTGTATCGTTCGCAAGAAAAGTAAAAAGCCAGATTTGCTTGGAAAGAAAAATCGAACAAACGATATTTATTGAAAATTATCACACTTTGATCATTCAATTAATTTATTCTTCTTCTTCTTCTTCTTCTTCTCCCCCGCCCCCCACCTTGTACAATGAAGTAGTATCGATGACAATGACAAAAGCAACCGATTAATTCGCATAGGGAAAGGAAGTCGAGCCTCTTAGGGATAAGCGATCCCTAGACTTACGAACGAGAACGAGGAAAGTCGTCGTCTTATATCGCTTACACCGGTGGTAGTGCCCAGAGGGTGGCTGTCTTGTCCGCAGAGGTGCTGAGGAAGGAGAACTCGGTCGGATGCCAGCGGCCGGATATGACCTTGTCCTGATGCTGGGCAACGACGACGCTCGGTAGTGGCATTGTCAAGTCACCTGAAAAATGAAACCCACAAATTGTGACGATTTTTCGCAGATAGCTTATTATAGATCGATCGCGCCGAGTATAGCTTATTCCACATTTCGGTCTCATGGAAGCTATTGGCGTACGGGCCGAGAGCAAGTAGTCGAGTAATAATTTGAAATCTTTACGTGATAAAAAGAAGAAGAAGAAGAAGAAGAAGAAGAAGAAGAAGAAGAAGAAGAAAGAAGAAAGAAGAAAGAAAATGGAGAAAGAGTCCGAACCTTGCAAGTCCGTGAGTACGAGCTTATTGTCGTAGCCGGCGGTGAGTAAATAGTAAGCCGAGGGAGAGAATCGGATACTTCGTATGTCAGCGGCATGGGGCTTGAAGCACTGGACTGTCCTGCCGCCCCGGATATCAAAGAGGACGCAGCTGCTGTCTTCGTGTCCGGACACCAGAAGCCGACCGGAGGGGTCGACGCAGAGCGCGGCCACGGGACTCCCAACCTAAAAATCCAACAGGGTATTAATACTCCGTGAGATCCTATGTATCGAGACTTTCTATGAAGCGGGGCGGAAGGTTATTCGGGTTATTATTGGGGTTATTGGGGTTCCTTCGTACACCCACTCTCTTCCCAGGGAGTTCCAGGCACTGATTATGAGCTCCGGTGAACCTGTTTAATTCACACTGAAGGTAACGTACCCTACTTCCGGGCACGGTCGCCGGGGTGATCATGTTGACGCAGCCTCGTGTCCTTAAGTCCCAGAAGCGGACACTCTTGTCCTGGGAACCGCTTACAAACATGGCCCCACCCCAATTGTATAGGGTCAAGACGTGGCCGCTGTGACCGCTGAGGGCCTGGAAGGGCGTTCCCGTCGCGCAATCCGTCACGTAAATCTTGCAGTCCCCGGCACCGCCGCTTATCAATAAGCTCGACTTGTTCGACGTGTCCTCGAGGAAGCAGAGATCGCGCACGGTCCCGTCGTGCATCGTCAGCTCGACTTCTTGTCCTGAAAACAAAAATTTTTATACCCACTGCTCCCGACTTCCTTGCATTGCCTTGCATTACTCGCTCATCTCGCTCATGGCCTCATACATATCTACTGATCGAGGCCATTGCACTTGCTTAGAATAGAGAAAAACCTCCTCTAGCATACGATATTCAATAATGCATTGACAATTCTACCGTACTTATTACGAGCATTAACTATTATGTAACCACTCGATGTTTAATGTAAATGCTTTAATTACATTAGCACAATGTTTTCTTCACTTTAAACTGAAATTTGTAAGTTGTGCAACTATTCTTTATAGTTCCGAGTACAGTAATTACTGGTAACTAATAATTCACGGAAAGAGAAAATAAAAAAATTAACGTAATGTCTAGTAAAAGCCAGAATTCGTTGGTGCGATAGGATTGAGGGGACATTCGCAAACGTAATTTACTATAACTGCAGATTGTTATAGAATTATATTTATAGTTCATAAAAGAAAGGGAGAGGCAGCGAATGACGAGAATGGGAAAAAAGTTCTATCAACGCCGAAGTAATAAAATTCTTTTGACGAAAAACCAGAATTTCACCGGAAAAATTATTTCATGTCTTTTTAAATAAACGATTACCTAACGTAAACTTAATAGCAAAAGAGAGCCTTAAAATAATAATAATAATAATAATAATAATATGATGAT
Source organism: Ceratosolen fusciceps (assembly GCA_018883505.1). NCBI lineage: Eukaryota > Metazoa > Arthropoda > Insecta > Hymenoptera > Agaonidae > Ceratosolen > Ceratosolen fusciceps. The sequence goes on from RCIC01000005.1 coordinate 10,161,891, forward strand.
GATGATGATGATGATGATGATGATGATGATGAGGGGAGCGGAGTAGAGCGGTGGTGTTGGTTGATGGGGCGGGGGCGGGGGCGGGGGCGGTGGTACCTTCGAGATTCGAGGTGTCGGCATTGAAGCGCATGAGCTTGACAGTTTTGTCGTTACTTCCGGTCGCCATAAGTTGGCCATCCGGTGTCCAGGCCATGCAGTATATTGAGCCCTTGTGATGCTTCGTTCTCTTGAAAAGCACCGTCGGTTGGTACGTCTGATGCTCTTCCCTATAAAATCAAAGTCATACTCACGTCAGTCGGCCAAAAATAATCAGACCCGAGACTTATATTATCATGTAAACTCATTAAATATACTATTAACTATTAGAAAAATAAAATTGTTTGTTTCACCTTTTAGTGAAAGCCTTGAAGCTGGAACTTTGAAATGGAAAAAAGGAATTTTTAATCAGTATATGATGGAGTATATGATGTTTGTAAATTTCATAAAAGCTATAAATTTCTAGTGTCTTGCACTAAGTTTTACTTCACGTAAGGCTTCGTATAACAACTTCCGGTTTTCTTATTAAATCTAAACAATGTGTACCAACTTGATAATGTGGAACTGTATCCTGAATATGTTAGTGTCGGCTGTCAAAATTTATTTCTTTAATTTTCTCTTATGAATTATTTATAATGAAAATACTGATAATGAAAAAAATCAACGTTATTATGAATGGTAAATGAGATGCAAATGAATTATAATACTGATAAAACTTGACATTGACATTTTCCATTAAAAATGAAAAGTATGGGAATGTTGTTATTTAAAAACAGTAAAAGTTATACGAAGAAAAACTTTTTTTTATAAAATGTCAGCTCATAATGAAAAGTAGAAAATAGTTTATAAAATGATTGTTGGCCAAAATAACATTGGTTTCTCTTCGTAGAAATTATCTGTAATATTTATTTACTTTATACATGAACAAAGTCTAAAAGGTAATTTGCGTAATTTATTCAGTTTGGAAAAAAAAGAAAAAAAGTTCCATTAACGAATGATAATTGGTTAAAATAATTTTAAAAAGGAAAATTGAATCCAATTAAAGCCTAATCAATAATGGCAGTGCAATAATTTAGCGAGTTCTGGATTAGAAGAGCAACAGCACGTTCTAATTCTAATAAATGTAAATCGATATAGTTAATTTACTTTTGCAACACGCCTTAGTGAAATTAAATGAAAATTTTAGCATTAAATTTTACTTTCGCTTTTACTAATATTGCTATCAATTCGTATAATGGCCATAGCACTAAGTGCGACTAAAAAGAAATTGGTAGTGCATAACAACGCACCGGCGATAAATTATACGAAATCAGACGGTCGACGAGCTCTATCGATATTCCAGATACAATCTCAAAACTACCGGTTTCGTATACGAAACTACGTAAATCTACCGTGAGAGGGGGAAAAAAAAACAACTGTTTTACACGTCGTCCCAACGCTGGATCCCGCTTAATTTACTTTTCCCTCGAGCGATGCAGTTCCTTCGTTACGACTGACTGATCCATGCTTCTATCTGCACCTCCCCCTCCCCGCCGTCAATATTAATCACCGTCTACTTCGCTCTTTCTTACTCTTACTTAATCTTCATGCAATTTCCTAATCCCATGTTCTCTTCTGGACTTGAGCGACGGATCCCAATGATTTTTCATTATTGACATCGACGTTTTAAAAGAATATATTTAATATTCATAACAATAATTTTAATTTCAACGTCATTTCCAAATTGTATAGGTAAGATTATAATTAAACTATGTTACCTTTGTACTTCCAGTCTTCAAATTAAGTTTCGTTATAATATTTATTAATGTACTGCGTATGTTAAGAACAAGTAAATGGCTTGTAAGGAGATGAAACGATCTTCCAAATAAAACACGATAACATGTTGTTCCAAACTCAAGAAACAACATAAGTACAACACTCATTTTTTTTTTTTTTTTTTTAAATCAAACTAAGTGATGTAATTGTAATATCAAAAATACATATCTAAAAAAAGAAAAAGAAAAGTAAGTAAATAAATAATTACGATTTTCACAATTATATTTTTTTGTCGAAAAAGTCTAAAAAGAAGGAGGTGATGCAAAATGTCAATAGTTGTAGACGCGAATGAGGAAAACTCTCTTAGAGAGCACTAGTCTGAGCGCTCACTTTCACTAGTCGTTAGTAGACGCGAAAAAATGGCAGTGATCTTCCTAATTATTCCATGTTTTCTCGATACCTCCGGATCCCTTTATTCCCTGGCATCCCCAGATATTCACGATTCTGGCATTTTGCATCTGTTTTTTATTATTTAAAAAAAAAAAAAAGATCTTGCTTTTGGAAAAGTAAAATTAACGATTATCATTAAATCGAAGCTTATAAAAAATAATTATCCGTCGCTGTAAAATAATAACTTCTATCAAGAATTAACATTAAATCGATGAGATTAAAAGTCATTTTTTCATAGACAGGAAGCAATAAGTTTGTTGTATTATTTATTCAAGTAGTCCAGCACAATATCCATTTTAATATCCATAATTCTTAATCAACTGGAAGTATTAGTTTAGCATATAATTTTAATTGAATGTATTATAATTTATTGGAAATTGCGGCATAGCAGTCGAATAAAAATCGATCCTCGATTATAAAGGGGAGAATTTCTTAATAGACTTTGGCAAGATTATTATGACATTCGATACAATATCGAAGACAATAAATTTCACGCTTCTAAATTGGACGTTAATCACTTTTATTTTCTATTATTATTATTATTATTATTATTATTATTCCCATCCGTAGTCTGCACCTTGTCGAAGATCGACTGCTTGCAGTCGATCGGGTGATGGGCTTAAGGGAGTGGAACCCGAGAATGAGTGGCAGTGTGAGTGGGTGAAATATTTGTAAGAGAGGCCGCTGTATGAATGATTCGAGAACCTTCGAAATAGGGTTTTCTCGATGAGTGAGTACGCGCACGGAGCGGATATCGAGGCCGCGGGCCCTATAAATGGGTCTTCGCCGGCTATATAGAGATGTAGGTGGACGAGCTCCTCGTGGGCCCTATAAACGGGCATCTTGCGAGGAAGGAGACCACCCGCGGAGCGCTGGCCAAGGAAACCCCGCGGAAAAAATAATAAAGGGGTATAGCCATGGCCGTTTGAGTGCAGGTGAATGAGGGAACCCTATAAACGGGCTATTCCCGAGCAAATGAGGGCATTCTGAATGTGCTGAATGTATGAGGGGAACCACTCCCGAACTAATGGCAGACCGCCGTGCGGTGCGACCCGTGAGCTGCCAAAAGGAGATCCTGGGTGGGGAGGCGCATCCGCTGCGTGCCAAGGTGACCCAAACCATCTTTGGGTCCCGCTGGAGGCAAGATGGGAGGCTGGACCGTAGCCTGGTCCGGTCAATCGGCTTCGGGGCGAGTGCGGTCTGGTGCGTGACGTCCCCTGGAAGCTCTCCAGAGAGTGGAGTGTCTTTGTTGGGACACAAAACTCGAGAGAGACGAAGGGGGAATAACGTACCAGGGTGTGCTATATCCCTACGTGATGGCCCGATCCAGGATAACCCCTTCAGGCATAAGTTGGGTGGTTATTCTGGTGAGCTCGCCGTTGAAGGGTCCATGGAGGCCGGTCACACGTAGGGACGATTTAACAAACATAATATATGGAGCAAATAAAACAAGAGGGGGAAGGGAAAGGGAAGAAGGATGGGGAAGGGAACACGGCGGTTCCATTCCCTGAAACGGTGATCGAGGGGGAGGGGGAGATCCCATCCGCGACCGGAACAACACCCGAAAGTATCGGTACCGCGTACGAGGGTATCTTTGCCTCCATAAAGATCATTATGACGGAGATGATGGAGGCGCTAAAGCGCCAGCCAAACGTCTCCAAAGTCATAAAAGAGGGCCTCCCAGTATTACAGGGGAAGATAGAGGCCCTCGAGGAACAGGAGAGAAGGGAGCGGCGAGGGATCCGGAGGAAGGTGGCGCCTCCTCTCCTGAAACCACAGACAACGGCCGGTAAAAGGCCACCACCGGCAACACCACCAGAGGCCCAAGCGGGCAAGAAGAAGAAGAAGAAAAGGAAGAAGGAGGCAGCGGTAGCATCGCAAACGCCTCCTCCAACCACCACCGTGGGGAAGAGCCCGACTGGCGCGGAGTGGAGGAGAGTCCCCACGCGAGAGGAAAAACGGGAGGACCGCCAAAAGACGGTAAGAGATAGGGTAAAGGGGACCCCTACAAAAAAGAGCGCCCCCAGTAAAAGAGGGAAGGTGAGGCCAGAGGCCATCGTCCTTAAGCCAGCGGAGGGCAAGACCGACGCGGATATCCTGAGCGGAATCCGACATCAGGTCAGTCCCTCCGAGCATGGGCTCTCGATCAAGGGCATCCGCAAAACCCAAAAGGGGGATGTCCTCATCGAGATTAGAAAATCATCGTCGGTCGAGTGCAAGGAGGGCTTTGCCGATGCCTTGAAGAAGGCCGTCGGAGCCAGCGCAACACTCCACACTCTGATCCCCAGGAGTACACTGGAGATCAGGGACGTGGACGAGTGCGCTACGACCGAGGAGGTCAGAGGCGCCCTCCTTGCGATCCTGCAGGACTACACTGGTCCTCTAGAGGTGCGACTCACGGGAGCCAACAAAGCCGGCAAACGGCTGGCGATCGTGACCGTCACAGAGGAGGCCAGTAAAAAGCTACTGGAGGTGGGCAGGGTCCCAGTAGGGTGGGTCTACTGCGGCATAAGACCACGGGTCCAAGTCGAGCGCTGCTTTAAGTGTCTCGGCTATGGACACCGGGGTACGAGCTGCAGGGGCCCAGACAGGAGTACGACCTGTTTCCGGTGTGGGGAACAGGGTCACAAGGGGGCCGGATGTAAGGCCGAGCCCAAGTGCTTCCTGTGCCCGGGGACCACTCCCGCGGCAGTACACCATGTCGCGGGGTCAGGAGCCTGTGCGGTTTTCCGCGAGGCTCTAGCTAAGTGCCGCCGAAGTGGCTAATGTCCTGCAGGCCAACTTGCATAGAAGCCGGACGGCGCAGGATCTGCTCGCCCAGGTCCACCTCGAGCTGCGCGCTGATATTGTTCTTATCAGTGAGCAGCATCGGGAGGGGCCTGCGGGGGGGTGGTATCGTGACATCACCGGTACCGCTGCGATCTGGATCCCCAGCCCGCACTGCTTCCAGGCAGAGTGCCATGGAGCTGGTAGCGGCTTCGTTTGGGTGAGGAGCAGGGGCGTATATTACGTCAGCTGTTACCTCACTCCAAACGAGGCCATCGATGGGTTCCAAGTTAAATTGGATGCCCTCGAGGATGCTATTGGGGACATGGAGGGTGAGCTGGTAGTGGCCGGGGACTTTAACAGCAAGGCTGTAGATTGGGGTGAACCTGTGACCGACTCCAGGGGAAGGCGAGTCCTGGACATGGTATCCAGGACAAAACTGGTAATTTTAAATACCGGTTCAACGGCGACCTTCCGGAGGCCCGGTTACAGGCAGACCATCCCCGACGTCTCCTTTGCGACGGAACGTCTGGCCGCAAAGGTGCGGGACTGGCGGGTGATCGAGGACTATACAGCCAGCGATCACCAGTACATCACGTTTCGCGTTCGTGATGACCGGCCGGTCGGGACGGCGATCGTACGCCGTCCTTCCAGATGGCTCGTTGCGAGGATGGACGACGCCTTGTTTTCCCGTGCCCTAGAACGCGGACAGCGAACCCTGGACGGGGCTTCAAGGAGCGGAACGTCCTCCAAGCAAGTGGAAGCGGTGTCAGGCGCAATCATGCGCGTGATCCTCCAAGCTTGTAAAGAGGCGATACCGAGGAAGTCGGAGAGAAAAACACGTCATCCGGTTTATTGGTGGACCAGCGAGATCGCGGAACTGAGGCGGAAGTGCCTTCGGCTACGACGAGTAGCCCAAAGGGGCCCGACGCCTCGACCGCGACAACTCTCCGATGATCGTCGAGCATTTGGTGTCGAGAAGAGCCCTCAAGAGAGCCATCAAGGCGAGTAAAAGCCGATGCTGGAAGAACCTGGGGGAAGATCTCAACAGAGATCCGTGGGGATTGGGCTATAAAGTCATCACCCGCAAATTGGGCGCGTTCGCCAAGGGCGCACCCATGAGCGAGGTGGTGATGGACGGGATCGTCCATGCCCTCTTCCCCACACATCCCGTTCGAAGGGTTGAGCCCCCGGTACCATCGGGTCCTGAGGCTCCACCGTTTACAATGGCGGAGCTAGAGAGCGCGGTAAGCTCTATGAGGAGCCGTAAGGCACCAGGTCCCGATGGCCTTCCGGCAGAGGTGATGAAAGCGGTGGCCAGGAGTCATCCACAGCTCTTGCTCACCATGTACAACTCGTGCCTTCGAGCGGGAGTTTTTTATTCCCGTTGGAAGGGGGCGAGACTTGTGCTGGTGAGCAAGGGCAGGGGATCGTGGGACGCTCCGTCGTCGTATAGACCCCTGTGCATGCTGGACACCGCCGGGAAGCTCCTGGAAAAGCTGGTGAGACCCCGTCTTCAGGCGGCGCTTTTAACATCTGGCGGCCTCTCCGAGAGTCAATACGGCTTCCGGAGAGGTAGGTCAACCATCGACGCTATCCAGAGAGTAGTGGAGGCGGCCAGGAGCACGGAAAGGGGAAACCATTTCTCCCGACCGATATGTCTCCTGGTGACATTGGATGTCCGAAACGCCTTCAACTCGGTAAGGTGGACAGATATGCTCGGGGCAATGGATCGGGACTTCGGGGTGCCCCAGTATCTCTTGCAGATTATTGGGGATTACCTTCGGAACCGATTCATTGTATACGAGACGGCGGAGGGCTCAAAAAGGAGGGCACTGACGTGTGGTGCGGCCCAAGGCTCCATCTTAGGACCCGATCTATGGAATATTTCCTACGACGGGATCCTGAGATTGGAAATGCCTGAAGGCTGCTCTCTGATCGGGTATGCGGATGACGTGGCAGCCATTATTACAGCGCGTAATATGGTCCTGGCACAGAAACGACTCGACCAGACCATGCGGAGCATTCGCCACTGGATGGACGATCATGGGCTGGAACTGGCGGAGGCCAAAACCGAGATTGTGCTCCTTACAAAGAAGCGCGTACCCAGAGTGCAACCGCTTATTATCGGAGAGGAGTCGGTTCAGACCAAAGCAGCCGTGAAGTACCTGGGGGTGACGCTAGATACGAAGCTCACCTTCGGGGAACATATTCGGAGGGTGGCGGATAAGGCGTCACGGGTAGTGACTTCCCTGTGCAGGATCATGGCCAACGTAAGTGGGCCACGTCCCTGTATCAGGCGGTTGCTGCTCCGTGTCGCTGAGTCCGTCATGCTTTACGGTGCAGAGGTTTGGGCCGACGCGCTTCGGTACAATATGTACCGGAGACGTATGGCGGCTGTGCAACGGAGATGCGCACTTCGTGTAGCGTGCTCGTATCGCACGGTCTCGGAGGCGGCCTCGCTAGTGGTCGCTGGGGTAATTCCCATCGACCTCTTAGCCCAGGAGAGGAAGCTGGTCCACCAAGCAAGGGGGACACTCGACCGTGGTGAGGCCAAGGTGCGAGCCAGGGAGATATCCCTGGCTAACTGGCAGGATAGATGGGAACAGGATACGCGCGGAAGGTGGACCGCCAGACTAATCAGTCAGGTGGCCCCGTGGATCGGCCGACAGCATGGTGAGGTGAACTATTACCTCACCCAGCTGTTGACCGGCCATGGGTACTTCCGTGCGTACCTCCACCGTATGGGTAAGGTGGCGGATCCCCGATGCGTGCATTGCGGATCCGCCGTGGACGACGCCTTGCACACATTTTTTGTGTGCGAATACTGGGGGCGACAGAGGGAAGCGTTGGAGGGCGATGTCGGAAGGGTCACTCCTGAAGGCATCGTCCCTCTGATGCTCGCGAGCCAAGAAAACTGGGGAAGGGTCGCTTCTTTCGTCGAGGATATCCTGAGACGTAAGAAGCCGGCTCTTCCCTAGGGCAAGGGGGGAAAGCGTAGAGGGTGCCTCGAAGGCATAGTTTCTGGTTCCCTCCCCGAAGTAATGCTTAACGGCTATGCCGGGGAGGATATAAGAACCAGGAAAGGAGGTCTCCTCGACGAACTCGTGCCGTCCCCGCCCTGTGGTTTTCACTACAGGGCGCAAGCGGCGGGAGTGCGCTGAGGGGGTGAAGTTTTAGTGGGTATACCGGCATCGTCAATGCCGGGGAGTCCCACACACCGGGGACCCGGGTCCCTGATGGTCTTTAAAAGATTTCCTCCCTCCTTTATAAAAAAAAAAAAAAAAAAAATTATTGTTGTTATTATTATTATTATTATTATTTTTTTTATCATCATCATTATCATTACTATTTTCCGACCTATTAAACAAAAACTACTAACTTTCGGTTATAAACTGCGGCTAATTACGAAAAATTTCTTATCTTGTTTCTCTTTTATTAAGATTTATTACAATAAACTATGAGTTTGTTTATCGTGTTCAGGCTTTGTTTTCTTAAATTCTGTATACTTTTAGAGAAAAAAAAATTCCACAAGTTGAGTTGTGGTAGTTAAATTTCTCACTTTTTGTTAGTTTAGCTTATCAATTGTAATGGAAAGAATTCAGAAATGAAATTCAATAATACCGAGGTAGAAAACATTTTTCACAAACATTTTAATTTAGTCATTATAATTCTCGCTTTTTTGTTCCGCGTACATTAAAAAAAATTATTCCTCTTTTTATTTGGTCCAGTTAATAAGGTGGTCTGAAAATTCTTATTTCTCGACGTAAAATACATTCATAATATAATAATATATAAAGATTTATTATAGCAAACAAACAAATGAAGCACGTATTATTAGAAAACTAAAATCAATAATATAAGTCGTACTGAGTGATACTGAGTTCTCTCCGTTATCTATTTCTATTTTTCTTTTACTTCATGCTTTATTTGCATCCTTCATCTTAAATAGTTAACAGAATCGATTAGAATGCTGGATCATATTGTGTGTATACATATATATATATACACACACGGTAAATACATTCTGTTACCTAAATATAAGCATTTTGATTATCGGGTTTCTTTGATAAACATTGATTCACTTCTTATTTATTTTGATTATTATGATTTAATAATAGATTGAAAACGCTTTGAACTTTTTGCCGAACCATTTTGACGGTATTTCGAATGACGATAGACCAATAGAATCGACGAATAGGACCACCTCATTGGCGCTCCGAAGGGGGTAACTTTTTTGCCCCGAACTATGGATCCGAACTTACTAAATAAGCGATAGATTCTAAAAATTCCACGACTAATTCTTATGTCACGTTTTCGATTTTCCGTCGTTAAGCAGGTCAAAGGGCACTCAACATTTTTTTGTAAGCTAATTTTAAAGATCATGAAACATTACATAACGTACACAGCTTAGTTATATAATATGTATATCAAATTCATACATTAATATTATTATTACACAGAAAGCAGTATATACACATCAATATATTCAATCAGTTTAATTAAAATAATTTTAGTAGCTATTGTTAATCGTAATTAAATTTTTACGCTCGGATGTTATGAAAAGTTTTCATTAGTTTTAGAATAAATAATAACTACCAATTTTAAATTTATTTAATGTACATAAGGCCTGATGTATATTCTAATATAACATATTGCAATTGTCTTAGACTTAATTTTTCTCAACTCTTCGTTTCAAATGTTTTAAACTTATTTTATAAAATCTATTTTACAGAATCTAGTCGCAATTTATGATTATGCCGAAAATATAAAATCCATATTGTATACTTAAAAATTGAAGGATATATATTATGAAAATTATAAAGAATAATAATTAGTATTCGAAAAAATTAATTAATAATTAAAACATTGCGTTTTGATGTATGGATTAAATCGTATACATATTATTTATTTCTTATAGTTAATTATTATTGTTTTGAAAATTAATAACTTAGATAATAATTCTGTTAATAAATGAGTTAATGAGTTAATAAGCTACATATATTCTGTACATATATTATTGTTGTTTTAAAATTAAAATCTTAGTTAATAATTGTGTTAATAAGTAATGAGTTAATAAGCTACATACATTCTATACTTCGTCTTATGGAAAGTAGTTAAAAAAAAATGAATTTTCTACGTGCAACGGTATGTCTTATAATTATAACAGTAAAATGTAATTTCTGTAGTAAACTAAGATATTCTTATTGTTCCGAATCCGTTAATTTATTTGTGCTCGTTTACGTGCACGCGCGCACGTACGTACGCTAGCTGTCGTGGACAGGAAGCCCGTGAATTCATCGTCACCTATCAGTCGGTTCCTCACGTGTATCAGAGAATTCACCCTCGAGCACGAAACATTAGAAACTCGCCTTGGGATCAATCGCGATAAGATAAAAAACAGAAATCTTGTATTACAGGCACATTGAGCGAGTTATTCGTACAAATTAAATAACAACAAGCTTTTCGATCACCTTTCAGTTTCAGTTTGAAAAATTGTTAAGGAATGTTTTTAAATTAATATAATATTAGTGGAATAATAATAATGTCCGTTTATTTAATGTTATTAAGAAATCTTAATCCAAGTTCTTACAGAGATAAAAATATTTCCTTTCGATACATTTTAAATCCTGCGAATTTTTATGTATTACTTGCATTGGAATATTTAATATTTTCCTAAAGTATGAGATAAATTTTATAAAAGAAGTATAAATAAAGCAGAGAACGGCATACTGCATTACACCTTATATTAGACATTAGTACATGTTTCGTATTACCGTTAGTCAAAGAATTATATTGAACTTTATAAAATTTTTAATAAATTCCATGTAAGGAGTAAGTTACTTTTTGCAAATAATATTAAAATAGTATTAGTCTTTTATAATTATGTTAACAATGCGAACCAATTAATTATTAAGCTCACGTTTTAAGAAGATTTTTAAAGTCTTATTATGGCCTGCTAATCTTCAATTGAAAAGCGTATGATAAAAAAAAAAAAAAATGTATCGTAAATGAAAGTATCGTATGCATGACATATGAATTTTAAAAATACCTCATAAAAAATATAATTCGATAGATACGTGAATGTAATGTAATATAAGCCTTTTGCATTCCGTGAAGTAAAATTGAAGTTGAATGCCTTTAAATGTAGTCTTCGTATTATTCATCCTTGAATAGCGAATTAAAAATAATTAAGTAATTTTGTAGCGATTTTAGTCAAGGTAATATAAAATATAAACAAATAAAATTGCCAGATTATAGTGTCGAAGAGTATATAGATCGAAATGTTGTTGATAATAAGTAATAAAGGTGAGCGCAGGTTAAATTTCATCATGAGCCCGTGCGTTTTCGTAATCGAAATAATTTAAAGAAAGCTACATGTTTAGCATTTCGACTTAATGCAAAACTTTAAAGATCGAGGAATCGATACGGATAATAACGAGAGGACTTACCGGACATCGTGGAGTTTCGGATATGAGCATATCCGTAGAGTCTTGGAGTTGGAGCCTACAGCGTAGAGTTTGCCGTGAGGATGGAACTCGGCGCACCGGACCGCCTGGACATCTTCGAGGGCGGTCACAGGGACGAATCTCGGGCGCCCGCTGCCGCTGCTCCCGTTGCTCGTGTCCAAGTCCGGTCGCGGTTCCTGCTATAACGCCAACGGAAAACTTTTCTCATTAATTCGTATTTACAAAGGGAATTATCGCTCGAACCTCGATGCCTCGTAATATTTCAATTGACATTAATTATACAAACATAATGTATAGGCTGCCGCCCCTTGCACTTAGTTTAGAAATTGTCTTTCGCGCATAGGTCATTGTTTATAATATTAATTAAATGATTCATTCAGTGCTCGCTAAGTGACGGATATTTTGAAAATATCAATTATAAAACGGCATTGAAATAATAATATAATATTTCACCGCAACTTAACATATTTTGCAAATCCTTATCTTTTATATATGTATATATAAAATTGGCCGATCATCTATTATCGCCTTTTTTCTCAAGACACGACAAAGATACGATAGAGATTTCCTTCCAATCTTAATAAAGATCCAATAAAAGTAATAACAACTCGGAAGAAAGTATAGAAAGTTTTCTAGTGTATTTTTTTCGACGTAAAAAAGAAAATGCGGCTTGAAAGTTAAATTGATATTGTAAATACACGCTGAAGTTTGATATTGAAAAAAACTAGCACGTGTACAAATTTTAATATATATTGATGAAAATCCATTCTCATTAAACGTGTATATGACCTGTGAGAAATTGCATTTACGATCGTTGGGCTACAATAATAGTGCAACTGATGTATAGTCAATTTTAGAACGCATGTACTACAATTTACTTTTTTCCATTACAAACGGTATTAGATCTCTGATACAATGTGTGGGTGCGTGCGTATTTGTATATACATACATACATACACATATACATATATATATATATATATATATATATATATATATATATATCATAAGGCGGGCATTAAAAACTCTTTGTTCGCAATTCGTATACTATTTTATTATGAATTTGTGCAATACAGCTTCTATATACAACGCCGATTCACTTTCCTTAAATTATTCAATGAAAAGTAAATGACATTTGTAAGTTAAGTGTATATATCTATTTACTCAAACATAATAATTTCTTATTGTTTATAAAAATTAAGTAAGAAAGCTTGTTGAGCGAGAATTTTAAAATTTTCTAATTTAAATTGAAAAAGTACTTTACGATGTCTTTAAACGTTATCGGTGTTGATATTCACAAAAATAATTACTATTGAAATGTAAATATTACTGTCTTCATTATGTCGTGTTGTAAATTATGATTGATGTATTGTTAAAATATAAATGCTTAGCCCGTGTTAACCAATTCGATAAAAATGATTATCGAAGTAATTGTTTTCCTATATATTTTATACCTGTCATACACATGACATCGAATACCCTTTTCGTGTCAGGCATCCTCGTAAATACATAAATATAATATTCGACTGCTTAGGCTAATTAATACATTGATCAAAATGGCGACTATAGGAGTCGTAATTACTTGAGAGTAAATATACCTACTTTTGCCATAATCTATCATCTCCCCCTATTCCCAATAATCATAATCTAACGGTACGTTCGCAAGCTTTTACTTTTAAATTTCCCGTACATATATATTCACCTACACGATTTCATACTTATTATGAAGCCGGATTGCCTAGCTTCATTAGCAAACTAAATGAGCTTTAGACCTCGTTATCTTCGCTAACCGTACGCGACAGCTCCCGCGTTAATAATCAACGCCAGCGAATTGTAATGCATGTACATATGCTTATGCAGCTGCATGGCTATGGATCTGAGCATAATGTAAGCATAATGTTTAACGGTAAAAATATAATGGCGATTTCATTTCATATGATGAGTTGCGAGGCGCCCCGATAAATCTTCCTGAATAGACGACGAGCTAATTTTTTTTTTTTTTTTTAAGGATTCGTTTCCGCTTCCATTTAGACGTTTATCGAAGTAAGGGGAAAAATTTCTACAAACTTCATCGTAATTAATTGCATGCCTGCCCGGTTGACGTACGATTAATAATGCATTAGTACGAAAAATTATTTATCCAATTTAACAGGATTTATTCGATAATTAAACTGATGATAAACAAATATGGCTATTGTAATTTAACGAGCACTGCTTCATGTATAGACAATGTTGTATAGACGAAAAAAGGTATTACTACTATTGGCTTCAAAGGGTCATATATTGTCATATATTGTCATATATTGATGATTAAATGTCGTTTCTTTACTTAACCTGAAAATTTCGATAGATCAAGAAAATCACTCTTGAAAACTTAAGATATTTATTCATTTCTTTAAGTAAGCTTGAAAGTTAAGGCGATAATTCAGATAAGCTAGAAGAAAAGAAGAATTCCATACGTGTCGTGGTTTTAGTTATTCCGCTTTCACGTTGAGGAAATTAGTATTTTTAAAAGATAGATCATTCCATAAGAAGTTACCTGCTGCTAAACAAACAAGATTTTTTTCTTAACAAAGTAAGTAAGCGAATCTTAAAAGTGAAGAGCAAAGTAAAATTTAGGTTTCATTATTAAAATGGACTGTTTTCTCTTAACTCGGATTCCGGACAATAATTAAATAGCTCGTAAGCATTGTATGTATTATTGATAGAAACGTCGAAGGCTTCATATTATTTCTAAATAAGGATTAATAATGTAGGTCAACGAATGGAACAAATGCCACGACGAGGCCTTCGACATTGAAACATTGACAAAAGCGTTGCAGGAAGGAAACGAGAAAACGCGCCACTTGCTTGGTAAAAAAAGTAAAAAATCCTAACGAATAGTAATTCCTGATTTTAAATGATTGAAAGGCAAGGAAGAGAAAAAATTTAATATTATTTGTTCTTAAGCAGAAGGAGAGGGAGGATTTTATCATCGATTTATCATTTGTACCCTTTGCTCCTCGCCCCTCCTTTACACGAATGATAATTTGAAAAATTTTAAATTATAATTGCAAGTATTATGTTAATTGAATGATTAGATACGATATTGCGCGTGCACTTGCGTAAAACGGTTACGGTACATTATAATAATTAACAATTTCAAAAGTGCAAAGTGCAACGACATTGCCCGCATAGCTGTTTTTTAATTTATAAATCAAAATTATAAATATCCTTCAGTGCAAATATCTTAATCATTAGAATTCAATGTGTTAACGATTGCCTTAACGTTTGATACAATAATAAATGAATAAATGAATGAACGAACGAACGAATGTATTTATTAGAAAATAATAATAATTCGAAAAGAAACGAAACTTTATGCATTCGCCTATTGATAATACTTTAATATTATTCAACTAATGCAACTATAAAGGTAAATTGAAAATGTTTTGTAAGCATCGAGTGTACATCGACGTTGCAAATAATTTTCCATTTCTTTAAATGGAAAGTACGTATTTACGGAATTGAAAGTATGTATTCTATTTTAATATTCCTTTTTCATTTAGGCCTTAGAATGACATAAAAGTTTATTACAGGTATTTTATTGTAAACGCAGTCTGAAGCTCCAACGACTTTGTATAAAATATTTAAAAATAAGTAACTACGAAGAAAGGAAGTTGACTTGTGTTCGCTGGAGTGAGTAATGGGGAGGGAGGGGGAGGTGGAGGAATCTACGAGGAAGTTTGCAAAAAGCATTTTGCGAATGAGAACGGAGACAATAATTTTAAAGGATCTGAGCGAAAGAGCATAGTGTTGATCGGCAGAAACCGTATGCATCCAGCAGATGTCTTTATGTTTTCATTTATATTTCATTAGTCAATTTAATGAGTCAGGCTTTATTTTAACTCATTACTAAAATTATTGCTAAACCGTCGTTTGTGAGCGTTGATTTTAATTAATTAAATAATTAAAATACGTCTTTTGTAATTCTAATTCGAGTGTTTATTGGTTATATCAAAGAACTAATTATATGGCGTACTTGCTTACATTCCGTTTAAATACAATTAAATGTGCACTATACGTAGTAAATTTATTAATTTGTTTTATAAAATAAAAACTATCTGCTATTAAAACATATATATCTAGATCATTAAATGTATCAAAAATATTAAAAAGCATTGAAAGGGATTTGGCTTGATTTTATTCGTATTCTATTGTAGATGTTAAAAGCTTGTGTTTACTTAACGTGAGTCACGTGCTCGTGATATAGAAACCTTACAAAGGCTTCGTAACGAACTATTTAGTACTTCTCTTAAGATTTTTTGAATGCATACATGAATTGTAGGCAATGCGCGAACGCTGATATTGCAATACTTTTTCTATGCATTACCAAGCTGTACATTAACAGATTTTAAACTCTTGCTTGAATATCGAGTCAAGTCCCATTCACTTCGTAATGCCTAGTCTTCAAGATTCGGAAAAACAAATACGACTAATACGTACCCTCAGGAAGCATACGTAAACTTGATAATAAAAAAAAAAATAAAAAAAAAAACAATCCTGAAATTTTAATAATAATAACAATGACAACGACAATGACAATATTGAGAATATTTAAATATGATTGCACATGTGCTTTAACTCAGATTCGAGAAATTTGTTTGGATGTTCTATCAGCGATACGAAAATATCTAACGCACTTCGCAGGAGGCATTCGTGTCATGGGAGGAGAGTCAATAATACTTTCTATCCACAACGCGTATCACTTATTTACGCCAGAAGTTTGTGGAGATAGTGATTTCGCGAGGAATTTATACGGAATTTCGAAAGAATTTCGCTTAACCGTGTCTATTGCTAAATGAGAAAAATTCATGGATCGAATAAAAGCTAATGACGTTTTTTAAGCCAACGAGCTTTGTTACAGATGCGGAAATATTTATTTCTCTCGTACTGCAAGAAATTATGGATATAAACGGAGATAACGAGAGATGTTACCTGTAATTTAAACGTATTGAGGAATATTTATATATTTCAAATCGTCTGATAAATAAAATAAAAAAAATGGAGAAGTAGAGAGAGAGAGAGAGAGAGAGAGAGAGAGATTAGAATATTAGCGAAGCTGAAGTCTTATGAAAAGATAATGGAGCAACGTCGAGTGACAACAGGGAAAGTGAAAAAAAATCCAGCGTCTCATTCAAGCAAGAGAAAAATCATTCGAGCATCGTAATTCCGACTTTGTCGAAAGAATGGAATAGAAATAAAAATTAAACCGAAACCGTAGTCATTATTTCCAGCCTTTCTAAATCTGTTTATCGCTCCTCGATTTAATCTACTTACAATTCGACCAAAGTCATTCGAGCGGCTCGAGCTTTGTAATTTTCTTTACCAGTATTGGGGACATGTTTATACCGTGTCTGGGCGAGTGGTCTTCGAATAATTATTCCATCCCCCCTCCGCCCCCCCCAAATCCTCAACTGCTGAAGAGTTCTTTTACAAATCGGTCGAAATCAATCGATCAAACATAATAAAATATATAAGTTTAAATTATAGTAACGAATAAATGTGGGATAGAATTTACGAAAATCTCTGAACGTTTTCAGTTAACGGCGAAGAAATCCGCTCCTTTTGAAATTATTCTTACCAAATCCTTATTTCCTTCACTTTCTCACATCAGCTATTAATAATTTGCGTATTACGGCGGTATTGCGTATAACTTACGTCGTATACGTAATCGCGATACATATTAGGTAGCGATAATTAATAGCTGAAATCGATCACATTGTAAAATCTACTTTTACCGATTCGTAAATCATATAAAAGCCGATAAAAGTGTTCGACTTATTAATTAAAATAATGACCCCCAGTATACGAAACGCATATGAATATGATTCAACTATTTTCATTAGCTGATCTGCCAGATTAGTAATTAAAAATTTACTCTACAAATACGTATCTTGAGGATAATGAGTAAAAAATATTCATTACTTTCTAGCATTAGATGAGTTTAATATGCGTTATGTTCGCGGTCTTAGAATTAATGGGATCTTAAATGAGTCGGGGGGGGGCTGATACATAGATATATTAAAGTGCAATTTATCAATAATGCAAGAGTAATCCTTTAATTTTGTGATGACGTATTTATCGATCAGTTTCACGATATTAATAAATCGACTGAATCATAAATTTTCACCTGACTAAATAAAACTATGTTCGATAAATAAGCGTAGCCATAGGAAGCGGTCAGAATAAAGAACCTTGGGTTCCTTAGGCCTGCAAATATTAAGAGATTCGATTTAGTTTGTGCTGGAAGGGGCGACGAACTGGGAAAATGGATAATATTCGAAGAATGACGGGATCAGTTAAGGATCGGGAGAAGGGATGAGTTACGGGGTGAGGTCAGATGGAATAAAACGAACCATGTAAGGACCCCTCCGCTTGGAGGTTTTTTCGTTCGGTCTCGGTGGACCTCTGAGTGGCTGCTTTCCCGAGTGTTCAAAAATAATCGGATGATGCTCGGCTTCTTCGACATCGACCTCCAGGAGATTCTCCATGGACCTGCGTGCGCTGGGTCTTGAGATCCCATTGGGCTTGGAGACACCGCCAACGCCACCGACGCCTCCGCCTCCGCCTCTAATCCGATTTCCATTGAGATCGCTGTACTCGTCCCACTCGCTGATCTCGCTGCGCACGTCCTCGAGGGACCTGGTGCGACCGAGGGCGCAGGTGCATGCGGGCACGCTGTGCCTGTTAGGCAAGATGCCCGCGGAGCCGGAGCTCTTGGTGCTGCGGTGTCGCGAGGGACGCGGCGGGTGCGGCTGCTGATCGAGGAGCATCATCCGCGGGGACAAGGCCAGCTGAGCAGGCAGCTGGAAGCCCGGGAGGGCCGGAGGCGGCGGGGCCGGCATAGCGTTCCTGTAGAGGGGCGTCAGGTAATAATAGTCTCCGCCTTTGCTAGAGCCGGGCCCGGGCACGCGGGCGGGCACATAATTGTACTCGGGTCCGGGTATCGGACTCATCCACTGGGTGAGCGCCTCGAGGGGCATCGGCCGGTAGCAGAAGGACGGACCCCGCGAGGTCACGTGATTCCTGTAAACCGAGGGCCAGGGTCGATGGTGCTTTATCTCCGCGCCAAAGCGCGCGTCCAGGATCCTGATGTCACCCATTGGCGAAGCTTTGGCAATGCGGCCACTTGCGCTTCCAGAAGCTTTTGCGCAGAATAAGCGCAGAGGGGGACTCGCACACGGTGCCGGTTCTCCCAGTAACCCTTACCACTGCATATTACCTACTACTCGAACTCGGGTCAGAATGCTGTAGGACGCAATACAGTCTTACATATAGGACCAGAGCGGCGCATCGACGTTCGCGTATACACCCACGCGCCGCGCACCTTTACGAGCAACGGGCTCGTGTTTAAGAGCTCTTGGGCACGGACCGAAGGACCTTTTGCAGTCCGGATGAAAGGAGCCGCAGCTTGGCAAAAACGAGAGCGATTAATAAAACGAACTATCTTTCCTCGCTCACATTGGGATTTCGCACAATTAAAACTTTCTTTGATAAATGAATGATGCACTTGGAATGGACTTGGGGGATCCAGCCAATAAACGCTCGGCGATTCTAATCCGCCTTTACGAGCGATTAATGGGATTGATGGACGGTGGATGGCTGGCACGCGAAACCCTGGGAGTCATGGAGCATCTTGGAGAGAAAAGATTTTCCTCTTGATTGGCGGGGATCGAGGGAGATGGAGAAGCGATTCAGCGACTCGTTACTGGAGCTACTTTTCTCTGGCTAATCACTAACACGTGCTCGCAAAATGTCCATTCCCATGCTCACTTTCCAATGGCACTCGCGATCTCTGCTGTTTTCTCGACGTTTTAGACACTCGCGGGGGTTTATTATCGGCTACCGTAGATCTCTAATGAAACGGCGAGTATTGGAAAGAAGAGGAGAGGGACACAAGTAGCTTGGCGAGCTTAGTTGGGGAAGGTACTGAGGAAGCGGCCGCGGAGCCGCGCGGGCGCCAAGAGCTTAATATCAAGAACAGCGTGAACGAGGATGCGCGTGTCGAGGATTAGGAGTGGAGGATGAGGGGTGGGGGGGCAGGTAGCGAGCGAATGCGCGCTTACGCTTGTGCGTGGACTGCTGTTGCCGAGCGAAGCGCGAAAAGACAACTGCGCGAGGATCAGGACGACCCACTTCCACCAACCAAGTCGACCAAGTGTCGAGAGTTTCCCCACCTCTTTGGTCCGGAAAAAGCCTTGGCTCCGGTTGCCACGCCGGCTCTCCGATATGCTCCTTGGAAATCGGCAAGGATCTCGATTTTCCTTGGCTCCCTGCGACTCCGATTCTATTATGCTATCGACTTTCTCTGAGCGAGCTCAGACTTACTTTTATTCGAGGAGTCTGGGCCTGAGTGCGTCACGAGCCTCACTGCCAGATGTCTCCCAGACACCATTTGCCTTATTTGATTTTTGGAGTCGATTGTCGTCGATCGAACGTTGCTTTGCCGATCGCATCCGTCGTTCAAACGTTAAAATGCTAATCCCATGTTCGGCTCCGTATTCCTATTTCATCGCTCGAATCTATTTATAGTCAGGATTTCGCAAACTCTTATTATTATTCAATGCAATTTTATACTCGGCAGTTCATTCATACAAATGGGTTTTATGCAAACCACCAATCATTTTATTCGGATTTTATGGTTTTTAATATTTACCTTTATTAGGCCATTGCCATATTTCTTTATCTATTCATTATCTATTCCCTGAGCTTATTCGATCTAGAAAATTAATTTTTCCGAGCAAAGAAACTGATCCTGTTATTCTGTGGACTACAATAGTTAGATACGCTAAAGAATTTTTACGATAATCGCAAGTACGAATAAATTTTAGGAGTAATTATTCAGCAGTAAGAATACAGATAGAACTACGTGCCACCGACATTTCAATAATAATTACACGCGGTGGAATATTTTTTATTTATTAAGCAAATTCTCCTTAAAAAACAAGGACAAGACAGACAAGTAAATAAGTGAGGGAGAAAAAAATAGGAGCACCGTGGCTGGTTAGCATAAAAGCGCTCGTTGCATGCGAACAAACACGAATTAATATCCTTCATACACGGAGAGATAGAAAAAAGAAAAAAAAAATGAGGAGCATTAAGAGCGTAATAAAGTAAAGTAAGTGCAGGAGAGACACGGACGCAGGATTTGAAAGCGTGCGCTTCTAGAATTTCTTGGCTTCGTTATAATTACATATTTTTTGCATAACCAGCCTAGATTAAAAATGTCTTGTGGACTTTCAATTTTCTACGTCTCCCTATAAATCCTATCCCCTTGCACTTTAGATTAAAATTTCACTTTTTCCATTGGATTTCACTTAATCTAATGGCCATTGTCTTTATCAAGGAGAGAATTGAGCTTTTGCTAAATAACATTGGCTCGCGATCCGGAGCCCATACGGAGTGCAATAAATTTTCATATAACAAAGTCTTGTGGTCTTGTGCTGAACTCGATCAAACTCGATCAAGTAGAATAATATTTTCTGTACTTACCGTAATTTTATTTAATAGCACTTATGAGAAGCGATATTCATACACGATTTTAACGAGCCTCGCCGCGTTAGATTTTCACACCAATTAAAAAATGGCTTTTTCCCTGAAACACGTAGTTTAAGATAATTCTTATTTTGAGAAGTCTAATTAAACAAGGAACGTGAACTGCGCTCAATTAATTTCGACAAAATTTTGTCTCTAATAAAGAAGCGCCGACGTTGGTTGATCTTTAAATGACATTTTCATGAGAATGTTTATGTATCTGTAGATATATTTGAGCGCACTGTCAAACTTAATCGAAAGGAAAATAATAAAACTTCATTGCGCTGCGAACGCATACATTGATTATCGTAATCCACATGTATTCTCAATAAATCAAGTCGAGAAGAAGAAGAAAATTCTTTAAATAAATGAAATAAAGAGAATGAAATAAGTAAGTAGCATTCGTGTTTCGTATCTTTCCGCTAGTCTAAATTTAATTTAAAAGTACAAGTAGTTGCTCTCCTACGTAGGCTCGTACATTATAAGTCTTTTATATTCACAGATATTGTGTATTGTAGATAAATTTTCAAATATCTCGCATTGATTTTTTAACGAGCGATTTTTTAAAAATCAGTTAACTGAGATTTATCTATGAAATCTGTGCAGTGCGTACTCCCAGTTCATAAAATCATTGGGGAAATGATTATCTCTCTCCGAGACTTATCCCCCGTTGAATTAATTGTTTAATGTAATCTTTTTCATAAATCTATGTAAAGGCTCAAAACAGTTGAATTTTTAATGTTGTCATCATCAGTTCATTAAAAAGATATCAATATGAAAATCTGAAATTGTTTGGAAGAACAGGAGAAAAAAAAAATAAAAAGAGAGAAAAGAATTATCATAAAAAGTTATAAGCGTTCTCGGTGCCCGCTCATATAAACTGGAGTTACTATGATGATAAAATGTCGCCAGTACGCATTTTCCATATTTCGGTAATCTAGGAGACAAGGTGTAAAGGACGTCGGCGACGCGTGCACCGAGTTATTCGTTTTCCAACTTAGTCGCCGCTTTCTCTCCGACCAGGCACGCTTCGTTAATAATCCGCGCCATTCCTGGTATTCCTAGCGGGTCCATTATCCCCCTCCCCTCCCGCAGCTACGTATCGATACAGAGGAGAGTGATCGAAACGAGCGCAGACCTGCGTACTACTTCACTTTTAATTTTCAACTTGACATCATCATCATTGGCTTTGGAAACGGGGACTCACGGCTCGTGGACTTTCCCCGTCAATTTTATTAGTAGCAGACCGAGAGGGGCGGGGAGAAGCACCTGCCGCGGATCGGTGTCCCTAAACAATGTGTAAATTATAAATTTCTAATAACGCGAGGGTCCTCGCGTCGGCAATATTATCGACTTTCCTATACTAATATCCATACATTCGTATTTTGGTGAAAGCTTAATGTTCTCCACCCATCCCCCCTTCCGACTATTCTATTGGCACTATATAATTAATCCCTCGCGTGGCTCCCATAATTTAATTATCCATATCTCTTATGAGAAGGCATTAATAAATTTAATTTATTATAAGTCTTAGGCTGAAAATTAAAACGGATTTAAAAGCGATACGGTATTGTAAATCACAAGTGTCATCTTAATATAACTGTACACCAACACAGATTCCTTACGCGCTATTTTACATTATTGGTATAATATATGATATGCGAGGCTTTGAACCAAAAGTGTATCGAACGGCTTAAGTTCGTTAAAGTGAAAATTAGCTATATTATATTTTTCTTCTTCTTCTTCTTCTTCTTCTTCTTCTTCTTCTTCTTCTTCTTCTTCTACTTCTTTTTCTATGCGAAAGCCGTTTTTCAATATTAAAGGAGGAAGGAAGGTATAGAAGGCGCCGTTCTCTATTGCGTCATGGCAATTCATTGGCGCTAATATGGCTCATTGAATCGCCGAAGCTCCCGATATGTTTTACAACGATTAATCGAAGAACAAGGAAAGGCAGAGGAAAGGTTCTCGGGATACGGAGTGGAAAGGTTTCGCATAGTGTTAAGTATATCGGGACGACGGATGGATGAAAGCGGTGAATAGGAATTTATAACCGAAAATAAGAAAGCAGCTTCTCATTATTATCATTACGAGCCCAATAATAATAATAATAATAATAATAATAATAATAATAATAATAATAATAATAATAGAGAGAGAGAGAGAGAGAGAGAGAGAGAGAGAGAGAGATAAACGTGTTGTAAGAAATATATCGAGAATACAGTCTTTAGTTTTTACAAGGCAGTAAATCGCGCGTTCTTGGAGACCTTTCTTGCCAATTCGTACCGCGACGACCGACGGTGATAATAAATAATCGTCCAAAAAACGAACATCCATACAGGACGATCACGACTAATTTATCACTTCATTTGTGCATCATTGATATATAAGTGAATTGTATATAGTGAGCGCGGAGGATTTAGCCGAAAGCCTAGTGACTCGTCATTTGAATTAGGGAGAAGAAGACGTCCGTTCAGCGGAGGACATAAATATTACACTCTAATCCGGTACGCTGACGAGCTTAGAGCATCGCGATCTCTACAATCGCGATTTAATCTAATTTTGGCTCATTGTCTCTCTCTACCTCTACCTCTCTCTCTCTCTCTCGTCTCTCTCTTTACCTCTACCTCTACCTCTATCTCACGCGCAATCTCACACATATGTTTATTAGCTTTCGCGAGTTTATAGCTTCTTTTGAATGGCAGAGGAGGCCGGGCTGATATCGCTTTCTGCCGACGAAGAGGAGCGGAAAATTTAGCTTTGATTTCCTCCACAATATAAGCCCACACGTTCTGCCATTCGTTATTACTCGCTCGCCTACCTTCTTATCAATAGCCATTAAGCACACCGAAGCCTAACGATTACTATTTATCAAATTCGTTATTATTCATCATTCATACATCTTTCATTTTATTACAACTTTTAACGTTTCAACTATTACATATACACATGTATATATATTATTATTATTATTATTATTATTATTATTTCTCTATTATATTCTATTTTATAATTACATTGTATATTATAGTAGAGTATTTTATAATTAGTCAGAAAAATCGTACAATTCGTACACGGAAGAGTAAATAAATACATTATGAATAATGATAACCTTATTTTCAAAAATTTAAGAAAAAAATTTCTTCTGAACTATAATCATGAAACTTGCACGAGTAGTTTTAAAAGGTTATAAAAGCAAGAGAAAGCAAGTTATCCATTTCCAGAACACAGAATATTTCAAAAGAATCGTGATTTTTTCTCTTAAACATCCGAGACGTAATATTTGAATAACAATGGATTTAACGATTTGTAGATTCTCAAATTTCTGAAGCGATCGCCATAATCTTTCTAATTCATTACGTGAACTTTACCGCTTTTAAATAATAAGGAAGTAAGGCATCGAAGTTTCACAAAATTTCTCACTTTTCTTACTCGGTCGAATAATATATAATTATTAGTAATCACTCGGCAGAGTAGAAAAATTATCAACTATTAAGACTTAATATTAATCCGTAAAAATATCGAGGAAGAAAATAATAGCTTAATATCTATAGAGTCTGGTAGAATTAGAGGTAATTTTCTTATATCTTATTGAAATTGTATTTCGGTGACGAATGTCATCCTCGATTATTGAAATCAATAGATAGTTAATATATTATAATATCAAGAGAATTAAAATGTAATATATACATTTTTCATCGACGGATTCTTATTCTAAAATGTTTACAAGTCTATTGATTGCGCCCCCATGGAGGAAAAATAGTAAATAACGGGAAAATAATCGTTTTCGATATATTTGACATATCTTCATTGTTTTAAAGAGATAATCAATACGATCAAGCAATCTTACTTATAACATAATTCCAATTACATATAAACTGGCTCGATTATTACTTGGAACGTGAAGGGGGTAATTTCAAGTTCAGTAATATTAAGGTGAAAATAAATCTAGCGATGCTGGATCGAAATTATTGACAGCACATACTTTTGCAAAAATTGCACAGTCTGAAAAGACGTAAGAAGAAAATGTTTGTATTATTGTATTTGAAATAAGCGATGAAGTAGAATGGAAATGATGGTACAATAAAGAAAATTGAGCATAGAATTTCAGAGAAAGGTAGGCAGGTTGAAGTATAAATCATTGTTTTGATTAAAAAAAAAAAAAAAAAAAAAAAAAAAAAAAAAAAAAAAAAAAAAATTAAGGGAAAGGGAATAACTCAATACCGTTAGCTGTAATAATTTTTAACAAGCTGCTCGTAGGCGCAAAATATTTTTTAAATGTACTAATGGCATCTATAGTTGAAATTTTTAAAATATACTTACTTTCGTCGGATACGGAATATGTCTATGAGAAAAGGTGTAAATGCCAACTGTCTATAGCATTTTCATGTATAATGCAACTTAAACAATTATGCTTTTAAATTTACTTAAAACGATTTCATAATAAATATCCTATTCACAATTAATATACGAAATACTACTTAAAATATAAATTCTTAACTAATTATTGAGGGTATTTCGGCGTATTATGAGCATCGGCGATATTATAATTATAAGTTAAAAACCCAGAGTGTTAATATTGTGGCAGCAGTGCACTGCTGGACGACTCTTGTCGAGGATTAAAATACCCGGCAATCAATTAGAAAGAATCTATAAATGATTTGTAGTAGGTATAGAAAAGAATGAGACATAGAGAATAAGATATTCTTACATTTTTTCTTTAGAAATTGAGTGACGAAGCTTATAACGATTGCTATTATGTCATTAAAAATTCGATAAATTCAATATCTAATAATAAATAACAAATTTATAATAAATATTTCATATTAAAAATTAGAATTATGCGTCTCGCTTAGTCGTAAGGCTATAATAATAATAATAATAATAATAATAATAATAATAATAATAATAATAATAATAATAATAATAATAATACAATATACCTGCACCTTAATTTCATAATGCACACGTGTGTTGTATATGATCCACAAAGGTCGACGATATGAATTAGTGCACTCAAAGCTAAAACCGAACCCCTAATCAAAACTTCCAGAAACAAGTATTTGCTTAAAGCGTATGAGCAACTGCGCACAAGTAGAAAATTAGCTCTTAGAGAAAGTACAGGCATCAACATATGACCTAACAGTTATTGTAATTTAGTTGACAGCTCAGTTTTCCTTCAACATTTCATAGAAATACTTAAGGAAATCATACACACCTTCCCTGTCGCTCTAACCAACTATAACGCAAGTCCTCGTACCAAACTAACCAACGCGATTATCTGTATTAGAGAAAGACAACGGTTTTGTCATATACGCTGAATATCTAATATACTTCAAAATCACTCATGTTGATGTTTTATATTTTTATTATATTCTAAAGTTTAATTAATTTTTAATAATATTTTTCATTTTTTGTTACTTTTTTAAAGCACTTATTATTTTCTTTTGCAATTTCGATCATAATTATAATAACAATAACTACAAGAATTTATTACACATCAAATAAACCGTTTAAATTATATGAAATGTACCTCACTCGGTTTAAACGTAAAATCAATGTTAATAATTTTGAATAGAATTAATTTGTTTCATTAAAATAATGAATGACTAGCAATAAATAGTAAATGTATAGTTTTTTATAAACTGTAAGCTCGCTTTCTTTTCTAGAATATACAAGAACTTTTCATTTCAAATGATGAAAATACGATCTATTTAACTTTGAAGTAATCAGTTCTCTTCGACTTCTTATTTAAAGAAAGATTTTCTTAATTTCCCTTATAAAATTCTTTGATAATTATAAAAGAAAAATGTATATTTATTTAATTTATAAATATTTTTTAAAGTAATAGGTTTATTACTACTAAAATGTAATAAAGCCTTTCATTTAATGGTACTAAATTTATAAAATTATTTTTTATTAAAGCATGTAATTAATATCTTTATTTATAAATGGAACTGTAATTTTAATACATTCGTTTACAAAAAAAGAAATTATTTATGTGTGTGTGTGTATATATATATATATATATATATACACGTTGTATTTTACATTGTTAGTAAATTCTCTTCGATATTTATTTTTTAATTTTATAAATAACGAATCTAATTTAATAATCCTAATACAAATTTTTTTGTAATTACATATATATATATATATATACACACATATACTTGACGATATAGTTCATTAAGAATATATATAATAAAACGCTATTAAAAGAGAGGTACTCTAATGATTTGTAATATCAACATATTTTGTAACAGTTAATAATGTTAATAAATTTGATTTCGAATATAAAGCAACGGTATTCTAGACGTTTATGTAAGCATTTAACTTTATTTGGTAAATACTTCCTCTCACTTTCTTTACTTTCTTCCAGTATTTTACGTCTTTTTGCTGAAACTATTATATAAATACTTAAAACTCTTATAAATGCCTTAATATTTTTTAATACTTCCTTCAAATAAACAAAATTGTTTAAATTATTTCTTATCATTTAGTAATTCATTCGAATAAAAATTACAAAACATTTTCCTTTATATTACAATAATAAAATATTATTATTTCTAAGATACGAGAAAAAAATAAAAAAAGATAGAAACAGGGTAAAAAAATAAATCCTAATAAAATAAATACAATTCTCCGTTAAATATTTTGAAATGTTTTTTTAGTTTTTAATTTTAAATTGTACTTAACTAAATAGGTTTATTTAAGAAAATTTTTCAAATTCCAAAATGTTCGTCCAAAACTAAGAGAGGCTAAAAAAGAACAATTTTTATGGTAAATTTTTTGCTACAACTTCATTTCATTTCTTAATAAAGATTTTATAATAAGAAAGCAGCATTATTAAGTAAATTTTTTTTTCATAAATTAAGTACATCTAAAAGAATTATTTATGTATAATTTCGTAAATAGTTATTAGAAGGTATGATAGATTAGCATAACAAATGTTGAATAACATCATTCCATACACGACATATAAGAGTAAACGGCTTAATTCCAAATCAAGACGGTATATTTCAATTGATTTAACTGTATACCGACTATCCTGGAGTTCGTAACCATATCCGTTATTGACAACGAGCTAAAATTTAGAAAATTATGGTACGGAAGGAGAAACAACGTTTTGCACAATGAACAATAGTTTGCACAGTTATTTTACTTATTGCGAAATCATAAAATAAATGCATTTTTTTTTTTAAAGTACGTACGAGTGGAAAAAAGTGCATGCAAGTACATTTTAACGGAAACTGTACGGTTAATTTAATATGAATTCATAAAATTTTTTTTAGCTATAATATGATTACAACAAGATATTATGTAAGCGCTATTTTAAATAAATTACCATATGATTTTAAATTATATATACGCGAAGCGATCAAAGAAAAGAAAATGTAATATCAAAGTTGTAGAAAAGTACAGCCATTTAAAAAATTTACAAAGTCTGCGGTATTAAATAAGAATGAAGGTATTCAAGAATATTTATGCCAAAAAAATTTATTATAGTTATAATATGTTTACTGGAGATTTCTAACTAATATATGGTTATAAGGTAACTATTAAATAATAATATAAATCTTTTGAAGGATATTTTATGTCTAAAATTTTATTGCTCAGATATATAATTATATATAACACAATTAATTATTTTTAATGGTGTACGTAGTCGTATCGCTTCTGTAATCCGCTGTTTATGTATGGAACTTACTAATTACATTAATCAATCATTTATTTAAATTCGTTTAAATTTAGTCACAAACTTTATTCTTATCTATTTGACAAAATATGAATAAAAGTTTTATATTACTTTTAGTTTCATACTTAATTCTTGATTTAATTTTTTTAAGTTTAATTTTTGATTTTCATAGATTTAATAAATGTAATTTTTCCTACATTCACTTTAAATGAATGTAACAATTACCTACAATTATTAACATAAATTTAGTTAGTAAAATTTTTTTTTCTATGTGTAATATAATTTTGTGATTTTAAAACTTATTTTTGTAAATACATTTATTTAGAAAAAAGTATATTGAAGACAATTTAATATTATTAGTAATATTTCACATTTAATAATTTCAATAAAAGTATTAAAATATTTCTCTTTAAAAAAAAATTTTTATAATTCAAGTCAAGTATCTATTATCGGTAACTATGTACTACTAACAATGATAATGAATTTTCTACATTACCGACAGTAGAACTAACTTTCATAAATTTCTATGTATGGTACCATCCCTTGGAAACTCTGATTTTAAGTATAACAATATATTACAATGTATACATACATCTGTGTATATAAATACAATAGTAATTTATTACAAGCTGTGTTCCAATTATATAACAACGATTATTATTATAGCCTTTGGTCAATCTGGGTTAAGAAAATTATCCATTAATGGAGAACTTTAATAAATACTTTTTTTACGTTGTGAATAATGTCAAATGATATAATAATACGAATCCTTATTCATTAAACGAATAATTGTTGTACTTTTATAAAAATAAGTTTATTAATTTTTATTAAATAAAACTGTATTAAAAAAAAAATTATTACATTTGAAATATCAATTGCTTTCAAAATTAAAATACTATTTTTAATCATCTTACAAATATTAAATTATCCCTTATAATATATGTTCTTTAATGATATTAAATAAAATATTACATTAAAAACATTGAAAATATAGTATAGTATACTACATCGATAATGAATTTTATGAGGAAAGTAAATTTTACGTAGGCATCTGTGACAATGACAGTAGTATTTAAAGTTTCCGTAGATATTTAAAATTTTTGTCAATTATTTCTATTTCATTTATTTATCGAAATGAAACTAATAAATTTTCGTTATATTGCAGGGGCTTCTTGACGAATAAAATTTATTATTTAATAATTTTTTCAATATTCTCAAATGAGGTAAATAATTTATTAATAATAAATAGAAGTAGTCTATCTGATAAAAATAAATATTAAAAATAAAAATGTTCTAACTTGATACTTAATGAATTGACCAAATTCAGAGTTCCGGTTTCTTTAATTAAAAGAAAGTCAATTCGTTAGAAAAATTGTTCGACTTCAAAGGCAGTATGTGCGTTTCGGTCAAATTTCAAGAGTAAATAATATATTTTTGATTCGAATATCATTTAAGCATGTAATATTATGTTTTTCATCTGAATCAGCATAAAAATATAAATTTTCATCTGTATTATAATTAGCTACTTACATCTTAATAAAATTAACATTATCTAATCGCGTCATTTACTCATTGGAACTTACCTGAAAAAAAAAAAGAAAATAATTTTACACTATATTGCAAATAAATAAATAATGTATTTTTTTTATATATTATATGGTTATTATTAGTATTAGATGTTTTATTGTTGAGGTGTCGTTTTCAATAGTCCAAAGAAATGAATTATTTCTGATCATGAACAAAAATGTTTATATTCTATTCGGAAAAGACATTTAATTTTATAAGCGAACTTAAATTTTAATTGAGATTAAATAAACCGTAGATTATATTATTGTTGTATACAATAAGGCTGAGTAAAGGAAACAAAAAAATCAATGTTTAACGTATTTTAAAAGTAAGTAATAATGAATTCGTACATTTGTAAGCTTCCTTATACAATCCCTTTTTAAAATCGATTCAATTTATGTGATACTAGTTTGTATAAATATTGCTTTCACGAAAACGTAGTTAATAAAATATTTGAAGGTCGAAAGCATGTCGTCTTCTTTCGAGAGTTTTAATTCATGCTTATAGAAGAAAGTTTCAATGGAATGTCATTTCAGAATAAGCACTACAAGTCTGAATATTTTCTACAAATTCTTTCACATTCGTACTTTTTTCATTCGACATTTTGTAATTACGCTTATTATGAATATTATTATGAATAAGCATTTCATATCAAAAAAGTATTTTTAATTGTAAATGTTGTAATTGATCTCTCGCATTATTTAAATATTATGCAAAAGGTTCTATTAGAGTTTGTATATTAGTGTGCATTCGTGTACATACTGTACGAGTTACGTTGATTAAATAATCTTTGAAATTAAAGAACAATCGCGTTTAGAAACAGTGGAGCTGAAAACTGAACTATTTTATTGTTTCGGGTGATGAAAAAAAGAAAACAAGAAAAAAAAAACAGAAACGATTATAAGAAGTATCAGAGTATAATAAATAAAATGTAACTGTAAAAGATACCGTTAATGAAGAAGCAACGCTTACAAAATTACGAATTATTATTACGAAAGTAAATAATGACAGTATTTATTGCCATCTCATACAGAATTTCGGTATAATCGCATATAAATAAACTGATTTCATCCCATGCTATTGTTAGATCTTTTTCCTAATACATAATAAATCCGATAAATCCTTTATCGCATACGAGATCGCTATGTCCGTCAACTTTTGTACACTGCAGTCTTCGTATTACATAAAAATAATAATTTACGTAATTTACATTTGGTTTAAGATCAGCTCTTCGTAATGAACGTTGTGTTTAAAATTCAAAAATACAAATAAAATTTAAAATCGTAATCTATTAAAAAATACTGCTCTAAAAAATTTCTTGTAGAAAAGGTACTTTCAATTTTAAAGCGCAGGGAAATCAAAAAGCAAGAACGCGCGCGCGTAGCATATGTGCCGAGTCGTAAGAATTTAATGATTTTTTTAAATATGCAGCAAAAGAAAACTTTATCGCTCGGTACAGAAAAAAATAAAAAAAAAATTATGTACTTTCACTAAAAATCCCTTTTTCATATAACGCGCGGTGAAATTGAGTGAAACCTCTTGAGGTGTGATCCCAGTTAAAAAGATCTCTATCGAGCTTAGCCCAGAAAAAGTTTCGAGTACATGACAAATAGCTTGCATTGAAATTGTAAAAAGATTGGCATAATAGAGTCTTAAGAAAATTATTCACCACGTGTGGGACCACGAGGAGTTAAGTCAGTGATTCGAAGTCTAATTTGTATAGAAGACGGAGATGCAGCGAATGACTTTGGCGTCGATCCGTATAAATAATCCATGCCAAGTTGATAAATAAAGGGCTCGGGAAGAGTAGGTGTACTTGTGATAAAGTGAAAATGAAAGAGGGGGAGGCGGGCGAGGCGCGTATAAACGATAATTACCGTGAGCCGGGCGGGGTGCACATGTCCGGATGATCTGGAGTCCTTAGGAGCGTAGGACCTCCTCTGCGAGAGCGGCAAGTCGCGCATCGCTTCCGCACAACCGAACCACGAACGCGTAATCGTAGACAATCCGTAACCGCGCGAACCAACTCCAGCCTTACTAACTGTGGTGCGAATTCGTCTGCTGCGAGGAACCGATCGACCTCGTCGAGGAGGAGATCCCGTCGCGCTCACGGGCGGATGGCCTCTGTCGGAGGGAGGCCCCGACGACAGCCGGTTATGCGGCCTCAGCGCTCCAAGGCGACTTTCCATTTCACCACGACCGGGTCCGTGGCTCCCGTCCGGTGGGTAGGGATTGGGGGATGGAGGGAGGGGGGAGGATATCGGGCCCATCGGGCTTTCTTATCTGTCGCATTAGCAGACCATCACTACCAGTCAAATTACCGGCGGTTGTTTTCGGTCGACTGTATCCGCCTCTTCTTTTCGTACCCTCCCCGACTCCTGGCGATTTTTCCCTTCGAACTTCATCTTTTTACTTACTACTTCCTCCTACTACTTACTCGTTACTTCGAATAGCCTAAAACTGTGTGCGCGTACGTGCTTAAAATCACCAACTAAGTTATTCGGTTATTGTAAAAGAAGTAGCTTCCCCTCCGCCCACGAAACCTCCCGCTCCCCCCTCCCTACCCTTCTTACGTAATCGTTATTCTCTTGAAAATCTTATTCAATATTTTCCTTTTAATTTTTCATATGCTTTGAATTATTTATATGCTACCCGTATCCCACTCCTATTTCACAATAACATATTTTTCTTTTTAATTCATTTACAATTGTTATTATAAATACGAGTAAATCATTTTACACGTGACAAAATAATAAATCAATAGACTGACTGCCAGTTATTTATTGAATTCTAATGTAGAGGTTATTTACACATAACGAAAATTCTACTTTACACGTAGAGTGAAAAAAGTGCCAATTAATTATAAATAAACTTAAGCTTATTACTTTTGTTTATTTACCGGGATGAAGGCGTTAAGTAAATTGTTTACTAATTTACAAATCCTTCGCTCTTCCTCTTTTATAAGAGAGGATAAAAAGGTTTCAGCCGATTGATCGGATCGCGGCGCAAATCGATTGTGGTTTTTTTTGTTTGTTTTTATTAAACAGCGCTTATATAAAGTCCGTCGATTATACTTTGAAATTAGTCAGTTGCGATAAGTCGCAAGAGTCGGTGGTGGCGGTCAGGGGTGGGACTGGCAGGAAACGCGTTTGTGTAAGAGGGCGAGCGCGGTAACCTCGGCGTGCCGGGTGAAGAAAAAGTCTCGGTCTGCGGTACGTCGAAAGCATGGGGTCTTGCTTTAGGAAAGTACAACAACAATGCCGCTATTGGCATCGAGCGTCCGGAACATGGGCGTGGGACACATTCGCTAATAAGAAAGAAAAGTTGTTTCGGCGGTGAAAAGGTTTCCGCATCTCATGTACGCTCGCGTACGCGATCCTCACGAGGGAACAATCTGCCGAACGCGACCAACCGACCGTCGACATCATTTCAAGGGTCCTCTATTCTACCGCGATACAATAATATTAATTATACGCGATAAACCTTCATTACGTGCACAATAACTTCTTTAATAATGTAACTTGAATTTCCAATTATATTTTTTAAGCAATTAAATTACTATCTAATAGGCATCAACTCGTCAAGAAATCATCAAGCTCAATAATACGAGGCCATTCTATCTAGGAAATACATTGCAATTGCAATATTCAAATTTACAATGGAATATAATTAGAAAAATACAATAGACGTTACAAAGAGTTCCTATGACTTTTCACCGATAATATGCTAAACTTTCTTCTCGAATAACAACATAAGCGTTACGTAAAATGGATAATTAATTATTCCTATTAACTATTTCATATAATGCATTAGTTTTTATATTGACGTACGTATAATTTTCATAATTATAACTGACAATACTTCAAATGACATAAATTAAAATGTATCGTCATTTATACGAATATCGCTTTATTCGGTGCTTCTTAAACGAGGAAGAAGTACAGTCAAATTAAGTAATAAGCTCGAAATTTAAAGAGGAAAATTTTATTAAGTTCAATTACGGGCAATATTGAAATATTTCAAGGGAATATTAAATGGCGTTATCGTTGATTTGAAATATAATACATAAACACTGTTGGATAATTGTTTACGCATCCTGATGGTTAGACATACAAAGGATAAATAATGAGTAGGAAGTAGCCGGGAAAAATTTATAGTGACAAAATGAAGGGAAGAGTCGTTTGTCAATTCAATGGTAGAATCAATATTTTTTTTCGTCTCACGTAAACATGACATGAGTGTAATAACGTGAACGTAAAAACTGGTAATTGCCATTATTCATCTAGGCAACACATTTGATCGAATAATTTATCGATTTAGGAAGCGAACCTTGTGCATATATAAATCGAATGTAAGACGAACGTAAGCCGAATGTTAACCGTAAAACGACAGTTTTCATGAGCTTTCGCGGATAAATCATTCCAGTCACTCTCGAAAGTCAATGCACTTTCACAATTTTCAAAAAAAAAAAAAAAAAAAAACAACAACAACAACAACAAAACAATCGAACATAAATAAAGCTCTATAAAATATACTTTATTTATGAATAATATGCATGGAGATTTTACGAAGCGGACTTGTGGCAACTCTCCATAGGTATCCCGCTACCTCGTTCTAATTGGATAATTGGCTCATTTACCTAACCGTATAAAGAATTTATAAAATTTAATTTCTATAAGCGCTGCTCATAAAGAAGGAACAATATTTTGTTTTTAATAATACAGCCTGATGAGAAATCAATGATCGGAATGAAATAATTTATGATCCTTTCACCGATAATCATCCTCCTGACTCCTCTCGCACTCATACGTAACTTAAGCCTTGTGATATTAAGCTCCCAAATAATGTTGCTAATCTGGTGTTGACGATTTCTCATACAACGTAACTCTATATTTGTATTCTTAAGGTTTATAGCCATATTAGCAGTACGGCTCGTCAGCGACGACTTTGTAACAAGTTATTATATCAGAAGGTAATTCTATCACTAATAATGGGTTAACAAAAATCTATATGACGCTATAATTTTAATAATGAATTTTAAATAATAAATATCATTTTGATGCGATTAATGCATTTGAACCTAAAAGAAAAGAGAAAATAATTTTCCTTCTGCTTCTGGACCAAAGGAATCTGCGAGGCCAATGGATAGAGGAGTCAAATCACTTATGATGTACGTATTGGGCGTATTCGCTGGTCGGAGGAAATCAAGATGACTAATTTGGGACACTGCTTTTGGAGCCTGTGTGAGTGATGATACCCTGCCACGTGTCACCGGCGAACATTTCGGGGCTCGATTAGCAGCTTTTGTGCCAGCAGACGTACGACGTACATCGTCAGTCGTGGTCTCGACCTATCGCATCCGAGGTTCACGACGTCGGGGTAGCCGACGCTACCAAGTACGGACGCTCAGGATGTGTATAAAGGGGTGGGAGGAGGTCCGTTACCACTGAGGCGGTGTCTTCCTAAATGGGATTACGTGGGAGCGACTCCGATCCTACAGGAGTGCCGTATCTAAGACCTGGCCGGTCAGCTTGGGGATAGTTTCGAGTCCTGCTGATGCTGGACGACTCCCGCAAACATGCGATTTTCAATATTCTAACGTATTTTAATAATTTTTTATAAATAATTCATTTGCTTGAATAAAGAACACCTTTATTTGCATGTATAATTTTTAATCGATACCTTAATTGCTTTTTTATTATTTATGAAAATAACAATGAGTACATTATTATTAAACTGAAAATATACACGAGCCTAATGATTATAATGTTTTCATTGCTTTTTATTTAATGCTTTAACGAATTTATTTAAATAATCTTTAGAAACTATCATGATTTAAAAATTGTTACAAATTAAGTGCAACCAACATTTTTTTAATTCATAAAGTTTCTCATTTTGTTAAAAAAAAAGTTTATAATTCCAGTGCCATAACACAATTATAATATAAAATTATGTTAATGTGTGAACAAACAATGGATAATGTAAGTGATCATTCAATAATTAACTTTAGTCCTCAGCATAAAGGATGGTACTTGCATATAATATTGATTATAACTTGAATGCATTATTTGTACTTGTAATTATTATCGACTTCAATTTGCATTAACTTATGTAATACATAAGTAGTAAATCAATTGTCTATATACAATCAATATTAAACCCAAAAATAAGATACCAGCCAAGATTTGACAAGAAATGAAATTGAGCTACAAAATAAATTCATCGAAGTGAAATATTGAAACCGTAAAATTAAGTGTCAAAATTAAGTGTATTTGGCATTGGTATCGTATATCTGTAAAGCATTGAGCAAAAATTTTTATTTTAGCACAAGTTGGGCGGTTGCGGGCGTGTGCATATGCGTATGTATCAATAACATAAAAAAGCGTGTCATTAAAAAAAATCTAACGGTTATCTAATAATTATATTACAAAATGAAGTAGGTATACGTTTTGACCAAAATTATAAATTTTAAATGCGTTCGTGATGCAATTCTTAAGATACTATATTTTTCAAAGTAGCTAATAAATATCATTAATCATAAGCAATTTATATGAAACTGCATTTAATATTGGACGTGATGTCGATTCATCATTTGTTATTTTTTGTTCTAGACTTTTTTATCGACTTAGTCATGTAAATTCATTCGGTTTTTATCGTTTATATTAAATCATTCGAAACTGGGTTCGGGGCTCAATAATATTAATAAAATAATTAAATTTAAAAGAAATTATTGAGTTGAAGGAAGGAATTTTTCTTGAATTTCCAAGATTTTAAAATTACAATTTGATTATTAAGTAAATAGGAAGATAGGCATTTCAACATAATAGCACTATAAAATAATAAAAATCTATGTATACATAAATTATCTATTTTTCTATTAGAATAAATAGTAACAGTTGCCGGATATGTTACATCTGCCTATATTTATTAATGGGCGAAAATTTTGGGAGACAATACATTAGTGCTGAATGAAGTGAGTATGCTAATGAGTATCCGAATGTATTTTAATAAATACTCAATACGTTATTATTCCTTATTGGTTTCATTATGCTTGATTTGACAACTTAATCAGCGTTAGAATAAGAAAGAGCCTGTTATTGCTATTGTTCAATATTATGATTCAAAATTATTTTGAAATCAAGCAATGACTTCGATAATTTAACTCGAATGAAACATTTACTTCAGTTCGTTCACTTTTTTTCATATATAAATGTATTGGGATATTAGAGAATACGGAAAGGAAAGACATCTTTAAGCAATAATAGAGTCATAAACGCCTCTGTATGAGAGTACCAGCGGGGCCGGTAGTTATTTCAGAATTAGCAACGACCTAGCTAAAAGACATTGATCGATTACACGGAAATAAGTTTCCAACAAGCTCCCTTTATTTTTACGTAAATTAAATATTATAAGGATATAGAAAAGGCCGCTGTTTGGATATTTTATTCGAGCCGATTGTAAACGAAAGTAGAATTATTGAAAATTCAGTATCCTGGATATGCACCATCGCTTCTTGAAATGTTAGTTAAAAAATAAAAATCGAATGAACGATGTGCTTGAATCGGAAAATGTAATTAATATTAGCATATTGTAATGTTTATCGAATGGAAGGGAAATAATGAGCTTTCGTAACCGCGAATGCTCAACAGCTAAGAAGGAAGGCACGAAATTTATCGTTCATGCGAATCATTGCCCATTTTCCGAATTCCTAATTATTTTCCAGCATACCTCGGATTGTGATACGCACATACGAGTTCGCTTTCGACGATTTCAATCTGCTTCCATCGCCATAAGAAACGCGACGTGTGGGTGAAATGAATACGAAGCCCGACCTGAGCATGGTCGCGAGCGCTATGAAAAGAGAGGAAAAGACCGAATTGGTATGAGGGAGGGCCAGGGGAGGAAAGAAAATGACGAGAGAGTGCTTGTAAATCGTCGATCCTCAGGGTCGATCGTTTGCTTGTGTTGCCCACTTGCGTGGGTAGCGACGGTCACCTTAAACGCGTGTTTTGGGAAGTAGCATCGCGAGGACGAGTCCCGTGGAAATTAAGTTCCTCACTCCCGTGACTTGTTTATGCCGCGTTAAATGAAAACTTACACGAATTATCCTATAAATGTGCTCTCGAGCCGTTTCCTTAAAAATCAATGTCATTTTATCAAGATGTGCCTCTCTAAGACCATTGTTTACGCATACACTCATTAGTATTCCTCCTCTCGAAGCATTGACAAACAGCTTTGCCCATTAACAAAATAAAACATGTTTGGTACTTACGTATAAAACACGTACTCACTCTAAATGCTATTGATCACAATGTATTCAAAGTACTCTTAATATTAAGCGGTCTTTCATATTAAAGCGATAGCTTTTTCAATATAGATGTATACTAAGTCGGGGAGATGAGAGAATTCTTTTGCTTCTGAAAAAATGTCTACAAAATATATGTCCCCGTATGGATAAAATTCCTGAAATGCAACATATAAACGGTGCGAACGTATTTAATGCTCGTAAATCGTGGAATTTCTGCGCGAGCTGCTTGTACGTTATATAATGAGGAAATAAAATGTTTTTGGTGCCGTTTTAATTAATTTTAAGTATGCTTTAAATATCCTTCGAGACCGGATCTCCGAATAAATGTTAGATCCCACGTGTTGGCCTCGTTAAGACTTAAGAATAATAATAACATAATAAAAACATTGGCAGGATGTTGATCTTATTCCACTGATGCGAAACTGCCTCTTCGGAAAGAAGACGTTTGTTTACAACCTACAACAATGAATTCGTACGTAGGAGTCGAATCGTTTCATCTTTATGACGACAATTACCGTAGGCACAACAAACTAACTACTCTGAGGGTCGGGAGCGTCGGAAGCGTCGGGAGCGCGCGTGCGCCTGCGCTACTAAGAAGACGGGCATTTCGTCACGCGCCTACTTCTGGCATTGGAACTGCTTTGTAAAAAAAAAAAAAAAAATTGAGTCAACGTAAGTAGACGGAGAAGATGAAAACAAGATTAAACGAATGCTGCCCAGTAAATTGTCGGGCGGGCTTTAAAAGAGATCGATTCGCCATCGATCGATTATGCCAAAGGATTATAGTAAACGCTTTCGGATCATTTATCTATTTCTGTAATTCGACGTGGAATTAAATTAAAAAAAATCCAACGTAAGGTATTATTAGAGAAATTAGATAATAAAGGACAGAGGAGGCAGTATCGGTAACTGCGGGTATTAGCCGAAAGCTCTTGCAATAAGGCGTTTGTTGCGAATGGACGGATGGAGCGAGAAGGTGGGAAAGAGGATGAGGAGGAGAGGAAATAGAATGACTAAGTGCCGTGGCCTCTCTGGCCATGCACGGCATACAGATGACGACGGGAGTCGGAGCAGATAAGTACATCAGCTAGGCATGTCACACTTACTCTACGCCTTTTCGTGGAAGCAAAGGGTAAATTTGTGAAAGAAGAGGACTTAAAATGTATAGCTAGCTAATGTAATTAAAAATAATCACGTCCCCTCCCCGCTCTCTCTCTCTCGCTCTCTCTCTCTCTCTCTCGCACACACACGCTCTAACGAACGACAGACACATTGACGATACGACAGAAAAACCCTTATTCATTGTTCGGCCACATTAGCTATGAGCATCCGAGCATCCGAGCATTAGTTTTTTGTTTGAAAGAATCAACAGCATTAGCACGACGACGTCATTGATTGACACTCGCCAATTACCCGAACGATTATTATTGTCTATGTATCCAAATCCGCGTCTACGTATTTCTATTTAATGCCATTTGTTCGCAAATATTTTTAAGTCGAAGATATACTAAAGTCTAATCTGCAAGTATAATAGTGAATGAATTAGCGTACCGCGATCTCCCCCCCCACTTCCCCCTAAGGTTATTAAAATAATTTAGCGGCCCCATTATCGCCTATCGTATCGATACTATTGCATTCGCGTTAAGTCTCTTTTAACGCTTTATTTCTTGCAATGTCTCCAAATAATGATGAGATTAAACGTAGGCCAATGTAATGAGATGTGATGTGATGTAAGGTAGGGAATACGCGAGATCCGGTCGATCGATGACAGCGATTCCTGCTCCAGGTGTTTTTAATGGATGCGCCGGAAAAACGGCTGACCCCAACCCCATCCCGACCCACAGACTAATGATAATGATCTAGATTTGTAAGACGGGTGTGTAAGAGCGCCAGATGAAGGAGTCACCTGGTCGACGCTGGTCTCCTGGTCGCTCTCTTCCCAGATAGCCTCGTCCCATCCTCCGGACGAGCCCGTAGAACCCCTCCGGGTCGCGTCCCAGGAGTGCCGCTTGTGCAGGTTCTCGAGCGAATCGATAGAGAATTTCCTGGCGCCGAGTGATCCAATGCTCGGTTCCTGGTCCTTGAAGCCAACACCCTTGCCGGTGCTGCTGACCTTGATACCCGAGTCTCCCGAGAGTTTCTCTCGTATTTTGGCGGTACTAGTTAAGCAAGGGGCGGAGGTCCCAGGCCTCTCGATACTCGTCATCGACTTGGCGACGTAGTCCCGTCGGAGGGGCGCGTCTTGCTGAGCCCTGTTGCTGTCGGCCGTCGTCGTGTCCTTTTTCATTGAGCTCATGATCCGCCCCGAACTATCGCGTCTGACATTGCTCGAGGAGGTCATCATGCCCTGTGGGCATGACTCCTTCTTACATTGATTGACAGAGGTCAAGGACGAGGTCATTTGGTCCCGTCTGAGGCTCTTGGAGAAGTTGGAGGGATGCGAGTCTCGTTTTGGCGGTGAGATGGGAATATTCAGAGAGCCCCGGCGAGAGGAGGGGGCACTACTTGTCCGGGTAACGTTTGTCGGAGCGTTTTTCCGAAAGGCGCAGTTCTCTTTATAGCGGCTGCCATGGACCTCGCAGCAGCGGTTGACCTTAGTCTCAATTCGGACGACGCGCGGCTTCTGCTGTTGCTGTTGTTGTTGCTGCTGCTGCTGATTCAAACTTACGTCCTTGAAGAGAGCTTCGATCTGTTTAATGGAGGACTGCTGCTGCTGCTGCTGCTGGCCGGGCGTCATCCTTACTCCTTCGACTCGAAATAATATTATCCTCAGACTCTTCTCACTCACTCTCTCTCTCTCTCTCTCTCTCTCTCTCTTTTTAATGTTTCTGGGTGGCAAACAATGCCACTCGACTGCAATCTTTGATGCTTCCAAGTCCTTTAGAATCTCTTATTGCCGAGGTTATTCCGGTATTCAGAGGAAAATAGTCTCGCAAAGCCAATAGCTTACAAGGAATTGCACTTTTGTATGACTCGCTTGGAACGGAGGAATCTCAAGAAAATTCCGAAGAATTCCTGGTTCCCGGATGCTCGTGGGCGAACGTATGGGAATGATCTAGAGTGAGGAGGACTCTTCGGCAGTGAGGACCGGCGACATTTGAAGCGCGTGGTCATCGCTTGAAGCGGGTAACGCGAGTCGAGCCGCTTACTTAAGAGGCGTCCGGTGAGACACTGGGGGAGCCTCGTCCAAGGAGTCGCGGGGGCCCTCCATCGGCGAGCCCGAGGTCCCCGCCGGCCTGACTCAAGATCCGTGGTCGCGGGGGCAGGGAGGCAGTGAGAAACAGAGAGAGAGAGAGAGAGAGAGAGAGAGAGAGACGGTGAGAGAACCGCGGCTGTGGCGGTGGCGGTGGCTGTGGCCCTGCCATTCCCCCGTCGACATGTGGGTGGGACAGGAGAGGGGCCAGAGGGGGACCGCCATATTAGGTCAAGCCCCGTGTCTTTGAGGCACGAAGCGAGAAGAACTGCCGTCGACGCCGCCGCCGCCGCCACTGCTTCGCGCCTTCGTCGTAATCGCCCCGCCAGCTGGGGATGGTACGAGCGGCGGTGGAGAGGGATTTTTGTTTTTCAATTTCCATGACGATGTTTTGGCTGCTTAGCGTTACGCCTAAATACGCTTCGCACGAGCCGTCATTAATTAATTAATCGTCGAGTCGAACGTCGCTTTGTTCATTTAAAATCATGTTCTTTACGGACTTGGACGACATAAATTATTCGTATCGACGTATTTATCCACCGTCGCTTATGCGACAATTATGAATCTACTCAAACATTGAATATTAACGTTTTTTTTTTCCTTCAACTTTTGTCTTCAACTTTTGTCTTCCAAAGCTCGTCATCGTTTAATTACAAGGTAAAGGCAGCGATACCAGAAGCGGGCAATGCACGTGTTATTTCCTTCCTAATTCATTTCAGCTGGTTATTTGTGCAGCTTAAACCGATTTAATCGATAATGCGCGCAAGTAGCCATTACAATAATATTTCGATAGGTATTGAGTGTCGGGTAAAAGAAAATACAACGTATCGTTATAATGTGTGTTTACATAGTAAGTTTCTTGAGTCGAGGGCTTGTGATACTGATATTCATTAAACATGTATTATTAAACTCTAAAAATAACACAACTTATTTACATTTACGTTAATGTATAGTGAAAACATCCGAGGATCGTCGTATTTATTAGCAAAATGGACTTTACATTGAAATCATTCGATCCACCGTACGACGGTCTTTCTCCCTCTTCTCCTCTCTCTTTTCTTTTTTTAACGCACCGAGTTTTAAAAATTTCCTTTTGCAACTAACTTCACGTAAATCAGACTCCGAAGATGTGCGACGAAGATTGCAAATCTTAAATAAGATCTCGATAATGTAATCCGGTGTACCGACATTAAAGTCTTTTTTTTCAAACCTTTTTTCTACGCGCGTTCCAACTACATTTTAATAAGTAAATAACTAATTCTCAACTTATTAATGATTTTTAAACACATACTCTGATAGCCTACATTTCAAGGAAACTGCGTTGGAAATCTACGGCGAAAAAATTTCGAACTCCCCATAACAATAATCGAATTTACTTTTCATATGAAAATAATAATAAAAATGTTGAATATTAATTAATAGTTTATCGGTGAAGCGAGACAGACGATGATAAATATGCTTAAAATTGAAAATAATGATTCTTCAGATCGTAGAGAATGTCTTGGCGGAACATTTTATTACAATGACGAATGTACTTTCGAGGTACTTAACGGTCCGTTTACAAGGCTTGGCTTCGATATTCGTCTTTTTATCTATGGGGTAAAGAAGGACGTGCGGACACGTAACGCCACGTTATTATTGCAAACGCTCATTAAAGCAATTAAAGTATTTGTTGGGAATATTTCTTTTTCACATGAATAATTATTATTTCGTGCAAGATTAAAATAGTCGAAATTACCCAATTAATATTAAAAGCATTAACTTAATAAATTTGAGAATCCTTTAAATAAGTTTAAAGATTTGTGTTTGTCATAAAAAATATAATTTCTTATCGTATGAATATTTATAATGCACTATTTATTAATTTCATTGTCATAATACCTTGTGTTTACTATTTATTCTACCAAATAACTTTTATACAAGTAACCTATGTCGGGTAACTTTACTTCTTTTTTCTTTTCTTTTCTTTTTTTTTTTTTTGCAAAGTTTAATAATTATATTCCTCGGTACTTTTATTATTTTCTTAATGTAGATCTGTTTTGTGCATGAAGAAGTTAGGTTGCGGCAATTCAAGGTGAGTATTGTGAGCTGATTTGCGTCACAAGTTCCTCAGTTTAAAGGCAGATGGAGCCACAAGCGCAGAGTTGAAACACAAAAGCTTAATTAATATAAATTCTCAAACGCTTATTCTGTCTTCCTTAAAATTAAAAAAATATATTATAAATATAAGGCTTGATTATTAAGACGTCAAGATAAATCGAACAACAGCCCGTTACGTAGGTAGAATGTTTGATAGATGAGATAGTACATTACAAACGTGTTATGAGAAGTTTGTCTATCAAGTGTTCATGCGTTATTCACAAAGTCAATTGACATTTAATGGATAAATTAAAAATTATATTATGTTCTGCTTGTCGCTAATCGTTTGGCGACCCCCGCCAATATGATAGGCGCTGCTTATAGGTGCTCTTGGTGAAGGAGTCAAAGAGTCTTCCTCAGCATGATCAGAACAAATACAATTATCCATCGTTAAAGGTCGGTGGATCAATTTCTAATTGTCCTCCGAATCTGAGGAAAGCGGCGACGTCTTCATTCGGCCCTCCTACCGATCCCAATAATCTGTCCTACAGATCAACTAACAGCTTACT
The DNA here is from genome assembly GCA_018883505.1 of Ceratosolen fusciceps. Taxonomy (NCBI): domain Eukaryota; kingdom Metazoa; phylum Arthropoda; class Insecta; order Hymenoptera; family Agaonidae; genus Ceratosolen; species Ceratosolen fusciceps. Next base: position 10,206,355 of record RCIC01000005.1, read on the forward strand.
CCAGGCGATGCGAACCTTTTAATGTACTTCGGCCGCGTTTCTTACTAATTTCGCGATTATGTTCTGTCGGGGCTGGCTCAGGTCGTTATCATTGGCCGTCTCGTAGGTTCTTCGTCAGGAGCTGGGATACGCTCGACCCTGTGTTTCCCTCTTCAGTGGAGAACGCTGCGGGGGCGTTTTTTACAGATGCGGGCCAAAAATGCCAATATGATGTGTCGTTGTAGCGTCGACGTACGTAAATTTATTAATTACATGTATTAAGACAATGACTTTCTAAATATTGTTTGTATTTAAATAATGGATTCGTACGTTTACACATAGGTCTATGAATAAAAAATATCTTAGCTAATCAATAAGAGCTACGCAAAACTGAATTTGCATTGCAACCGTTAGTCGCCTTAAAGATTTTTTAATGCTCGTCAGTCGGTTGACTTTTATTACGTATCCCAGTGCTGCTACTCAAATTACAAACAACCTTGTTGAGAATGAGATTTGTATGATACAATCGTTGCACAGTCTCGCAGCATAAAAACAAACCATTCTTAAAGTCATTATATAATATACTCTATGTTACATTTAAGCGTTATTTTATTATACCGGTTAAGCTCGATGTAGTACCTCGCTAACATGGCAAACATTTATTATGAATAATGTTAAATGAAACTATAAATAATTATTAGAGTCTGCCATTTATGCGTAACAGATGTAAGAATCTGCCGACGCTACGTAATAAACTAATCCAAATCTTAGTAGTGAGAATGTATGTCAACAGCCGCTTTAAAGTGCGTGTGGAGTAAAGAGTCAACGCACCTATGAGCAATAATGATTTATTACAGGCAATTAAGCTCGTAGGATCAAACAATTATAATCATTAGCTGAGAGACTGCGTGTTCTCTTTAAAAATAGATCAAGAAAATTCGAATTCGTCCCCGCGCCCTCAAGCCGTAACCGCGAGAGCAAAGGCAGAGGGGGGAGGGGGAGTTAGCGGCACGCACCTTATAAAAACTAAATTTGACCATATATTGATTGACAATGTCCTTGCGAGTGGCGTTTGATCTTCTGTCGGTTCTTCTGCCACTTGGCAGCTTTGGCTATCCGATTACCCGGCGATACTCCGTGCGCCCACGCACGCACACAGGGACGAAAGCGTCGCGAGAAAACTCGATTCCAGTTCACCTTGATGGACGATCCGAGAGAGGTGTCGCTCCATCGATACAGCTTGTGCACAGCCTCCGTTACCTATACGTGAGCGATAATGGCACTGGCTAATGAGCGGTCAGGGGCCTCACATTCTCGGCCAGAATAATTCATTACCAATTTCGAGATAACTTTTCGTCTCTTAATGCGAGGGCAATAAGATATTTTCGCTTGCACTCGTCGTTATTAATTACTACATTTTCAATTATTTCAATCATTTACTTTAAAGGATAAGTAAATTTATATTCACTTTTTTAGTGTTTTAATAATGTCGAATTATTGCCATTACACGACCTAATCAGTAAGATGAAAATTATAATTTTCAGTTACTACATAAGGATATTCATTCTATTTAACGAGAGAAATAGAGCGTAATGTCGTACCACATGTTTTTCTGGGATCGTTCTCTCAGATTTTAGCTCTGCTGCATAAAATATACGATAATCACGAAACACATATTAAGTTAGATTATGATCTTATGAATGTAATAGTCATAAGATCATTAAAAGCTTGATGGTACTTGATAAATCCAAAGATAAAGAAGAAGTGTGTGTGTGTGTGTGTGTGTGTGTGTGATTGTACACGCGAAAGTGTAAAATAAAAAATAACAGCTTGTTCAAGTTTTTTTTTTAAAGTTTGCTAGAAAAAATTAAATATCACTACAACGAATAAAATATAATTAAGAAAATAAGATGAAATTTGATACTAAGGCAGGATAAGAAAATCGTCCGCTCGTTACTAACGACATTATGTTCATCCTTTGGAAATAACGTAGGTTCGATAATAAGTATTTCGCGCTGGTGCAACATTGAAAAAAAAAAGGAAAATGAATATAATAATAATAACGTAGTGTCCGTGGAAATAATATTTACACGTAGGTGCAAATGAAATCCACGCGAGCGAAGATTCTCGCTGATAAATTATTCTATCAACTCAAAGATATGTCGTAATTTTTCAATGCTCGCCCTGGTTTACTGGAAAATCGGGACTAGTTTCGCCATTACTTTGGATCATATGGAAATCCAGCTTTCTCTCTCTCTCTCTCTCTCTCTCTCTCTCTCTCTCTCTCTGGGTGAACTTATCTTTGATTGGATCTGCTTTTCAAACAAAGTTTTACTTTCCCAACCGAGCCCCGATTATCAATGCAGTCTTCATTCGTTAGATCTAAGAATTATTATTTTTTATTTATACAAATTTTCTTTTATATTACGAAACATATCTTGTACTTATATAAACGTAATACATAGTTATTCTATATAATTTAGGCTAAGAAATATTTTATGACGATTCCGTATAATTTCTGAATAAAAGAAAAAAACAGTATTATCCTCGACCCGATGGATTGCTTATTATACCAAAAACAGACAATGATGGCAATTTTGTTAACTAAGCGGTATTGAGAAGGAAATTCCTTATGCGTCGAAAAGAGAAAAATTTTGGCCAAGTGATTAGAAACGAGAGTAAGACACTCGTCACTGAAACCTTGATTCCTTTTTCTCTGTCTTGTCCTTAACCTGATTGTAAATTAAAGCAACATCGCAATACATTACTTTTAATGAATAGCAATGTAGCTAATCATTTATGGTTAAAACCATAGAAGTCATTAATGCGACTGAATTATTGGTATCACATTCTTTTAAATGCTTTCCTTTCAAATAGCATAATTATAATATTCGATTTTATTGAAATTTACGAAAGATTATTTACTTATGTAATCAAGAATAATCAATGGTATTTATTCGAAATTATAAACACATTTTAAACATATTCGTGACTATTCTACATAAAGTTTTAGATAAATATGGAATAAATTAGTTCGCTGTTGACGTTAACATTTTTCACTGAATATAATGATATATACACATATATTTAATAAAATTAATAAATATATTAGGAAATTTAAAAGTATTATATATCCAAAATACAATTATGTACATTAATATTAATTGCATATTATTTCTAATACTTTCCGAACGCCCTAGTACCAATAGAAATAGATTAATTACAAGAATACGGGTTTTCATAATTAATAATAACATTATTAACGTTTACAATATTCATAGTTTGCAAGAAAAGATAAAAACGATCTTACCGATTGAATTATGTTTATTTTAAAAATGGAATTATTTGCGAATAAAATATAATAATGTAAATAAACACTGACGTCAATAATAATAACAATGAATTTTCTTGTTTATTTTAAATCTAAAATTTATTTGAATTTTTTTTTTTTCATATAATATTGAAGTTATGTGAATTTAGTTTTCAGAAATTATTATATCATGTCATAGATTGAGCAATTTTTCAAATAATATTATAGTGAAATATAATTTATTAAAAAACATAAAAATAAAAAGTAATAAAAAAAAAACGAGTTTTTGCAAGTAAAACTATAACATTTAAAATTTATACAATCATTATTATTTTTACTACTGCGGTTGTTGTTTTTCCGACTAAGAAAATTTATATTTTTTAAAATGCTTATATGTAATGAACGTGTTAATTTACGAAAAAATATAATTAAAGCAGAATACATCATTTTAGCGTATGACTAAAAGCAAGAACAATGAATTGTGAAGAGCTTAGAAATTAAATGGCAGTTTCGAGCGTAGCTAGAACAATTTTTTTTTGTTTTTATCGAGAATGAATATATTGTTCAAGATAGTTTGACAATTGGCGATATCGTCAGCTATAAATTTACATTCCAAAAGCTTTTGTTAGTGCAAGGTAAGGCCGGAAGTGTGTGAGTACCTCCCTCACTGACAAAAGACAACCGAAAGGGAATTATAAAACAAAAATTTAAGTCAGGAGCATCGCATTAACTATGCCATGAAGCAAGAGTAAACAATTGCTCCATTTACGTATGAATAAAATAATGATGGAGGGAAAGGGACGAAGCATCAAACGTCGAAAAATAGTTGAATTTACATAATTAACGGATTCTCGGTGCGAATTGCGTAAATAACATTAAGTTTCGGGGTATCCGCTAGACAAATGTCGGTCAAAAACAAGAGCGATTATTTCATTAATAGCGATGGCTCATGAACAAGTCAATCAATAGAGCTTATTAAAACTCTTCGGGGCTATTGGCTTTTACGTAGAAGATAAAGGGGATATGTAATTCGCGTGCGAATAAAGACAAATGGTTAAGTGCGGGAATTGCGCAACAAGTCGAGCTTGAATCATCGATTACAGAAATTAGGAAATTGAGATTTCCGGCGTTGTTAAAGTTAAAGTTAGAAATTACCGGCAAGGTTAGCGTGCAGCGAGAAAGTGAAACACAACATTCGTAGAGCTCGTACCGATCGACTAAGACCAACCACTTCGACGCTCACCTCAGCGTAAATTGAAGTTTTACGGATTTCACGACTGGTTGCACGCATAAGCGAATACATACGTAGATAAATATATATATGTATATATATATATATACATATATACATAGCTTTAGATAAATAACGAACATAAATTATTCCCTTTCAGAGGATTTTTCCGTCCCGTAATTGTCGGCTCCTTATCTTACAAACGTTTGCAAATCGATTTGTGCAATTTATTAACTGTCAAAGACCGTCGTTAAGATTGATAATTGACAGAGCACTGAAGCTGAATGTCGTTAAGAGAGTATATTAAAGCTAACTTATAATACGGATTTTCATAGAGGGTTTATAAAAATTTCTGTAGCTCAATAAAGGATGCAATTGCTCTAGGGTAATGAAAAAACATAGACTGACCTTGAAAGGTTTAACGATGTCATAATGTTCTTCGATAACTTTTGAATCGAAGTTCGACGATGAACAATTTTGCCTCCTGAAAGCAAGCGAAAAATAATGTATTTTGCAGAATTTCAACCTCGCCTCGATACGTTTAAAAAAGATCTTTAGAAAATGGAGCTTACGTAATCTGATCGGAACCGTTTGTCGTTGGTTTTGGCGATTGCACGCCAGATCTCACGGGCGTACTTGAGTGAACTGGCGACTGTCCTTTGCTCAATGGTTGCTTCATGCTGTAACAGGAAAAAAAATATCTTCATACCTAATTGTTCTCATTAATCTCAGCGTCTATCTGCCTGATAAAACTTTAAATAGCATTAGTGAAGTGAATTGTACATTAGATTAATAAAGTTAATTCGCTAAGCATTTTGAAATCCATTATCCGTGTACGGAATGAATTCCTAGCGAATAACGCTGCTGACATTTACTTCGATCCTTTGTCAATCGTCAGTAAGTCGGAGCTTCCATCGTAACAATAGTTATAATTTTAAGTCGACAGTTTAATAATTTATTCAGAAGGAACTTTCGGAAGATAAGAAAAAAAAAAAAAAAAAAAAAAAAGAAGAAAAAGAATGAAAAGAAAACGAGCCACAATGCATTTGCTCGAGGATCTAATTTTATATAAAGAATTTTCAAGATATACCGGTCGCGCGAAAGGTCTGGATTTCATTATGCTTAGCCATGTACTGTAATTTATGGAACCTGTAGGTACGCGCGCACTTATCCTGTCGCATGCTCGCTCAAACGTGGTAGTCATTGTCAGATCAATAGTTGTCCTCCTAAGAAGAGGCGCTTTACAGTTACAAAAAAAAAAAAAAAAAAAAAAAAAAAAAAAAAAAAAAAAAAAAAAAAATCCTACCGGTGATCAAGATTTAAACGTCAACGATTTCGATTCCTTTTACATTCTTCCTAACTTATAATCATAAAATATCTTAAATCTAGCGCTGTCATTACTTACTACGCAGCGGGGACAGTATGATTGCAATCTCTCAACACTCTAATAACCCTCTAATAATAATCTACATAAAACAAACAATAATAACAATAACAATGAAAATAACGATAATAATAATAATAACAACAACATAATAAACTCACTTTATACGTACTTGTAAAAAAAGAATTACTAATAAATTTACTTTTTATTTACTTTATTTACTTTATTTACTTTTTACACTACAGTCATGAAAAATTTCTTGCTAAAATATATACAGAATATATGTAATAATTTTAATTTTATGTTAGAATAGCTAAAACAAATGAGCTATTGCTGACGAGTAACGCTTTTCTTTTCAGTTACGGCAAAACGGTTCTTTTTATCTAATAATTAAATAATACAAGAGAAACTTTTACTAAGAGTCAATAGGTAAGTTGAAATGCAGTCAATTGTCATCTTGAAGCTTGTACTTTAAAAAATACCGAACAGCGTAGCGAGAATTTTTTTCAGATAACGACAGTTGCAGCAGAAAAGAAGCTTGCGAGAACATTATTATTGTTCTGTAAATTTGGGGGCGTGAGTAGAGTTGAAGAAGTATTTACGTTTGCGAATTATATGAAATAAAGCAGAAGGGTTGGTGGGAATGGTCGAAAAGAACTTTATGAGCTTAAGGTTGAAGTCGAGACGATGCCTCTAGCTCGTAGTTTCGAGTAAATGAGTTTGCTTGGGAGGTTTTGGGAGGATAGGCATGTAGGAGGAGTCGAGCCGTGAATCACCGGAAAGGTCGCGGCTAGGGCAGAGGCGGTGCGCGGGGATAGGAAAGAATCGTGAAGGGCGTCTCAGCTAAAAACCGATCGGTCTGTATGTTTACCGGCTGACGCAGGGGGGCGTACAACCTGCGCTGCTTCTCAGGCTGCAGCTGCTGCTGTGGCTGGCCTGCTGTTTACTGTAAGCGACCGGGTGACTGTTCACGGAGACGCTCACCCGCTCGGCGATTCTGAACCGAGGCACGGTCGGCTTGTGGTACATCATCTTGTCCGCCTCGGGCCTGCCGCCCTTATCAATCCTTTTTAATGGCTCCCGAGGAAAACCGACTTTGCGATTCACTAGAGCATTCGTAGGCTTGATACGAGTCCGAGACACTTAGCAGGCCCTCGAGGGCCGTGGCGCGCACGCCCATACACCAAGCAGCTCGACCTCTCCGTCGGCGAGCGATCCAACCGCGCGCAAATCTCGACGACGAATGCCCACTACTCCTGACTCCCTGGCGCGGCTCCGCAGCGTCTCTCCCTTCGCGGATTCCGCGTTCCGCTTATCGCGCACTCCGTGCGATTAGTCCGGGGTGGGGCAGGAGGAGCGGAGGAGAGCCTTAGCCTCTGGCGCTCTAATGCCATTGGTCCTTCGAGAGGGAGGGCATCGTACCTTCGTCAAGGAGCTCTCGCGTCGCTCCCGACCTTCCCTATTTTTACCTTCCTTCGAAAACTTACCATATTCACACCGCAACGCCACCTTATTTCATTTTATCGAGTTTTTAATGCAAACTAGCGATTATTCCTTACGCACGCAGATCTTTAAAAGATCTTATATTATTCAACTCATGAAAATCTACATATATAAAACGTCGATTTTGATAATTCCCTTAATTATGTCTTACATTCATAACAGTCGAGCTGATAATTTCAATGGCATTAAATTTATTAAGACCTTGGAATTTATCCTAAACTTAAGGAACAAATATACCTTGTTTATTTCCAATAAACTTATCTCCCTATACGTAATATTCTAAACAATATTATCTTATTATTTTCATCGCCTATTTTGAATTCTTATTTGAACCAACTTGACAGCGATTCGCAATCTGCAAGATATACTTTATTTTTATAAATTTATGTAAATAGATAATAACGTCGTTATATCTCATTGATAATTACATATTTGTTCGTTTATAATTTTATGTTTTAATCCTCTCAGTTATTCTTCAGATATTTTAATAATTTATCAGATTAACTTAATAGAATAACTTTGGTTGATTAAAGAAACTTGTAAATTAAAAGAAAACGTCTAGTTTCATAAATAAATGTTTTGCTGGCACGTAATATAGCGAGTCGCGATTCGTTAATGATGTATTGGAGTAAATCCATAAATATATGTACAAAAATATGTATCTCTATTAGCTGTTATGGTATTGTTGAAATTCATTTTAGTTGTACTGGAAACAACCCTTTCGGAATATTTAAATTCTATTATTTTTGTGTGCTAATTGAAGTGAGAAGAAAAAATCAATGCAAGTACTTATTGCTTTTAATGCTGCAACGGAAACACAAATCCTTAATACCGGATCTATAGCTTTTATTTCTTTATCACAGAAAGTGTAGTCAAACCTGAGTCTAGAATATTGTCGACCGGCTCCTGGTCAAATTCTTTTTCATAATAAATCATTCCGCGTCGAGAACAACAATCAAAAATAAATATTTGTTGTAATTTAAGATATATGCTTATTAAAAAGAATATACAACGGTATGGTTATGTTACGAAGGAAGTGCAAGAATTGTAATATAAAATTGAATGTTGTAAAGTTTTATGCTCCTCAAACAAAAGCTTATACTTGAAGTATAAAATGATGAAGTAATGTTTTTTGATGGATTAAGCGTATTAATGCTTTAATTGGGAGAAACATTTTTGTAAATCGTGTACGAACGAGGAATAGATCTTAATACTCTCGTAAGCTCGTAAAAGAACTTAGCTAATCGTAATTATCTCTATTGATATATAAACGTTGGAGGGGAATTCCTTTGTTTCCTCTAAGTATTTGTCGATTCTAAAATGGAACCTCGTCATGATAATTAAATGATACTGAAAGATCCTCCGGTCGAAGGATTTATTTAAAAAGAGAAACAAAAAATAAATAGAAATAAATAAGTCAACGGCGCTTTAATCTCGTAGTTTTCTGCAAGATCGTGTAAAAAGAGGGGGACTCGACTCTCAAATGCAAAGGTATATATTACGTATGAAGATGCGTTCCATAAGAGTAAATAAGCGTTCCATAAGCGCGTCTGGCGCGCGTGACTCAATCAGCCCTAAAGCTATATATTTTATGTGTCGATGCTCCGCTCAAATTATTGCCTCGAGTAAACGAAATTTCAGAGCATCGACATTGCCGGCGGGGGGCTTGGGAGGAACGCTCGATTCGCTGCTATTACATTAACTGAATCTCATGAGAGCTTACTTATACTTCCGCTTAACGTGATCTTGATAACAAAATTACAATTATTAATACAAGGAAAAATTTTTAAGAATTTTTAATTTACTTGTAAGGCCTTGAAACGTGACCATAAACGCTATGATATAAATTTAAGCTACCGCAACTGTTCCTGAATCCCTTAATATTGCCTATTTAAGAAATATTATTTAATATAGTCAATACTGTTATTATAAAATTAAAAATGTTTACCTATCTCACACGAGTACGCAGGCTACGTAGTTTTAAAGTAGGCTACGCAGACGAGACTGGCAAATGAGAAAAGACAAGCTGGACTTGCACATTTTTCTTTTATTTCGAGGAAAATATTGTGTAATCATATAGTTTATCGTCCAGATGGCAAATTTACTGCCGCTTTAAAGAAATAATTCATCGTGAACGCCAGTAATAAAGACAATATGCGATAAAAAATCCTTTGCAATGCCGTGAATTGAAAATAATAGTAATTAAAATGTTGATAATCACCAAAAATAGTAAAATAAAATAAAATAATAATAATAAAAAAAAAAGAAGCCCTTACTCGTAATAAATTGCGCGTTACAAGTAGGTAAGTGGGTGATGAAGGGAAACGAAGGAAGAATGGAAATCCGTAATGTACGTTAGAATTAAAGTGGAAAATAAAGAAGAGCAGCAGCTTCGGTTTCAGGCGTCCCAGACAGGAAACGTGACAGAAGTCTGATAAAGGCGGAAAGAGACTAGGAACGGCAGCGGTGAAGACAGCGGCAAAGCCCGCGTGTGCAAATGTGTTGTGAAGCGTCGATGCAGGCAGAAGAGACAAGAGACGAGAGACGAGAGACGAGAGACGAAGCTATACCTATTCTATACCGCGTATATAAATAACAATAAAGTGAGAGAGAATGAAAAGTCCTGTCCATCCACGTGACCGTCTAGCAGCTGTCGCGTGCACGACAACCCGTTACCTTCCTCTCGGGCACGCATAGCTCGAACGTTAGGACAAGCATCAGCATCAGCATCAGCATCAGCAACAGCAACAGCAACAGCAACAGCAACAGTACCCGATATCTTATCCCATTCCCCACCTCATCCAAGGGCCCGCCCCTTAACATCTATCGCCCCGATGCTTAGCCTCGCAACGTGGATCATGAAATTTTTACACAAATTCACATTGTTGTATTGCAATAGAAATTTCAAAGGGTAACTAGGAAATGCAATTAGCTTCGAGTAGAAAAGGATGTTCTGGGGCTACCTTTTAAGGATGTAAAAACAGCGATAGTTGGTAGACTTTCTTTTTCTAATTTATCAGTTTCATCTGAAAGAGTCTACTTGGTAAGTCGAATCTTATTAAATACCTTATCAAGGAATAAATAATATTTCTAGTCCGTTGCTTCCGTTCGCTTTCATGCTGCAAATGTAAGCTTAAGAATAAAATCCGAGCCTGCCGTTCTCTGGAGTCACATCCGCAATTACGACTACCGCTCGCAAGTCTCGTTAGCGAATGCACTAATAGAATTGCATTCAGCACAACGAAAACGAAACGATGACGTTGTATCATGCAAAAAAAAAAAAAAAAAGGAAGGGGGAAAGTAAATCTGGCCCGAATGTCTCAACTGGAGGCATTAAATCGCTCGGCCCTGCATTCGGTAGCCACATCCGATCTCCGTATTTCTCCGCTCTTTTGCTCCCACACCCCACCCCCTACACCGCCATCCCTCCGTCTCCGTGGCCACGGTCCGCGCTTGCGGGAAAGCTCGTTAGATCATGCTGCGAAAAGATGGGCGAATATATTATAAAGCAGCGCGTATTTCTCGCGACGCTCTCTCTCTCTTCACGGGAACGGCATCTCACTTTGACGTGGCTGCTGCCGACGTTTATACACAAACCCGCTCCTCCGTTCATAATCGAAAATAACTCACGGATACGACTTCCGCTGTCCTTTTTCACAGATCCGCGGGAGTGCCGCCATCTACGTAGCAATTTCGGATAAAGAGCCACTCGGACAATTTTTTTTCTTCTTCCTAATGCTCATTTCCGGCTCTTCGAAATGCGCCTCCTTTCGCGCCTCCAATACACCCTCCTCCTTCCTCATCATCATAGTTCCTTACCCACCCCCCTTCCCATAAATTGCCTCGCACTATTCCGCCCTCTGACGTTACGGAATTACTTTCTTCGAGCACATTTCATTTTATTTGCCTAATATTTATTTACGATAGTATTGCAAAGTATTGCTCCTTGTATTCTTTCATTCCCTCCTCCATTCTTATCTTATAATCTAAGATTTTTTTTCCACAAGGAAAGATCTGGAAAACAATTTGCATTACGATATTGTAAGTAAAATAGCGCACAGCGCATCTACCGTCATAGAATTCTATTATTATTTCAAATATACGTACATTATTTATCTACTTTTCTCCGTTACAAAACTAATTAGAAATTATTCGTACAAATAAAAAATCCGAATAAATACTTCATCTCTGAGATATGTATCACATCTATATTTACAAGTGAAAACCAGTTTTCTTTTAAATTGTTTTTATAAGAAATCAAGATTAGATATATTAAATTAAGAATGCCGTCGTCCGTATGATGAAGCATTATTATTAACACATTTTCTTACCAATAAATTAAATAAGCTAATTAAACAAATTATTTTATCCTAATATTATACGAAATTAATCTAATGAGTTACGATCAATGCATAGCGAACAAAATGAGTAGAAAGTCATTTTCCGCGTAAAAAAACTGTAGAACCGCGCAAAAACATATAATATGTATGTCTTGAATCGCTCGGTAGGAGTAAAAATCTACTTATTTCATATTGATATGAGAATTACCTGAGACGCCTTTCGTTTTACAAATAATTTAATAATCACTCGTTTTCTTCTTACTAAATTTAAATGTGAGAAGGACATTTGGCTTTTATAGATATACTACAACAATTAACTTATCGATAATTGATATACAAGTATATAAAGGCTTGAATTTCTTATTAATAAAATCAAGCAGACATTATACAAAAACAATTACATACGTGTATATATGTTTATTATTAATTATAAAGTAATTAAAAAGTAAAAATAATTATTCATGTAGTTATTGACACTCTTCTGAGAAAATATATTCTAATTACATACACAATAATTCGTAATGAATAAATAAATAAATAAATAAAATCTAAATTAATATTATTAATATGAATTTATTATAAAAAGTCTTTAGAACCAAAGAAAGAAGTTAAAGTATCTATAAAAAAAAATGTAGATGTATAGCGTTTGGCATGTATATTGGCGTTATCGGCATTAAACAATAACATCGAGTAAAGAAGAATTACAACGAATGATGAATATTGTTAATATATGATGTAAAATAGATTTTAAAAGCCTCTTCAAATGATTTAAAATCACTTGGAATAATTATTACCGACGGTGAAACAATAACTTATATTTTGTAAGTCATGCAAGTACTAGGCTTTCTCAACGTTAATTTAACTTTGCCGAAAATGCACGTATACTGCGTATACTGCATACGTAGACCGCAGTTCATAAATATCTTACAAGTAATTTTAATTGAGCACTTACATGATAAACTTGTTTAACAAGAAATGCTTGGGTAAATGCCGATGATGCGGATCGCTTAGTAAGATTTTAAGTAACATCATTTTATATGCACATTTTGCACAATGCTTTATTCAGCTTTTCATCATGAAAAATATATTATTCATACGATTTCTAATATTGTTAATAGATTCTAGCGGAACGAAAGTTGAAAACGTATATTCGAAATTGATATAACATAGGACGATGAGGGAAGCACAGGGCGCAGGGAATTGGGACGCGCTCAATTAATGATTGATGGACAAATGAAAATAGTCACAATATAGTTTCCTCGTAAATGTTATCCTCCTCTTTATTCAGAAGAATTTACGGAAGGTGTAAGTAGGATGAGAGGGGCGGGGGAGAGGGAGTTCATACGCGCTCCGCCACTGAACATTTACTTGGGGTAAGTTTCCCATTGATAGGCTGAGAAGGCAAGAGTTGATATCGTCGGAAGCGCATTGACCGCTTCCGTAGTTGACGTCGGGGTTGGAGTGGCGGAGGCGGGAAGAGGCAGGAAGGATTTGTCATGTGTGCCCTGGATACGCGCCATTCGCGCGCATCCCGACGGACTACTTCGGTCCCACGCGGTCCCGGGGAAAACCCCAGAGCCGGCCAATCTGGCCCCGAGCGTCGGCCTTACGTCAGGAGGGCGGAGGGGTTATTGGGATTCAGACGCGCGTCGGGTCAGGGAGATTTAAAGATATTTAAAGATATTTAAAGATATTTAAAAGTAACAATACTCAATATATACTTTCAAGAAATTCATGTAAACGTAAATAAACAAGAAATACTAGTTATTGTAAAATTGTTATTGTCACATATTTTTATAACTTTTTATCTTTACATTTTTTATTTATCGATTACAATCAGAAGACGATCATTTTCGTTATGACAACAAACTCTCAGCGACAAATTTTCTCGTATTTTGCAGACAATTAAAAGTTCTGTCAAAAATACAAATAACTAAATTGTTTTAAAATTAATTCCATTTGTTTTTTCAATGTCGATTTTATAAATAAGTATTACGGATGAAGGGTATAAAGAAGCTATCAAATATGTGTACTGAAAATCGGCATCTAATTATACAAAAAATTTTTAGTAGAATCGATAGAAATCGTCTTTTTATAGCATTGGTAGGCCATTGAAATTAATTGAAATTAATTGAAATTAATTTTCTTTATGTGATAATTATCGGATGTTTGTTTGAAAAATTGAAGCTACGAAATGAAGCGATTAATTTATGCAAAACGTTATTTTGAGCATGTGTCTGTTCTTATTTACCTTGAGCATCGGAGCATTAAGGAGCATTAAAAATATATGAAAAGTATCATTAGTTAGATGAATGCATATGTAAACGTAAAAATGTACATATTGTTATATTAAAATGTGAATCGATGTATCGTAAAAAGAATTACGCCTAACGTAATTTGAATAAATTATAGACAACTCTTTTTCATGACTTCATTCAGGAATTCATAAAAGTTGGATAAATTTAGTGAAGAAGCAGAGGAAAATAATGTTTCGATAATAATTTCATTTCCATTTCCATTTCCATTTTCATTCTAACTTAGAATAATATCACGATAGATAATGAGTAAGATAGATAATAACATACTGCTTATTGCTTATCTTCCTCTTCCAATGTTGGCTCGAATAATAATTTACGTCAGGACAGTCGATTAACCGACTTAGATGGAAGTCAGTCCGCGCATCTCGGACTCATGAATCGACGAAAAAACTATCCAGTATCTAAGATTCGTTTCAGTGCCTTGATGCAGCATCCGCTCGAGGGCTGCATTTAGCCTCTATCTAGAGAGGAAAATCGTCCCTCTCGCATCTTTGTTCGCTTTCGTGGCGCAAAACGACGTTGAGCAACAGATGCGCGCGCACATCCGGAAAGATCCTCCCCTCCTCCTTATTAAGGACAGGATCGCGCAAATAATATATACATACAAGCGATAAATGAGACTCGGTTCGGTTGACGTTGAGAACCCGTTGCTCCGTGTCCCAAGTTTTTATCTATTTTATCTTTTTTATCGCTTTTATTGCTTATACGGCTTATGCTTCATGGCGTTTCAAGCTCGGTACACTCTATCAATTCCTAATTATCTAATTCGAGTATGTCTTTCGATGTGCCTAAACCAATCACTAATCAAGGTTTTATTTCGTACCCCTTGGGTTCATTCGGTAAAGAATTGGGATCGAACTGGATTATCTCGAAGCAGGCTGTTCATTTTGAGGTCTTAGGGCTACGATTCCTTCGAATAGAAAAAAAATGAATTTATTCGAGTTCGTTCGTATTGTACGTTTACAGTACACGGGTTACTCCGAATGAAAATATTCCTCAAAGTCACAAATTAACCGAAGTAATTGTTGGCATTGACGGAAAGGAAACTCGATATTACTAATCTTGTTGCTTGTCGATTGTTCGTGGAGGGGGGGGGGCTGAAGCTAGTCGTAAGGTCGTCTAGATGAGTGGGAATTGCGAATAAGGGTCAATTAGCTTTTTTTTTTTTTTCATCGAGTGAGCGACGCGTAGAAATTGCAATCAAGAAAAGAAAATGGATGGGCAAACGTCCAAAGCGACACATGCCATAAGCATAGCTCACGTGGTAAGCACACCACGTAGCTACGTACGTTTTCATGACGAATTCATCTAAAGTCACATTGGTCGTAAACAGCTAAGCTTTCCCTCGGCTAGAACAATATCGTTTTCAAATTATTTCTTAATTAATCAGATAATTACAGCCCCGAGAAGTTATTTATGTATCGTTCGTTGCATATGCAGTCTGATTAAATTATTACATCCCATAAGATGGAAGGAATGGCCGTTTTCATAAATAATTTGTTCGCGAATAATTAGTTACACAGAGTTCGCTGATCTCATAAGTACCATTAAGATTCTAGATTTATAGGAGCTATCAAGCAATTCAAGATAAATCATAAAGACATAAAAAAAAACAAATGCGTAACAAGATGTGTGAATGTTCTGTGAAATAAATGTGCGCAATTTATCACGTATCATCGTGTACATTGCACTTTTTAACGTAACTTCTTGCTTGCACTCAAAATAATTTAAGGAATGTAAATTTGACCATTTATGTTCGGTCATTAGCTGCTCGACACTCCACTATTATTTGACATTTATTTTGTTTACGATCATACATACAACGGTACATGCTCTCTATTATTATGTATACGCTCTCCCCCATCTCTTCTCTCTCTCTCTCTTTCTCTCTCGCCGCACTTTTTTCTTTCTCTCCTTCCCCCGCCACTGATTTATTTTCTTATTCCCTTTCTTTATCTTTCTTACTCCCTATTTTACATTCTCATTTTGAAAACATAAAGCAAAATGAGTTCCGCATGTTAACTACAGGTAGCTTTTTAAAATGCAAAGTACTAACGGAAACTCAAATTTAGTAAAAGTTTTTTGTACATTGACGCTCGTTTTAAGTATGAATGACTGAGTGAATGAATGAATTCTCAACTAACTATATGTAAAATTTAACAAAAGCAGCTTAATAACGGTCAGAAGATTTACATTAATTTATATAAAGCACAAAGCAATAATTGATAAACATTTTTATATATCACGATCAAGTCATTTTAATTAAATAAAATTTATTTTGTACTAGATAAGTTAATAATTTACTGATTACATGATTATAATTCACCTGCATTTGGAGATGTGAGTCTTTCATCATTCTCTAATTTTCTTAAAAAAAAAAATAAATTATACTAGAATATTGATATATAAGCATACAAAACCTGTAAATTTGTTTATATATTATGTGTAATTAATTTATTATAAATAAATTTAAGAAATAAAATTTTCGCTTATGAAAATATGATTGTAACGTGATAATAAATAAAACTATTCAAATACTCCATAATTCTCATCTCCTTTTTCGCACAATGTAATCTAAGCTTAAAAAATCTTTTAAGTATCATAAAATTGATTATTTTTTCATATTATTTTTTATAATAGTGCCCTTTACCGATAACTATTGGTTAATTTTATGTATTATGAAATAAATATTTAAAAAATATTTATTCTAATAAACTTGAGAAAATACATTTGAATAATACAAAAATAACGTATCGATTGATTTATAATATTAGTTCCATCTTATTATAGTTTAATCCCACATATCGAGTAGAAAATTAAATATTCTAAAATAATAGATAATTTACATAGTCGCTTAGAATATGAATAAATTTATGAAAAGATTTTACATATTTCCCTATTCGATTTCATTAATTTTCTTATTACTGAAACTGCTTTATTAGTCGGATTTTAAGAAAAAAAAAAGAAAGAATCGTCATTCTGGTAATGTAAGTACTATAAAACGCAGCTCATCCAGCAGCTCTGAGGTGAGCAGACCAATAAAAATTTTGGGCTCAAACCAATTCGTAATTCTTGATTCACTCCTTCAATATATTGTTTGCGTACGTTTGCTGAGAAAATGATTTGACTAATTTCATGAAATCAAATATGGTTTCAATTACGCTCTCAACAATTTGTTCTCGAACACATTGCTGCTTAAATTAATAAAATAAATAACTGAATAAAATATAATAAAAATGGTAAAGATCCACATTTGGGCATCTATCCACAGGATAGATTCTTCGAAAGGAATTGAAAGGGTGCGGTAAAATTATTTCTTATGCAAAATAGTGGGTTGCACGCGATTATAGTCAATTGATATTCCCTATTTCCTTAACGAAAATGCACGGGAATAAAGAATCGTAGCAAGTAGTTAGGGGCGAATAAGTAAATAAATATAGACGAATGAAATTGAAAAATTAAATAACTAATCAAATGAAATATAAATTTCAGAGAGAGAGAGAGAGACAGTGAAAGATGTCCCGGGGCAGCTACAATATCTTACACAGATATAATTCAATCCTTTGACTTTGTTCGTCCGGTACAATGTAATTTTACTGTTTTGCCAAGAATAAGCTTCTGATTAATTTACGCCAAAATATCTTTCAACTGACTCACGAGTCTGAATACAAGACGGGCATAGAAGGAACGAGGTAGGAGGTAGGAGGTAGGAGGATGGAGGAAGGAAGGAAGGAAGGATGGACGGACGGACGGGAAGAGACGCGAAGAGACGGGAAGAGACGGGTAGTAATGGACTAGTCGGGCATTAATATTACAAGAATGAGCGGCGCACTTGACATTTTGCGCCGCGATAATTTTAGCCCATTCAGGGAGACGTTTACGGGCTTGGCTCCATTTCGATTTGCTTCACTGAAAGTCATAAGAGGCGCCAGAGAAATATCCAGCACCCCCCCCCTCCCTCTCACTTGCTCATGACAGACCGTCGGAGAGATGGACGAATGCATTCATTTTCTCATATTGACCTCCGCCTCTTAATCGTAGGCGCGGATACAATGAAGTAATTAATACATGGAAGGCTGAAATTGTTGGGAATCGGATCGGCTGCTAAAAGCTTAAAGCTCATTTATCCTTGTCGTCGTAACATCGGTATATCGAGTCGAAGCGTATTGAGCAGAAGCTCGCAACGCTCATCGAATAAATTAATTACGAATAGATTGAGAAGTTTAATTTTGTATTGTTGATAAAAGGGCCTTTATGAGGAAGATCGGTGTCGAGTAAACATGGTAATATATCAATGAAGCGAGTTTGGCTGCCTTGAACTCGTGAAGTTTCATTGAAATCGACGATTATATCCCTTATGTATATAATTTTCGGCATAAATGATTTTCAATAGAGACGTTAGAGGTGAATGTTCGCCGGTAGAAATAATTTCCCCCTCCTCTTGCCTTTAAAAGCTTCCTAGCGACATTCCAAGGAGAAAAGCTCGCTATTTTCATCGACGAGAGCCAGTGAACGTCTAGACCACATGCACTTGCTATTTTCGACAACAACTTTGGAAGATCGTCAAGGAGAAAGGACGAGTACGAAAAGTGAGCGGCATAGGCATAAGGGAAAGCCGATAAAATCGAAAGATTATCTTATCATTCAATATTGTTTTAATATTCGAAAATCAGGAGTATCGGAAGTAAATTTATTTTGTAATTTAAGTAATTCGTAAATATAAGCGCCATCTCTTGTACTAGTCGACAAGCACATCCCATCCCATATCCTCGCGCTTTCAGCTCCGATGGTACGCAATTAAAGAAGAAATCTCAATGACCGGCCGTTAAGTTTACCTAATTTTCAATAGTATTACGGATTGGCATTTTAATATTTCTATAAGGATCGATTTATAAAATTTCACTCGTTATTTAAACATAATGTGTGCAGAGGAGCGTCAGGTCCCATTGTGTATAGATGCACGGCTTATTGAAGGTCAAAGAATTTTCCTCCCTTTAAATTAGATTTTCTGTATTTTCTTGAAATTACTCGGCCGAAGAATCTCATTTATATAAAAAACAGTAGTCTCTCGTACCTTTCATTTTGCACCCTGTTATTCAATGCCTGCCTCAGGGACATTTCCCGAACTAGCTCGTCCCTCTCTCGCTCCTTCTGCTCGATCGTCTCCTGGAGTCGTTGCTTCTGCTTCTGATACTCCTTGAAGAGATCGCCATTGTAGCTGCCCTCGAGGCTCGGCTGCTGCCGCGGATCGACATTCACTATTGGCTGCTGCATGGGCTTTACAAGCACAGGTTCCGCCATTTTCGTTGGACCGACAATCGGCGGCTTTTCCACCAGGGAATCGCGTCTGGAACTTCGAGCCGTTGATGGTGCCGGCGACTCTCGACCAAGTAAACGTTTCTCGGGAGTCGAGGCTGCTGACGGGTCTGCCTTTATTACTGAAATAAATTTCAATTATTCAAAAATTGACTAGAAGGTAGGTAGCTTAGCAAAATTGCTAGCCGATATTCAGAAAAAACTTGCCTCCACCCCCATTAGTCACATACTTTCGTTATTTAAATTATTTTAAATTGTATTAATTACGGTATTTCAAAGTCTCCATTCAAATTTTTCGAATTTAGTCGTTCAACTCCTTTTATCGTATCGATTTATTATTTTTTTACACACATAGTTGCGAGCACACATAACTTATTAGACTTATTATAAAGGAGCTTCTACAAAGTAATTGTCTTTTTTTTTTTTTGTATAAATAATTAGTGTTGCATTCGTTCTCGAACTAATCAAATACCTATAATAAAAAAGTTCTTATGGAAAATTTTTGTAAAAAAAAACAAAAAACAAAAAAAAAAAACGTATTAAAATATTTGGTATTAGCGGGTAGGAATTCACATATAATTGTTTGGTTGTTAGTAAACACAGTGAACGATAAGCAGCAATAAGCTTCGCTCGCATTCTAATTATTGGAAGAAGAAAAAAAATCCCACCATCCGGGCTTTTGGAATGGCCTCTAATCCTGGGCGGCGCCGTTGGTTGATTCGCTGAATTCAAATTCTCCTGTATCGATGGCAACTGCTGAAATTCGCCGTAACTCGAACTCAAAAATACATCGCCCTCATTTTCAAATAACCTGTTAACACACAATTAAAGACATTAAGCAACGATTAATGCTTCTTGTAAAAAAGCTTTAGCACTTTCTTACAAGCAATTTCTAATGGCTACTGGCTTGGGATAGTTTTTGTTTTCTTTTAAATAAATTGCGGAATAATCGTTTAAGCTTACATAACGGCGAGGACGTTCCAATATTTCCGTTATTGGGACATAAAAGCTTTTGTAAACCTCTTAAGCTTGTTGTCTTCTCATTCATACATAGCGACAAAAAATTTATTTACAAAAAATTCAACTATTAAAACAGTATTAAAATACATTAAAATTGTATTGAACGACTAAATGAAGGAATAAAAAATGCACTTACAAATAAGATTCCTAAGAAATGAAATAAAATCGAACGTAATGAAAGCGATGTTAGTTAACCGGTTAATTCGTTAACCAGATGATTATAAAACAGAGGTAACCCACTATTATTCTGTGGTAATGCAGCTTATATGCAGTGAGTAAGCAGCGCTTACTCAAACTAAATAACCGCGAAGCGAAGTATCAAAACAGCTGACATTTTGTTATGAAAGTAGGTTCGCGCGTGGCTGGAGGTGAATAAACGTTTTCGCTAAAAGGCCGGCATCGACGCTCACCTATCGACGCTCGAGTTCATGAGCTTGTTGTTCTTGAAGCCCGTGAGGTGGAAGCTGGCGAAGGAGCTCCGAGACATGAGGGGATGATTGATGTCCCCAGTGGAGAGAGCCATGAGGGCTGCCGAGGATATGTTGATGTTCCTAGGCCCGGGACTCCTTGGGCCGAATCCAGCCTCGAGGGCAGGGACGAGGCTCCGCGACATCATATCCGCTGCGGAACGGGGCCGCGTGAAAGGCATCGCGCTATGGGGAAAGGTCTTTGGCTTTATGGGCGTGATGAGCATGTGCTCGGTCCAGGAGGTCTCGAGGGAAGGCCTCTCCAGTCGCTCGACGTCGACGTTCAGAGTGCGCTGAGCGAACGGCACCGCGAACGTCTCCGAGGATATCGACTGGAGCCAAGACAGAAGGCTCAGGTCGGAGTCATTGAAGCCTACGGAACCGTCCAGGAGTTTCGAGAAGCTCATCTCCACCTGAAAATTCAAAAGCATAAACTTAATTTCAACTTAGTCTTTATGAAACGACCGTATGCGAATTCCTTCAGCTTTTAACAATTAATCCAACAAATGAATTTCTTTGAAAAAAAAAAAAAAGTTATTTAAAAAAATACGCGTGTCATTGACTGACATGAAAATTTGGGACGAGTGATGAGAATTAGAGCTGCACTCGAATGGCATTAGTCTGGCCTTTAAACATCGCTTGACCTGATCTTTTTTCAAAGCTCATCCATCGGATCAATCTCGAAAGACATCGCAGACCGTTCCGTAATTATTTAATAAAATATTTAGTCGTGAAAGGTGAATCGAAAATTCCAGGCCGAGTGCCGTACACTAGTGCGCGGGGGGCTCCGGGTGGATAAATGATCATTAGATAGATAAATGAAAAAAATGAGCAAAAGCAGCAAAGAAGAGAATCACCTGTTCGCTCTCCTTAGATCCCGTGGCCTTGGCTTGGCAATAATTCACGCAGGACTCGTAGAGAATTCCTTTGATAATGAGCTGTATAAGCCTGTCGTTCTTGGCGACCGTAGCCGGGTGATTGGGATCATTGCTTTTTCTGTCACCGGGTAAAAATTTCTCGACCAAGGGATAGACCTCGCGGAAGCACTGGACCCGCGCATTGCTCGGATTCCAATCCTTGTACTGCAGGTGATCGGTGAGCCTCGGCAGAGTTAGCAGCAGACACAGGCCGCTGTACTCGTCCTTGGTCGGGGCGAATTTTTCAAGGTCACTTAGAACTTTGACGACCTCCTCGACGGCATTATCGACGCTGCCGTTCGAGCCGATGCCGATGATGTTCGCCTCCGATTTAATGCACAGCAGCTCCACGTACTTGTGCCTGTCGATTTCAAGTCATTTATCACGCAGACGAATTGGGTTGTCTTACTGCTGATTAAATATTGTTCAGGTCGCACTTGACTATCATTCCGAATGTTTAAGAGCGCAACATCGTAATAGGACCAAAGAGGCAAAAGTGTTGGGAGCGGACAAGATAATGAAGGCATTTTAAAATAGTTGACTATTTTAAGGAAGCGGAGAATAGGGCTCTAAATTGCTTTAGGCATTGTACGCACTCACCTGAGTATCGCGTAGCTAAATCGATGCAAGTCAAAGTCCGGCAGAGCCTCGAGTGGCTGGACGAACTCGAGAACGTCGTCCCATTGGCCGTCGAGGATGAGCTGCCGCAGGAAAAGCAGGTCGTCGCTGTACTGTCCATTAATAACTCCCGTCTCCCGCTCAAGGGAAAGCTGGGAGATGTGGAGGTCCCGGCCGTGAAGGAACTCGAGGGTCAGTCGCACCACGTCCTCCTCGCGCAGCGTCAGGTGCGCCGCCGGCATCACGTACCGAATACGCAATCTGCTAATTCGTAAAGATTTATTATTATTAATTATCGGGCTTTCGTAGCTTCCGGTGACTTCGGCTCTTCTATTTGCGGCATAATGTTAATTAGTTCCAAATTAGGCACTTCCCTCTTACTACTCGGGCTCTATTTAATGCGAATGCGCAAATACGGTTATTGGGGACGGTTATTGGGGACGGTTATTAGGAACTGATATTGGGGACAGTTATTGACAAGGAAATTAAAATTAAGATGAATTTTTTAAGCGAAATGTTTATGTCGAGCAAGAAGAAGATCCGAGATGACTTAACATGATTGGTCATGGAAATATTCTAGATACTAAGCCGGTTAATAGACAATACTGCCGTATATTATAACCCTTTTTTTTTTAATACGGAATGGCGTTAAGTTAGTTGACACTCTATTTTTAATTACAATTATAATCCAGGCAGATTACGTATCAGTACAGCGGCAACGATAACATTTACAACAAATAATCTTAATTTTAATCTGTATAATGTGCTTGTCTTACTTCCAACACAATCCAAGTCGAAGAAAACATTGGTGCTAATAGAATTCCGGGGAACCGAGAGTAAGGTTATGTACGTTACACGTTGGAATGCATAATGAACGAATGAATTAACGAAATCAATTCATCACACGTTGCCGCATACATTCGAATGTATGTCAAAAAAAAAAAAAAAAAAAAAAAAAAAAAAAAAAAAAAGTTAAACGCTATAGGCTTTTATAATCATCTTGTAATACAGATTTAAGGTAAAAATAGTTTTTAAAGTAATAAGGAGAAGAGGGGTAAAAGCTCGGAGGAGACCAAAGAGACGCTTGATGTAGTAAAAAGTCAGAAATTTAAAATCTTCGAATAAGATGGAAGTCGTAGGCGGTAGCATTAATAAAACTCATAGTCCAGGAGTCGGTCTAGTCGCAAAAGTTCATCAGTCCTCGAATATCGGCCCCATTTATTGGCGCAAGCTCCCAGGGTATCCGGGCCGACATTCGTATACGTGACAATCGAGGCGACGAGGAGCAACGAACTCCCGGCACTGCATTATTGCTCCGTCGACCCGGCCCCCGCCCCCCCAAACCCGTATAGCACGCTCAAGTTAGTGACTACAACGAGGACGGCGTAATAATGGCTTCTTGACGAACTCTGCCACCAGAGCATTTTCGGCCCGAGTTCCCGGTACGACTGTCACTCTTCCGCCCCACTCGAATACGCTTTCCCGACCGCTGTCTTCACGCCAGACATTCAGAGTCGCTTCTTCCCCGATTCGCTTTCGCCATTCATTCCTTAGCTCCTCCGCGCACTTATCCGCTACGTGAGCGCTTAAATATCGGATCGGTTAAGATTATTATCCACCGATTTTCTCCACATTAAAGCTCCAACTGCTTCTGTATCCCTAAAACATTGCATTTAAACAATCAATATGCCGGATTTTCACTTCTTCGGCTTATCTTGCGCAACGATAAACTTGGAGATGCCTGTCAAGTAATAAAAAAAAAAAAACAAAAGGGAAGTGAAAACTTGTTGATCGAGACCTATATAACGAAGCCATAGAAATTGCATGCACTTGAAACCCAAGCGCTTACACGAAAATTATTAGTATGCCTTCACTCTTGTACTCTGTGATAAGAACAAAAAATTAAATTTACGGACAGCGGAAAGAGGCCGTTAAAGAAACTGAATGATGGCCGTAACATTTTTAGTTCCACATCTCGAGTCTTCCAAGTGATTATCTCACGAAGAGTAAAAACCGTCGAATTACAAATTTCCTTGCACACACCGTCAATTATTCGATATGAATTACGATTCCCCAAGGAAATCCAATCTTTAAAACAGCCAATGGTTGTTCAATATCGTAAACAGAGCTCGGACCTTAGAAACTTTATTATAAAAGTTGTGATTTGATAAAAGTTAAGGTAAATTTATAGAAAAAAGAAAAAAGAGAAAAAAAAAGAAAGAAAAAAAAATGTTTGAAGGTAATTGTTTAGATCTCGAATACGTAAGCAATAAATTAAAGAACAAGAAAATCTCTCCGCGTAGCTGTCTCATAAATATCGTGCTGTACCGGTGTGCGCACGTGTTTCAATGAACAGGCGAATCTATATTATGGGTGCAGGACTCGATATAATTTATTATCGGATCGTTTGAATAAAGTACAAGTGACCGAAGATAAATAGAACTGTTTTTGTATAAGCTATGTCTCGAGGATACAAGGATGTAAGTAGAGGGGTGGGGGGGAGGTTAAAAAATTTCGATATCATCGACGACGTATGTCGAGCTAATGAATTTCTAATGATTCGAATTGAATCGCAAATAAAAGCGAATAGATTTTCTCGCTGATGGACTCTGCGCATTAAGTAGCCCGGAGTTCGAGTGAAAAAATAACTAATGGCCTCTCGTGAAGCTGATTGCAGCTGAAACGTAAAGAAACTTTAATTCTTAATGCAGGCGCAATTCTTGTATAATAATATAATAAATGCAATCGATGGCGATCGGAGGCATTTTAGAAGAGTCGGAGCGAGCTCACGTGTAGAGGGGCAGGGGGCAGGCCAGACACGCAATGATTTATCGATTAACCTACCTGTTGAGTAAAATGCACGAGCAATACGAAGGGCAACGTAATCTAATATATTTGTATTCGTTTTGTAAATTT
Source organism: Ceratosolen fusciceps (assembly GCA_018883505.1). Taxonomy (NCBI): domain Eukaryota; kingdom Metazoa; phylum Arthropoda; class Insecta; order Hymenoptera; family Agaonidae; genus Ceratosolen; species Ceratosolen fusciceps. The sequence continues at coordinate 10,231,674 of RCIC01000005.1, forward strand.
GAGATCTTAAAGAGTCTAGAATATCGAGACAAAAGCGTTGGGAGCTTAATGCTTCGTTGCTAAGTGGCGCGGAGGATAAACACTTAGGCTTTATTCTTATGGAATATTTCAGTAGTTCGTAAGCAACCATGCGATAATGATCGTTTAGCTCTTTCAATAAGCGAATCATAAATCGTACCGCATGAGCGATCGGCGATCAACGATCAGCCAATAATTATTTATCCTTTAAAAAAAGTAAAAGTTTCGTTGCTCATCGGAAGGAGAGTTTTATTATATCAAAATCGTCCTCGCCTACGTTTAATTTCCATCGTCGAGCATGCGTCCAGGTAAAATTGGTGTTACCGTCGTCGTTATCGACCCTAGGAATGCATTAAGAAGCAATACTTTCAATACAACATCAATATTTTAGAAAACTCACTTTCATGCACCGTCGATCCTTATTTTTTATTAGATATAAATATTTCATTTTCAACAAGTAAACTATTGGTTCAACGATAAGCATCGGAATGCAGTATCGTTATTTATTATTATGTTTTTCTTCTTCTTCATTTTTCAATGCACGCAATGACAAAAATATTCGCGTAACGCAATGTTGAAAAAGTTCGACGTCAACAACTTTGCCCTAACTGCGATATGACCCACCTAAAAATATTGGATCAGTCTCAAAATTACAACTGAACTGTAAAGAGCTCAAGCACTTAAGATGAGTACTGCTGCGACTTACATTCTGGTGAGTTCATAGATTATATATGCATACATAGACAATTCGTAGGGAGTATATACTCTAGCCATATCTATATTGATGATTTGGAGGAACAAGGGTGGTTAATGTATTTATTTCATTATTTGTTATCTAACATTAAGAATTTATAAATAAAATCCTTTTTGTCTTAGATGTAATAGTCAAATGTTTTATTATAAAAGAAGCAGAATTGGTTTCGTTAAAATATAATATGACATTACGAAGATAGAATAGATTTCAGTGTTCGCTAATGTTATACATAAAATGAATTAATAACCGTAGTAATTCGTAGAAATTCAAGAATGAATAACAAGTCATCTGACTTATTGATTTTTACATATTTTCCAGCGTAAATTTCGTAGAAAAGCAATTAGATACGGGAAATTTTGAGGCAAAATTGGCCGATACAACACATAAAGCGATAGTTTCATTTATTTATAAAACGGATTTTATAGGACACTGATAAATATTAAAAAATAATAAATTACTAAGAGTTTTTTAAAATCTTTTTTTATTCGTACACGTCGAAATAAAGTAATCTGAATTATTTAATAAACATATATTTATAGCAGGATTAGTCCAGCGAGTAGGTATATTTAAATGAAAATGAATTTTTCACTATTATTGTATACGTTAGCTAAAAGAAATGTATCTAGTAATTGAGGGTTCGTTCTCGGCGGCTTATTTACACGGATAAATATTGTATAAGCCTAAAGGAAAAGCAATCTGTCCGAAGTAACATGAATTTGCTTTTGAATTTTACTGACAAAGCAATTTATACGTAAATAACTTAAAAGCTCATGCTCAAGCATTATTATTTAATGTCCTTGTAAATTAAAATTCCCCATGTGAGCCAAGGGCTTATAAAATAAAGCCATAGAGTTTAGCATCCGACATCGATAAAGAAAGGATGATATTTTTTAGAAGACTAGTCCCCTCCCCTTCTTACTACCATGCCACCGGCCAGCTGTAAGCTTATTTAGTTTTCCCTATCTACATAAGGAGATATTTATATATTGAATGTACGTTATGTCGTGGCTACGCTATTTACCATGAAAACATTTTAAATTGTAAATTATTATTATCAGTTTATAAGATTTTCTTGGCTTAATGCAGCAGCTCTTGTAGAATGCAGATCTTATAAAATATTTTCACTGAGGAAATTTCGGATTACAGGGCCTTGCAATAACTATTTTAACAAGCGGTTTATCCGAAGGCAGCGCAATAATTCCAACGCATACAGCTTTACCGCATCACGTGAGTCAAACTTTATCTGCATTACGACACGTAAGGAAAAAAAAAATTACTTTTATTAAATTCGGCTTTGGAACTTGGCAGGCTACGGCTCGTTTTGTTTATCTTCGGACAATTTACTTCTACATTTATAATATTTACAAAATATTTTATTCGAAAATTAAAATCATATAAAAAATAAGAATTTTAAGAAAGTCTTTTCATTAAAGCTTCAAACGTAAATGTGCGCGATATACATTTGATGCCCTTAGTTGAAGATTTTGAGACAGTTGTTTTCACTTTTATCTGCGCAAGAGAAGACTATTATTATTGAGCACATCTTTTACAGACGCATTTCATAAGATCGTTTTAATGTTTTGTTGGAAAATAAGAATTTATAATATCTGATTAGCATACCAATACATGTAAGCTAGACAGTATCGTTCAAGCTATAAAACGACTTCCTTGCAATATTTCTTATAAATTAATTTTAAAGAGAATCCTTGTCTATTACATTTATCTAACAAAGATTAATATTACTGTAAGCAAGTCATTGTTATGTAAACAATTTCATATCACGGATTATACATTAATATAATTATCTAAAAAAGAGCAGCAAAATTTCAACATAAAACAATTTTAATACTTTTCTTTTATTTCCTTGTAGCCTCATAAACTCGGCACAATAACAAACCACATTGGTGTCAAATGCTTAGCGAAAGGCTTACATGCTAAAAAAGGCCCCGTTTCATCCCACGTACCATTATCTGCTCCAAATGTAGGAGTTAAATTAAAACCATCCGAAATCAATTTAAAATCTTTGACAAGTCCGATATCAGCGATATCCCGCGTAAGTAAATTTCATACTAATGACTTCCAGACCTACTTTTTTATGTATAAAATTTTACACGTTATATACTAAATACGTTGGCATTACTGGCTCATAATAATCAACGTAAATTAACAATTTAAAATCCTCGATAAGAAAATTACGCAACTAATTATGAATAAACGTTTCTTTTTAATTGGAGATAATCTATTAACTATTATAATAAACTATTAATACCTGGCTGACAAAAAACAACTGTTTATGTATCAAAAACTTATCGAGTCTTAAAATAATTTCTTCTTTCTCAATAAAAAATTTTAACTTACATTTATTTCATTATTATATAGGAATTAAATTAATTCTGCAATTAATATTTTCATTCCTGTATGTTTAATCAATTTTAATTTGATGTCACACGTTCTCTGCAAATGATAATGTTTGATGATTTTATTCATAAATCATTAGAATGCACAATTCATTTACAATCATAAACATTTTCAATAATTCTATCTAGAAAATTATTAATATTTTACGGCAAATATTTTCATTCGATTGTTTTATAAAAAGTTTTTAAAAAAGTGTTTACGTTCGCATAGAATAATAAATATGAAATAACTTTTGTATAAAACATTAATTATATACAGCAAATTAAATAATTATAATTTCAATATAGTAAAGCTATATTAAATAGATTATTTGAAATCTAAATGTGTTATACAATTGTAGAATTGTAATGTTATTAATTATATAAATACTCTAAGAATTAATTAATTAGTAACGAACAAGCATTTATCCACATGTGTATTCAACTAATACTGGTTGTAATATATTTTATTAATTTTCAGAAATCACCATTAAACGTAAGATCAACGGATGTAAAAACTAACTCTGAAAGAGTTGCATATCCACAGTCTATGCAAATAAAAAATGGAACTGATCCAGAAAAGAATACATCAGCAGCTGTTACAAATACAACTCGAATAGATAACATTTTCATTTCAAAAAATATATCGTCGGGTATATAATTAATTTATTACCTATTTGAATCTTCATTTTAATTCAAATACTTATAAAATATTAGCTTCTTTAACATTAATTGTCATTCAAAGCTTCGATGGAACTGAAATAATATTATGTTTACAGGATTCAATGAAAGTATGGATACACTAAATTATTTAAATGCGGCAGCTAATCCTGTTGATTTATCAGAATCTAATATTAGAATTTTAACAAAAAATAATGGAGAGGAAATTGAATATCGATTGCCCGAAACGAACGTAACTAATTGGTCGGATTTTTCTCAAAATTTAACGAAAATTTTAAATAACCAGTCAACTCTTTTGCCGTTTAAAATTATGACACTAAATTCGAGTGACAATAATGTAGGTTATTTCAAAAGAAAGATTTAGTTGTTGCATGACGAATTAATGAACATTTTCTATTTTGCAGTATGAAAGTGAAATTAAACCATCTGCGATATCGGCTGGCGATAAAATGGATAATTATCTCAAAGTAATGAATGTAAGTCGAAATTTTCAAAATTACAATTCCAATCAATCAAGGCCGCTTAGAAATATATTAGACGATTTTCAACGATCACTTTCTCAATCTTTATTATGGCAAAATGATAAATCTTCATCCCTACGAAATAATAATTATCAAAATCCAATTATAAACTTGGATGGTAATCTAAATCGTGATGATAATTATCAGCGTAATTCCAATCCAGCCGACAGGATATGGAATTCGGCAACAAATTTTGCTGGTAACGTTGCCGAAAAGGCCTTAGATTTAGCTGGTAATTTTGTAAATGCCGCATTAAGCTCGGAAAATTTTAAAAACGGGCCAAACTCAGAAGACCGTTTTGGATTTTCTCAAAGAAATGGCTACCCTCCTGTGCAAAAATCTCAACAAGTCTCGCGAAATGGTTACCCTCCTGAACAACGATCTCAACCAGTTCCGCAAAATGTGTACCCTCCTGAACAACGATCTCAACCAGCTCCGCAAAACGTGTACCCTCCTGAACAACGATCTCAACCAGTTCCGCAAAACGTGTATCCTCCTGAACAACGATCTCAACCAGTTCCGCAAAACGTGTATCCTCCTGAACAACGATCACGACCTCCTCCACCAATTGGATTTTCGAATGTACAAAATGGCGCAGCTTCAAATTTTTATAACAATCGAGATTTGCCATACCAGTCTTCCTATCCTGGCAATTATTATCAAGAGAATAATCCGTCCGGAGTGGTTTGGAACCCGGCAATAGACTTAGGCCAGAAAATTGAATATACTAGTCCAGGCATCTATTATTTGAAACAAAGCGAACCAGTTGAATTACTACTAAATCCGAGTAATCAATATTCAATTTCTAGAAGATACAGACAAATGCCGACTGCGGAATCCAATGGACTTCCAGTATTAGGACAAACGCCTGCTACAAATAATCAGGGGATGAATTCAGCCGGTGCAATTGTAAATTCAGCACTTAGCTTGGCGCGCAGCATCGTAGGAGGAGATTACGAAAAAATTGTACAATCGAGTATAAATATGGGAAAGGGCATTCAGGATGCAGCAAGTACTAATCAAGCAGTGACATCGCAATTTTTAAAACAACCTAACCCCTACGGTAGTCTTTTTAATTTAGGCAGTGTCAGAAATGTTGCCTTAAATTTAAAAAATGATGGAAATGACAAATCAGAAGAAATAGTTTCAGATTCGGATAAAAATTTAGTAGCCGATATCGATGCGTTTTTAACTAATTCGAGTAATGTCGGTAATAGTAGGACCGCTGCAGTAAAAAGTCAAGATCAATATATCGATCAAAGTAAGCCAATAGAATCAATCGAAAAGGCTGATAATTCTGAATCTGGACAAACACTTAGAACATTAAATAAAAATGGCCCATACAGTACAGAAACGTTTTGGAACTTCGTAAATCCAGTATTATCAGCCAACACCGGTAATACTGCAATCAATCCAAGATTAGTAGGAATCAGTCAAATTCTTCAATCACCGTACGGGAGTGGAACTTATTTAGGCACCGTCCCATTAAGAACATTGTATAATCCTTTGCCTAATGTTGGTGATGTATCGAACATTCACTTAAACCCAACACAATTAGGCACAACGTATTTGTATGTATAATTAATTTGGTTCTTGTATTATGCATTTATAAATTTTATTATATGTTCACTATCTACAAAAACCAGTTTTTATATTAAAAGAAAATTTATATGAATTTTTTATCAATTACCATTAGTAATTTTTAATTGTAAAAATTTATGTCATTTTATATATTATTCAATCGCAATATATATTAATATTCACATAATTATATTTATATACATACATACATACATACATACATACATACATACATACATACATATATCTAAACACACACCTAGTATTCATAAATTAATAATGTTATTAATTTATTTTTTGTTTTTAACTTATGGTCAATTAAATTCTTATCACATTCCGTCCAATATGTAACTTATCTCACATTAAAACCATATATACAATACTAATTTTTAGCTAACTAATTATAAGCTATTTTATTAACAATTATTATTAATATGTTGATAAATATTTTGAAACTATTTTGAATTTTACAGGCTACAAATTTCATAGTTTATCTATCATAAGTAATTTAAAATTTTATACAATTTTATTTATTCTTAAATTTATCAGAGAAATTGTATTTCAAACATTTTAAGAATAAATTAAGGTTCTATTTTTCTATTCCTATTGTAACAAAAAAAATTCACATTATTCACAAATGGTTATATTGAAATTGCTGTTATTTGTTTAAATACAAATTTTTGAAATACCTTAGTAATTTTATATGAATTAATATAGATTATGTTAAAAATTAAGAAGACAGATTTAATGATGTAGATAAATCTATAATGTACAAAGTACTGTAATATTCTATATTAGCAGCCTTAAAAACTCATTACGAGGACAATTAAAATTATAAAATATTAATTTAAGCAAAATCTATTTACTTAGATCAATTTAATAAATAATAGGCTACATTATATTATATTATATAACACACGCACAAATAATAAAAATATTATATAAGATTTTTTATTATGTTTTATACAGTTATATAATTAAAAATGTAATTAATCATACTGAAATATATGAATAATACGCAATAAGTACATTCGCTTTGATTTTTTTATGATGCCGATCTCTCGTTACATCTATAATTAGAATAGAAATAATTGCTCACGTTTATGATTAAAGAGCTTAAGAAACTAATTTTTATAATTCTACTGAAACTTTGTAAAAGTAACAAATCGATTACCAATTTAAGATTAAAATGAAAATGGAATATTTTTGAAAGCGAATAAATCATACTTGCCAACAGCAAATCAGCAAGAAAGTGTTTAAATCTCATTCGTTTCTATAAATCCAATGAGTAGTGTCGATAACAACAAGTTTGACTACAAAGCAACGGAATATTTCTTTAGAATGAAGTAGTAGGAATGTATTCGGGGAAGGCTTATTGATTCTAAAAAAGCGCTGCTTCTATCTATAAGACATTTGCAGTAAGCTTTTGCTCATGTTGCGCGTAAACTTCATAAAAAGGGATTCAAAGAGCATTGCTTTTTCAAAAAGAAAAGCCAGACCAACGTCAATAAGCGTCGTAAAATCTATGAGTTGCGGAAGCATTCGTGCATTCAGGCAAACATATAAGTTGAAATGAAGGTTTTCAACATTTCAATGCTTAATTTCAGAAAACCAAAATCTTTCGGCAAATCTTACTTTGTATTTCTTTTTTTCTTCTAAAAAGAGGTACAGGTTTGTTTATAAATATTCAGCACATTTCATGTTGTGTATGATTAGAAAAAGCATTTCCAGCTTTATTAAATGCGAAATTTCCTGTATATATATTTTTTTTAATTAAATGAAATAAAACGTCCTATCATTGCTTTCAAACGACATTAAAAATTATTGTTTTTGTATTATAATCAATTTTACGAGTATCAATTTCGATTATTTTATTGCACGAAATTAATAAAGTTCATTTCTGAGTTACAATAAGATGACGGGATACCTACAGAACTAAATACCTACAGATCTACAGAATCTCGTTAATGTTAGTAATTTCTTTGAAACGTAACTCCCAATGAGCGTAATAGGCGTTATTTTAAAAGAGAAGGAGAACCAATTAGCACACAATTACTTCAGTTACATTACTTTGAAGAATAGTAATATTACGAAAACTCGAAAATATGCCAATAATAAAAAATATTAAAATTAGACTTTAATACTTTATTGTTAAAATTAATTAGAAGTTTATAATATTTATATAAGTTATGTAGTACAATTATTACTCTTATACCATAAGGAAGTATTTTTATAATCATATTTTAATTTTCTGAAGCCAATGCATCCAAATTCAAGAACTATTTTTATTTTGCGTGAACTACGTGCGAATGTAAATTTGTAGTAATGTTTTATTTTTTTAATAATATTTATAGATTCCGGGCCTTGTTAATAAGTCATCGTAAAGGGTACGCCCGCAGAAGAGCACGCAAAAGAAGTGATAAAAGCAAATAAGCCTTTTCAAAGTTGAAGATTATGTACTTCTCTTGAAATAGGAGAACCTCGGTGGTGTAGCTTCGGAAGCTCATATTACCGAGCCTATCGAAGAGTAGGCTTATTTACATTACTGCAGATAGACATTTGATAGATCGCAACTAGGTGTCCGTATACGATAGTTAATAGTTCAGTAGGATTGCGCAATAGGAGAAGGGATGAACAGGCGCAAGTAATGCGTGGGCGGACCACAATGGAGTTGACTGCGTAAAAATTCTCACGTATTTACATGCAAAGTAGGCGTGGGCCGATGCATTTGTTCTTCTCTTTTCCTCTAAGCTGATGCTTAGTAAGTGCCAACGGAACATATTGTCTGCGCATTGTTGCGCGGTTTGTGAAAAATTTCCCCTCGCTTGTGATGTTCGGACATTGCGATATTAGGTTGAATTCTGCAGGTAATGTATCGGGAATATTGAGGACTTGCCTTTCTGCGAAAAGGAATTGTAGCCTACGACGAGCATAGGCATATCTTTCCGAAGTAGACGTGAAAGTAATGTTGACCGTGTGGAGATGCCGTCTATTTATCAAAATGTTATATTTTATTTCCGGTCATTACTCCTAACTTATGCATTAAACGGTAGAGTAAAATTCGTAATGCTGTTGCGAAAATTTGTTAAAGAGGAAAATAAAATATTCACAGACACGTTATATGAGTTTTTATCTATAAATAAATCTATATTATAAATAATGTATTGACGATGTGCGTTTACAGTAGAGTCACGAAGTTTTTAAAACGATCGATAAGAAGGAGCACTTCCCTTATTACGTTAAAAAAATAATGCAATACCTTGGTAGTACAATTAATGAGCTTATTTGTAATTATAATTCATGCATAGAAATCAACAAATAATTATCTTAAATAATAAATCAGTATTCTTCAAATAATAAGCTTCCTGTCAGCTAAGAAATTAAATGCAAATTCCAAGATAACTGTTTGCACTTGAAATATTAAAATTACAATTGTACGTATGAATGACTTTATGCGTATTAAGTACACAAAGAAGCCATAAATATTTTTTAAATATTGATAGGATAATTTATTTTAAATTACTGATAATTAATTGATTGTAATGAATATTTAGCCTTTTTGAGTCCTCAAAATCTGAAGAATTCCTGTCAGTCAATTCATTTCATTTTTCAAAATGAAATTCACAAGTAGTCAGAACGCAATTTCTTAATAGTTATAAGCTATTATTATAATAAAATTATTAACATTTTGTCAATTACTTAAACATTCTACAAGAATAGAGGAGATATAATTTTTTTTTTTTTTTGTATAAATTCCAAAACATTAATATTTGTTACTCCGAAATAATATTTTCCTTGTAATTTGGCTATTATTTATATGGTATTCATTAATATAAATGTATTTCATGCAGTTATTTCTAAACTAATTTTCCTACAATTAGTAAGAGAACATCTTGATTAAGTATCTATAGATATTTAATATTTTTTATCAAAAATTTGTTTATTACAAATCAATTAAGTAAATGTATGCTGTACATATATATATATATATATATACAGATCTTAGTGTAAAAGCGTCTGTCTTGCAGAAAGATTTTCGTAACTAAAATTTGCGTTGGTGTGCTTACATAATAATTTCTATGAATTTAAAAGGCGCAATCAATGGGCAATTATTTTATTCAGAGTTAACATAATTACAAGTATTCTATAACTTGGTGAATTGATTATGAATCTAAAATGTTTTAAGCTAACGTTTATTGTGTTGGGTGTCTTTTATTAGTGACTTTGAATATTTATATACTCAAAAAACATGGATAAAACCGTAAAAGAAGAACTCATGTTAAAATTCGGGTTAACGTAAAAAATGTCCAAAAGTTTGTTACTTAATAAAAAGCGGGGCTGAAAGGAGAATATATTTTAACTGAATATCGTAGAAGAAGAAAATGCTTAGTAACAGCCACTAAGCTGAGGTATACGTCAATAAGAATCTTGATGACTTATCTCTTAAGATAAAGATCGAGTACATGAAGAGTTCTTTGGCAGTCAAGATGTAGGGGGTAAGGAGATTCGTCGTAGTTGATGAAAGCGATGCAGAGCTCCGTTGAAAAGGACGGTCCGCCGCCCTTTCGAAGCCGACGTCGTTCCAACAATGATTCCAATGCCAAAAGAAACTCATTTTGAGCGTTAAATAGCCGAGCTTTTCATCTAAAGTCATGCACCTTTGACCCCAGCGAGTAGACTAAAAAGACTTTCACGGCGGTGGTTTCGCCTTAGCGCGTCCAACCATTACGGGAAATCGGAAAAAGATCGCGAGACAGTTTTTTGTTCGTTTTATACGTGGGCCACTCAGCAAAGATTTAACCGTACGAGCAGCAGTCAATCGTGACCGATATTTCATTAGAATATCCGCTATTATACGTCACGATTTCGAGAATAACCCCCCCCCCTATCACACAATATCTTATGAACTATTCGGTTCAATTTTTTTTACTCTTTTCTGCAGAAAATTCGTAAAAGTTCCTGGCTAATAATGTAAGCAAACGTAACCTAAATTTCACTTCAATAATCGATACGACTAGACTTCATAATTATTTTATTTCATTATTTAAATAAAAGAAAAAAAAATTTCTACTTAAATATAACTTCCAGTCTCTCTCTCTCTCTCTCTCTCTATCTATCTTAAAAAAAATTCCAAAAACTCCTTCATCAGCAGACTTTTAATCAGCACCGTTACAAGCAATCAGTAAAATTTATATTATTTAAGCTTTTACATTTTTATGATTAAAAACAGTTCAAATTAATAAATGATAACGCGTGTCATTTAATGCGTAAATTGACTTAGTTTCTGTTCGAGAAAGTTGAATAAAATTAAAAGGTAAGCATTCTGATAGACAAAACATTTTTACTAGTCATTTTATTGATTAGAAAGCTTAAAAATAAATACATCGTTTAATCGAATCGATAGAAAACGTACTATTAACGCGACTATCAGTATAATAAATTGTCGTAAAGCTTGTTTTTATTTTCTTTTACAGTTCAGGATTTTCGTATTTTCCATATTTTCCCACATCAGTTTCCTTATTTTTCATATTTGCATACACAATTCTATAATTAATATAAAAAAAAAACAGGCTATAATGGTGTTATTTTCAGGACTTAAGTTGGAGGGAAGAAGTAACCATTATGACTAATGGAGAGTTTATTTTCAGTTTAAAATGTAAAATGTAGAGATAGGATGGACACGGAACGATACTCGGATCTTTTAAGACAAGCGATATTTTTACAATGAATCAGATTCAAATGAATAGCCTGTGAATAGGAGTAGGTAAATAATACATTTAAAAATATAACTTTTAATCCCAATTTTTAATTATTGTAAATTTCTTCTTAAAGATGAAAGAACTTTCTGAAAATAATTCTTTATTATGATATATTTATTTTCTAACTGAATATAAAACGTCGTATAAAATTGAGGAAAAACGTTATTTGCTATAAGCACATAATAATGCAAATGAGCTACGAGTGGGGACGTGGTATTTAATAAACTAGGCACTTTCGCATTATTTATAAAGGCTCAAGTAAAATACGTTTTGCGAACCCGACACGGCCGGTATACTTTTTCACTACGTGCGACTACAGATCAGACTTATACGTATAAACTTAACTTTAGGCGAACTTTAAACGTGGAAATGAATTAAAAAAAAAAAAAAAATTTCTTGAAAGTCATGAACCGCAACAAGCTCTATTACTTTAAGGGCCCGCGATTTGAATTGCGCAAATACCTTTACAATTACGAGCTATTAAATAATTATTCGCGCATACATAGAATAAAAGATCGTTTACGAAATTAAAAACAAGAATAACGTAAAAACATAAATAAGAGTCTCGGCTAATTCGCAGTTTTATGAAGGTCCCGAACAAGCGCAATGAATAATCAATGACACGAGACGTACGACCGTGGCTTGCCGATCGCTTGTTTGCTTCGCGAAAGGCAAAGAGACATATACAGTGTACGAAGAGGTTTGTATAGCATGTAATTTGTATAACCCGAGCTCTCTCCACCTTATTGTGATCCTCTCCGACCGCTGCAAGAGATGGCGGTTTTATTGTTTGTCTGGCGCAGAGAAAACTCTTGTTTTATGAAGTTCCTACCTACTCGAAGAATACAAGGATAGATAATAATACTTTTAACTTTTTTTACAACGACTCGGAATAACAATATTATTGCAATATTACTACGAAAACTGGGAGGAGTAAGATCGACAGACGCAGAGCTCTTGGACATACTTGGAGGCAACTTGCAGAATTTAATAGATTGTTTGGCACGTAAAAGCTGGTACCAGCTTTTACGTGCTCGTGGTACTCATTATTAATATTATTATTATTATTATTATTATTATTATTATTATTATTATTATTATTATTATGTATTGGAAGTAAGCCCGTTTCGGGCATATTATGCGGCATGCATTTTATCCTCTCACTGTTTAAATGCAGCACATAAGAAAAGACTAGAAATACGAATAACGCAAGGTAGAATATAATTCCATTATTCTTGTACATGAATACAATGTAACAATGTATGCTAATGTATGAAGGATCCGCCGTGATTACGAACCAAGACTGATCATCGCGTTTACCCTTGATAAACGTGGTCGTGGTCGCCTCCGCCCCCTTTTTACACCCATCTCGGCCAAATATAGCTTCGTTGGAAATAATGATAGTAATAATAAGGATTTCGAGGGGAATGGATAGGTGGGTCTGTAGAGCTGTAGCAGTAAGGCTAGTCGAAAGTGGCCTTTCTTATAATCTGCATTAAAATGTCTTGGATTCCTTAGATTTTAGATGCTGAGCGGCGGCGGCGGCGGCCGGGCTGAAAGGTAGGTAAGCCGCGGCAGTCGTGACCAATAATTATGGTAGGTAGTTGGAGGAGTGGGATGAGGTGGTGGGAGGGAGGGCATCGCAATGAGCATCAGTCGAAGCGCGAACCGTGGAATAGAGACACGCGTTGAAGAACCGGAAGTGGCTCCGAGCGCGTGCCAACGACTCGGCGCTTGGCCACTAATTATCCGGGTATTGTGGCGCAATGAGGCCGCAACAACAACAGCAGAAGCAGAAGCAGCAGCAGCAGCAGCAGCAGCAGCAGCAGCGACGCCAACTTCATAATGCCGCCGCTGTGGCCAAGCATGGCGATATCCTGACCCTCTCGCCCCCGGCTTGAACATCGGCCAGCAATTCACGATCAATTTACACTCTCTACAAGATTCAT